>BTPG01000002.1:290932986-291532986 GCA_036245525.1 Semisulcospira habei | reverse complement strand
CGTCGGGAGTTCCCCTGGCCTCTCCCCCTCCACAGATCTCTCCTTGTGTCGATGCCAGCCTTTCTGGGTGGGGGGCCCATCTCCTACCGCGGTTCCTCGCGACCTCGGGCCCCTGGCCCTCGGACTTGGCGCACACCCACATCAACTGGCTGGAGATGCAGGCCGTCTGGCAAGCCCTTCAGGTCTGGGAGGACCTCCTCCGACACCAGGAACTTCTCGTGCTTCGGACAACACAACGGTGGTCGCTTACATCCAGAAGCAAGGGGGCACACACTCCCCCGACCGTGTATGCGCCTCTACAGGTTGGTGCGAGGACCGGGGCATTATCCTTCGAGCCCGGCACGTTCCCGGACACCTGAATGTCTGAGCCGACTCTCTGTCTCGCCGCGGCCAGCCCCTACACACGGAATGGAGCCTGCGACAGGACATCTTTCAGATGATCTGCGCCCGCTGGGAGACTCCCCAGGTCGACTTGTTCGCCACGAGGTGGAACCACCAGCTTCCCCTCTTCGTCTCCCCGATTCTCGACCCCCTTGCCTGGGCTGTCGATGCGCTCTCCATTCCCTGGGACGGCCTTGTGGCCTATGCCTACCCCCCTACCGTCCTCGTTCCCAAAGTCCTCCTCAAACGGCGGGGCTGTTCGGCGATCCTCCTGTTGGTCGCGCCGTTCGCCTGGAACTGCTCCTGGACCACCGACCTGCTCAGCCTCGCCACGGACCCGCCCCTGCTGCTGCCCATCCCGCGGACCATGCTCGAGCAACCGCGCCAGCCGCTGTTCCACCCCTGCCCGGAGCGACTCCTCCTTCACGCCTGGAGGTTGTGCGGCAAGCCCTCGGAGCTAGAGGCTACTCGGGTGCAGCAATGGAGGCGATCGCTGCGGCCCGTAGACCATCGACCCTTCGAGTCTACGAGGGAAAGTGGCGAGTCCTCTGTTCCTGGTGCACCGATCATGGCCTTACGCCCACGGATCTGACTCATCCTCAGCTGGCGGACTTCTTCCCTGGCTCTTCCGAAACCAAGGCCTAGCCCCCATCACGGTACGCGGTTACCTGTCCATGATTGCGGACACCTATCGTCACCTGGGACGACCCGATTCGGGCGCCTGCAAGGACCTAGCCGACCTTATGGGACACTTCGGCATACAGCGCCCGACACTCCGCACGCTCATTCCTCGCTGGGACCTACCCTGGGTGCTCACGTGGTTGAACTCCGCCCTCTTCGAACCTTTACCTTTGGCCCAGTTCGCGGACTTGACACGCAAGACTTGTTTCCTGCTGGCTCTTGCTACCGCTTCGCGTGCGAGCGAGCTACATGCGCTTTCGGCACGCCCTTCCTGTCTGCAGTTCTGAACAGACGGCTCCGTCCAGCTTCTCACGACCCGGCCTTTCTCGCGAAGAACAGGTCTCCTTTAACTCCGCCTCAGGTGATCACCATTAGGCCGCTGAGAGACCGACCCCGGTCCCAGGAGACCAGGCTACAGGATCCCGTGCGCGTCCTTAAAATCTATCTGCGGCGATCTAGGCCCGTCCGCAGAGGACGGTCGCGCCTCTTCCTACCTCTAAGACCCAGCCGGCGTGACATTACAGCCCAGACGATCTCTTCCTGGCTCCGCTGGGTCATACGCTCCGCTTATCAGGAGATCTCCCCTCAGGGAGCGAAGAGGCTGCACATTCACGCACACGAGGTACGAGCTATGGCCACGAGCGTCACGTTTGATCGAAACTGCGCTGTCAAGGACATCGTGGCGGCCGTGGGCTGGAAAACCGAGTCGGTCTTTGCCCGTTTCTACCTCCGGGACCTGGCCAGCCAGCGAGAGAATCTCGCACTGGCGGGGGACATCGCCGTGGCGCAACACTCCCTCCCGGCGCCACCGGCACCGTGGTATGCACTTCGCTAAAATTGTCGGGAGTGTGCGACGGGGAGAACGGCGCTGTTCTGTTGGGGAGTTTTGGGCGGCACCCTCCTCCTCATCGCAATTCTCCCATGTAGTCATGTCATCGGTAATGTTTTTGAAGAAACAAATTCATTTTTCTCTAAAAGGTATTTTTTCGAAAAATACTTACTGATGACATGACTCGGATGACCCTCCCTCCTGCCCCGCTTGCCGTTTTCGAGCGAAGTATCAGACTGAATGGTCTCGTGACCGGATCTGGTAAGGCAGGTATGGGGAGATAACTCTCGGCCCCTCTGGGGGGGTTCCCCGAGTGCCTCTCGGGTTGTGTGGGCACACAACGGGCAAGTAGGCTAAAATTGAGCCTAGAAGTAGACATTCCCATGTAGTCATGTCATCGGTAAGTATTTTTCGAAAAAATACCTTTTAGAGAAAAATGAATTTTTTTCTCTGCAGCAGTTCACATTTCTTTCTTTTTTTGTCTCATTTGTCTGTCATAAAAGTGATACTAAAGAAATGGCAGTGCTATGCTAGTGCCTAACTACTCAATCTGGATATATACCACAGGTCTAATATTTTTCCTTGGTAGCTACATACACTGTGACATCTTTTTGCAGCAATGTCATGGTCAGAACTGACTCGTTGCACCAAATTCTGACCCAGTAACCCATTCCCAGGCATACTACCCTCTACCGTGTGTGAGAAATCAAATGCAAACCACAAGAATGGCTGTTATAACTGGACTTCTTTGTGACTTCCCTCCCATGAATCACCACCCCTGTCCTGCTCACTCCCCCCCCCCCCCCACACACACACACACACTATCTTTCCCAAAACTGAAACACTATTTGTTTCCTCAAAAACATTACCGATGCCATTACTACAATGGAACAACCTCTAGCTAGCATAATTTTAGCCCAAAAACTTGCGATGTGTACCTTAAGGGCCAGGGGTGGCCACCAGGGGTGCCGTGACCTGGTACCTGGGTAGCCTCCTTTCCCACCCCTTATGGGTAACTGCCCGAGCAGCCAAGCCAAACCAGTTCTTTCCTTTAGCTTGCAGCGTATAGACGTGTTCGCTTAGCTCTCTACTGTGCTATCTACGGCTGTGTTCGCTTAGCTCTCTACTGTGCTATCTACGGCCTCTGGCATTGTTAATATCTTTACCGTTGTAAAATAAAGATTAATTGATTCATTGTGTATGGTTCAAGCTGTACTTGGATCTTTTCGGCAGTGGACTTAGTTCCTGGCCTGTGCTTTCGCCTTGCCTTGGAACTTTCTCTGCCCTTGTGTGTACCTACGGCTGTGTATGGTTCAAGGATACTTGGACTTTTCGACAGTGGACTTCGTTCCCGGCCGGTGCTTTCGCCTTGCCTTGGAACTTTTTTGCCCTTGTTGTAGCGTACGGTCATTTTACTAGACCTCTACTGTGCTGCCTACAGCTGTGTATGGTTCATGGAGCCCTTGGACTTTCGTTACCCGCCTTCGTTAGGAAGCGCGGCCTGCGCTTCGCTTTGTGTGACTTCAGTAGCGAGTGTCTCTGGTGCTTCTGTGCATCGTTTGCCGGAGACTTAGGTCCCCGGGCCGTGAGGCCGGCCTTCACCCCTCACCGGAGCGCTGTTCTGCACCGGTTCCGGCATTGAGAGTCTTTTGCGGCTTGTGTGGTGCCTCTTGGAGCCTTCGTCCTGGTATCCGGTGTGCTCCTGCTTCGGTCTCCCCGGTCAAGTTCACCGGTTGGACGGCTGGGACCTTCGTTGAGGATCCAGCCTTCCTCTTCCTGGATGCTTCTGGGCCTCAGCCACGTGGGCGCTTCTTCTTCTTCTTCTTCGGCTACACGTGCTACCTTCCCCTGCCCCCTGCGAGATGACCAGGTAAGGTCTCGATGTTTGCCAGCGCCGCGCCTCTGACGGCGTGCGCGGGCGTCCTTTGCTATATCGTTGCTTGTTCGATTTTACTCGGCACAGGTATGGTGGGGAAAGGTGAGGAGTGGTGCGCGGTTTTCGTCTCGTGGCCTTCTGCTACGACCAGTCGCTTTGTTGTTTCACTCTATGTTGCAGTGGTCAAGTCCGCACCTGCACACGATGTGGCGACTTCCAATGGCCGAGTGACAGGCATGCGGTCTGCCTCCCCTGTGCTGGTTGTGCTTCGGGCCACACCTGTGATGTCTGCGCTCTCTGGGTAGAGGACCATGGGCCCAGCTGTGGGTTGTTATCAGCGTGAAAGGACCGCCTCCCGCCCGCAGCCATGAGCATGCATCGGCCCCGGAACCAACAAGACGCACCTACGCTGCCGTTGGGGGACAGCATACAAGGCTCCCCCCTTGTGCACCCACTCTCTCGAGTCAGGTCCGCAGCGAGTCCGCTCGCCCCGCTCTGCGGAAAACAAACAGGCCCCAATTCTCGACGTTGGGGGACGCCTTTCTCCCCCCTTGCGCACCAGCTCGCTCGAGCCAGGTCCGCAGCGAGCTAGCTAGCCCCGCCTTGCGGAACCCAAGCCTCACAAGACCACCGACAGTAGTGGACGCCGCTTCTCTCCGGCACTGTTCCCTCGGCTTCTGCGTACGACCCCCGATGTGCAGCCCCGGGTTCGCGACCGCCTGGACTCAGCCTCCCGCCCTCGGAGGTCTGCTCCCGACGCAGCCCTCGCCTGCGTACGCCTCCTCGTACCTTGGGGACCCGCAGCCCTTTGTCTTCCGACTCCCACCGCAAGCACTCTACAGTCTCTGCTCGCTCCTTGCGCCCGGCTTCGCTCGCCGCTTCAGCTTCGCGGACGTCTCACCCTCCTCGTCGGTCTTCTCCTCGGCCTTCGGAGGCTCCTTTTTCCAGTTGGCGCCCTTCTGGTGGGTGTTCCCTTCAGTCGTCTGTGCTGCTCCTCGTTCCCGGCCTTCGTCGTCCCCCTGCCCTCCCCGGCGTCCCTTCCCCCGCCTTCTCCGCCTTCCCCGCTCCCCCTCACCTTCGCCTCATCGACCATGCGCTCGCCGCTCTTCTTCGCGCGGATGCTCCACTCGTCGGTCTCTCCGCTCCCGCTCGCGCCATCGCACCCGCTCGCTGGTCTCGCTCCTCATTGCGGCGGCGCCCGCCTCCCCAGCCCCTGGTGCTTCGGCCTCCTGCGCCGCCCGTCGATGTGGACTCACTCAGCATCGCCTGGAGTATTCTGCCTCGGCGCTCTTTAACCGTTCGTCCTCTCACGCCGTCGGCTTCCTCGTCACCTTCGTTGCGGACGACCAGGGCGGAGACCCTTGCCTCGCTCGGCGAGGCCACGCACCTGGTTGCCTCGTGTCTTCCCCTGGACGCCTGTTCCCTGTCGCTGCCCCCCAAGTGGAAGCTCCCGACCTTCGTGGACGCTGTTCGCCCCTCCAAGAGGTGTTAGTCCCTGCCGCAGCCCCAGAGGTTTCTAGGACTGCGGACGCCTGCTGACCGGCGGTCTTGGACATCGCCTTTCAGCACAGCTGGTATGCCGGTCACTCACAGACCTTGCTACTGCCCGCCCAGCGGTGGTTCCTGCCGCTCAGCAGCGACCTGGTGGACTTCGCGCTTCCTGCCGTTGCTTCCCTCCCGGCCTGGAGCAGACGGCAATCCTCATTCACAATGCCCTCGCCTGTTCTAGTTCCTCGACCTGGCCACGCAAGCGGTCGTCTACCTCCTGGAGCGGTACTGGCTCTTCTCGCTCTCACAGCTGTTAGAGGACCTCCTCGCTTTGGCCACGGCCGCCTGCCAAGCAGCGTACCACGCTTCTGTCGACACGTTGGCCGCTACCGCGGACTGCGACCTGCTTCGTCGGGATGCCGGGTTTGCCGCCTGCCCATCCTCCCGCAGGACCTACAGAGACGGCTGCGACAGGCCCCGCTCAGCGATCCCCTCCTCTTCGGTCCTACCTGGCAGTCGGGACGCGTTAAGGACCTTGGCCTGCCCACGCCACCTCCTCCCGCTTCAGCTGCCCGCAAGGCCCTGGGTCGCGCCCTGCAGACCGCCAGACCCGCCCAGCACCGCCCTCGCTGCCTTCCTCCGCGCGTCTGCGCCGCCCGCCGCACCCTCCACTGTCTCCAAGGGCCTCCCGCCCTCCTTCAGACCCCTCCCCGCCCATAAGACGCAGCCCCGTTGGACGTCCGCCCCTTTGGACAAGGCTGCTGCGCTCCGAGACGAGATCTCCGCCCGGCTGCGGAGGTACGCCATGGAGGTGGTGTCGCGTCACGACTCGCCCGGCTTCTACAGTCGCCTCTTACCTCGTCCCCAAGCCGGTGTCAGGTGGCGTCCTATCATTGACCTTTCGGCGCTAAAAAGGTTCATTGCAGCACCGGCCTTCCGCATGGAGACCGCCCGCGCCCTGTGCGCCGCGATTCTACCCATGGACTTCGCCGGCAGCCTGGTTCTAGCGGACGCTTTCCTACATGTGCCCGTGCATCCGGCTTCCAGACGCTATCTGCGCTTCACGTTCGACGGCGTCGTTTACCAGTTCCGCGCCCTTCCCTTCGGCCTCACCTCAGCCCCTGGGTGTTTAATCGTCTCCTGGACGGCATCTTCGCTACAGCCAGGTGGACTGCGTCGAGTCCCTCCTCGATCTACCTCGACGATCTGCTCCTGCGTAACCAGTCGGCACCCACCCTGAAGAAGGACCGAGACGCCTTGCTGGCCCTCCTCGACAGCCTCGGCTGCATAGTCAATTTGGGCAAGTCAGATCTCGCACTGTCCCGCCGCTTTGTCCACCTGGGCATGGAGTTCCTTACGGACCTCAATCTGGTGCGACTCCCGGAGCCGCGGATCCAGAAGTTGGCGAACCTGGCTCGTCTAGTTTCTCAAGAGGAGGCGGTCTCTGCCAGAACCTGGTTGCAGCTTTTAGGCCGGATGTGCACGGCCGTGGATCTCCTTCCCCTGGGTTGGCTCTACTCGCGCCTGCTTCAACTTCGTCTGCTCCTTCACTGGCGTCCCTCGACCGGCGACATCGAGGCCCCCCTTCCGGTACCTCCCCCGCTCGTGCCACACCTCCTCCGCTGGGCAGACCCTGTCTGGCTCGCGACCGGAGTCCCTCTCCTTGCGCCTCCCCCCCAGTTGTCCCTTTGCCTCGACGCCAGCCACTCCGGCTGGGGTGCTCACCTGCTGCCGACATTTGCCATGACTTCCGGCAGCTGGCCACCGGACCTCGTGGGCAAGCACATCAACTGGTTGGAGCTACAGGCGGTGTGGCAAGCCCTCCTCGCTTGGGAACTGACTCTCGGACGCCAGGAGCTACTCGTCCTTTTTGACAACTCCACTGTCGTGTTCTACATACAGAAGCAGGGAGGGACCCGCTCCCCTTCCCTCTGCATTCTCCTGTACCGGCTCTTCCGTTGGTGCGAGGATCGACGCATCTTTCTCCGAGCGAGACACATCCCCGGCCACCTAAATGTCCTCGCGGACTCCCTCTCCCGGCGTGGTCAGCTTCTCCACACCGAGTGGGCGCTTCGCCCGGACATCTTCCAGATGATCTGCGCCACGTGGGAGACCCCCCTTATCGACCTCTTCGCGACAAAGTGGAACCACCAGCTTCCCCTCTTTGTCTCGCTGGTCCCGGACCCCCTAGCCTGGTCGGTCGATGTGCTCTCCATTCCCTGGGACGGCCTCTGCGCTTACGCTTACCCTCCCTCAGTCCTTGTCCCCAAGGTACTTCTCAAGCTCAAGGGATGCAACACGATCCTGTTGCTGGTGGCACCGTTCTGCTGGACCAAATCTTGGACCACTGACCTCCTGAACCTCGCCACGGGCCCTCCACTGCGGCTTCAAACTCCTCGCATGATGCTCAAGCAACCCCGCCAGGCGCTCTACCATCCGTGCCCTGAGCGACTCCTGCTACACGCTTGGAGATTGTGCGGCAAGCCCTCGCCGTTAGAGGCTTCTCGAGTGAGGCAGTAGCAGCTATCGCTTCAGGCCGCAGACCCTCGACCCTGCGTGTCTACGAGGGAAAGTGGAGAGTACATGGAGCCTGGTGCGACCTCCGTTGCCTCTCCCCTACCGATCTGACTTCCCCACAACTGGCCAAGTTCTTCCTCTGGCTCTTCGCCGAACAGCACTTGGCACCGATCACCATCAGGGGCTACCTCGCTATGATCGCCGACACATACTGGCACCTGGGCCGAGCGGACCCGGGCAAGTGCAAGGACCTCGCTGACCTTATGACCCACTTCGGCATACAGCGACCTGCCCTCCGCTCCCTGATCCCACGCTGGGACTTACCCTGGGTACTCATCTGGCTGAACTCTAAGCGTTTTGAGCCACTTCTCCTAGCAAGCCTGGCCGACTTTACGTGAAAGACCTGCTTTCTGCTCGCCTTAGCCACAGCCTCCAGAGTGAGTGAGCTGCACGCGCTCTGCGCGCCCCGCCTGCCTGCAGTGCAGGTTGGATGGTTCCGTGCTGCTATTAATGGACCCGGCCTTCTTGGCCAAGAACCAGTCCCCGTTGACAGCCCCCCAGGTGATCACTGTTCGATCGCTGAAGCCGATCGACCCCAACAAGGAAGTCAGACAACAGGACCCGGTGAGAGCCTTACGCGTGTACCTACGCCAAACCAAGCCGCTCCGCCGGGGACGCACCCGCCTTTTTCTCCCTCTGTCCCCAGGTAGACAAGATATCTCAGCCCAGACGATATCCTCCTGGCTAAGATGGGTGATACGCTCCGCTTACCAAGACCTCCGCCCCGACGCTGCCGAGCGACTACACTTCCGGGCCCACGAGGTCAGAGCCATGGCTGCTAGCGTCGCTTGCGACCGCAACTGCGCTGTCCGAGACAGTGTGCTGCCATAGGATGACGGACCGAGGCAACCTTCACCTGGGTCTACCTCCGAAACCTGGTCGGCCAGCGAGACAACCTGACCCTGGTGGGGGACATCGCGGCGGCGCAACACTCCCTCCCGGCACCTTTGGTGCCATTGGTAATCCTTTAGCTAAAATTACCAGGAGCTTGCGCCGGGGAGGATGGGTCTTGCTAGCTCAGTCAGTCACTGGGTTACGCGGCACTCTCCTCCTCTTCGCTATTCTCCATTGTAGTAATGGCATCGGTAATGTTTTTGAGGAAACAAATGAATTTTTCTCTAAAATGTATTTTTTCGAAAAATACTTAACGATGCCATTACTCGAATGTCCCTCCCACCTGCCCTGCTTGCCGCTCGCCAGCTAAACGAAAAAACTGGTTTGGCTTGGCTGCTCGGGCAGTTACCCATAAGGGGTGGGAAGGGAGGCTACCCGGGTACCAGGTCACGGCACCCCTGGTGGCCTCCCCTGGCCCTTAAGGTAAACATCGTAAGTTTTTGGGGTAAAATTACACTAGCTAGAGGTTGTTCCCTCGCGCTGGGACCATATGGCGTTGAGGCGCGTCCCCTGGGTGGTGGATAGGGGGTCCCTCGTGAGAGGGGTGCACCAAATGAAATAAGGTGCCGTGAACCAACATGGTCTAAGGGAAGGTGACCCCGACAGAAAACCCCTGGTCCTCCTACTAAGGGGGTTGGGCGTGGGGGTAGCTTCCCCACCCTGCAGAAAAGGAAATAGCTACAAAAACGCCGACGAAAAGACTAACAGTAATTCCTTTCCTGGAGGAGGAAGGTTCTTCTACCAGAAGACGTCCTGTGGTGAAAGCCGGAAGTCTTCGGAAGCCACAGGACCGAGCCGCCTCTCTCTATCCAGGGATACAACCATGGGCACATGGAACGTCAAGACCATGTGCCAGAGCGGCAAGGCCGCCAAGATAGCAGCGGAAATGCAAAAGTACAACCTTTCCCTGCTAAGTATCAGTGAAGCCAGATGGACGCAGTCTGGCCAGAAAAGGCTGTTAAGTGGGGAGATGATTCTGTATTCAGGTCATGAAGAGGAGAATGCCCCCCATACAGAAGGAGTAGCATTCATGCTGTCACCAGTGGCACAGAGAGCGCTGATGGGCTGGGAACCTCTTGGGCCAAGAATTATCACAGCAGCCTTTAGAACCAAGAAAAAGCTCAAGCTGAACGTGATCCAGTGTTATGCGCCCACCAATGACAGTGACGAGGAAGAGAAACAAGAGTTCTACGACCGACTCCAGAGTGCCTTGGACATATGTGCGGAGCGAGACATCACCATCGTCATGGGCGATTTTAATGCCAAAATAGTGGAGGACAACGCCGGATACGAAGAGGTGATGGGGAGACAGGGACTAGGCTCGGAGATGAGTGAGAACGGGGAGAGGTTTGTAGACTTTTGTGCTCTAAACAGACTTGTCATTGGAGGCAGCATCTTCCCACACAGAAGAATACACAAAGCAACTTGGGTCTCACCTGACCATACAACAGAGAACCAAATAGACCATATCTGCATTAGCAAGAAATTTAGAAGATCCCTTCAAGATGTTCGAGTGAGGAGGGGAGCAGATGTCGCCTCCGACCACCATCTGCTTACCTTAAGAATGAAGCTCAAGCTAAAGAAAAGCCGCACAGAGACAACAAGAAGACAGCGCTATAATGTAGGCCTCCTGAGAGAAACTGGAGTTAGAGAAGAGTTCAAACTGGTGCTGTCCAACCGGTTTCAAGCGCTACAGGAGCTAGTAAATGAAGAGGAGGCGGTCACCACAGAGCAGCAGTGGAAGGCAGTTAGAGAGGCGCTGAACTCAACCTGCAAAGACACTGTAGGGTTCAGGAAACACCATCACAAGGACTGGCTTTCGGCACAGACCTTGAAGAAGATAGAAGTGAGGAAGCAGAAGAAAGCAGCAACAACAGTCGCACGAGAGCAGCCAAAGTAAGGGCACAGGGGGAATACTCGGAAGCCAACTGCGAGGTGAAGAGTAGTATCAGGGCAGACAAGAGGGCCTATACAGACAGCCTGGCAGCAGAGGCAGAAAAGGCAGCAGGCAGCAGCAACATGAAACAGCTCTACGACATTACCAGAAGATTGTCAGGCAAGTATGGCCATACAGAAAGACCAGTAAAAGGCAAAGAAGGCAAGCCTATTGCAGACAGAGCAGACCAACTCGACAGTTGGGCCGAGTATTTTGAAGAGTTACTGAACAGACCTAGCCAACCCGACCCCCCCAGACATCCAGCTGGCAGAGACCGACCTACCCATCAGCTGTGACGGACCCAGCCGGGAAGAGATCAAAAGAGCAGTGGCATTCTTGAAGAACGGCAAAGCAGCAGGCCCAGATGGCATCCCAGCGGAGTCTCTGAAAGCAGACCTAGAGACAACAGTGGAGATGCTGTACCCACTGTTTGGAAAGATTTGGGAAGAGGAGGTGACCTCAGCAAGTGTTCCAACTACAGAGGAATCACCTTGCTGTCAGTACCAGGAAAGGTCTTCAACAGGATCATCCTGGAGAGAATGAAGAGCTCCGTTGACCCCCAGCTGAGAGACCAGCAAACAGGATTCAGGAAGAACCGATCATGTACAGACCAGATCGCCACTCTCCGCATCATCGTGGAACAGTCTCTGGAGTGGAGCTCCCCGCTGTACATCAACTTTGTGGATTATGAGAAAGCATTTGACAGTGTGGACCGAGAGACTCTGTGGAAACTCCTACGACACTACGGTGTACCCACAAAGCTCGTCCGCCTGATCAAGAGCAGCTACGATGGCATGACATGTCGCGTGATCCACGAAGGGCAGTTCACCAGGGAGCTCCAGGTCAGAACCGGTGTCAGGCAGGGGTGTCTGCTGTCTCCGTTCCTCTTCCTACTGGCCATAGACTGGCTCATGAAGATGACCACAGAGCACGGACGAAGTGGAATACAGTGGACACTGTGGACACAGCTTGACGACCTCGATTTTGCAGACGACTTGGCATTATTGTCCCACACTCATCAACAAATGCAGGACAAGACCACGAGGCTTGCTGACATCTCGTCCCAAGTGGGCCTCACCATTCACAAACAGAAAACAAAGACAATGAGGCTGAACGCAACCAGGGAAGAACCAGTCTTGCTTGCTGGCACCCCGTTGGAGGAGGTGGAGTCCTTCACCTATCTCGGGAGCATCATAGACAAAAAAGGTGGCACTGATGCAGATGTCAGAGCACGAATCGGTAAAGCCAGAGCAGCCTTTCTCCAGTTGAAAAAAGTGTGGAGCTCCAGAGAGCTGTCACAACACACCAAAGTCCGGATTTTCAACTCCAATGTAAAAGCAGTTCTCTTATATGGAGCAGAGACTTGGAGATTGACAAAAACCACAGTCAACAGAGTACAGACCTTCATGAACAGTTGCCTTAGAAGAATTTTGAAAATCCACTGGCCAGAGAAGATCAGCAACGTCAGACTCTGGGAGAGAACAGAGCAGATAACAGCAGAGAATGAAATTGGGCGAAGAAGATGGGGATGGATCGGTCACAGTCTGAGAAAGCCAGCTTCCAGTATCACTAGGCAGGCATTGTCATGGAACCCCCAGGGAAAGAGGAAAAGAGGTAGGCCGAGAAACTCCTGGCGTCGAGACCTCCAAGCAGACATCAAGAGACTGGGAACCACCTGGAGTAGAATCGAAGGAGAAGCACAGGACAGGAGTTGCTGGAGGTCTCTCGTCGACGGCCTGTACCCGGGCAGGGGTGACAGGCGTAAGTAAGAGGTTGTTCCATTGTAGTAATGGCATCGGTAAGTATTTTTCGAAAAAATACATTTTAGAGAAAAATTCATTTCTCAAGACTGGAAATACACATACACTCACTTTTGTAAATGTAGCTAACGAGGTATAGATCCCAATCAACCCTTGCTACATGCGCATTTGGATGTATTCCTGGAACACACTATGCACTTGATATGTGCACTTCTTCAGGTCAGTCTGAGACGATGATCCATAAACTGGCTCTCAGAGTCTGAATATAGGTTCCAAATACACATCCGTCTGGTGAATCAAGAATTATTTTGATTAGTGCCTTCTTATGACAAAAATTATACTGCTTTTCTTGCCAAGTATCACCATTTTGAAAACATTGCTGTGGTCGCATCAGTCTCAACCGAACACACTCCAAAGTCTACTTTTTCTGAATGGTCTAAGGGAGGGAATGTTCACATGCAAAATGGTGTCACCTTATTAGTAATACTGTCCCCTTTATCTAAAAGGTCGCAGAAAGTCTGGGGGAAAAAAATCTGATTAATGTGAAACATAGTGGCGCCTTTCATGTGATGAGAGTTGCGCATCATATGACATGAAAAGCTGTGAATGAGTTAAACTTCTTCTCCTCCCAAATGCATGAATCTTTGCTGCAGTGGGCATTTACCCCTTTGTGCATGCACCCAGGGAAATATTTACAGATTTACACTCTTGCGTATGCAGCCACCAGCACTATGACTAGTACTGGCGGCTGCACAGTAATCATGTGACCATTGTGTTCTACAGCAAGTAAGCCTACAGCTACACAAGTACGATGAGCTGGACTGCCTGATCCGAGGGATTCACTTCATCGACCGTCACAACCACACCTGCGAGTGCTACTATTGGGCGCGGGCAGGTCCTGGGGGCACCCACCAGCCCAATGGACATTCTATTTCTGGCCAGACTTCGGCCGTTCAGTCTGATCTCAGCCTGTCTCGGACAGTGAATGGCGATGTAAGTGACAAGCCCGGTACCAGTGGGATCACACACAACCAAGCAGAGACCAATGGATCTCATGACTCTTATGACTCTGACAGTGCATCAGCAACAGATTTCTCCAGTGAGGGAGACTGGGTGAAAGTGCCATTTGATTTCCGTGATCCCTATCCATACTTGGTTGTGAACGTGGGATCAGGTGTGAGCATTCTAGCTGTGTATTCATCAACCAACTACAAGCGTGTCAGCGGAACTAGGTAACTGTTGTTTTTATCTTTTTAATTACAGTACCAGTACTTTCTTTCTTTTGCTTCAAATTTGGATCTTCCATGAAGTGTCAGTTTGTTATTTATATTGCAGCTTTATTTAGAATAATTTTAGCAGTCTGGTGTTTTCATGGCTGGTGGCTGTTCGGACAGTTCTGTCGCTGACAACTTATGTAATTTATGTCAAGAATTACCCCATTTACTTTTGGAAATGTTCAAAATAAAATCTAGGAATAAAATTGGTGTGATTTATCATTTCATCATCATCATCATGGGCAGCTCGGTCTTGAGAGGCTATGCTTGATGCTTCTTGAGGTGTCTGATTCAGTTTTATCATTTACAACAAAAACTCTCATTTACCTTGAAAATGTACAAAATAAAATCAAGGAATAGATTTTGTGTTTTATTTTACCCCCTTTATGTTGAGAGGGTTTATGTTTGTATGTGTTTATCTCCCTCTCTGGCATGAACTTAAATACTGGTATGTATCTCTGACAGCGACACTGTTTAGCAGATGCCATTTACACTTTAATTGGTGTCCTTGTTGCTATTTGTAGGTGAATGGGATCGATGGTACTTTGAATAAAGATTGTTCTATCGGCGTTGGTCTTTTTTTTTCTTCAGCCTTGGTGGTGGCACATTCCTTGGTCTGTGCTGCCTACTGACAGGTTGCCAGACGTTTGAAGAGGCTGTGGAACTGGCATCGATGGGAGACAACCACAAGGTGGATCGTCTGGTGCAGGACATTTATGGTGGTGACTACTCCAAGTTCAATCTCAAGGGTGACCTTGTGGCCAGCAGGTAGGTTTTATTCTATTTGGTTGTGTTTTTGTCTACCGTATTGAAAATATGTTAGAGTTTGCAATGGGGCTGGTTGGAGCGCATTCTGCAGAAGGCACACAATGTGCTGGGTGGGCGGACCCCGAACACTGGCCAAGAAGTAACAAGATAAAACTGACGTCATGTTTAGCTATGCAAACCTTGCTAGAGAATGTACATTTGGTGCCAAACGCAATATGTGTGTGTGTATGTGGCAGCGACTACAGCCCGCATTTGTGGACAGATAAGCTTGAAACTTTAGGATATTTTCTCTACGTGAATTCTCCCAAAGAAGTTTTTTTTTATTTGTTAATTGGGTTACACATTGACAAGAAAATGGCCGTTTCACAAAAACCGGTTGATCCACATTAGAGTCTGTATTTTTTCTAGGTACTTTGTATACAGCTAGATTTAAGAGAGATATTGATTGAGTTCGTAATCCATCATTGTAACTCTTCAACGTTTTGAATAATAGTTAATTAAATTTTGCAAGTTTTGGAGCCACTATATGTATACTCCCATCAAACAGTCAGCCCTGAAAGAGGCTGTGTGGAAGAAAACAGTCAGCCATGGAAGAGGCTGCGTGCCTTTCAGATGAGGGACGTAAAACATCAAATTTGTCTCTGTGTACACAGCATCGTGAGACTAGCGATGCCATGACGTGAAGCTTTTAGTGACGTCATTCGTTTCCTGAAAACAAATTACTGATGGTATTACTGATAGGAAACGTTGGCTAGCTAGCCAAATTTAAGCCAAAATTTGGTTGTCTGTATATGGAAGTGTTGGCAGGTGAGGGGCGCCATAGTCCAGGCAGTAACCCGAGTAGCCTCCCTTCCGCCCCATCCGGGTACAAGCTCACCCGATATTTATCAGTTAGTTTCTTAGCTAGCCTGTAGACGGTTGTGTTCATACATTGCTCTTCGGATCTTACTGTGTGGATGTGACCGGTCGTCTTGTGACTTTACTTGAACTGTTCTTGCATTGTTTAGGACTTGGCTGCACTAGCTTGGAGCTCACTTGCATTATGCTAGCTTGGAGCTCACTTGGATTGTGCCTTGTGCTGTTTCGAACTTTGGCCTGTGCGGCGTGACTTGGACTTAGCGTGCCTGTGGACGGCCTTGATCAGGCCAAGCGCTTCAAGTCTCTTCCTCAACCACCCGGTTTCCGGGACCTATGCGACGCCTTCTCCACTCACTTGCTTCAGGGCGCCTTGGCAGACACCGGCTTCTTCGCTGACACCAGGTGGCCGGCGGACCTGTCTGTGGCCTTCCGTCAGAGGTGGTACGTGGGACATTCGCAGAGCTTCGCCTGCCCACTCCTGGCGGTGGACCTTCCGGCGCTGTCCGTGCTGGTTTTTTTTCGACTACGTGATTCCACTCCTGGACTTACACAGACTGCTTCCCTCATCTGCAATTCACTGGCCTCTGCGGGGTTCCTGGACCTGGTGATGCAGGCCATTGTCCGTCGCGTTGAGGAGGCTTGGAATCCTACCATCTCACCGCTTTTGGCTGACATCCTCGCCTTGGCAGTTTCCGGCAACCGGGCCGCTTACCACACCGCTGTCAATGCCATGGCTGCGGCTGCAAACTGCGATCTGATGCGCCGAGATACTGTCCTGCACGCTTGCTCGCTGCCGACCGAGTTGAAGAATCAGCTACGCCGGGCGACTCTTGATGGAGAACTCCTTTTCGGCCCCACCTGGCAGACCGTCAAGGAGGCTAACAAGGACTTGTGGCCCAGCCGCATCGCTCCGACCTGCTTTCAGGCAGACCGCAGGGCCAGACCCTCCTCTCATCCCTTCACCAGTCATGGTCGTCTCCCCCCCCCCCCCCCTCCGGACCCCAGCTTTTGGTCGCCCCTGCATGCTCCCTAACCCCAACGCCACGGACGCCCCCGCCCCTGCTTGGGCGAGGCAGGGCCTGCTGACTGCTTTCCTCCACCGCCCCTGCCCCCGGGTCTCCTGTCAGCAGGAGGCTCGCACGGCGCAGCGACGCTTGGAGATCGTGGTTCCCAGACGACCCATGGATCCTGTCAACCGTCTGCGAGGGACTACAACTTTCATTCCAGTCGTCCCCCCCCCCCCCCCCTGCGCCGTTCACCCCTCTGAACTGCTGTGACTTCAGATCAGCTCAGGGCTGACGCGCTTCGCAACGAGGTCGCCGCTCTACTATGGAAGAACGCCCCGGAGGTGGTCACACGGCACGACACTCCAGCCTTCTACAGCCGCCTATTTGTGGTTCCCAAGCCGGGGGGCAAGTGGCGCCCAGTCATCGACCTCTCCGCCCTGAACAAGTTAATAGTCGCCCCATCCTTCCGCATGGAGACCGCTCGAGCCCTTCGTGCCGCAGTGCAGCCCATGGACTTTGCCGTCAATCACGATCTGTCAGATGCGTACCTCAACGTCCCCATGCATCCTGCGGCCAGACGCTGCCTTCGCTTCACCTTCGCCGGTTTAGTCCACCAGTTCCACACGCTTCCTTTCGGCTTCAACCTCAGCCTGTGGGTGTTCACCCGGATCATGGACACCATCGTAGCCAGGGCCAGACGGACGTTGTCCAGTCTCACGTTGAACTACCTCGACGATCTTCTCCTGAGGAACCAAGCAGACTCCGCCTTGGAGAAGGACCGGGATGCGCTTCTCGCTCTGCTCGACACACTCGGGTTCCTTGTCAACGCAGGCAAGTCCGACCTCTTGCCGTCGCGCCACTTCGTACACCTGGAGATGGAGTTTCGAACCGACCTCAACGAAGTGCGGCTCCCGGAGGCGCGTATCCAGAAGTTGGGGAATCTGGCGTGGCAAGTAGCTCAAGAGGACTCTGTCACCGCCCGGTTGTGGCTACAACTCCTGGGCCTGATGAGCGCCGCAGCGGATCTCCTTCCACTAGGGCGCCTCTACTGCCGCCTGCTGCAGCTGCACCTGCTCCTACACTGGCGACTCTCGAAGGACGACATCGATTCCCGGATCCCGGTGCCCCCGATGCTACCTCCTCACCTCCTACGCTGGGGGGGACCCCGCCTGGCTCGCTACAGGGGTCCCACTTTACTTGCCGCCTCCCCGGTCGTCCCTCTGTGTCGACGCAAGTCTCGCCAGTTGGGGGGCTCACCTACTACCAATGTTCGCCACAGCCTCCTGTCTTTGGCCCCCAGATCTTTGGTCCCGACACATCAACTGGTTAGAGTTGAAGGCGGTATGGCAGGCCCCTATGACGTGGGACTCTCAACTCCGGTGCCAGGAGCTCTTCGTCTTGTCCGACAACTCCACCGTCGTCGCCTACATACAGAAGCAGGGCGGGACACGCTCTCCCTCTCTGTGCATCCTTCTCTACCAGGTGCTTCACTGGTGCGAGGATCGGGGCATCGCTCTTTGTGCGAGACACATCCAGGGGCATCTAAATGTTCTAGCTGACTCTCTATCGCGCCGCGGCCAGCTACTCCACACCGAGTGGACGCTCCGTCCGGACATCTTCAGGATGATCGAGACCAGGTGGGAGACTCCCATGATCGACCTCTTCGCGACGAGGTGGAACCGCCACCTACCGCTGTTCGTATCGCCGGTTCCAGACCCGCTAGCTTGGGCAGTCGACGCGCTTTCCATCCCCTGGGACGGACTCGTCGCCTACGCTTATTCTCCGTCGGTGCTGGTGCCCAAAGTCCTCCTCAAGCTCCGCGGCTGCAACATTGTCCTGTTCCTGGTGGCCCCCTTCTGCTGGACCATGTCATGGATCACAGACCTATTGAACCTCGCCACGTGCCCTCCTCTGCAGTTCCCCACTCCACGCACAATGCACAAGCAACCGCGACAGCCGCTGTACCATCCGTGCCCAGAACGTCTCCTCCTCCACACCTGGAGATTGTGTGGCAAGCCCTCACCAGCAGAGGCCTCTCTAGTGCGGCAGTGGATGCTATCTCTGCAGACCGCAGACCCTCAACCAGACGACTTTACGAGGGAAAATGGCGAGTGCTGTGTGACTGGTGTGGTGACAACTTCTCTTCCCCACGGACTTGACGATGCCCCAGCTGGGGGAGTTCTTCCTCTGGCTATTCAACGACCAGGGACTGGCTCCAATTACCATTCAATCACCTTGCCATGATCGGCGACACCTACCGGCACTTGGGCCGGCCCGACCCTGGTAGCTGCACAGACCTCACCAATCTGATGGCCCACTTTGGTCTGCAATGCCTGGCACTGCGTTCGCTTTTGCCGAGATGGGATCTACCATGGGTGCTTACGTGGCTCAATTCGGTACGTTTTGAACCTATTCAGTTGGCGCGCATGATGGACATGACTCAGAAGACGTGCTTCCTGTTGGCCCTAGCCATGGCTTCCGGGGTCAGTGAACTTCACGCGCTGTCGACACGCCCAGATTGCTTGCAGTTCTGGACGGACGGCTCCGTGCAACTGCTACCTGAACCAACCTTCCTGGCCAAGACGCGGTCGCCTTTGGCTGCCCCCACAGATAATGACTATTCGCCCTTTACGAGTGACAGACTCCACCCGGGAGACAGGACCCGGTGAGAGCCTTACATGTGTACCTGCGCCGGACCAAGCCTCTGCGCAGAGGATGCACCCGCCTGTTTCTCCCTCTGTCCCCAGGTAGACTTGACATCTCAGCCCAGACCATCTCCTCCTGGCTCCGATGGGTGATTCGCTCTGCCTACCAGGACCTCACCCCTGATGCAGCCAAACGTATAAACATCAGGGCAAACGAGGTCAGAGCCATGGCCGCAAGTCTCGCATTCGACCGCAACTGCGCTGTCAAGGACATTGTGGTGGCCGTGGGATGGCGAGCTGAGACTACCTTCGCCCGCTTCTACCTGAGGGACCTCTGCGCCCAGCGGCAGAACCTTTCGCTGGTGGGAGACATCACAGCGGCGCAACACTCCCTCCCGGCGCCATAGGCGCCGTAAGTATCTTAGCTAAAATTATCGGGAGTTTGCTTCGGGAGGGCGGGTCTGAGGGCCAGTGTCTTTGGTGTTAGGGGCGCTATAGCGGCACCCACCTCCTCTTCGGGATTCTTCCTCTCAGTAATACCATTGGTAATGTGTTTTGGGGAAACAAATGAATTTTTCTTTAAAATGAATTTTTTCGAAAAATACTTACCAATGGTATTACTCGAAGGTCCCTCCTAACTGCCCCGCTTGCCGCCAGTTCGCTAAGAAACCAACTGATGAATATCGGGTGAGCTTGTACCTGGATGGGGGGGGGGGGGGGGGGGGGGGAAGGGAGGCTACTCGGGTTACTGCCTGGACTATGGCGCACCTCACCTGCCAACACTCCCATATATGGACACAACCAAATTTTGGCTCAAATTAGGCTAGCTAGGTAACGTTTCCTATCAGTAATACCATCGGTAAGTATTTTTAGCGCAATGAGTTTTTGCCACAAAAAGATTTTGCGCTATACAAGAACCATTCATTATTATTTTTCAAAAAAAAATAATTTTAAAGAAAAATTCATTTTGCTGCTCGTGCTATTCTTCTTCAGAATTCCTGTCGCTACACCAGCCCACAGAGCATACTACTGGCGAGAAGTGCTGTGTGTCTGTCTTTATTTGTGTGCCTCTGGCATGTTTGTCGATCAGCGGTTGGCTTAGAGAGGAGAGAAATGGATCAGAAGGATAAGCTTAAAAATATGAACAACTCTGAATGTTCATGAAAGAAAAATGCATGTGAACTCCAAACCATACGGTAAACTTTAGGATGAAATTCTCATGTTGTTATAATTATTGATAGTGACGGATTGGATTGCTGGCATTTACACTAGAAAATTAACCCCCTTGTGCATGCAGCCACCAATACTGTAAACAGTACCAGTAACTGCATGCTCAGTAGGGTTAAAGTGGAGGAAAGCTTATCCCCTTGACTGCTGGGACTGCCACCGGAAAATGGGTTGACTTGGACAGTTAAAAGGTAGTACCTGATTTAGTGACCAGCTTGGTGCCTTGTTTTTTCATCTGTCTGACTTGAAATATGTTTTTATTTGATTCAGTAGCACTTTCATGCCATAAGTATCAGGTCAGCAGACAATCATAGAGACTTCACACTACACCTGTGGATTGCATAGCCACCTGGCAACTAAGATCTGTTTGTTCTTTACTTATATTGTTAAAAAATGAATAATGGAAATGGCAACACTTTTAATCTTCTTGTACTGATTCATTTATAACAAAAATTCATTTTTCTCTAAAAGGTATTTTTAAAAAAAAATACTTACCAATGACATGACCTTATGGAAGTGTCTACTACTTACTCATTCTAGCCTGAAGTGTCTACTACTTACTCATTCTAGCCTAAGAGCCAGTTGTGTAAAACACAACCTGGGAGGCACTCGGGGAACCCCGAGGGGACCAAGAGTTGTCTCCCGATACTGCCCATCCGGTACCGGGTACCCATAATCCCTCAGTCAGGATACTTAGCTCACCAGCGGCAAGCGGGGCAGGTAGGAGGGTCGTTTGAGTCATGTCATCGGTAAGTATTTTTCGAAAAAATACCTTTTAGAGAAAAATGAATTTGTTTCTTCAAAAATATTACCGATGACATGACCTTATGGAAGATTTGTGAATAGGAGGAGGGTGCCGCGCTCCAGCACACCTTGGGGCCCTAGAGCCGTCCTCCCTAACGCAAACTCCCGACGACCCTAGGTAGGTGTAAACCCCCCCCCGAAAAGCCCCCACCCAAGCGAGGAGCCTTGCTGGCCTGGCAGAACCCTGCAATCGAGGCGGGTGAAGTCATCCTGCCCGCCAGCCTCCAGTAGCCACGAAGTGTAGGCCAGGACAGTTCCTGACGAATGCGACGTTCGTGGCCGTGCAAGTACCTTGATAATGTAACTTTAGCCTCTACTCTCCCTGAGGGAGGGGTCCTGTAAGTCGGATTGTATGACTGCGCGTAGCCAGGAAGATCGTCTGGCCTGTAGCGTCAGTGCTGCCGAAACCGGCAAAGAGGCAAGCGCGTCCGTCCCGGACGGCTATGTCGTAGGTACACGTGAGGCTTGCACAGGGTTTTTCTGCCTGGACGCATGGTGGAAGTGCGACCCCTCAGCGGACGCAAGGTGAACCTGTGGCGTGGTCACGGAGCGGAGGTCCAAGAAAAGCATGGTCCAAGAGGAGCTGTACGGAACTGTGTTCCCTCGAACTGTAGGTAGACAGGGAGAGTCGCAGCTCATGTAGTCCGTTAAGCGGTCCACTGTGGCAACATACCTCAGGTGCCGTATGGTGACGTCCTCGACGGCCAGCCTTGATCTCCGAAGCCAGGGAAGAAGCCTGTGAGCTGGGATCAGCAGGGTAGGAGGGGGTGAGGTGACGGTCGCCGCCCATGAGCACAGTGCCTCGCCAACTTACTCGTAGAGACGTCAAGTTGAGGGATGCGAGCCGTAGCGAAAGCTTCCACTGCCGCCCACACGAAGACTCTAGTGTCGAGGGTCTGCCGCATAACTTCCAAGGCGAAGGGGTAGGCGCTCCCGCAAGGTGGAACCGCGACCGTCGTGGCTGCAAGAGCATGACGTAGAATGCGGGAAGCAGTAGCGGGGGGTCCGTGGCGAGTTGAGGAGGTCAGAGGTCCAGGACCGGATCCAACCTTACGTAGTGACCAACAGGACGAGCGGTGAATCCTCACGAGGGGAGTCGACAGGAGGCTCCAGACGAGCGTGTGCAAGTCTCTCCGAACCGGGCTCTGAGGAGAGGCGGGCTCTCTGACAGCAAGGAGACCCCCAGCGGGATCCCGGCAGCTTTCTTGGAGACAAGTGGGGACTGAAAGTGGACGTGGGACGTCGCCAAGCGCGTCACTCCGAACTGGGCTCTGTGAGGCAAGTTCTCTGCTTCTCAAAAGCTGTGTCCGGGCGCGCTCTCTCCTGGTAGCGGCCTCGTCGATCAACAACCCACCCCACGCACTAGTCCGCTGAACTCGTTGTGGCGTCTTCTCCACAGGGTCATCCTGGTCTCGAGCGTCCGGTGCCGAGGGCACAATGGAAGGCGTCTCAACAAGCTTTGAAGCACCAGAGGGTGTCGGTCGCTCGCGTCTGTAAAAGCTCCAGAGATTTGACCATCCTAGCTCAGGCCAGGCACAGATGTCACAAGCGTGGTCGGAAGCACATCCAGCGCATATGAGACAGACCTTGTGGTTATACGACGGCCACTGGAAGCCTCCGCATTGGGTGCAGGTCATGAACAGGCCACTGCAACACACAAAAGATGACGGGACTCGGAGATCCAGAAGCTCCATAAGCGGTGACTCCTCCTTCGCAGGTGAACCGAAGAACTCTGTGGAGGCCGAGAGCACGGGTACCTGGAGGCAAGGGTCGGCAGCTCCGGAAGAAGTCGAAGTCCAATATCTGGGGGTGGCGCCGAGGACCACCTGCGAGGACTGCCTCCTAACGCCGGACTGGGCCAGAGAAAGCATAAGCAAAGCCAAGGTCCTAGAAGCATCCTCCGTTATGGTCACCGCACTGCAATCCAGGAACTCCCAAGAAACCTGGACCAGCAGAGTCGTCAGCACCGGAGTCGTTGAGGCGGAGGACGAAGGCTAGGGTCAGGAACTCCCCAATCCCACGTAGCGTAGGGCATTGCGGGCGAGCTAGGTCATCTAGACCAACTGTAGAGTCAAGAGCGTATCCACAGCCGGCTGGGGCAGACAAACTCCTGTGAATTCCAGCGGGCCAGTCCTGTCGAGGGAAGCCAAGCAGCCGGAAACTCCACGGAGGGCGAAGCAAGAAGATCCGGGAACCGAGAGAAGAAGAGCAGGGTAGTCGTAGGGCGGTCACAAAGTCCGGAAGCTGCGGCCAACCTCCTAGCCGTCTCCCAGAGAGCAGCAATGGAGTCAGAAGCCGAAGCGCTAGCAGACCTGTTTACCACCTGGGTGTAGTAAGAGTACTCCAAACTGACTAATGTGTAATTGGAACTCACGCGTAAAAATCACAAGTCAGTGAGTAGTCAAATTTCCAAAAGTGTATGTTAGTGTAAAATGTGTCTAACCAGTACCAGTAAGTGTACCCCAAAGCAGAAATGTGCACATAGAAAACAACAAAGAGTAGGGAAACAGGTCAGCACTAGGCGAAGGAGCGACCGCGTCCTCCCCGAGGAACCACCGAAGAGGGTTGGGCGTCCAGATCGTGGAGCGACTGCAGCTAGGCGACCGGGGCCAGAGCACGTAGAAGGGGAACGGGCTGAGTGAGGGGAAGAGGGAAGGGACGAATGGCAGCCGGACGCGAAGGGGACGAGCCGAGCGGGGAGGCACCGACGAGCGAGGAGGAACAGGATCCCTGGAGCAACGTGAAGAACAGCAACTCCTCACACGCCCGCCGAGGAAAGAGAGCGGAGTGTAGACCTAGCATGGCGGAAGAGTCACTCCAACGACGGTGATCCGTAGAGGAAGAGCCTCCAAGGTGCAGAGAGTGGTCCCTACTCTGGTCTCGCGTAGGGCGAGAGTGACGAGAACCTCGAGTGGTGGTCCGGTTCCATGCCGGTGAGAGTCTCTGGACGCGCGCTTGAATGTCTCTCCGAGCCGGGCTCCGAGGGAGGCGGGCTCTCTTGCCGGCAAGGGGGACCCCCAGCGGGATCCCGCGGGCTTTCTTGGAGACGAGTGGGGACCGATAGTGGACATGGGACGTCGCAAGGAGCGTCTCTCCGAAATGGGCTCTGTGAGGCGAGTTCTCTGCTTCTTAGAAGGCTTAGTCCGGGCGCGCTCCCTCCTGGCAGCGGCCTCATCGATCAACGCCCACTCCACGCACTAGTCCGCTGAAACCGGCGAGGCGTCTCCTCCACAGGGTCATCCTGGTCTCGAACGTTCGGTGCGCAGGGCACGTTGGATGGCGTATCAACTGGTATCGAAGCACAAGCCGGCGTCGGTCGCTCGCTTCCGTGAACACCCCAAAGCTGCAACCAGCGCAGCTCCAGACAGGTGGAACAGACGTCACAAGTGTGGTCGGAGGCACATCCTGCGCATAGGAGACCAGACCTAGAGGTTGTCCGACGGCCACTGGAACATCCGCCTTGCGTGCAGGACATCAGCAGGCCCCTCTCTATCGGGGCGAAACGGGGTCCTTTCCTTCGAAGGACAACCAGGCGTCGGGCGCTCCCGTGACGCTCCAACGCTATCAGCGCCGCTGAGGCTAGGTGGCACAGTCATCACAACGTGGTAGGCGGCACCTCCAGTGACGGGAAGACAGGGCTTGTTAGCAACTGCCGCTGTCGCCTGGACACGAAGAACACACCCACCAGTAGCAGCCGGGCTGGTGCTTCCTGCCCGACAAGCTGCTTTGTCCTCTCATGGCGGTAGTGTACTGTGTCATCCTGAAGTCGTCGGACGCGTGCATAATCGTCTCTCCGAGCGGGCCTAAGAAGCAGGCTCTCTCTGCCAGCAAGAGGACCCCCAGAGGGAGCCCCTTGGGCTTCCTGGAGACGAGCGGGGATCGAAAAGGACAAGGGATGACGGGCGCCGTGTCTCTCGGAACAAGGCCCAGGAAGGCGAGTTCTCTCCTTGACAGAAGGCTGCCATGCGCGCTCCCCCTGGAAGCGGCCTCCACGATCCACCCGCTCGCGCACTAGTCGTCATGTCCGGTGTGGCTTCTCTCCCAGGTCGGTCCACTGTCGTGCGGACCGTTCGTAGTGTCCGGAAGGCGCCTACAGATGCCGATCGCTTGTGTCTGTACACCCATAGCTGAGGGCCCCACCGCTCAGTACAAGTAGAGTAGGTGTCGCAAGTATGGTCGGCGGCGAATCCGGTGCAGTGGCGAAAGACCCCTGGGAACTGAACCAGCCACTGTCATCTGTCCACCCTGCGAATGGGCGAGCAGCACACCCCTGCAACAGATAACAAACCCGAAGGCACGTGGGCGAGTCCTGTGGGACTCCGCCACGAAACGGCTAGCCTTCGTAACGACAAAAAACACAAAGCACCAAGCGAGGTACCAAACTGCACGTCTGCACGCTAGCAGTGCAGTAAGGAGGTAGGCTAGCTGCCGTCAAGCGCTAAGGGGAGCAAACAACATATGTACCAAAAGCCAAACATGTCACGACAGAAGCGAGGTACCAAACTGCACGCCTGCATTCTAGCAGTGCAGTAAGGAGGTAGGCTCATTGCCGTCAAGCGCTAAGGCGAGCAAACAACACATGTATCAAAAGTCAAACATGTCACGACAGAAGCAAGGTACCAACCTGCACGCCTGCAAACTAGCAGTGCAGTAAGGAGGTAGGCTCCCTGCTGTCAAGCGCTAAGGCGAGCAAACCACATATGGACCAAAAGTCACATATGTCACGAAAAGCGTCGGGCCCAAAAACATCATATTAAAAAGGGCGACCGCGTGTGGATAATGAACACCGGACGCATACTGTACAACTCAACACGCGATGGCAAGCAAAGGCAAGAATAACATCTGGGACAGTAAGATCACTGTTAATGGGGACATGGCACGTGGGGCCCGCCCAGCTAAGGAGCGTAAAAAACGCCAAGCTGCCCAACGTAACGTATATTCACTCTATAGGTACGTGAGTACTTGTCTACAGCGTAAGCATGCGTATGCGAGTTGTGAGTGTGCGCTTAAATTCATCAACCATCACAAGATTAGCGCATTAAAATTACAGCAATCGTCACCCTTATCTATACAACCATTCAGGCAAGAGATACCAGACAAGGCAAGAAACAGGTGCTGGCCCAGAACAAAACTACGCAATGTTGACAAGGCGTGACCCAAGCTGTCCCGCCAAGCTAATCAAGCCATGGAGTAAGAAAAACACTCCAACCCCAAGGTACAATTGCGTAGGTAAGCGTCGCAACAATACACCAAAGGCGAGTGGGGGCGGGCGCAAGGGGCCCCGCCAAACCAAGAGTTGCGAAATTTGGCGCAAACTACAGAGAGAAGAACACGACAATGTTCGTACCTGCTCAAACCAGTGTCCAGCCCGGGAACCGGCCGAGGGTCAACCCAGCTACCTTACCTCTCCGCCGAAGGGGAATGGGGGAAGAAGTAAAAAACCCCGCCTGGCACGACCGGTGAAGCTCACCGCGCAGCCCAAGCCCACAGAGACCGAAGAGGGCAGCCGCCAACAAAGTGGGGACGAGATAGCCATGCAGCAGAACTGGCAGGGCCAACGAAACGATTCATCCTCTCGTATCTCAACTACTATCTCCTACAGTAAAGTCCGAAAGACCAGCGAACCGGTCGAAAATCCGAAGTCCGAAGGCTAGAGCAGAGGAGCAACACGTCTGATTCGTGAGCCTAAGTAGACTTGACTGAGGGATTATGGGTACCCGGTACCGGATGGGCAGTATCGGGAGACGACTCTTGGTCCCCTCGGGGTTCCCTGAGTGCCTCCCGGGTTGTGTTTTACACAACCGGCTCTTAGGCTAGAATGAGTAAGTAGTAGACACTTCAGGCTAGAATGAGTAAGTAGTAGACACTTCCATAAGGTCATGTCATCGGTAATGTTTTTGAAGAAACAAAATTTCTTGTAACTTCTTTTGTTTTCACTCACAGTTTTGGTCACATGATGAGCCCCCAGCGGCGTGAGGAGGCCACAAGAGAGGATCTAGCCAGGGCAACACTTGTCACCATCACCAACAACATTGGGTCCATTGCTCGAATGTGTGCTGTCACCGAGGTGAGTGAGTCACTGTGACTATGAACGAGTTGATCGACGATTAATAGTAAAGTGAGTCTGTGAATTGGGACATCCATTTTCATTTTTTTTCCGAGATCTTTTGTTTGATAAACAAGCATGAAGGTGCAGTGTCCCCAACATATCTTAGGCACATTGTGCTTGTGAGAGTATCTGGCAACACACTTTCAGTGTTCTAGATTTGATTTGTTTACACGCAGCACAGGCTTTTCTTGGAGGTGTTAGATGTTGTAATCTACAAACAAGACACAACCACAATGTGCACACAGTGTGTTAGGGTCATATATTATTTTTTACATACATGTAATACAACTTTCAGTGTTTTTTTCTGTTATTTTCTTCCAGAAAATTGAGCGTGTGGTATTTGTGGGCAACTTTTTGCGTGTGAACACTATTTCCATGAAACTGCTGGCCTATGCAATGGACTACTGGTCGCAAGGGGTTCTCAAGGCACTCTTCCTTGAACATGAGGTTTGTGCAATGTGTTTTTGCCCACAAACCCCTCCTGTCGCTCATGAAATTCATGCACTTGTGCAATATTAATGTGAATTTCTTGTGTATAACAATGCACATCTCACACACATGCATGCAGACACTTTTGTCAGGTAGAGACAGCCAATACAGATACACATAGATGTAAAAGTAGCCTTGTTGACTGATTGACAATATGTGAAGGCTTCTATTGCGGTTGATAACTTTTTTTCTGTTTAACCCCTATCATAATGAGGCTGAAAGCTTCACATTTGTACACTGCCATATGCAAGCTACATTATAGTACTTACAGATAAGGATATAGACCAATGGCTTTAGTTCAAGGGTGGTGCCAGAATAGCTTGGCACCTAGAGGTGCCAAGCTATTCTGGCCCTAACCTTGAACTATTTCAGTCAAACTTATTTCACACACTGGTGTTTTCTGAATGATGAGGGTTAACTCATCTACACCTAACCATGACTTTCACAACTTTGGAAAGCATTTGTAAAGACTTTGTACAAACTATGGGAGTTGCATAAGCAATGACAGTTTAAAAGGCAGTGCCAGATTAACTTGGTATCTTTCATGCACCCAGCTAATCTGGCACTACTCTTGAACTATCATGACTGATCCATCTCCCGCTTGGGTGTCTCAAGTATAAATGTGTTGATAGATTGCAAACAAGACGAGCGTATCATAATGTACATTTGTTTGCTGTTATGTATCCACTCCATGAAGTTTTTCCTTCTTTGATACATGTACTGATATATTGTATAACAAGCAAATTATGCATGAACTTGCTTGGTATACTTTCCTTCCAAAAATCCTTGCAGGCCAAGAAGATGCAATTAGGATACTTGCATTTGTCAAAGCGAAAATGCAAGATATGCTCATACTGCCCAATTAATAAGCTCCTTATGCCCATTAGTAGTGAAATACTTCTGAGAGTCTGTCGAAAATGTTTTCCCTTACACACATAAACAAACAGTCAGCAACAAACATGTGAAGCGAATCACCACGCTAGTGAACTGATGAGATGTTCACCGATATTTCTCACAAAAGCGATAACCAGAAAACGGACAAACCTGCTGGCATTTTCACCATTATCCTTATAGAATTACTCAAACCAAGGGGAATCACAGCGCTGGACAGACAACAGTTAGATCCCCTGCCCCCGCCTATCAGGCACCCAATCGCCAGCCCACAGAGAAATACGCAGGTATAGAATAAGACGATCATTTCCATCCTCAAAACGAATGGATCAGGTCTCTTATATAACCCATGTCTTTCTCCGGAACTTAGGAAGTGGGCAGGAGAAACATACATACACAAACATGAAGGTGCGCTACTATATGTGGTCGGGTAAATACCCTGAATTCCCACAGTAGATGCACAGAACATTACACAACAATGTAACGATACAAATTTGCCTCGAGTTATAGATACTCACAAACCAGATAGGTGAGGCTAGCGCTGGCAGAATTGTATGCAAACCAAGGGGAATCACAGCGCTGGACAGACAACAGTTGGATCCCCTGCCCCCGCCTATCAGGCACCCAATCGCCAGCCCACAGAGAAATACGCAGGTATAGAATAAGACGATCATTTCCATCCTCAAAACGAATGGATCAGGTCTCTTATATAACCCATGTCTTTCTCCGGAACTTAGGAAGTGGGCAGGAGAAACATACATACACAAACATGAAGGTGCGCTACTATATGTGGTCGGGTAAATACCCTGAATTCCCACAGTAGATGCACAGAACATTACACAACAATGTAACGATACAAATTTGCCTCGAGTTATAGATACTCACAAACCAGATAGGTGAGGCTAGCGCTGGCAGAATTGTATGCAAACCAATGGGAAACACAGCGCTGGACAGACAACAGTTAGATCCCCTGCCCCCGCCTATCAGGCACCCAATCGCCAGCCCACAGAGAAATACGCAGGTATAGAATAAGACGATCATTTCCATCCTCAAAACGAATGGATCAGGTCTCTGATATAACCCATGTCTTTCTCCGGAACTTAGGAAGTGGGCAGGAGAAACATACATACACAAACATGAAGGTGCGCTACTATATGTGGTCGGGTAAATACCCTGAATTCCCACAGTAGATGCACAGAACATTACACAACAATGTAACGATACAAATTTGCCTCGAGTTATAGATACTCACAAACCAGATAGGTGAGGCTAGCGCTGGCAGAATTGTATGCAAACCAAGGGGAAACACAGCGCTGGACAGACAACAGTTAGATCCCCTGCCCCCGCCTATCAGGCACCCAATCGCCTGCCCACAGAGAAATACGCAGGTATAGAATAAGACGATCATTTCCATCCTCAAAACGAATGGATCAGGTCTCTTATATAACCCTCCGGAACTTAGGAAGTGGGCAGGAGAAACATACATACACAAACATGAAGGTGCGCTACTATATGTGGTCGGGTAAATACCCTGAATTCCCACAGTAGATGCACAGAACATTACACAACAATGTAACGATACAAATTTGCCTCGAGTTATAGATACTCACAAACCAGATAGGTGAGGCTAGCGCTGGCAGAATTGTATGCAAACCAAGGGGAAAAACAGCGCTGGACAGACAACAGTTAGATCCCCTGCCCCCGCCTATCAGGCACCCAATCGCCAGCCCACAGAGAAATACGCAGGTATAGAATAAGACGATCATTTCCATCCTCAAAACGAATGGATCAGGTCTCTTATATAACCCATGTCTTTCTCCGGAACTTAGGAAGTGGGCAGGAGAAACATACATACACAAACATGAAGGTGCGCTACTATATGTGGTCGGGTAAATACCCTGAATTACCCCACCCGGGTCTGCCCTGGGGGACTTGGGTGGGGTTAGGTATTTTTTAGTTCCCAGGGTCACCCTGGTCAGCCCCACAGGGTGGGGTTTTCTCTCTATTCTGGGGCATGTGTTTCTGTCTACCCGAGGTCCATTCACCTGTATTTGCCTTTTTTAAACTCTCCCTACTGTCTGCACTGCCTGTAGCTCTTGATATTGGATGTGTGTTGCTAAATGGTCTTAGCTTTATTTAGGCCCCATGTGTTAGGTTTATTTAATGTGTTTGACCGGCTGGCGACATACATTCAATGTTCTGTTTAGTTGGTTGTTTTTTTTCACAAGCAGTGCAGGCACGTCCTGAGAAAGCCTTGTTGCTGTTGGGACGTTAAGCAATGTACAATCAATCAATCAAATACCCTGAATTCCCACAGTAGATGCACAGAACATTACACAACAATGTAACGATACAAATTTGCCTCGAGTTATAGATACTCACAAACCAGATAGGTGAGGCTAGCGCTGGCAGAATTGTATGCAAACCAAGGGGAATCACAGCGTTGGACAGACAACAGTTAGATCCCCTGCCCCCGCCTATCAGGCACCCAATCGCCAGCCCACAGAGAAATACGCAGGTATAGAATAAGACGATCATTTCCATCCTCAAAACGAATGGATCAGGTCTCTTATATAACCCATGTCTTTCTCCGGAACTTAGGAAGTGGGCAGGAGAAACATACATACACAAACATGAAGGTGCGCTACTATATGTGGTCGGGTAAATACCCTGAATTCCCACAGTAGATGCACAGAACATTACACAACAATGTAACGATACAAATTTGCCTCGAGTTATAGATACTCACAAACCAGATAGGTGAGGCTAGCGCTGGCAGAATTGTATGCAAACCAAGGGGAAACACAGCGCTGGACAGACAACAGTTGGATCCCCTGCCCCCGCCTATCAGGCACCCAATCGCCAGCCCACAGAGAAATACGCAGGTATAGAATAAGACGATCATTTCCATCCTCAAAACGAATGGATCAGGTCTCTTATATAACCCATGTCTTTCTCCTCACCTATCTGGTTTGTGAGTATCTATAACTCGAGGCAAATTTGTATCGTTACATTGTTGTGTAATGTTCTGTGCATCTACTGTGGGAATTCAGGGTATTTACCCGACCACATATAGTAGCGCACCTTCATGTTTGTGTATGTATGTTTCTCCTGCCCACTTCCTAAGTTCCGGAGAAAGACATGGGTTATATAAGAGACCTGATCCATTCGTTTTGAGGATGGAAATGATCGTCTTATTCTATACCTGCGTATTTCTCTGTGGGCTGGCGATTGGGTGCCTGATAGGCGGGGGCAGGGGATCTAACTGTTGTCTGTCCAGCGCTGTGATTCCCCTTGGTTTGCATACAATTCTGCCAGCGCTAGCCTCACCTATCTGGTTTGTGATTATAGAATTACTCAATAACACGTACGATTATGGAAAATTCTGATGGCTACATAGTCGGACAAAATCACCCCACTCAATTGACAGTCCGATACGCAGTCTGCCAATGTTTTGTCTGAACACCGCAGTTGGCCACAAAAGGAAAGATTCTTTTGAACCAAATTATGCTTGATATAATGCCAATAACCAACAGATGTGAATTACTCAACCCACTCATTTTGATTCGGGTCTTGTAATCACATCTGCTGGTTATCGGTATTAGATATAAGGAGCAAAATGTGGCTTAATATAATATGATGTTTGCTTTGAACAGGGTTACTTTGGTGCAACGGGATGCCTGATGGAGTACCTGAAACTTGGACATCCCAGTTAGCATTCCAGGTGAATGAAGATATGCTACTCAAAATTTATACGGATAGGACCATTTCTATGGATTTGTTACGTTAGACATTACTGGGTATTGAAAAATGCTGGGACTTTGTGTTGTGAAACTCGGTTTGTGTGGAAATTGACAAGTTCACAAAGCTCTGCAGGGCTGAGAAAAGCATAAGGCAAAAACGGGAAGGACCAAAGGATTACATTAGTGATGAGACATCCAGAGGTGATATGGTATGTTTTCCTGGTGCTTCCATGATGAAAATTAACTCCCTTGCGCTTGCAGCCTCGGTTACTTTTTAGTGAAAACAGTACCAGTCGCTGTATGCACAAGGGGGGTGGGGGGGGGGGGGGCGGGGGTTAAATGGAAAAGGTTTTATTGCTTGACTGTCGGGATACAGCCAACAACACTCCACTCAACAGCAAGAGGCACTTATCCTCTGGAGCTGGTGGGGGGGGGGGGGGGGGGGGGGGGGGGGAGTCTTTCTTGTGTCCATATGCTTTATGTTGGTGGCCTGTATCTGTGTCTCAAATGAATGGGTTATCTTGCAACAGAGACTTACAATAAATCATTTGTTATTTAAATCATTTGTTATTTACATATCTGCTTGCAGTCAGTCGGCAATGTCTGTTGTTATGGCCAGTGCCACCTACAGTAGTTTGAGTAGATTGAATATAAATTTGTGGAACTTACATGAGATGTACTGATATATTACTAACACTTTTTATGGAGGAACTGATTGTGGCATTGAGTAAATCATAGTTCTGTAAATGTTAGAATCCCGATCTTGTTATTACAATTTTTTTTTGGTCATTTTAAGTATAAGCAGCAGTGCTTGCTTTACATTTGAAAAACCTCTTAAGTCATTTTGGAATGATGACATAACTGTACTTACAACAGACTGGCAGAGTGGATATATGTATACTTGTGTACGTTGACATTGCAGAAACTTGAGAAAAGCAATGATGTTTTGCTGCCAAAAGTGCATTTGGCCCATGCTTCCATTTATGTTTGGAATTGTTTGTTTTGATGTGTTTAAGTGTCCTCTTTTGTGACATGTTTCAATTTTTTGGCAAATTCACTATTTTAGTTTGTGAATGTTTTTTTCTATTCTTTTAAAAAATGCTCTTGAGGTTTACCAATTTTATTTCATTTACGAATAAATTAATTACAATGTATTTCCAGTAAAGTGATCAAAGTATGTTGAAAATCTGTATAACCTTTCTCTAGTTCAGTGACCATGGTACATAGTATTAAATAAGAGAGAAAAGGAATCCATGTTTTCACCTGATTAATCAGAGATTATTAAAATCAGAAATTATTAAGATGATCAACAACAAAAAATGGAAAGACATTCAGTTTTTAGGTGGTTAAACTGCACAGTTTCTCTCTCAAATGCACCAGATTGCACAAATTTTATGTAAATTTTCAAAATTTTCCGGGTGAGCTTGCCCCCAACCCCCCCCCCCCCCCCCCCCTTTAGTGAAAAGGGGTTTTCCTCTTTCTTTAGTACAGGTAATTCCATGCACTGATTAATACTTGAAAATGTAGTTATTCTTATAAAATGTAAATCCTTGAATTAAACATGCAGCCACCAGTACTGTAAACAGTGAGTGCTAGTGGCTGCAGGCACATGGGGGGGGGGGGGGGAGGGGGGGGGTGTATTGTTATTACTTTTAGCTATAAATTGCAAGATAAGTGGCTGCAATGTCATAATTCTGGTGGCTGTCATGTATGCCAGCTTTTTTTTTTTACTGGCCTGGAGTGAATAACTCTTTTTCCTGGAGTTAGTACATTTGAGCTGTTTTCCGTGAAATAGAACTTTTAGGGGTGACCAGTTATTATTATAATCAGTGTTCATTAAATAATGAGCAGATATCAACTTCAACTGTTGGAAAATCACTGATATCACCGACTGGATTAACTCATTCGAGATGTGCCGCATATGGATACACAGCAGTTTGCCACGTATCAGTATGCAGCTTGTCTAGAATTTTGAGTTAAATCATCATATTTATAAGTTTGGGAGAGAAAATAGTCTTTCAGTGTCCAGAATTGCACCAGAAAGTGCATTCCAACACCACTCAATTTTGTTGCATGAACACGACTTGTCTGTGAAGAGTTTTACTGGCTTCTCATTAATATCAGTGGCAGCAAAATGGACTAATTTCGTTTGTGTATAGTGGGCCGTGTGCAAATCTTTTTTGTTTCTGTGTACATAGGAGCTTAAATCGGTGTAACACATCCTGTAATAATAATAATAAAGGAGATTTGTTAAGCGCTTTTTCTAAAAGTAGCTCTAAGCGCTGAAAAGGCTAACACGCATAAACACAACATACGCACACACACGCACTCATATGTGACAGTGGTGATGAATTGATGTCGCATGTACATGATGTCACAGTTTTGTTTTCAGTTTACCAGTACCACCTTCACCTCTTGGCTTGATTTCGCGAACGAAGATTTTATAGGAGTTGCCCACGACGTCTGCAGGCTTGTTCGTGGCTGCGGAGGCCAATCCGAGACAGGCAGGTTCGACCGCAGTGGCTGCAGGGGAAGGTATGGCCAGGGTTCTGAGCTGCGGCATCTCTGTTTTTTCTCCTGAGCCGCTTGTCCTTAAGGCTAGCTCTGTGAGAGTCCTCAAAGGAGACAGCTGCCTTGTAAATGGTGGAGCGCCAGGTGTCACGGTCCGCAGCAAGCGAAGACCACTGGTGGTGGTCGATTTGGCAGGCACTAAGTGACTTCTTGAGACAGTCTTTGTATCTCTTCTTTGGTGCCCCTCTGTCACAGTGTCCAGTAGCAAGCTCGCCGAACAGGGTGATCTTTGGTAGGCGATGATCCTCCATCCTGGAGACATGCCCCGCCCAGCGGAGCTGTGTCCGCAGCAGCAAAGCCTCGATGCTCACAGTTTCAGCCTGTTCAAGGACCTCGACGTTGGTGACATAGTCACTCCAGTGAATGCCCAGGATGGTACGCAGGCAGCGCTGGTGGAAGCGTTTGAGGAGTCGTAGTTGGCTGCGGTAGAGGGCCCAGGACTCGGAACCATACAGCAGGGTGGTGAGGACCACAGCTCTGTACACGCTGATCTTGGTGCCTGTTTTCAGCTGTTGATTGTGCCACACCCGCTTGAAAAGTCGCCCGAAAGCGCTGTTCGCTTTTGCCAGCCTGCTGTCAAGCTCCTTGTCCAGCTTGGCGTCCGACGTGATAACGCAGCCAAGGTAAGTAAACTGGTGCACTGACTTTAGTTCAGACTCGCCAATGGTGATGTGAGGAGGGCGATACACTGTCTTGGGTGCCGGCTGATGGAGGACCTCTGTCTTTTTCAGACTGACCTCGAGTCCAAAGAGCTGGGCAGCATCTGCGAAGCAAGACGTGATGCGCTGCAGAGCTCTCTCTGTGTGTGCAACGAGGGCAGCATCATCAGCAAAAAGCAGCTCACGAATCAGTTGGTCTAGGGTTTTCGTGTGGGCCTGCAGTCGTCTGCACCTAGTCACATAAAAAATACACCAGTGTATCTATCTATCTATATCGTGTAGTCTTGCCGACCGTTGGGGCATCACTGATGACTTGGCAACCAGCTCCCTCCATTCCTCTCTGTTCTCTGCCATTCTTAGCATATCACCCAGCTTCAGTCCTGTCCAATCTGAGATATTGTCCTCCCATCTTTTCCTCTGTCTTCCTCTCCTTCGTCCTCCTTGCACAATGCCTTGCAGGATTGTTTTGGCAAGCCCTGCTGAACGCGTGACATGCCCATACCACTTCAGTTTGCGTTTTTTCACAATGGCTAATAGGCCTTCATAGGGCCTGGTGGCTTGCCTGATTCTGCTTCCCACTTCCTTGTTTGTGATGTGATCTCTGTATGAGATGCCAAGCAGCCTTCGAAAACATCTAATTTCAGTGGCTTTTATCCTCCTTTCAAGGTCTGCTGTGAGGGTCCATGACTCGCAGGCATACAAGAACATTGAGATGACTAAAGAGCGCATCAGTCTGATCTCGGAGCAGAGTGTGATGTTTCTGTCCTTCCATATGGTCTTCAATCTTGTCAGTGCTGTTGTTGTCTGCGCAATCCTGGACAGTATTTCTGGTTTTGATCCCTCATCTGTCACAATGGCTCCTAAGTATTTGAATTTATTAACTGTTTCCAGTTTTTGGCTGCCAATCATGATGTCGGTGCCAATGCCATTGGTGTTATTGGTCATCAGTTTGGTCTTCTCTGCACTGATTTCCATCCCCTATGCAATGGCTATACTGTCCAGTTTTCCACCAGCTGAGCTAGCTCCTTCTCCGTTCCTGCAAGGCCATCAATGTCGTCCGCAAAGCGCAAGTTCGTGATTGTTCTGCCTCCAATACTGACAGTTTCTTCATGATCTTTTAGAGAGCGTCTGTCATGATTCTTTCCAGGAAGATGTTGAAAAGAGTAGGTGAGAGCAAGCAGCCTTGTCTGACTCTGTAGTCCTAAACCAGTTTCCTATTTTGCTGTTGAAGCAGACTGCGCTAGTGGCCTTGTTGTAAAAGTTTGCTATGACTTTGATCAGGTTGGCATTGATGTTGTATAGCTTCATGGTGGACCAAAGGGCTGCATGCCACACTCTGTCAAACTTACTTACTTACGCCTGTCACCCCTACCCAGGTATAGGCCGTTGACGAGAGACCTCCAGCGACTCCTGTCCTGTGCTTCTCCTTCGATTTTACTCCAGGTGGTTCCCAGTCTCTTGATGTCTGCTTGGAGGTCTCGACGCCAGGAGTTTCTCGGCCTACCTCTTTTCCTCTTTCCCTGGGGGTTCCATGACAGTGCCTGCCTAGTGATACTGGAAGCTGGCTTTCTCAGACTGTGACCAATCCATCCCCATCTTCTTCGCCCAATTTCATTCTCTGCTGTTATCTGCTCTGTTCTCTCCCAGAGTCTGACGTTGCTGATCTTCTCTGGCCAGTGGATTTTCAAAATTATTCTAAGGCAACTGTTTAGGAAGATCTGTACTCTGTTGACAGTCAAACGCTTTCCTAAAATCCACAAAGACATGATAGAGGTCTTCCTGGTGCTGGAGGTGCCTTTCACATAGATAACCTACTGAAACTCGACTAAAACATGAAATAAACATCCCAACAAGAGAGTAGCGTGCCTTTATTTTACAGCATTACACTGTAGTGCTCCTAGTAACGTTGTAATGCACATTACATTTTGCATGAAAACCCTACGAGACATAACTAAACCAGGCCTTGATTTTACTTTTCTAGGTTCAGATGGTTTATTAGGTAATATGGGAAGAAGAATGAAGACCCATGTCAAAATTAGTTTCATATTGTAACCCAAATGCACCTTAAAAGTTTCATTTACCAGAGAACCGCTCATTTTTATTTTTTAAAGAGGGTCGGCAGGAGACATAGACCCTCATGAGCTCCCACAGACTGCTGTGGTCAGGAAGATCTAAGCCTCAATGTATACAGCAATTATTGCAGGAGTGCATGCAGAAGAGGGTTAAATGTATGAAGAGAACATCATTCTTTTTTCACCAAATGCAGTAGATGAAGTGGTGTGAAAATGTACAAAAGTTGCTTATAAGGTATAAATACATGTGTGAGTGTTATGACAGAATGTTCTTTCTGAATCAGTCATGGTTGTATGTACAATGTATTTTATTTTGTCAGAAAACTTAACCCATTTAGCTCCAACACCCTAAAGCAGGAGATGGACTGACCATGATAATTCAAGGGTAATGCCGGAGGAGCTATGCACCTAAAGGCGCCAAGCTCATCTGGCACTACCTGTCACCTGTGAATTACATGTATCATGGTCAATCCAGCTCTCCCTACTGTCTGCACTGCCTGTAGCTCTTGATGTTGGATGTGTGTTGCTAAATGGTCTTAGCTTTATTTAGGCCCCATGTTGTAGGTTTATTTAACGTATTTGACCGGCTGGCGACATACATTCAATTTTCTGTTTAGTTTTTTTTTTTTTCACAAGCAGTGCAGGCACGTCCTGAGAAAGCCTTGTTGCTGTCGGGACGTTAAGCAATGTACAAACAATCCTTCAGCTGACACATAGTCTGTAGGTGACACCTCCAAAATTTTGGAAATGTGCCCGTGGGGTTGAATGGGTTAACTAACCCCCCTTGTGCATGCAACTGGTAGTGTTTACAGTACCGGTGGCAGCATACACAAGAGGTTGAAACAATAATTGTCTTGCCAACTTTGTAACATAGACCACAGGCTTATTATGATTGAAGACCACAGGCTTATTATGATTGTTTAGTTAGCACCACAGACATTCCACATCAACAGTTAGAGATGTTCATTGCTAGTCCACACTTTTACAGTGTCTTTCAGGGAAATGCACATCATGATGATGTAAACTTATACTGTCACAAAGGTATTTTCATTGCTGTAAGAAGTCAGTTTATGTTGATTATATTTATTTTACAGAACTGATGCAGAATAATCAAAATATGTTTGCATGCTTGCCTTTGTCAGCCTCATTCAGTTTAACCCTTATTATTCGGAATACACCAGTGTATGAAATAAGTTTGACTAAAATAGGTCAAGGTAGTGCCAAAATAGCTTGGCGCTAAGCTATTCTGGCACCACCCTTGAACTGTAGCCATTGGTTTATATCCTTATTTGTAAGTACTATAATGTAGCTTGCATATGGTAGTGTACAAATTTGAAGCTTTTAGCCTCAGTATGATATGGGTTAAGATTCCTGATGCCAAGACTCCACCCTTTGCTTTTGGCCCATGTGTGTTAGCAAGAGTCAGTCTGTTTGCTGAGCTAGTGGTGATACATCTGTTCATTGTCCGGCGTATGTTGTAGCTTTTAATGTTGGCATTTTCTCAGAGACTATTCAATCCACAGTCTTCAAACTTACTTCCAAGGATACTTTGTGGCAAGACTTTTCTAAGCATACCCATTTCAGTGACATTCTAAAAGGTCAAGTTAAACAAAAAGCAAAACAACACATTTTGACCAAAAACTGTTTTCTCAAATACTGTTTTCAGCTTCAAACCCAAACTTGTTACAGAGATATTTGATGGTAACAGTTTGAAATGCATACTAATAGAGATGACCCCATTTATTTGAGTTTTAAAGGTTAAGAGGTTCTCAAATGTGTGAACATGACAATTTTTGGTATAATTTATCAGCAGTTTTAAGTCCGCTTGGCACAGGTATCTGATGATATCGGTAAAACCTTTATGCATATTACATGTAATTTAGTTGACCTCTTACAAAGGTTATGGATCACAGGGGGTCGACAACTATGGAAAAATGCATACGTTTGAGAAAATAGATTTTGCTGGTGCAAAAACCAACCTTTTACCGGTACTTTAGTTAGGACACCTGAGCACTGATTGGTCAGAGAGGCCAATGTTGAATAGGTCAGACTAATTATGTTGATCATTAATGTTGAAAGTAAACATGTATACATGTTGCAGTGTTGTGAAAACAAAAACTTCTTAGGAAAGGGGATAGGAGGAGGAGATTGAAGTGGAAGGGTATTTGAAGCTGTGTTTTTCTCTCTGCCATAAATTTGCTTGGGAAGGAGAGAAGGATGTGAACCCTGTGTGTATGCAGCCACTGGTACTGTTTACAATCCTCGGTTGCATGCACAGATCAAATCAGATCATTTTACTGGCTTCCATTAACTCTTAAACTCACAGAACTAAATGACTTCCATTCTATAGAATGGAAGTCATTTAGTTCTGGGAGTTTAAGAGTTAAAGTCAGGAAAAATGAGATTTGCTCCTTCACAGTCTAAGACCGCTATTAGATATAAAATTCTAATGTAAGTCATTAAAACCAGTGACAGGCACACACTGTATCTGATCCCAGCACTTACACATGCTCGAATACAGGTATCTTGCTAATTTGACCTCTTCCTTGCCAAATTAACACCACCCAACTGCAGAAGACATCGATACTCATGAACCCTGACATGACAGTTGCGGGGGCTCATGAGGACCGAATCTCTTGCTTAAACTACTTTGTATTCAAGCTTCTGTGATGGCTTGGGTCGTTGGGATCTTTGATGTTAAATTTACAATGATGTCAAAAACAGTTTGTGTTCACTGGCGGTGGAGGGGTTAATTTGCATACACACATCCAACCAGACAGGATCCTCTTCTGTTCTCACACGTCAGTACATGGCACAGCTGCTATGTGGCATTGCACAAATAATTAATGAAATATTCCTGTTTGTTTAAAAATTGAAGCCCAAAACACTCAAGTGTGTGACTAAGTACAAACCAACCTCACAACATCATTAAAAACCAATAATTAACCTTGTGGTCATGACAAGGGGCTTAAGTAGAAAGAAGATGGGATGAACCATAATCCACACAATCCCATCTATATGACAACTGACCTCACTGTCAATAGTCTCTACCTTTTGTCATCGACCTGATTCTGATGTTGTAATATATCCTATTGTTGAAAAAGCCTCGCAGATCTGGCCTCTCTGTATAAGGGGCACAGTGCATATGCGTCATTGGTTTGTCAAACGTCATTTGTCATGATTTTTTTTTTTTTTAAGTTTTTAAAAAAATAATTTTACGTTATAGGAGTTTCACTTTGGCCTCAAGACTTGAGAAAATGGTGACAAACTAGAATTTCACGGTACAATATCAGTCTTGCTATAATTTGTGTGAAATTAGGTTGACTTTACCTAGCTACATGATATACTAAGTACACCTGCATGCTCTTCTGAAAACATGTCGATGTGAGTGCGTGCACACGTGCTCCAAACATCTCCATGATGTATAGATCCTCATGTGCCCTCTGGGTGCATGAGGATCTATGCCTCTTAGAGGTGCGCGCATGTGTGTGAGAGAGAGAGAAATAGGTCATGTTTAGAGTATTGGGTCAATATCTGCATGGTGACAGAGTTGCTTCTTTTACGTCATCGCCACTGCCTGGCTTTCTCCAGAAGTCTTTTTTTTTTTTACTGTTTTAATTCTTTTCTTAAAAGAATTAATTTTTACTGAAGAAGTTGAAAGGGTACAAAGCTGGCTAACGAATTCATCCAATGTCTGTCTACAAACTAGCTATATCCAAAATTTCAAGTAAATATGGCACAAATTACAGAATTTAATCCGGTCAACCGACTTTCTATAAATGGTCTTTTATGTCTTCAGTGAGACATGCAATTACAATATGCTCGGAGGCTCTCATAGCCACCCCTTGAAAAAAGTATTTCTCCAAGTTTCAAGCGTGTGTGTACAGATATATCGGACATTCTAGTGTCTACATACATACGCACACACACGGCGCTTCGCGCCAAATGTATGTTCAGCAGCGAGGTTAGCCTAACTAGACATGACGCAATTTTTATTTGTTACGTTAGTTGTCAGAGATTTAGGCCTACCCTCCTTTGACATCATAGATATGCTATTAAATTCGTCCATCTGCGACACATCCTAAAAGTCCCTTCTATAAATAGAAGGGATTTAAAAAAGGCAATAGTCTCATATTTCAACAATTAAAAAGCACCACTTGGTCAGATTGTATTATGCAGGCATAAATTATATGTACAATTTATAAACAAGACAACCCAAAACTAATCATCAACGTGAAATGCTCTTGTAAATTTGTTATAAGTGCTCCCCACTGTTCAGCGTTTCCAGCAGTAGTAGTTCAGCCAAACCGGAGGACATGTGAACTTTAGGCACCATCAGTCACAAGTTCAATATATCACACCCCCCCCCCCCCCCCCCCCCCCCCCCCCCCAAAAAAAAAAAAAAAAAAAAAAAAAGAAAAAAGGAAAAAAAAAAGTCATTAGTGTATGAAGAAAGTGTGTGTTCTAATAATCGGGGTGCAATGTTATTAAATGTGTTTTGCAATGTATGTTTAGCTTGATTGGTTTAAAACATGCCGAATAGACTATGCATTTTATAGAACCTCTTAAGACCACTTTTCATGAATAACAACCCCACACCACATCATAGTCTTACTGCACTTTGCTTCCTGGGATATCCTAGTATACTGCTCCAGTTTGGGGGAGATTTGGTCTTTGTCCAAGTCATGAAAACAAGATTCCAAACCAGCTGCTTTTAACTGACTGAACAAACATTTTACTTCAAACATTTACTGACTGAACAAACATTTTACTTCAAACATTTACTGACTGAACAAACATTTTACTTCAAACATTTTCCGATTTCCAAACATTGAGTGTTACGTACTATTTTACTGTTTTCAAGGTTTACCTTTACATTGTTGCCTGTAAATTCTTGAAGACAAAAGCTGAAGCACACAAAGTTTAGCACTGGATGTCCGAATGACAGTGTGTGTGGACTGCACTCTGTGGACAAGTTTGTTCTGTTTATGCAGTTTATTTGGCAAAGGCTATATTCATAAAATTGACATCATGGATTTCCCATATAACTATCTCATTCTACACCAACACCCAAATCCGAAAATTTTGCCGTTATCCTCTGAAGGCTGCATTGCAGTGCAGGACACAGATCGACCATAATAGTTCAAGGGTGATGCCAGAATAGCTTAACGCCCATAGGCGCCAAGCTATTCTGGCATCATCCTTGAACTATCATGGTCAGTCCTTATCTTGCTGTGGTGTGTCTGGGGTAGAATGAGATAATGTAACTCTGCAGCTCATACCATTCAGATGACGCTTCATTATGTGTTCCAAACTTTGACGTCGCAGACGTATCCATTTGTTGTGTTCCAATGGTCTAGGGGGCCGGTTGCGTGACAAGAGGGCCAAGTTAGGCAAGGGTGCTAAATTAGACGCTAAAACTCCATGATAAAGCCTACCTGCAAGATAGCTAGCTGACAGCTAACTTGATTTGCTAAACATGTTGCATCTCCTGAATTTAACTTGCAGCTAAGTAGCTTGCAGCTAGAGCACCTAGCTTGGAAATTGCTAATGTCAATTACAGCTGTGATGTCAACAATATTCTTTATCAAGTTCTAATGTGACGTCAACATTTCTTCCGATGCATTCTATGCGGGAATTTACGGACAATATTACTCTGAGTGTAGGTTCCATAGAGAATGTTGGTGAAAGTCGGAAACAAGTCTGTATTTTGTTGACTATGGCCAGGTCAACCAAGAAATGATAAATTATTTAATGAGAGCATTTGTTTTCATATTATCTGTATGAATGTTATGTAGTGAATGAAAAGAGTGAAATGTAGCACAGGGCCTATAGAGTTGCAAATGAAATCAAAGACTAGATCTTGTAAGCTACAACCAGACAAATGCACTGGTCATTTCTCAGTTTACACCCCAACTTGTTTCTTACTTGTTACTAGTTTCCACGTTAATGTTGCCGTTAGCTAGTCTAAAATGCGTCTGTGCAACCTCAGTTAGCTTAACTTATTGGTAACTTGTAGATTATAGCTGACAGAGTTTTAGCAGAAGGCTAGAGGGTTAACTGCATGCTGCAGGCCCGGGTTCGTCTGCTTGCAGAGATTGCCAAAAATTAAAGGTTTCGGAAATAATGTTTGACCAGTATTGCTGATGTTGTGAAAGGTTCTATAAAACATAGAAGTGGAGTGTTCATATACTATAAGTTTCTAGACAGACCTCATGACTCCCATTCTCAAACTGTTGGGCTCATAGTCACCTTGAGCTTTTCTCTCGGTGATTATGAATCAAACAGTTTGAGAATGGGAGTCGCTTGGTCTGTCTAGAAATAATAGTATATGAACACTCCACTTCTATGCTATAATCTGGGAAAACTGGACTGTCGATGAACCCAACCATCCCATTAGGTCATAAACAAAATCTGTTGGGATAATTAATTATTTGTAATCCATTCAGCCCTGACGTACTACTGTACCTGTAGGCTCCAAGCTAATTTGGCACTACTCTTGAATTATCATGGCCGATCCATCTCCAGCAACAGGTGCATAGTCGTGAGATGATGCCTCCAATATTTGGGAAATATGTGTCGGGCTGAATGAGTTAAAGTTTGCAATGATGAGTTGTGTCCCATGAGGGCTGCATTCATTTAGAGTTCAGTTTTTCAGGGTAAAATTCATGGTATGCTTGGCTTGCTTTACAAATCCTATCACACAAACTTTTAACTCATTCAGCCCGGCGCACATATTTCCCAAATTTTGGAGGCATCATCTAACGACTATGCACCTGTTGCAGGAGATGAATTGACCATGATAATTCAAGGGCAGTGCCAGATTAGCTTGGCGCTGACAGGCGCCAAGCTAATCTGGCACTACCCTTGAATTATGATGATCGACCCATCTCCTGCTGTAGTGTGTCAGGGCTGAATGGGTTAAGACCACAGCATTTCTGCTGTGCACTTGAGATGGTGCAATCATTAGAGTTAGTGTGCATGTATGGAAAGATGGTACTACTTTACGGAGTAATAATATTATTATGAAAGTCTAACATTGTTACAAAATTGTAACTTTATGGCGTGTCTTTTATAAAGACAGTGTATGTTATGTGGCAATAAATAACTTTCCTTCAACGTTATATAGTTATAAACATCGGTCAGATCAGAAGTACATCTAAAGTGTTTATGACAAAACATAATTTATTTTTTTACTTTAGTACTTTATAAACAAAAACAGTTATTTGTATTTATTGGCAAACTTCAGGTTTTAAAAATAGTAATTTCTCAAGTTGAATGATGGTATTCACTGGTTACATAATGTCTATTTATTATTTATTTTATTGGTTGATAGATTGATATATATCGATTTTAAAATTTCATTAGTTCGTCATCTTTCATGTACAAGATATATTCATTATATAGTAGTGCATATGGATCATATTTAGTTTTTGTTTTTGAAATGTTAACCTCCTGATTATGGACGCTGTTTATGCAGGGGTTGCATTACACTTTTTGACTGGCAGTTGCTTTTGGCGTGTACCTGCATGTTTGTGAATGGATTTAAATGACCCCCAAACCCCCCCCCCCCTCCCCCCCAAACAAACATATGCATCATATTTAGTTTTGTTTTTGAAATGTTAACCTCCTGTTTATGGACGCTGTTTATGCAGGGGTTGCAAAACGGGCATTATTTATTACACTTTTTGCCCCCCACCTGAACACACACACGTCCCCCCACCCCCAATTAATTACTTTCCTGCATCGTATGCATTTTTGCTGATAGTGTGTAAAATAGCGATAGGTAGTGTGAACCTTGTTATGTATTTTTTTAATTTGCATCTTGAACATTTTGATATTTGTAATCTAAACAATTATTCATGTATGATTTTTCAATCAAAAGTAGCCTGTACATACAGGACTGAAGTACATCTGCCTTAAACCGGTGTATGAGCAGCCACCACAGCTGGGGATGAGTAATCTGTGTTGTATAGCAGACAGTTCTATGCACCTGGAACAGACATTGCGATTTGACGCAGAGAAATTTTCTTAAATGTACTTAGTGATCCTTATTAATAATAATAATAATAATGTATATTTTTTAAGGCACCTATACTTTTGATAGAAAAGCTCTGGGCACCATACAAGTGACATACTAGCATACATATACCTTGCATCCTACAACACATATAAATAGTCCCTAACATACACATTCACGCCACAAGATATACAAGAAAAATAAGAATAACAAAAAGAACACACCAACAATTTCTCGCACACAAAAAGACACACGTGTACCATAAAACCAACAATGGAAACACCAGACAGCCCTCACCGACAAAATGTTGACAAGAAGAAGAATTATAAAGGTGAATGGCCGATGACAACATATCTGCGGGACTGTGGGAGTTTATTCCAAAGAAATGGTCCTTGGAATGAGAAAGACCTCTCGCCAAAAGACAGTTCTCACAGTCGGAAAGCATAATACATGTAGTTTAATGTCTGCTGAGGAACGGAGCTGCCTTGAAGGTGTGTACAAATGAAGAAGCTCAGAAAGATAGACAGGGCCAGTAGAAGGCGACAGGTATGACAGATAGACAGAACTTTGTATTGTACTCTAGATGTGATAGGTAACCAATAGGGTGCACACAAGTTCTGCACCCTCTGGAGCCAATCCAGAAGGTACTGAGGACAGCGACACAGTTGTGCATTGCCGTAATCGAGTCGAGTCGGGACAAGACAATGGAGCAGACCAGTGTTTTAGTGGCTTCTGGTGTGAGAAGATGCCTGATGGAGCTAATGCGACGCAGTTCAATAAATGCAGATCTACAGGTATTCAAAACGTGTCGTTTTAGTGAGAGACTGCAATGAATGGTGACGCCAAGATTTCTCACCTGAGCAGAAAAACTAACTTCAGGATCTAGGATTGTGATGGACTGCAGTAAGGAAGAAGATATTCTGGTAGAGGAAACTAGCATGGCTTCTGTTTTATCTTCATTTAGTTCTAGTTTGTTGGCTATCATCCATGTTCTAACATCAGAAACTGACTGTTGCACACACAGGATGATGGCATCGAGCTGCTCAACATGACCTGACTTGTACAACTGCGGGTCATCAGAGTACGCATGGTGAGAAATTGGGTGTGCAGCTATGACGCAGGACAAGGGCTGCATATATATACATAATGAAGAGCACAGGTCCGAGGACTGACCCTTGGGGTACTCCGAAACACAGAGGGGCTGCAACTGAAAGATTGTAACGACGGTGTTTTTAGTGTACTACTGAACTAAATTGTTACATATAAACGTTTATGGAATGAGTGTGTGCGTGGGCTTTCTGCCAATCTGTATAAAGGTGGGTGTTCTATCTCTGTTTACTAGACTCTTTCATCCACCACACACGCGCTTACAAACAAGGACAAAGGCCACACAGTTATCTCTCTTTGCCCTCTGTTTAACTTATTCTCATACACTCATAACATACATTAAACCACACAATTCACATCATATAAACCAATCTACACCAATAACGATTCACATCATATAAACCAATCTACACCAATAACAATTCACATCATATAAACCAATTTGCACAAATAACTAACAAGTGGCATATAGGTTATTCACAACTTCAGCGCTCACACATTCACTCGCTACCATAGAGGTCGTTGTCTCTCTCGAGAGGCGTCACTCGACTCCTCTTTATACTAGTGTCGACACAGTCAATATCGCATTGACGACTTGACGGAGATTCCCGAACTGAATATTACTATTCAATGACTACTCACAGATTTAGAACATTCCTAGGCGTGAAATTAACAGCGCTAGGCGACAATAGCTACACTGACGGAACACTGCATGTGGTCCTGTAGCACGAATCTGTGGCTTACTTCGCTACCGTTGCTGCTCGTAGCACCAGTGATGGTAGGACGAAGGAGAGATGAAGGCTTGATGTCCGCACCTGGTCACGTACGTGATGCCTTCAGGACAGCTTCATCGGCCCTACACCAGGGGTGTCCGCTCCGTACCGGCCCCGCTGTATTCAATATACAGCTATCGAATTCTCTAGCCAGAATTCTTCCTCAGAGCCCTAGCGAAAACGACCGCTCGGCTCGACTGGTGTAGCATCTCTAACTAGCAATTATTCCCGAACCCACACTGTCACACGTGAACATCGCTCACCTACATTACCGCACGTGAACATGGCTTATCTGTACATTACCGCTCGTGAACAATGCTTATCTCTACATTATTCGCATGTGTACATTCGGTCCAACTGCTAATGACGTCACACCATCGTCCGACCGAAACCTGCACTAAAGGCGTTCGTTACAAAGATGACCACGGACAGAAACACGTCGGGCAGTCAGGCTGACTTTCAGAAAAAAATCTACAGGGACACTAGCTTAAAGTACAGAGAATTACCTGTAAATGTGAACTTTAATAAATGTATTATAGGTCACCATGTTGAAATTTTGGCAAATTAGCAGCTCACTATTATTGTTGGACCTAAGGTCACTCATACACAGCTGAAAATGGGATGAGAAAACTTTTCTTGTGCCTTGTGGCAAGTTGACTTCATTTTGGGCGAGTTGACTTCTGACTACAGAAAATTGCGGAATTGACCATGGCTATTGGTGAGTGGAGTTGGTATTTGGGCATCAATCATGTACATGCACAACAACATCACAACGGTAGGTAACTCAGACAGGTGGTGTTTTTTTTTACTGTTTTTCCATTTCTCACAAAATGCAAAAGCAATCATGAGTTTGACAGGGTGTCCCTGGTCACCTCGGGGTGGGTTTTTCTCTTTTTTTCCTGAGGCATCTATTTCTGTCTACCCTTGGTCCATTTCACTATTTTCATTTTTTAAACCCTCCCTACTGTCTGCGCTACCTTTCCTTGATATTGGATGCATGTTGCTAAATAGTCTGCTGCACTTCAGAGATATTAAGTTATGTGTTTGCAGTTAATGCATTTTTTATATATCATTTCCCTATACATATTTTGTAATTGTAATTACATATTTTGTAATTGTAATGATTTTCTACTCTTTTTCCTAAACTAGGGTATGATAAATGAGCATGAAGGTACAGCGTCTCTCGCATGTTTTAGGTTTATTTAGCATATTGGACAGACTGGTGACATACATCCAATATTCTGTTTAGTTTTTTTTTTCACAAGCAGTGCAGGCCCATCCTGAGAAAGTCTTGTTGCTGTCAGGACGTTAAGCAAAGTATAACCAACCAGCAACCATGAGTTTGAGCTACGGTATCTTGCTCAGATGTTTCAGACCTCTGTTTTGCATGAAAGTAGATCTTTCAATTGGATTAGTACTTTAGTCTTTATGTGTGTATAGTATGTGGTACAAAATAAACTGGAGGTTGCAATGATCATTTTGAATATTACCATGATATGTAATAACATTTGAATTAACAGTGTTTGGAAACTGCTGTCTCCAATGACCACAACTTTGTACTGAGCAAAGTTTGGATGTGATCCACCTTCATGTTTCAGCTGAATGTACATATGTACATATGTTAACCCTTTGGCTGTCGGTAATGCTTTTTGCCTTGATGATTCCTACAGGGATCATCGTGACAAAAAGCGCTATCGACAGCAAAAGGGTTAAGTATGAAGGCCCTGTGTTTTCTTGGCTTACATATTTGGTTTTACAGTGTAACATTTTCTGTCATTGAAACACATTAAATTAAATGATTGTATTTTATGTGTTTGGTAAACTGCTTGTACATACAGGTACACAACTGTATGTATGTACTTTATGAGGGGTTACTTTTGTTTTTTAATTGTTTTTTAATAGTATTTTTACTCTGTGCATTGTGTGTTATGATCTCAAGCTGTGTGTACTGAAACATATTCATTACAAGCTCACAGCAGGTATGTTCTGATACGATAAATTTCTGCTCAACACAAACAGTTTATGAATTGCCTTTTTGTTCATGTGCATGTAAATGCTGGTATTGTAAACAGTCCCAGTGTCGGCATGGGTTAGGGGGTTAACAGGCATTACTGGTATGAGGAAACAATCCATCAAGACAGAATGAGAAGGCAGCAGACACAAGCCTTGTTCTTAACCCTTATCATTCGGAATACACCAGTGTGTGAAATAAAGTTTATTAGTTTTTAGTTTGACTAAAATAGTTCAAGGGTAGTGCCAGAATAACTTGGCGCCTCTAGGCGCCAAGCTATTCTGGCACCACCCTTGAACTAAAGCCATTGGTCTATATCCTTATCTGTAAGTACTATAATGTAGCTTGCATATGGCAGTGTACAAGTTTGAAGCTTTTAGCCTTGGTATGATATGGGTTAATGTGTATTAGCTTGATGTAAGCAGTATGTGATTGTGGATGGCCTGATCCATTCATGCTGGCATGAGATATACAGATTCTTATGAACCCTTACAACTGCAGGTGTTTATGAAAACATGTGCCTATTTAAGGCAATAAGATCTCGTTGAGGGACTTATTTTACAGGAACACATCACATCTTTATTCGTATCGCTTAACATTGTTTTTCATGCAGCCACAAGTACTTTTTACTGCAACAGTGGCTGCATACAGAAGAGAGTTACTTTTAGCGAACTGGGATGTTTCATGCAACCTTTAGTGTGATCATATAGGATATATATATATTCATCTCATATTCCTTCCACACGTGTGCATACATAACCTCATGTACTGTAGTGATACAGAACTAAGCACTGCATAGTACACTTACATTTTTTTAATTTATTTATTTATTTTTATTTTATTTATTTTTTTAATTTATTTATTTATTTATTTATTTATTTATTTTTTTTTTTTTGGGGGGGGGGGAGGGTAATAGTTATAACCAGGGTACATTGTATTTGTGTTGGTCAGTTGTTTTAACGCGTGATCTTATAGCAAAAGTGTTTTTTTTTTTTATGTACTGCATTCTCTTTTGTCTGTCTTCAGTGGTAAACCTTAAACCTGACGTTATCTATACTCTGAAACCAGATAGGTGAGGCTAGAGCTGGCAGAATTGTACACAAACCAAGGGGAATCACTCAGCACTGGACAAACAGTTAGATCCCCTTTCCCCGCCTATCAGACACCCAATCGCCAGCCCACAGAGAAATACGCAGGTATAGATGATCGTCTTGTTCTATACCTGCGTATTTCTTTGTGGGGTGGCGATTGGGTGCCTGACTGACGTTATCTAGGAGACTGTTCAAGGTGTGGATGTCAAAAATGGCCCAAAACTACTTTGTGGCAAGGTCTTTCTCAAATATACAAACTTGAGTGACGTCTCTCAAAGTCAAAGGTTAGAGTCTCAGACTCTCAATAAACAGGTTAAAGGGGAATACAGAAATATAGTAAAACTGTTGCCGCAAGGGTTTCATGTGATAGGAAAACGGAAAATAGAGGTTGAAAACACTTTAAGTTAGAAACATGAAACATGACATTTCGGATCAAAGATCCTTCTTCTCTGTGATATGGAAACAACATAGAACAGAAAAGCTTTTCTATTTTATGTTGTTTCCATATCACCGAGGAAAAAGGATCTTTGTTTCATGTTTCTAACTTAAAGAGTTTTTAATCTCTATTTTATGTTTTTCCTAAATACAGGATATAGTTTGTAATTACTCCTTTATAAATGTTCTAGTTATGTCTTTAGATAATGTTGCACAAAATTACTAAGCTGAATAAAATATGAAGTATGACTGTCATAATATAAAAAAACTTCTGATCTTATTTGGTAATGACACCTGTTATGTGTGGCTGTACTTGCATGGCCTTTGAATTTAAGATGGGTAGGGCACTTAATTCGTAGAGCACTCAAAGCATTGTAGGAGTCAGTTTTAAAGTAAAAATGGTTGCATTTTACATGTATATTCAAAAGCTTGGTATGTTTTCCTAATGTTATGACCTTTCTATGCATTCTATTACTAAAATGGGTGACCACTGCAGTGAGTAGTCGAGGCCTGTCAGAAGTCAGCAAGTGTGTAAAACATGCCTGTTTGAGAAAACTTAAGTTTTTGCCAGCTTTCTGAACATTTTCATTCAAAACTAGCACATTGGTAGTTGATAAGAATTATTTTTATGTATCCTAATTTGACTATTTATAATGGGCACAAAGTTTAAGAAATTGTGAAAAATAAACATGTATTTGTTGACCAAAAGGATTTTTCACTTATTTCAGGCACTATGTGTATCAGTATACTTACTGTTTAATTTGATAAGGTGGAGGGATGTTAGGCACTGGTATATTTCTGTGGACCACTAAGTTTGTCTAATTTAATTATATGTACATTATATATATATATATATGAGCTTCTGTTTTGCATAAATGAGATTGTTGCAAATATTAAAGTTGCGATGGAATTGGTGAGTGTTTTGAAGTGTTTTCAATTTCATTGTTTGCTGTACGTACTTTGCTCTGCACACACACACACACACACACAAACACATATATATGAGTGAACAGTTGGCAACTGTACAAATACAGAAAACAGGGTACCATCGGTGCTTGAAATGATGTTTTTAATTTTTTTGTGTGTGGCTTGTCTTGCAATCTAAACATGAAGTTGTGCAATCTTTCTAGATACGGAAATCTCTGCAGGTGAGATTATAAAAATACTGATTTCTGTCTGCTAATTTGCACACATGATACTACTGAATGTTTGCAGAATAGACACCTGTCAGGTTAAATGAATGAAAAATCAGATGCACCATTGTCAGTAGAAGAGATAGCACAGTATAGGCTGTTTTTTTGTTGTTGTTGCAAACATGCATATTTGTCTGCACTAAAAAAAATTAATTCAAACTCAAATGTAAACTTTTCCTCGCGCTGGGACCATATGGCGTTGAGGCGCGTCCCCTGGGTGGTGGATAGGGGGTCCCTCGTGAGAGGGGTGCACCGAATGAAATAAGGTGCCGTGAACCAACATGGTCTAAGGGAAGGTGACCCCGACAGAAAACCCCTGGTCCTCCTAGTAAGGGGGTTGGGCATGGGGGTAGCTTCCCCACCCTGCAAAAAAGGAAATAGCTACAAAAACGCCGACGAAAAGACTAACAGTAATTCCTTTCCTGGAGGAGGAAGGTTCTTCTACCAGAAGACTTATGACGTCCTGTGGTGAAAGCCGTAAGTCTTCGGAAGCCACAGGACCGAGCCGCCTCTCTCTATCCAGGGATACAACCATGGGCACATGGAACGTCAAGACCATGTACCAGAGCGGCAAGGCCGCCCAGATAGCAGCGGAAATGCAAAAGTACAACCTTTCCCTGCTAGGTATCAGTGAAGCCAGATGGACGCAGTCTGGCCAGAAAAGGCTGTTAAGTGGGGAGATGATTCTGTATTCAGGTTATGAAGAGGAGAATGCCCCCCATACAGAAGGTGTAGCATTCATGCTGTCACCAGTGGCACAGAGAGCGCTGATGGGCTGGGAACCTCTTGGGCCAAGAATTATCACAGCAGCCTTTAGAACCAAGAAAAAGCTCAAGCTGAGCGTCATCCAGTGTTATGCACCCACTAATGACAGTGACGAGGAAGAGAAACAAGAGTTCTACGACCGACTCCAGAGTGCCTTGGACAAATGTGCGGAGTGAGACATCACCATCGTCATGGGCGATTTTAATGCCAAAATAGTGGAGGACAACACCGGATACGAAGAGGTGATGGGGAGACAGGGACTAGGCTCAGAGATGAGTGAGAACGGGGAGAGGTTTGTAGACTTTTGTGCTCTAAACAGACTTGTCATTGGAGGCAGCATCTTCCCATACAGAATACACACAGCAACTTGGGTCTCACCTGACCATACAACAGAGAACCAAATAGACCATATCTGCATTAGCAAGAAATTTAGAAGATCCCTTCAAGATGTCCGAGTGAGGAGGGGAGCAGATGTCGCCTCCGACCACCATCTGCTTACCTTAAGAATGAAGCTCAAGCTAAAGAAAAGCCGCACAGACACAACAAAAAGACAGCGCTATAATGTAGGCCTCCTGAGAGAAACTGGAGTTAGAGAAGAGTTCAAACTGGTGCTGTCCAACCGGTTTCAAGCGCTACAGGAGCTAGTAAATGAAGAGGAGGCGGTCACCACAGAGCAGCAGTGGAAGGCAGTTAGAGAGGCGCTGAACTCAACCTGCAAAGACACTGTAGGGTTCAGGAAACACCATCACAAGGACTGGCTGTCGGCACAGACCTTGAAGAAGATAGAAGTGAGGAAGCAGAAGAAAGCAGTTGTCAACAACAGTCGCACGAGAGCAGCCAAACTAAGGGCACAGGGGGAATACTCGGAAGCCAACCGCGAGGTGAAGAGGAGTATCAGGGCAGACAAGAGGGCCTACACAGACAGCCTGGCAGCAGAGGCAGAAAAGGCAGCAGGCAGCGGCAACATGAAACAGCTCTACGACATTACCAGAAGATTGTCAGGCAAGTATGGCCATACAGAAAGACCAGTAAAAGACAAAGAAGGCAAGCCTATTGCAGACAGAGCAGACCAACTCGACAGATGGGCCGAGTATTTTGAAGAGTTACTGAACAGACCTAGCCCACCCGACCCCCCAGACATCCAGCCGGCAGAGACTGACCTACCCATCAGCTGTGACAGACCCAACCGGGAAGAGATCAGAAGAGCAGTGGCATTTTTGAAGAACGGCAAAGCAGCAGGCCCAGATGGCATCCCAGCGGAGACTCTGAAAGCAGACCTAGAGACAACAGTGGAGATGCTGTACCCACTGTTTGGAAAGATCTGGGAAGAGGAGGTGATGCTGGCTGACTGGAAGGAGGGGTACCTAATCAAGCTTCCCAAGAAAGGCGACCTCAGCAAGTGTTCCAACTACAGAGGAATCACCTTGCTGTCAGTACCAGGAAAGGTCTTCAACAGGATCATCCTGGAAAGAATGAAGAGCTCCGTTGACCCCCAGCTGAGAGACCAGCAAGCAGGATTCAGGAAGAACTGATCATGTACAGACCAGATCGCCACTCTCCGCATCATCGTGGAACAGTCTCTGGAGTGGAGCTCCCCGCTGTACGTCAACTTTGTGGATTATGAGAAAGCATTTGACAGTGTGGACCGAGAGACTCTGTGGAAACTCCTACGACACTACGGTGTACCCACAAAGCTCGTCCGCCTGATCAAGAGCAGCTACGATGGCATGACATGTCGCGTGATCCACGAAGGGCAGTTCACCAGGGAGCTCCAGGTCAGAACTGGCGTCAGGCAGGGGTGTCTGCTGTCTCCGTTCCTCTTCCTACTGGCCATAGACTGGGTCATGAAGATGACCACAGAGCACAGACGAAGTGGAGTACAGTGGACACTGTGGACACAGCTTGATGACCTCGATTTTGCAGATGACTTGGCATTACTGTCCCACACTCATCAACAAATGCAGGACAAGACCACGAGGCTTGCTGACATCTCGTCCCAAGTGGGCCTCACCATTCACAAACAGAAAACAAAGACAATGAGGCTGAACGCAACCAGGGAAGAACCAGTCTTGCTTGCTGGCACCCCGTTGGAGGAGGTGGAGTCCTTCACCTATCTCGGGAGCATCATAGACAAAAAAGGTGGCACTGATGCAGATGTCAGAGCACGAATCGGTAAAGCCAGAGCAGCCTTTCTCCAGTTGAAAAAAGTGTGGAGTTCCAGAGAGCTGTCACAACACACCAAAGTCCGGATTTTCAACTCCAATGTAAAAGCAGTTCTCCTATATGGAGCAGATACATGGAGATTGACAAAAACCACAGTCAACAGAGTACAGACCTTCATGAACAGTTGCCTTAGAAGAATTTTGAAAATCCACTGGCCAGAGAAGATCAGCAACGTCAGACTCTGGGAGAGAACAGAGCAGATAACAGCAGAGAATGAAATTGGGCGAAGAAGATGGGGATGGATCGGTCACAGTCTGAGAAAGCCAGCTTCCAGTATCACTAGGCAGGCATTGTCATGGAACCCCCAGGGAAAGAGGAAAAGAGGTAGGCCGAGAAACTCCTGGCGTTGAGACCTCCAAGCAGACATCAAGAGACTGGGAACCACCTGGAGTAGAATCGAAGGAGAAGCACAGGACAGGAGTTGCTGGAGGTCTCTCGTCGACGGCCTATACCCGGGTAGGGGTGATAGGCGTAAGTAAGTAAGTAAGTAAATGTAAACTTTTACATCAGTACAGTGATAAACACCCTGAACACTTATGGTGTTTTGTTTTTCAGCAGCATGTACGGAGCATATGAGGTATGCACCATAAATAAGGCACGTGAACAATTCTATCATAGTGGAGCAGGTTCATGTAAAACCCCTGCGTTGAGATGTTTTAAGTTTTCACTGAATCAATCGAAAAAATCAGTGAATTTCTGACTCATTGGGTGCTCCAAAGCTAGACCACGCATGAGCCAGCTGATACATGACCGAGAAGTACCCAACGGAGAAAGAAACACGCTTAGAAAAGATGGGTACAACACTATTAATATTTCGGGTAAATACCCTTTGTCAAAATAGACAAACAAACAGAGAGATTAGCCGCTACCAAGGACTACTACACACTGTGTAGTAGTCCTTGGCCGCTACTTATCTTCATTGGCAGAAGGAATGTGGCATATTACACGCTGGGCAGTCACCTTTTTGGTCTGGATTGATACATGACCGGTATTCACACAGCAGTCATACAATGTCACACAGGCAAGATGATCTTACCAGTGATGTATAGCTTTCACTCAAAGTGTCAGCATTCAATGTTCGTGCTTCCCCATATGATAAATAACTGTCCAAAATCTGGTTTACAATGCAATGCACTGAAATGGAACAATACTGTATTAACCCATTTCATACTGAGGCTGATTTTTAACAAAATGCTCATTGTCCTATGAAGGCTACTTTACAGATTGGGAGCTGGCTCGACCATTTTAGTTCAAGTGTGGTGCCAGAATAGCTTGGCGCCTCAGGCACCAAGCTATTCTGGCACCACCCTTGAACGAGATTTGTTTCAAGCATTGGGCGTATCAGCATGTAAAGGGTTAATACCTCATGGGGAATTTTTTTAGGAGAGATATTCTGAGTTATTCAACACTGCTACTATTTTTGAAGAGTGTTCTGTGGTTTACAAATTCTTTCAGAATAAGGAAGAAAATGGGGTGCAACTTTTCATACACTGCACAGCCATTTTCATTGATCACAAAGATTTTGTCCACAAAAACAGAAACAAAATATGCCTTTGAGTAGCACTTTCAAGGTGTACAAATAAGTCACACGTGGAACAGATATGCATTTCTACTTCCACCATTCCATTGTTGGTTTTTTTCCAGGCTGTGGACAGTCTGTATAATAAATCAACAGCACTGAAGCGGCCACTCATGGGCAAAGATATCCACAAAACAGTCTAATAATAAAAAATAAAAAAATTACGGTATTTATAATGCGCTTATCTTATAATAATTATAACTCTAAGCGCGCACTCACAACTCGCGTACGCATGCGCACGCTTTAGACAATGACTCACATACCACAAATGGTGAAATACATTACGACAGTCAGCTTGGGATGGGGAGTGTGGTGATATAGTGCTAAAGCTGTTGAAAGAGGTGAGTTTTGAGTGTGGACTGGAAGGAGGAGAGAGAGTGTTTCTGACGGAGAGAGAGTGGGAGAGTGTTCCAGGTGGATGGACCGTAGATGGAGAAGGAGCGGGGGCCGAAAGTGTTGAGTTTGGTGCGAGGGATGTGGAGGCGGAGAGGGTCGGAGGCAGAGCGGAGGGAGCGGGAAGGTGTGTAGGGGTGGAGTAAGTTGGAGAGATAGGCAGGAGCGCAGTTGTTCAGGGATTTGTAGCAGAGAGACATAATTTTGTATTGGATGCGTTGGGGGATGGGGAGCCAGTGAAGGAGTTTGAGCAGGGGAGTGACGTGGTCGGATTTTTTCTTTCTGAGAACGAGGCGGGCAGCGTTGTTCTGGACGCGTTGGAGAGTGAAAGTGGTGGAGTGAGGGAGGCCGGAAAGGAGAGAGTTGCAGTAGTCGATGCGAGATAAGATGAGAGAGACAGCAAGTTTGGTGGCAGCTTCGGTGGTGAGGTATTTTCTGATCTGACTGATATAGCGGAGGTGGAAATAGCATGCCTGGGCCGTGGCGGAGACGAAGCTGGTCATGGACAGAGAGGAATCGAGGATGACGCCGAGGTTCTTGGCCGAGTCAGAGATGGGAGATGGGGGTGCTATCGAGTTGAAGGTGGAGAGATGGAGGGAGCTGGGAGAGTTTCTGGCGAGTGCCTACCAGCATGGCTTCCGTTTTGTCGTCGTTCAGTTTAAGCTTGTTTGCTGTTATCCAGTTTTTCACGTCTTCGTAGCAGTCAGCCGTGCGAGTCAGTAGTGACTGAGTGTTGTCGAGTTTGTCTTTGTCTAGCAGTTGTGAGTCGTCAGCGTAGAGGTGGTGGTGTATGCGGTGAGACTGGATGATGTTGGACAGAGGAGATGTGTAGAGTGTGAAAAGGACCTGCATGATCTGGACATCCTGCACAAATCTGCCACTACACCCTACTTTTCTGGGTCAAATACTTTATGATTAGGCTGCAGGATGGAGATACAAGGTGTTGGTCACATATTTCAGGATAGGGGTTTGTTACAAACTGTTAACGTAAGACAATTAAAGATGCCCTCTCAATGACCTTTTGTGACCTTGACCTAGGTATACATATGCTGAAAGGTGAAGTACAGTGTATTTGTTTAAAGGAGATGGATTAATGTCTAAGCACAAAAGAAAGAATATATACAAATACATTCATCTGGTTATCTCTTATTGTGATCTTTGACCTTTAAAATTATAAACATATGCTGGTGGTGGGGTGTCAATCAGATCTGTGTGAAGTTTGATCTTACGTTTTGTTCATCCAGTCATATCTATAAACAAAATTTTGTTTTCAGTACGTAGGTACCCACACACATTTGTGGCTTTGCTTCTGTTATACCTTGAACTTTTGCAAAATTATGCACACTAGCATGTCTGTATCACCAGTTCAAACAGTAAAGAAATGTAAGCAAACTACATTTTTTCATGTTCACACATTATAGCTGCTCTTTTAATTTTATCACACTTGACCTTGAGCAGGAGTCAGCAGAGTACACATCATCGTGACCCATCCTAAATAGAAGGGACTTAAAAAGAGAGAAACACCTGGCAAAAATAATTAGGTCATTGTCATTGGGAGGGGGCGGGGGCCCAACTGGCACGTCTCCATTAGAGTATACAGCCATCTCCAAAGTGCTCTTGCACACGATCACAGGGGCCCGATGAAAGTAGCTTCGACTAATGCAAATCCGCTGCGCCACCACGTGCGTGCCACCGCCTACTAAGCTCAAGTCAGAATATTGTGACTTGAGCTTACTAGGCGGTGGCGCGCACGCGGTGGCGCAGAGGATTTGCATTAGTCAAAGCCTTCTATCATCGGACCCTTATGCACGCGATCTAAGCTTCGCAGGTGACTCATTCAAGACTTTTTCTCTTACTTTGGCCATTCTCTGTCTAGCCAGCCCTCTCAGTCCCCCCCCCCCCCCCCCCCATTCCCCTAAGTCATGACGTTTCCTTCATAGTTCTCTATATCAATGCATAACACACATGCACAAGAGACTTGTCCATTACAGTGACTTTCAGGTGCCTGTGTGCCACAACTATCCAGTGTATCAGCCACCCACAGCTGCATTGGACTATTCCACTCACTGAAGACCCCACCCATAGTCAATCCCATGTGTGTTAGGCCTGAAGATGCCACACTGGTGGAAAGCGAAAAGTTACATCCGCCGCGATTCAACTTCATACCTGTTATATATAGTTTTACTTTTTTAAAGTAACCAGCACCTTTTACTACTGCCTTTTATTCACCCGCTGTACGGTTGTATGTCAACACAGAGTCAATAATGTTCATGAGAACCTGACAACGGAAAGAAGAAGAAGAAAAAAAAAGACACAGGTCCCATCCTGTAACACTATACAGCCATCTTCAAGGCGCTTTCGTGCGTGATCTATGCATCGCACATGACTCATTCCAGGATTTTATCTTAAGTAGGCCATCCTCTGTCCATTCCCAGTGGCTGTCCCAGACCCCCCCCCCTCCCATTCCAAGCGGCTGCCCCTCCCTCCCCCCCATATTTTTTTTTTCCTGCTAGCCCTTAAAAGTGGCTTCTCATGTGATTTCGATAGTGGTAGTAGTAGTGATGGGCCCACACGGACTGGGCAAGATTAACAGCAATGGCCTGCTGCTGCTGACATTGTTCGCTGAGAATGGACTCGCCATCACCAACACCCTCTTCAGGTTGGATAGTAAGTACAAGACAACATGGATGCATCCCAGGTCCAAGCAGTGGCATCTCATAGACTATGTCATTGTCCGTCAGCGGGATACTCGTGATGTCAGAATCACCAGAGCCATGAGAGGAGCCGAGTGCTGGACCGACCATCGGCTGGTGCGGTCTGTCCTCAACCTGCACATTGCACCAGCACACAGGAAGAGGCCGAAGCTCACCCGACCTTCATTCAACCTGGCCAAGCTTAAGCGCCCTGACGTCAAGGAAAACTTTCAGTCCCACCTTGATGACCGCTAACTGCCCATGGACTGTTGACTGGCAACCCAACTGAAATGTGGAACCAGTTCAAGGGGATAGTGGCGGAGTCTGCCAAAGACGTGCTTGGACCCAAGCAGAGGGTACACCAGGATTGGTTCGATGAGAACAATAAAGAGATCAACAAGCTACTGGAGCAAAAGCCTTCATCGAGTAGCAGAATGACATCAACTCCTTGTCCAAGAAAGACCGCTTCAAACACCTCAAGAGAAAAGCTCAGAGAGAGCTCTGCAACATGCAGGACACCTGGTGGGACAGCAAGGCAAAAGAACTTCAACACTTTGCTGAATCCAACAACTCCAAGGAGTTTTTCAGCGCTATGAAAGCTGTCTATGGCCCTGCCAGACCCAGCACAACCCCTCTCTTTTCTTCCGATGGCTTCACCTTGCTGAAGGACAAAGGCAGCATCACTGAGCGCTGGAGAGAACACCTCTCAAATCTGTTGAACATGCCTTCCACTGTTGACCCCACTGCCCTGGACATGATTCCCCAGAAGCTGACACTGGATGATCTTGATCTCCCACCTACCCTGGACGAGGTCAAGAAAGCGATTAACCAGACTAGCTCCGGCAAGGCTGCAGGCATCCCAGCAGAGCTCTTCAAAGCAGCTGGACCCGAGACCCTTGATGCCTTCCTCAACATTCTGACATGCATCTGGGCAGAGGAGAACATGCCACAGGAATTTAGAGATGCTACAATCATCTCCCTGTTCAAGAAGAAGGGCAGCAAAGCAGACTGTGCCAATCACCGAGGGATCTCACTCTTGTCCATTGCTGGCAAGATCCTCGCGAGAGTCATCCTCAACCGCCTGATCAGCTCTGTATCTGAGGAAGCACTCCCAGAGGCCTAGTGTGGCTTCAGACCCGGCCGCAGCACAGTCGACATGGTCTTCTCTGTGAGACAGGTCCAGGAGAAATGCATTGAGCAGCACATGGACCTCTACGCTGTCTTCATAGATCTGACCAAAGCATTCAACACCCTGAACAGAGAAGCGCTTTGGGTCATCCTCGCAAAGCCCGGCTGCCCCAGGAAGTTCACCAACATCATCCACCTCTTCCATGATGGAATGGTAGGAGTTGTCCAATCAAACGGCGACACATCCGCACCCTTCGACATTTCCAACGGTGTGAAACAAGGTTGTGTTCTTGCCCCAGTGATGTTCAACCTGTTCTTCTCGTGTGTCCTGACCCATGCAGTACGCGACCTTGAGAAGGGAGTGTACCTGAAGTACAGATTAGACGGCTCTCTCTTCGACCTCCGTCGACTGAATGCCAGGACCAAGACCATCAAGAGACTGATCCTTGAGGCCCTGTTTGCTGATGACTGTGCGCTGATGGCGCACACGGAGTCTGACCTCCAGACCATCGTCAACAGGTTCTCAGAAGCCTCTCGACTGTTTCACCTCACCATCAGTCTCAACAAGACCGAGGTCCTGCACCAACCAGCCCCAGGCACAAGACCCCCCCCCCTCCCCCCCCCCCCAAAGTGTATATCGAAGGCACCAAGCTGAAGACTGTCGACCAGTTCAGGTACCTGGGGAGCATCATCTCTTCTGAGGGTACAATCGACAAGGAAATCGCAGCTCGCATCAGCAAAGCCAGCCAAGCCCTGGGTCGTCTGTGCACTCGTGTGTTGAATAACAACGTCAAGCTCTCCACCAAGATCAAAGTCTACAAGGCAGTAGTCCTCCCCAGCCTCCTCTACGGCTGTGAGTCGTGGACGCTGTACAGAAAGCAGCTTGAACGTTTCCACATGAGATCCCTGCTCTCACTCATGGGGATCAAATGGCAAGACAAGGTGAGAGAATGAGAATATGAGAGCCCCAGCCTACCCCTCCCCCAAACAATATATTTATTCTAATTAACACGGTAATTAAGCAAGCCCACATCAACAAAGACACCCAATACCTTTATTACCTAGCCATTTTAGTTCCACTCCAGAAATCATTCAAGCTACGTTTGGGGGAGGGGTAGGCTGGGGCTCTCATATTCTCATTCTCAGAATAATTAATTCTAGAATGAGAATATAAGATTTGAAAACCAATCAAATCGATAAATGCCACATCGATCAACTAATTATTGTAATCAACTAGCCATTTAGACAAACCCAACGCCACCCAATACACCCAATAACTTTATTACCTAGCCATTTTAGTTCCACTCCAGAAATCATTCAAAGCAACGATTTTTGATCAGCTACCAACCCGCGATTATTAAGCCAGATCCCCCACCCAACCTAAATTATTAATGCTGTCATTGACTTCTTTAAGCAAAATTATTATATTACGTTTTAAAATGAACCAAGACGAATTACTTCTTCTAAGCGATATCTGTGCTGTAGAGAACAAAGACTTAGACTCAAAAAAACAGCGTCTTCTCTCTGTAGTTGTGTCCGGCAAATCAAAAGCTTTTCTCGGTAAACAATACATGACAGAAGACATAGAATCCCTTACTGCTGACGAGCTAATCAAGCTTCATTCTAAATATGAAAATCACATTGCCTCACTAATGACACGTGATTTGAGTCGATCTCTTGTCTGCCTATACACAAAAGCTGTAAGTCACTTCCTACCTGTTGATAGTGAAAACCTTTCACACGACCTTGAAAGTAATCCCATAGTTTCAAGTTCAATAGGCAAATTAGCATGCCTTATGTTTTACAAGTTTGGGAATTACCTTGCGCCTGCTGTAACCTTACTTGTTACTAGTAGTCATATTGATTTTTCTAAAATAAATTTTAAATTAGAAGAAAATGGACGAGACGACTCCACAACAGAGCCATGTCTTGACACAGGTTCAAACAGTGACTAAGACTAAAAGCCCAGGTAGAATAGAGGCTGGAAAAAGATTAGCTGAATATAACAGACAAAATAAATTACAGCTTCAAGCATTAACAGAAAAGACTAACACACCATCACCACTTCCACCAGAACCAACACAACCACCCAAAAGTGAGAAAAAACCAACTACAAAATATATAGTTGCTGGATTTGTTGTCGGATTTGGTTACGAAGGTTACCAATTATATAAAAAATACAAACCAAACACTCAAACAGTGTCCAAAAAATCAAACACTCCAAAAACAAAAGAAGTAGTCGCCACATTACCAGCAGTTCCAAAACCTTTGGACCCATTTTACATGCAGTAAATAAATTTATTATTTAAATTTTTATGGTATAAGAAAATGAGCGACACAAAGAACTTAATGAACCTTGTCTATCACTCTGCTGTAATAAGTGGACTAGCAGTAGCATATTCTATGTTGGGAAAACGTCTTCTCAAAATGAAATCAGCAGACCTTAGTAAATTAGACTTTGAAGACAGTGCTAAGCTAGTAGTTGTTATAACAGCATCGATTGCAACAAAAGATTTTCTAGTCAAGCAAGGAATTATTCCAGAAAATATTTCTATGTAAATAAAAATATGGCAACTATAGCTGTTATGATTGGCGGTGCAGTTATTAACGCATTAGCTTTTAGTGGATCAAACTATTTCTTTTCAAAAGTTAGTAAAGAAGAATCAGCAGAAGAAATGAAGCGCCACAATGAGGCATCTGAAAAACTAGCTCAAGCTCAACAAGATTATGAGAAGCAAAGAATTGAGAAACTTGATTTTATTAATGAAAAACTAAAACTTGAGGGTCATGCACAGCATACATTTTCAAATGTTGATGACGCGATCAAAGAATACTATCTTGTAACTGGTGAAGACATATCTATTCCTCAACCAAAACTTAGCGACTATTACCAACCAAGCTCAGAACAAAGAAATGGAGAAATAATATTTGTTCTAGTAGGAATGACATTAGTATATTTTACAGGAGTTTATATTGCTAGAAAAAATGGCAGACGCTAAACTATCAAAAATATATTACTCTCCAATTGGCTACTGGAAAGGGAATACTGCAGTAAAAAAATTACATGCTGCTGTGGGTGGAGATGTCAACCAAATAAAACAGTGGCTTAAAAAACAGGCAATTTGGCAAATATATCTTCCTGCTCCAAGAAAAATAACAAGGCCTCATTTTGAAAACACTATCCCTAATGACACACACCAAATGGACCTCCTGTTTCTTCCGCATGACACAATAAGAAAGAAACGATACAAGTATGCATTAACTGTTGTTGACATAGCTTCAAGGTATAAGGATGCAGAACCCATAACTGACAAAAAAGCTGTAACAGTGGCCACTGCATTATCAAAAATATATAGTCGAGGTCCTTTAAAATACCCTAGGCTTGTGCAGGTTGATGATGGGAGTGAATTTAAAGGCGCTGTTAATCAGTTATTTGCAAAGCATGGAGTGCTAGTGCGGCGAGGCATACCGGGCTTGCATAGATCACAGGCTATTGTAGAAAATTTCAATAAACAATTATCAGAGAGACTTTTTAGCTATCAGTATTCTAAGGAACTCATGCATGACACACGTAACACTGAGTGGGTTAAAAGATTACCGTCTGTAATAAAAGCAATGAATAATGAGGGTCACCCTAAACCTGTTGATGCTATTAAATTGAAAACAATACCGTCAGAAATAAAAACAACAACAACACCTCCAGACACTAGCTTGTTTACAAAACAGGTAAGATATTTGTATCAACCAGGTGAAGCTGAGAATGACGTTAGACGTAGGGCAACTGATCCAATTTGGTCTACATCTGTTCATAATATAAAAAAAATAGTTCCTTCAGCTAATGCAACAACATATTATCTGTATGAGCCTGCACCCCAGAGGGCATTTGTTAGAGAAGAATTACAGATTATTCCCACAGACACTGTTACTCATTTCAGTAACTAACTCATCAATTAATTCATCAACCAGTTCGTCAGCTATTTCTTCAGATAACTTGAGCCTGTAATGACCAGGTGCATAAGCTTTTTCCTTAGTGTGAAACACTCTTTTTGTATCCCCAACTGCTAGAGACTTTTTATATGTTTGAATCATTTCAATATTATGATTGTTTGATCTCAGTGTCTTGTTTGGATAATCAGGCATTAATGCACCATCTAATACTTGCTTATAATGTTCATGACGAATGTCTTTATTTTTTATTGCTGTTTTTTTAATTCCTTTGGCTTTCGACTGACTTCCCTTTTGATGAAGTATAGAATACATTTTGGATCTCAGACCAACATACTCAACTATTGGCACACCATTTAGTTCATCCTTAAACTTACCAGGCACTTTTTTGTTTTGTGTGCTAAACAGCGGGTGATCTTTAGGATAATCAGACGTGTCATACATGTGTAACTCTGTTTTCATGTCTTCATAAAAGTCTTCAGTAGGCACATCTATGATCATAGAGTCAGTGTCAGTGTATAACAATCGACACTCAGGATACTTCGGTTTAAAGTAATCATAATAAAATTCAAGCATTAACAGTTTTGACAACTCGAGTATTGCCATACCAATGAATACTGGCTTGTCTAGTTTAACAATCTTTTTTTTGAGTGACACAGCAAACAATGATGGATGAAATTCTTTATACCCCGTGTACTGTGGCTTGCCTGTAAGTTTAATTGCACCTGATTCAGTTGTTACTAATCTCACATCTTTGCGGTGATGAGGATTTTCCATAGTCTTACCAAAACAGGCATTATTCATAAGCTTAAAGAAGTCTTTGTCAAATGTAGTGTTACCTTCTCTCGCACGCAATGTTGTATTTTTCATTATGTAATCTTTCATGAAAGCACTCTGATCAAATTGAATGCCTCTGTGAACTTTCTTGAGTACTAACCCATGTCTGATGTAAAACTGCAACAAGCGGTAGTGACAAACATAATTGAATTTGTCATTCAAATTTGGTACAAGTTTAGTGTCTTCTTTTTTCCCTGTCAAACTCAGTTTCTCAACTGCTAATGGATAATCATTATGGTAATCATGTAAATGGTGTGGATACTCCAAGTCTACTTCAAAGATCCAACCCTTTTCATCATTTTGACCTCGATCCATAATATATTTTGTTAATTTTTTTATGCCATACTGTGACAAATCATACAAACAAAAGTTTTTTAATGGCAACAATTCACACATTGCAAATCCATACAAATTATTAGCATCCAAGTATGTAATAAATGACATTGGCTTTGAGGGGTCAAAGTCGTCAAGATATTTATTGTTGGCCTTGCCATAATTGTTTGCTGCTAGACTAATACCACCTCTCAATCCACGTTCCACCATTTCACCCATCGTACGATCAGACAACAGGTCTATAGATATCTTACTGGATTTCAAAAATGCATCCCATGTCATGCCAGGACTAGTTATGTAACAAGCAGGGTCAAGCTTGTAGTGTAACAAACCCTTTTCACGGTAACTTTCAAATACATCTGCTAGCAAACAGACATCAGCCTTTAAGTACTGATCGTGGTAATCACCAATTGTCTGACACCCTAGTTTTTCCCACGCATCAAGTGCATGCTGATATTCAGAGTCAGAAATACCTTTACCAGTTAGTGTGGAATAAAATTTCTCTTTTGGAGGCAGTCTCCTTTCTTCAAAAACTACCCAGTCACTGATGTACTCATATGGATAAACACCTTTTTTAATCAAGTCCGGCTCAAAATATTTACTTGTTATTGGATACTCACTCAGTCCTTCTGCCAGACTAGCAAGACCTAAAGACAAATGTTGCATGGAGTCATAAAATGCTAATTTGTCTAACCTAAAAGTTAAGTATTTCTCAGTTGTCTGGGCAATGCAACTTATGTTTTTGTACGACTCATCTACAGCCTGCATGATGATGTGTGAATCATATCCTTTGAGATTGTGCAAAAAGATTGGTAACTTATATGTCTTAGGATCTGTTTTTAATAACAAGTTACAATTGTTATGTGCAGCGCCTCTGTAACGTCCAGTTATGTGATCGTGGTCACGAACTTTATCACCCTGGAGGGGTTGTTCACAAATCCAACACATCTCAGCTGTATCAAATTTCAGTTTGTCTTCTTCTGTCATCACCAAAGGCATCTGACATGTTGTGAGATATTGTACTACCTGACTATACAGATGTCTCATTTCTGTTAAAAACAGACATGCTGCATTTTCACCTCTGTAGATAACAGGTTCTGAATGAAGACCGTCTGACCTAACAATAATGTATCCAAAAGAACACACCACTTGGTCACTTAGTTTTATAGTCTTTGGTAATGACTCTGGAACTGGACCCTCATATGGAACAACGAGTGATTCAAAATCTGCATACACTACAAACGGCAGCTTTTGCTGATTCCCATAGTTCTTAAAATACACTTGACTACCAGGATCTGGATACTTAAGTACAGTTTGTATGTCATCAGCTGATCTGCAGTGCAAGACGTGTTTGTCTGCTAATTTTATGGAGGAAAATCTTTGTAAACATCTCTTGCACACTTCCTGTTTCCCATTGTGTTTCGTTGTATGTGAATGAATTAGACGTGACATATTTCTGATAATTGTGTAGTGGAAGTTATTGTCATCTCCAATTAGCAACATGTCAACATGTTTATCTTCTGGCTGCCCATAGGTTGGGGCAATTGGAGATACTCTAATTGGCTGTAACTTATTCTCAGATTCATTATCCCATATATACACGTTTACAGATATACCAGGATTTAGTTTTTCAAACAGATCTATATCCTCTATTTTAACAGGGAACTCAATGCCACTGAAGTTGAGTTCATTTACAAATTTGGTATAGTTAGATACACGATCAGGTTTTACTCTTACAAAATGAAGTTTAGCAAGCACACACCACATAAAACATAAATTATCATTGTTTTGAATATTGACTACAGCCTTTTTGTTTGCAACCTCAGTTGGAAGTGGTATCCAAGATCTACCTAAAATAGGATGATATCTTGACTGCTTCAGTTGTAGTTCATGTACAAGGCCTTCATGCCAGCCAGACCCTTGCATTTCTGCTCTGTCAATTGCTTCATGGAAGTCTGGTAACAATCTTTCTCTAAACACTTTCTCTAGTTCTCTTCTCGAATTAACTGTGTGCTGCCTTGTCGAGATATACGTTACAATAACTTCACCAACATCTCTGGCAAATTCTATTTTTGCAACAATCTGAATCTTTACACTATCAGAAAGAAGGTTATTTTGTATGACTAAAAAAGATCTTTCTATTGATTCATAGACATTGTAAATATTAGATATAGGTAAGTCAGTTGTGTGAAACACGTTTCTTAATCTTTGATGGTTGTCCATCTTTTTTATTTGTCCGACAAAAAAATAAATAGAAAATTATATAATGAAAATGGCACTTTATTGACTAAAATCTATATAATAGACAAAATTAATTACCAACTAATAAGCCACTTCATAGATATGTCTTCTGTTGTATCATGTTCAATCTTTTGCATGTGTAATATCATTTTATTTACAGTAATAAATTTAATATTTTTATTTTCTTTTTTTATTTGATGGTATATTTGTAAACACATAATTTTAAACCAGTCAGATTCAACATCATAAACTAAAAAATCATTTGTCCTATTATTATAACATGGAAAAGTATTAGAATATCCAAGATAAAAACTATATGTCATGTATATTTTCATTGGTGTTGGGATTTTTGAAAAAGGGCATCTAACTTGTGTTTTTAAGTCACTAATAAGCATAAAACCCCTGAAACTCGATGTAATATCCATGAATTTACCAATAGGCCAATTTTGATCCTCTTGTCCGTCCGTCATTTTTTATAGACAAACTAAAAGTATAAATTAATTTACTAACCCATACCCTGTGGGCTGATCTGTCTTTAAAATAAGCTTTAGATGTTTAGTTGATTTCAGTTTATTTTTTACATCATCCCGTTCATGCTTATTTGGGATGACATCGTTTTCTCTGAGACAGTCTTCGAAGCTGTCACGATCCTTACAGTAAAACAAAAAGATAAACTTTAACTGTTCTCGAAAATCTTTCAATACAGCATTATATTTTTGTGTGAGAATCCATACACTCACGTTTGCGTGTCTACCACTGAAGGCAAGTTCTGCTAAAGTATTTCTCTTTTTGACAATGTCTTTCTCTGCTGAGCAATCATCGACAATAAACAACGTTGGCTGTCCTTCAAATTGCTTGTAAAAATATTGTAGGTATTCATTCAGTTTCTTTTCAGGATCAATTAAGTAAATGTTATGATCAGTCCAAATAAAAAAACGGTTGTGATAAGCTTTGTTGTGTTTTATTGTTGGACAAAATATTACAATGTTTTCAAAGTGGTGTATGTATCTTGTTTGTAAGAGGTTAAGTACAAATTCAGTTTTACCACACCCTGTCGCACCACAAAATAAGCCACAGTGTGGGTCAAGGGTCATTAGGTTCATTTTAATACACAATATAATTTTAATATATGTGTCCACTCAGTCTGCTTTCTGCAATATTGAGTTGTGCGTCATAAATTAGATACAAATATATGTTTATGGCTGCAGCAGTTTCAACCTTCTTTTGTATCTGAATTGTTATTCCATCACTACCGTTCTCGACAGTACGTCCTGACCCATGAAGGTAATCATCATCTGTACTACGAAGGTCTAGCCACAGTGCATACTTGTTTGTAAGGTATTGTCCGATCCTAACATCATACAGATGTAGATCTTTGCACGCAATGTTTGCTGGTTTATCTCTAATCCTTCCTCCTGCAAAATACTTTGTGATCTCATCATAGTGTTGATAAGGTAACATTCCAGACGCGTACACTTGATTAGGGCGGCCTTCGATTGTACAGGACAAGTGTGTAATCTTAGGATTGTAGAATTTTTCTGAATCCCGTTTGTATGGAGCCGCTGGTTCAACAAACAACATAAGAATACCTTTCAGTGACCTAGCAGGTGTGTTTAAGTTTATATTCCACATTGGGTCGCTCTTGTCTTTGGGTATTAAACTATGTCTAATCACCCTGTCATAATAAATTGGAAGTCTTGACTGGTACTGATTTTGAATGAGTCTGGCTAGTTCAGTATGTGTGACAATTTCATATTCCAAGGAAATGTTAGAGATCTTATATGTTGCACTAAGATCAGATGATTTAATAACTTTGGAGTAGTCATTGAAGGTTAGTTCAAAACTCAGACGGTCATTCAGTGCTCCTTGATAATAAGGCATATGAGCTGTTAGGATTTCAAACTCAAGTGGAATGTAGAATCTGGATCCATATGTTTCAGCTATAATAACTTCCTTTGCTACCCCACTAGTTACCTTATCTCCGGCATTGATTCGAAGTTTACCAACATTATCTGGCTGTATGCCTTGGTAAATACGGTCTTCTCGTTCTTCTCTTGTTAGCCAAAGGTCTTTGTAACAGTAGAACACATCTGAGTCGTCAAGACTAAACACTTCCTGTCCTTCAAGTTTTACTTTAATAGTTTTAACAATTGCTCTGCCAAGATTGTCAACTAGTGTTCTGTTTATGTCTGCATCTGATGATAGTTCAATATTAAATGCAAGGCGTGCAGTGCCAGGAACAATAACGTCACTGGGTCCTAGGTTTGGAAACTTGACTGTAAGTGTTTGGTTCTGGTCTATTGTACTAGGATTGTTTGTGATGACTATCGATTGTCGAATGCCCTTAACACCCAGAGGCTCACGTAGTTTTCTGTATGGGTCTAACTTTGATCCGTAAGACTGTGTCATTTTTATTAGGCACAATAAAAAATAATAAATTAATAAAACAATGGCAGCAGGAGGATTTAATCATGAAGAGTTTAAAATGGACGACATGAATGTCTCAGATACCAGTATCACAGATATGACTGGAATGGTAACTACTTCTCCTTTGTATCATGAACTGTTAAAAGACAAAGTAAACTCATTTTATGACAGTGTTGGAGCGCGCCCAGATGTAATAGATCCTAATCAGTTTGAATATGATAAAGGACATTTATTTGTAAATACAGACAGAGGGAAAATATATCTAACACATAAAAATAATCCTTCTAAGTTTAGGGCTTTAAGTACAATTAAAGGTGAAGTCGGTGGTAACTCTGGGTTGGCAAGATACCTTGGTATTGGAGGGTCTCCTGTTCCCCCAAGACTTGTTAGTGTGCTTCACGACACGCAAACAAAGTTGCCAACAGGGCAACAAATTGAAATGGCACCAGTAACAAGCCTACCAGAAATAGCAAACACAGTGATACAAGAAACCTCATTTACTGAAGGACAAATAAATGACGCTTTGAAAACAAAAAATGATCCACCTTTGTCAATGCGGGAGATTATGGGCTTGGATAAATCATTGCAGACGATAAGAGGTGAGATGGTAAATAATGTTGCCAAACTGGGTGAGCTTGATAAACACATAGAACGTGAAAAAGAGAAACTGGCTACAGCAGACAATGGGAATCTTGACACAGAAATGAAAGAAAGAATTCAACACAGATTAAATGATTTGTATATAGAAAGATCAGCGAGGTTAGAAGCGATTAGTATTGGGAGGGAAAAACTGAAAACACAAGTCAACAGGATTAGAGAAACTATTCAAAAAATACTTAATGAAGACACTACTCTGTCTGAGAGACTTAAAACACTTTTCAGAGAACAGGGTATCACAATTGCTAGTTTAATTACAGCTCTTGGATTTATTATTAGTACTGTTGTGTTGGCTGTCTCTGGGGGTGGTTCTCCACCTCCAGCACCACCAACCCCAGTCCCCACAGATCCAAAAGACTTACAGTCGTGGGTAAAGAAACAACTGTCTCACATATCAGACTTGCTTAAGAAATTGGCTGTGAAAGCAATGGACGCTTTGCCTGGCATTTTAGGCACGGTTGTCAGTTGGTTGATTAGTACAGCGGCAAAGGCAGTAGGGTTTATGGCAGAACATGTGTGGGTCTTTTTGGTGACAGTAGGAGGATTGATAGTGGGTTATTTAATGAAACAGGTAAAGAAGTAATACCCCTAATCCAGTGAGACCTATTACCAATGCTGTTCTCTCTGACTCATGGGTGTTTGATGACGGTGCTGGTGCTGGTGATGGTGATGGTGCCGGGGCTGGGGCTGTTATTGACATTACTGGTGTTACCAGGGCTGCCTGTACGGGTGGTGATGTTACTGGTGCTGGCATTATTATTGACTGTAAATGTGTGTTTACTGATTGGTTGAGTCCTAATTTCTGATCACGACCAGCGACAATGATTTCATTATTATAATTTGTTATTGTCCCCATTTGGAGTTGAAGGTCAGATGGTAACATGTATAACCCAATACCAACTACAAAGTCAACTTTTGATCTAGCATATCTGAGAACGTCTTGGTAGCGTTGTATGCTTGATAGGAGATCAACTGTTGAGTTGATTGAATCTTCTAGATTAGCAAGAAACTGTTTTTGTGCTTCAAATTTACCACTCCCGTTTAAAATATTCGATTTTGTTAGTGATTGTGCTCCTAGTAAACACCAGACATATGTTCTGATTGACTCATTTACGCGCTCGACTCCTGCTTGAGTAAACCCGTCAGATTTATCTAAGACAAATGTGGTCCAGGCATTAGACTGTTTCTGTTCTATTGAGCCTAACCACACTTCAGATTTTGATGAGAATGAAGTGTAGGGAGGCCAGTAATCTTGAGGGTATTGTCTGTGACTCAAAGCATAATATAATGTACCAATGCCGTGGTGATCATCAAGTTTTTGTGTGAAGTCATACTTAGTGCTTATGTTAAATTCATTACAGATCCGTTCAAATGCTTTCAAATCCATGGGATTGTTAAACTGATTAAAACTGGATTCAGTGGGCAGTGGGGTATGCAGTTCTGACAGTATTCTTCTAAGCTGGTAATACGTGTGGAAACGATAGACAGACTTAATCAGTTTGTTTGAGTGATTCAAGTGGTCTGTAAAAGAAACGCCACAGCCTGTAGTTGAGCATAGTATAGCAAAGTTAAGTTGGTTTTGAAACATCTGTAGTGGACTTGAAGACCACTTTCTTGCAGTAGAGTCATTTGTTATTGGAGGGTTTAGGTAATGGTCAAATGGGTTTGGTACTTTCACTTGAAATAAATCTTGTTCAGACACAGCAATATCAAGCTGATTTAACTGAATTATTTTCTGTTCATAAGTAGGTGCAACATTATATTTGGCATTCACATTGAATTGAAATGCGTTTGTAGTGGTAATGGTTGGTGATTTAAATTCCATCCTTTTTTTTTTTTTTTTTTTTTTTTTTTTTGATAATAAAAATGTTTATAACCTTAACAAATCTTGACACGAGCAAACCAGTGTGGCTAACTAATGGAATCGATAATCGAGATGGTAACAAGGCTGTGGCTATCCATGAAATGTTTTATACAGTAAAGTGGTTTAATGTAACGGATAATACAAGTTTTTATATGAGTTATGTTAATGCTGGTAATAGTGGCTTGGACACTAATACACACTTTATACCATCTGGGTATTATGACTTTTGTACTTTAGCTACATGGTTTCAAAATAATTTAAAAATTAAAGCAACTTTAAATCAGGCTAACTTGTTTGTTGAATTAGAAATTCCTACAGGCACTATACCTTTATTTTCAACTGAACTTGCATATTTACTTGGTTTAATAGACAGAAATACAATGCCTGTAAATTGGGTAATGGGTTTTACAGATAATGGTACTAGTGGATGGTATTATACGTCAGTTGTAACTAAAATAACTGGAACATATCCTGTTCATTTGTCAGTACACACATTTCTAAATGTTTATTTAAAAGAACTAAACACGACTGAAAATGTACACAATGGAAAACCATCAACTTTGTTGAGATGCTTACCAACTGGAACTGCACCCTATTGTGAAAGTGTGGTTGTTAGATTTCCTAATTTGCAGTTTAAGAAATTAGGTTCTAGTTTCTTTGAATCACTGAGTATATCTGTAACTAATCAGGATGGTAAACCAGTTCTTATGCATGATTTTAGTGTTGTGTTAGAAATTAAATAATTTTATTTTTGTTTATAAAAAATGAGTGGTCTTGGTCCAAAGCCTAGAATCATACCAGTTGCGTGTCCAGTAACAGAGTTGAAAGATTTGGCAGACGTACAGGATTTTGAGAAGGAAGGGGAAATTGGAGAAATATATGGTTTTGAACTTGATTCAAATGGCATGTACAAAAGGAAAGTAATTGTTGACATGAAAGATGGTGAAAAACAGATTCCTAAACTTGGTCAGCTGCGTGATGTTACTGTACCTACTCCACCTGTAAATAATGTGCCTTACAACTTAATACATGTGGGAAATAAGTGGGTGGTTTCACCTGTGCCTGCACCACCTCCAACAATTGACTGGGACATAAAGATTGAATTTATTAGTCCTTATGTATACACTGATGATGAAGGCGCCTTAGTGTTTAGGAAGGTTGTTAATTCTGGGCCGCTTATTGTAAGCCTTGTTCCAAGTTTTGCCCTAGACAACAATAGCAGAGAAAAACTGAAAGTTGAAAATTATGAGAGACGGCGGTATCTTCTTACAACTAGAAAGGGTAGATCAGATACTTCTGTTGTGTTTATGCCAGCAAGCTTAGTCGTGGCTAGAGAAGCGACAATAGTATTTGAAATTATCATGAAATCTGTTGCTACTGCTAAAGAGGCTCAAATTGCACAAGGAATTAAACTTACATGGAATGAAACAGTAACAGAATCATCAAAGGTCTTTATTGCCATTACAAAAAATAATGATGTTATTAATGTTTCAAGCAGTATTCCCACTGTCAAGGTGGTGGTTGACAAAACAACTTTTGTTCGTCTAACTTACATAAACCTTGAACACATTGATCTTGTTGCATTTTATTATGCTAGTAAATTGTATACTTTTGAAGAGTTGCAAAATGTAATTGCTGATTAAAAAAATATTTGTCATAAAAAATGGTGAACTTGTATCCACAAATACCACCTGAGCAGCTTGAGCCTATTGAGCGTGATAAAACATTAAAGGCAGATTCATTCCGTTTAATGAATATTACAGAAGCGTTGAAGTATTTGGAAGAAGAACAAGCAAAATACTCGAGGTGTAAACGCCGTTACAATACGGTTTTCAATTCTGTACACAACACATCAATGGCCATGGGGGTGGTTTCGGCCGGATTATCTGTAGGAGGTATAACTCTGTTTGCAACGGGGGTGGGAAGTGTCGTAGGAATTGCTGTTGAAGGTATTGGTCTTGTCACAAGCCTGGCATGCTTTGGTATGGAAGCCCTTAACAAAAAATTTTATACTAAGTTGCAGAAGCATGAAGCATTAAGTACGCTCGCAGCAGCTAAGCTGACGAGTATGAAACTTATTATTAGTAAATCTTTGGAAAATAATGAAATTGACGATAACGAATTTAAAAGAGTCCAGGATGATTTAGCAAATTACAAGCAACAGAAGTCTGAAATACAGAATAAGATGCGTAGTCAACCCGCGAATGTTGAAGAGCTAAAGCAATCTTTTTTAGAGGAAGGAAAGAAAATAGGCGTAGAAGAAACTATGAAAAAAGTTTACGGACTGTTAGGCAAGTAAAGATCAGTTTTGGTAATCATTCATTAATTCTGAAATACTCTTCACAAAGAGATGTCATGCCTTTTATGCCTGCTCATTTGACGCCATCAGCCCCACCACCAGAGTACTACTGAGAAAAAAAAGTTTTCTTGTTGTCCTTGTAACTTGGAAATTCTGTCCAAGTAAGTTGTGACTTGGGTTAAGAACTTACAAGTTCTTATGTTTAGGTTCTTATAAGTTCTTATTTTAAGTCACTTATAAGAATTTGTGACAACTAACTTGCAAGTACATGATAAGGTAACCTATAAGTTATGTGTCAGTTGAAAGTAACTTATAGGTTACCTTATCATGTACTTGTAATTTACTTTTTTTCCCAGCGCGGGGGTGAAGTCCCCTTCTGCCTATCTCTGATATTCCTGTCCCTACTTGTAATGGTGTTTATTTCACTACACGCCTATTGAAAGCGAACACCTTCCTGGTATTCAAAAGCGGTCATGTGTTACACTAAATTACACTGTTCCCTTACCTGGGTACACAAATGCTTTCAAAAGGCCCTGGATAACGCTGGAGTTGATTTGGAAATGTCAGAGCTTTCAAAGGTTAGTGTCACAGATTTCACACCATATGAGAAAGAAAGATCTCAAACTATGAAAAATAGAGTACTAACCTGTGAGCCATTTCAACCTGTTAGGTCTCATCACAATACCTAGAAGGTATTTATGGCTCCCCCTCGCGAGGTATGCCAAAGACGTGTAGAAAAAACCACTGCCACATTTAGCCACTTTTTTCTTCTTTAAGGAGACCTTTTAGCCTCTGTATGTCAGCTACCGCTGCGTCAAACGATGATTGTTGCTCACGTAGCTTTTCAACCATAATTTTAATTCTCTTTTTTGTCTTTTTCATGTTTTGAAACCATGTTTCCTTTCTATTTTTCGCTCTTGCTAAGTCTATGCGTAGGCGACTTTTAGCAAGAGTCTCGTCTTTTGTCAGCTCGTCTAAAAAAGCTTGAGTGTACGTTTTTTCACCAATCTCCATTTCCTCAACATATTTGTTTTGGTGGCTCGCCATTTATGCCTGGCTATCGTTTGGCCCTGCTTACTGGTACGGATGTAATCGGGAAAGAATGATTATTGGCTGTTGGTTTACTTTTATACCTGCAGTATTGCAAACGATTTCATAAGCAAACACGTCATTTGGAACATCCTAGACTGTGAGTCGACTTTATACCTCTATATCTCACAAAAGGGACCATAAGTCGGAAATTTTGAGTTTTGAAATATTTACACCATTACAATCTACTATCAAAACCAATTAATTTGATGTACAGACTATTGTTGTAGATTGGTTATTAAGTGAGAAACAAGCATTTAAAGTTGATCACTCGAACTAATCCAAGATGACCCCCTGCACACTTTTTGGTCTGTAGCTCCATTCGGTCAAAAGCGACTTAAGGTCCCTTTCGTGGGAACAGGTTACTGGAGCTGTGAATCAGCAAATGCTGACGTGTAGCCAACTACGTCATGTACGCTATTTATGGGACGATTACAACAGCAAACACATGCTTTAGAACATTCTAGAATGCAAAACTGTCCCCCTTGTTTTGATGGGGACAGTTTCAGTGGTGTGGGGACCGTTTCAGTAGTAGGGGGACAGTTTTAGAATCGAGAATGTTCTTCACTGCTCGAGAAAGATTTTTCGCCTATGATGAGCCAAAATTAGCCAGCTGGCTGTTCCGCTTATGTACACTAAGCGGGGGTGTGTGTGTGTTATAAACCGGTGACGCGTGACGGCTTGACTAGGTATTCAGTACTATATACTGACTGTGTTGTAATCGCTGGTAGTTTAATAATTAGTCTTTGTTTAAAGCAGTCAATGACAGCATTAATTATTTAGGTGGGGTCGTGTATCTGCCTTAATAATCGTGTGTTGTCAGCTGATCAAAAAACGTAGCTTGAATGATTTTTGAAATGGAACTAGGACGGTTAGGCGATTAAGACATTGGTGGTAAGTGCTGGAGCGCGTTAGTTTAAATACGGAGAGGATCAAATAAATCTATAGATTCTTAAATAGGATTCTCAGGAGCCCACATTATTATTCTCTGGGGGTAAAACTATTGGCGTCAGAGAGAGAGAGAGAGAGAGAAAGAGAGAGAGAGAGAGAGACACACTATTTGGGCATAGAGGACTATTAGTACTCAAACCAAGGGGAATCACAGCGCTGGACAGACAACAGTTAGATCCCCTGCCCCCGCCTATCAGGCACCCAATCGCCAGCCCACAGAGAAATACGCAGGTATACTTACTTACTTACGCCTGTCACCCCTACCCGGGTATAGGCCGTCGACGAGAGACCTCCAGCAACTCCTGTCCTGTGCTTCTCCTTCGATTCTACTCCAGGTGGTTCCCAGTCTCCTGATGTCTGCTTGGAGGTCTCGACGCCAGGAGTTTCTCGGCCTACCTCTTTTCCTCTTTCCCTGGGGGTTCCATGACAATGCCTGCCTAGTGATACTGGAAGCTGGCCCTCTCAGACCGCGACCGATCCATCCCCATCCTCTTCGCCCAATTTCATTCTCTGCTGTTATCTGCTCTGTTCTCTCCCAGAGTCTGACGCTGCCGATCTTCTCTGGCCAGTGGATTTTCAAAATTCTTCCAAGGCAACCGTTCATGAAGGTCTGCACTCTGCCGACTGTGGCCTCTGTCAATCTCCAAGTCTCTGCTCCACACAGGAGAACCGCCTTCACACTGGAGCCGAAGATCCGGACCCTGGTGTGCCGTGACAGCTCTCTGGAACTCCACACTTTTTTCAGCTGGAGAAAGGCCGCTCTGGCTTTACCGATTCGTGCTCTGACATCTGCATCAGTGCCGCCTTTTTTGTCTATGAGGCTCAATACGCAGGTATAGAATAAGACAATCATTTCCATTCCTAAAAGAATGGATCAGGTCTCTTATATAACCCATGTCTTTCTCCGGAACTTAGGAAGTAGGTAGGAGAAACATACATACACAAACATGAAGGTGCGCTACTATATGTGGTCGGGTAAATACCCTGATTTCCCACAGCAGATGCACAGAACATTACACAACAATGTAACGATACAAATTTTGCCTCGAGTTATACATGATACTCACAAACCAGATAGGTGAGGCTAGCGCTGGCAGAATTGTCAGTACTCAAACCAAGGGGAATCACAGCGCTGGACAGACAACAGTTAGATCCCCTGCCCCCGCCTATCAGGCACCCAATCGCCAGCCCACAGAGAAATACGCAGGTATAGAATAAGACAATCATTTCCATTCCTAAAAGAATGGATCAGGTCTCTTATATAACCCATGTCTTTCTCCGGAACTTAGGAAGTAGGCAGGAGAAACATACATACACAAACATGAAGGTGCGCTACTATATGTGGTCGGGTAAATACCCTGATTTCCCACAGTAGATGCACAGAACATTACACAACAATGTAACGATACAAATTTTGCCTCGAGTTATACATGATACTCACAAACCAGATAGGTGAGGCTAGCGCTGGCAGAATTGTCAGTACTCAAACCAAGGGGAATCACAGCGCTGGACAGACAACAGTTAGATCCCCTGCCCCCGCCTATCAGGCACCCAATCGCCAGCCCACAGAGAAATACGCAGGTATAGAATAAGACAATCATTTCCATTCCTAAAAGAATGGATCAGGTCTCTTATATAACCCATGTCTTTCTCCGGAACTTAGGAAGTAGGCAGGAGAAACATACATACACAAACATGAAGGTGCGCTACTATATGTGGTCGGGTAAATACCCTGATTTCCCACAGTAGATGCACAGAACATTACACAACAATGTAACGATACAAATTTTGCCTCGAGTTATACATGATACTCACAAACCAGATAGGTGAGGCTAGCGCTGGCAGAATTGTCAGTACTCAAACCAAGGGGAATCACAGCGCTGGACAGACAACAGTTAGATCCCCTGCCCCCGCCTATCAGGCACCCAATCGCCAGCCCACAGAGAAATACGCAGGTATAGAATAAGACAATCATTTCCATTCCTAAAAGAATGGATCAGGTCTCTTATATAACCCATGTCTTTCTCCGGAACTTAGGAAGTAGGCAGGAGAAACATACATACACAAACATGAAGGTGCGCTACTATATGTGGTCGGGTAAATACCCTGATTTCCCACAGTAGATGCACAGAACATTACACAACAATGTAACGATACAAATTTTGCCTCGAGTTATACATGATACTCACAAACCAGATAGGTGAGGCTAGCGCTGGCAGAATTGTCAGTACTCAAACCAAGGGGAATCACAGCGCTGGACAGACAACAGTTAGATCCCCTGCCCCCGCCTATCAGGCACCCAATCGCCAGCCCACAGAGAAATACGCAGGTATAGAATAAGACAATCATTTCCATTCCTAAAAGAATGGATCAGGTCTCTTATATAACCCATGTCTTTCTCCGGAACTTAGGAAGTAGGCAGGAGAAACATACATACACAAACATGAAGGTGCGCTACTATATGTGGTCGGGTAAATACCCTGATTTCCCACAGTAGATGCACAGAACATTACACAACAATGTAACGATACAAATTTTGCCTCGAGTTATACATGATACTCACAAACCAGATAGGTGAGGCTAGCGCTGGCAGAATTGTCAGTACTCAAACCAAGGGGAATCACAGCGCTGGACAGACAACAGTTAGATCCCCTGCCCCCGCCTATCAGGCACCCAATCGCCAGCCCACAGAGAAATACGCAGGTATAGAATAAGACAATCATTTCCATTCCTAAAAGAATGGATCAGGTCTCTTATATAACCCATGTCTTTCTCCGGAACTTAGGAAGTAGGCAGGAGAAACATACATACACAAACATGAAGGTGCGCTACTATATGTGGTCGGGTAAATACCCTGATTTCCCACAGTAGATGCACAGAACATTACACAACAATGTAACGATACAAATTTTGCCTCGAGTTATACATGATACTCACAAACCAGATAGGTGAGGCTAGCTCTGGCAGAATTGTCAGTACTCAAACCAAGGGGAATCACAGCGCTGGACAGACAACAGTTAGATCCCCTGCCCCCGCCTATCAGGCACCCAATCGCCAGCCCACAGAGAAATACGCAGGTATAGAATAAGACAATCATTTCCATTCCTAAAAGAATGGATCAGGTCTCTTATATAACCCATGTCTTTCTCCGGAACTTAGGAAGTAGGCAGGAGAAACATACATACACAAACATGAAGGTGCGCTACTATATGTGGTCGGGTAAATACCCTGATTTCCCACAGTAGATGCACAGAACATTACACAACAATGTAACGATACAAATTTTGCCTCGAGTTATACATGATACTCACAAACCAGATAGGTGAGGCTAGCGCTGGCAGAATTGTCAGTACTCAAACCAAGGGGAATCACAGCGCTGGACAGACAACAGTTAGATCCCCTGCCCCCGCCTATCAGGCACCCAATCGCCAGCCCACAGAGAAATACGCAGGTATAGAATAAGACAATCATTTCCATTCCTAAAAGAATGGATCAGGTCTCTTATATAACCCATGTCTTTCTAGTACTGACAATTCTGCCAGCGCTAGCCTCACCTATCTGGTTTGTGAGTATCATGTATAACTCGAGGCAAAATTTGTATCGTTACATTGTTCTGTGCATCTACTGTGGGAAATCAGGGTATTTACCCGACCACATATAGTAGCGCACCTTCATGTTTGTGTATGTATGTTTCTCCTGCCTACTTCCTAAGTTCCGGAGAAAGACATGGGTTATATAAGAGACCTGATCCATTCTTTTAGGAATGGAAATGATTGTCTTATTCTATACCTGCGTATTTCTCTGTGGGCTGGCGATTGGGTGCCTGATAGGCGGGGGCAGGGGATCTAACTGTTGTCTGTCCAGCGCTGTGATTCCCCTTGGTTTGAGTACTGACAATTCTGCCAGCGCTAGCCTCACCTATCTGGTTTGTGAGTATCATGTATAACTCGAGGCAAAATTTGTATCGTTACATTGTTGTGTAATGTTCTGTGCATCTACTGTGGGAAATCAGGGTATTTACCCGACCACATATAGTAGCGCACCTTCATGTTTGTGTATGTATGTTTCTCCTGCCTACTTCCTAAGTTCCGGAGAAAGACATGGGTTATATAAGAGACCTGATCCATTCTTTTAGGAATGGAAATGATTGTCTTATTCTATACCTGCGTATTTCTCTGTGGGCTGGCGATTGGGTGCCTGATAGGCGGGGGCAGGGGATCTAACTGTTGTCTGTCCAGCGCTGTGATTCCCCTTGGTTTGAGTACTGACAATTCTGCCAGCGCTAGCCTCACCTATCTGGTTTGTGAGTATAGAGGACTATTTACCATGTTTACCATGGTGGTATGAACAGGAAGTATTCTCAGGAAGGCCAACTCTGACAGCATCGAGTGGTGGGGTGTGGGGGGTGGGTGGTGTGTATTTCTCGGGAAGATATTTTAACTAGCCTTTTGTTTCCAAGGGGTTGGGGGACCTGACTGGGGGGGGGGGGGGGGTTGCGGCAATAATGCCTAACGGGAATTCCCACAATGACGCAAGTAGTCATTTCTCGAAAACAGCTGATCGTAAATGAGTCGTTTACATTGACAAAGGTAAAACTGTAAATGCCGATTGAATAATTAGCCTTTGTTTAAAAAAGTCAATGACAGCATTAATAATTTAGGTTGGGTGGGGGATCTGGCTTAATAATCGCGGGTTGGTAGCTGATCAAAAATCGTTGCTTTGAATGATTTCTGGAGTGGAACTAAAATGGCTAGGTAATAAAGTTATTGGGTGTATTGGGTGGCGTTGGGTTTGTCTAAATGGCTAGTTGATTACAATAATTAGTTGATCGATGTGGCATTTATCGATTTGATTGGTTTTCAAATCTTATATTCTCATTCTAGAATTAATTATTCTGAGAATGAGAATATGAGAGCCCCAGCCTACCCCTCCCCCAAACGTAGCTTGAATGATTTCTGGAGTGGAACTAAAATGGCTAGGTAATAAAGGTATTGGGTGTCTTTGTTGACGTGGGCTTGCTTAATTACCGTGTTAATTAGAATAAATATATTGTTTGGGGGAGGGGTAGGCTGGGGCTCTCATATTCTCATTCTCTAAGGTGACAAACCTGGAAGTCCTGGACAATGCTGGCTTAGTGAGTGTTGAAGCCTTGATCTTAAAGACACAATCCAGACCAAAAAGGTGACTGCCAAGCGTGTAATATGCAAAGAAGTACCCAACGGAGAAGAAACACGCTTAGAAAAGACGGGTACAACACAATTTATTAATATTTTGGGTAAATACCCTTTGTCAAAATAGACAAACAAACAAACAGAGAGATTAGCCGCTACTTATCTTCATTGGCAGAAGGAATGTGGCCCAATGAAGATAAGTAGCGGCTAATCTCTCTGTTTGTTTGTCTATTTTGACAAAGGGTATTTACCCGAAATATTAATAAATTGTGTTGTACCCGTCTTTTCTAAGCGTGTTTCTTCTCCGTTGGGTACTTCTTAAAGACACAACTTCGCTGGACAGGTCATGTCATACGCATGGATGATTCTCGTATGCCATGCCAACTCCTCTATGGTGCACTCTCAAAAGGCCACAGGAAGCAAGGATGGCCAAAGAAACGCTTCAAAGACTGCATAAAAGACAGCCTCAAGTACTGCGTCTTTTTTGTAAAGGAACTTGAAGCACAAGCACAAGACAGATCTGGCTGGCGTGCCACCACCAGGAAAGCCTGCACGCTCTTTGAACAAAATCGGCGCGAACGGATCACCAGTGCCAGAGCTCGCAGAAAGACCATGTCGACTCTCCCTACAGCTACGTTCCAGTGCCCCCATTGCCCTCGCAGGTGTGGCTCCAGGATTGGCTTGGCCAGCCACACCTGCACCCACAAACAGAAGTCATGCACAATGACGACATCATCGCTTTGATGGTCTACCCATTATTATTATTAGTAGTAGTACTAGTAGTATGTGTGAGGACAAAATAGGCAGTGAGGCCTTTGCAAATGTCCTTTCTTCGACATGTTTAATTACTTTATGGGTCTGTTATGCATGCAAATATTCCTACAAAGCATTGACCATAGCAATAGAAAATCCCTGTAAATGTTGGTAATTCATCAAGCTGTTTTTTTAAAATAATTTATATTAGGTGCGTTTTTTTTATTACTGAAACTGGTAAATCATTCCAAACAGTAGCAACTCTGTTAGAAAACAAAACGTCCGCAGGTTAGTGTTGCAAAGCCGTACAAAGATTTTCCCCTCAGAGTTTCGGGTTCTGTCACAAAACTGTGCTGCAAAAGTCATTTCCAATTTAGGTTGTCGATGCCATTATAAATTTTTAAAACTTGGATTAAGTCTCCACATATTCTACTTCCACGTAAGGAGTGTAGTCCAAAATATTTAAGTCTGTCTGAGAAAGTCATATTTTTACATTCTTCAACCAGCTTTGTTGCTAGTCTCTGTACCCTTTCAAGTGCAACTGATTGGTTGTTTAAACCTGGGTACCATACAGTGTTTGCATATTCTAAATGTGGTCTGACTAGTGATTTGTACAGTTTACTAAAAATGCCCTTATCCATTTAAAGGCTCTCTTAACTACTCCAACCATTTTGTTGGCCTTATTGATACATTTCTGAATATGAGGGTCAAAAGATAGAACTTTATCAAAAACAACACCTAAGTTTCTTTCCTCCTCACAAGATACCACCTTCTTAATGTCACTGTTAAAGGGGCAGTCCTGACCTTTTTTAATGCTTCAGTTCGCAAAAAGCTTTTACTGGGATTCAGTATACACACCCACTTAGACAATGACCACACTATTGTCCCACCAAATGCTTTCTTTCGTCCGTTCAAAGAGAAAAGAGGTCACAGGAATCTTGTGGCTGGACCAAATCAAAAGATTGCTTCTGATAGGCGATGGTAGCTGACGTCATAACTATTCTATACGACCTTAGGTCATCTGCATAATTATAACCAATCAGAGACAAGATGGCGGATGAACCAGAGAAGAAAAAAAGAAAGTATTAGTCGACTCGCGCCGGCCACCAATGACAGAGTCGGAATTGAAGAGAAGAAAGAGAAAGAGAAACAAGATACCTCTAAGTAGAACTGACATCGGACAAGGGAATATAGAGCTTGGCTTGACCACCCATCCGGAATTTGTCGCTTTCTTGATATGTGAATCAGTAAGTAATCCGTCTACGGTCTTTGTCGATCTTCCTATAGTTCCGCGAGCGCTAGTCAGTGATTTTCAGAATTCATGATCTTCAGTAGATTTTATCTCTTAGTGATTTTGCAAGATTTTAAACCTGTTTTATCATAAAGTTATGAGCTAGTTTATCAGATTTTATGCTGCAAGGATTTGAAAACTACGGTCAGTGTGTGTCAAAATTGTGGCACTGACATTGCTGGTCATGACATGTTTTTGTCTGTGCAGGCCACTCTCATTCACTCGATTCACAGATGTAGTGTTTCTGCTGCGATGGTGCATTTGTCGTTTCCAGAGATACTTTCAGTTACGTAGACTTCGATGTGTGAGATGTAAAATTGCAGTGCAGAAAGTGGGTATAAATACTACTGTTCTGTTTCGTGATGCTGGCTCGGTTGCTTGACGTGGAGACCGAGTCAAACAAGCCACACCCCCAGCATGATGGTTACTCAGGGTAGCAGGTCAAGCGGAACCCGCATTGATTTTGACAGCATAGCGAGTATGGAAGGTTTATTTTACATTCTCGTGGAAAATTATGTCAAAGGGATGCCGGAGAACATCAGTGCATGTTTACACTGACATGTGTGTACCCACACCGATGACCTCGTCTGCAGTATTGACCGGGTTCTGCCTTGTGATGTAGGCTAGTAAATATGCACAAATTCAAAATGAGGCCGATGCAGACGATATTTTGCGCTCTCGGGTACAAAAACAACACACCCACCAAATGATGAATTTCGACATTTGGCATTGTATTTACATAATAAAGCTCTAAGTTAGTACACAAAGGACCCATACATAATACTGTCAGCAGTATCTGTTGCAGACAGTTTTGTGTGTTGAGATGCTTGATCCTGGGGAGAATAACTTTCATCAAGTAATCATGTTCAGGATTGTTCCTTCCAGCATGCAAGCCTTACACTTCTCTACATTAAAATGCAAATCCCATGTGTCGGACCACTCTTGCAAGTGATCCAAATCCGACCACATCACTCCCCTGCTCAAACTCCTTCACTGGTTCCCCATCACCCAATGCATCCAATACAAGACTCTGTCTCTCTGCTACAAATCCCTTAACAACTACACTCCTGCCTATCTCTCCAACTTACTTCACCCCTACACTCCTTCCCGCTCCGCCTCTGACCCTCTCTGCCTCTATATCCCCTGCACCAAACTCAGCACTTTCGGCCCCCACTCCTCCGTCTATGGTCCATTGACCTGGAACACTCTCCCACTCTCTCTCCGTCAGAAACACTCTCTCTCCTCCTTCCAGTCCGCCCTCAAAACTCACCTATTTCGACAGTTCTAGCACTATAACATCACCAAACTCCCCACCCAAGCTGACTGTCGTAATGTATTTGTGATACGTGAGTCATCGCCAAAAGCGTGCGCATGTGTACGCGAGTTGTGAGTGCGTGCTTAGAGTTATAATTATTATAAGATAAGCGCATTATAAATACCGTAATTATTATTATTATTAAATCATACTGTAACACGTCTTTATTGCTTGATGCATTGTAGATTTTAGTATCATCTGCAAATACTTTGCACATGCTATTAACACAATCTGGTAAGTCATTTATAAATATAGTAAATAATATAGGTCCTAGGATGCTTCCTTGAGGTATACTGCTCAGCACCTTTATTTTGTCTGATAGTGCATTTCCAACCTTCACCACTTGTTCTCTTTCACGAAATAAATTCCTTATCCAGTTGGAAATGTTTCCACATACACCACAGGCCTCTAGCTTCAGAAGAAGCCTTTCATGAGTAACAGTGTCAAATGCTTTTCTAGAGACTAATTATATGTCAACCATTTTTTTTGTTGTTGGTTTGTTTTCAAGTAAGGAAGTAATATCATCCATAACCTGTAGTAACTGAGTGACACGTGATCGTTTCTTTCTGAAACCATGTTGGCATTCAGTCTACATATTATTCACAGTAAAATAATTAACGATCTCATCTCGGACTATAGACTCTAAAACTTTACATACAATACACGTTAAACTTACTGGTCTGTAATTTCCTGCATCTGACCTAGAACCTTTTTTAAATATAGCACTTACCTCTTACCTCTACGGTTCACCAGTCTCGAGGTACAATACCTGATGTAAGGGAAAATGTAAATAAAGTGCAAAGTGGTTCTGCCAACTGATTACACAACTCTTGTAAAACTCTGGGAGGGATACGGTCAGGACCTTGAGCTTTGGACGGATTTAATTCTTTTAATTTTTTCTTCACAATATCAGGAGTTATTACGATATCTTGTATAGTGCACCCATTCGATTTTGAGCAAGGGAACATTACTCAAATTCCCTTCCACAAATACACTTGAGAAAAACTTATTTAAGGTTGCTGCCTTCTTATGATCTGCTACAGCAAGGGTGCCATCTTCTTTTTTAAGTGCATTTATTCTAGAATTATATTTAGTTTGTTCCTGTACATACTTCCAAATTATTTTAGAGTTCATTTTACACTTATCTGCAATATTTCTTTCATGTGATTTTTTATTACGTTTTATTAATTTATTACAGTTGTTTCATAAAGTAATATATCTTTGATAATCCCTACCTTCTTTAGTTTGAAGATATCTTTTAAAGTTTTATATAACTTATGCTTCTTTTTAATCATTCTTAAAGTACTCTTATTTATCCAAGATGATGTATTTTTTTATGCGATTTACTCTTCACTTTTGGGATGTGCAACTCCATACCTTTCAAAATCGAAGACTTAATTAATACCTAGAATTTTTCTACTCCACAATTGTCAGGCTTAATAGTTGTAAAGTCTATATTTGCAATATGTGCTCTCAGACTATCATAGTCTCCCTTTCCAAGGTTAAGGGAATATTTATTACTCTGCGTGGCCTTTACCTTAGGGACATACAGCTGGAAGAGTAAAACATCGTGGTCACTCTTACCAATGGGATCCAAGTGCTGAATATCTGAAATTAATAACTCATTATATACTAAGATTTGATCATCTAATGTTGACCTCTGACCTTGCCTGTCTTGTTGGATTTCTCATCATCTGAATCAAGAAAGCGTCCCTTATCCATGCAACAATTTGATTATTTTTCTCACCTGTCCAAGAGCCATCCCATCCTGCATATGGAAAATGAAAATCTCCGAAAATGCAAATTTTGTCATATGTTTGTAACTCCTCAGATTGTAAAAGCTGTAATAATAGATCTGTGATAGCTAGTAAAATCAGTCATTCAACTTTGTTATACAAACAGTAGATACATTTTACTAATGTATGCGCTGCTAATATTGGGCAATTTCATGGTTTTCATAGTTTGTTTCTAAATAGTTTCTTACTAGCATTGTTGACCAAGTGCTCTATGTGCCTACAGCCCACTGCCCGTGCTTCCTTGCTGAATCTTTTGCAAGAGAGCAGTCTAGCTCTGGGGAATTGGCAACCATGGTATTGGTATGTATAGAAAGGCTGTGCCACAAAATATGTCTGAGCCAAGTTTGAAGTTTGTGCGTTTAAGTTTACAGAATGTGAGAAAATGCCAACGTAAAAATTTACAACAAATTTCGGTGCCATGTATTTGTTATGACACACATAGTGAACTTCAACGGCGACAGTTTGTGCACACAGCAAATATACACATGCAATTGCAATTGTTTATGCTGCACACCCCATTAGCACTTCAGTCTACGTTTACCTCGGTGTTGCTTGTATCTGATAGCTTTAAATGGAGTCATTGTCAAATTACTGGACACAAGTGTATCAAGACCACATGTGCTGAACTGGATTCTCCTGTGTCTAAACGACCTGTACTTAGTTAGACCTGCATGTAGCATTTTGTAACAATCTGTTGATGTTTCTTTGAAAAGTTACAATGGTATAGGGCTTTTAAAGTTTAAAATGGACAATGGATGACGGACGGACAACCGAACTGACCCTGTACATACTCACTTTTGCTATCCTGTTGAGCCATTAGTTTTATAATATAACGAAAAATATACCTCACACCAGCTCTGAGGGTGACTGATATGGAGATTGCATTGGCACAGCTCCCAGGATACCACTACAGACACAGCCTGCTTTATACTGGGCACTATAGGTTCCTCACCCCGACCAGTTGCCGTCCATAAAAAAAAAAAAATGTAAACAAAAATAAAATTAGTGATAATGCATCTACATAATACAAGCCAGAAATGAGACAAGATTGGATTCCTAACCCAGAGCTGTTCCTATTTTCAAGCTTATTATTTTGATCCATCTCTCTCCACCCTAACCCACCCATGGCCTATGCTCTCTGATCCACAAAATGGCACATAAAAACAGACACACTGCATTCGCACCAAACTTAGTTCAGCCTATACAGTGTACGTAATTTAACACATCACACTGTCACATACACTGTAACACAATTAAGACATTTAATGTCACATACACTGTAACACAAGACACTGCTATGCCGCTTGCCGTGCCCTAAAAAAGACCAGCTACGACCTGGAGTAGGTCCCTTCAGTTCAAAGCGATACGTGCTCTAGCCATGGCCGTGCCCGGCTTTTATTGTTAAAATTTGCAGATACAATGAATTCATCATATCAACCGAATTTTGTCTTGACACAAGCCTAGGCCCTCCTTTTTACAATCGATGTGAGTAGGCACACAACGAAGGAGGAAAGTTTGCAGAAAAGTGTCATTTTATGACATTCTAACTTGATAATTTAAGTTAAAGCCCTTTTTCTATCCTTATTGTAAAACATACTAGAAACATTTACAAAGGAGATATTTCGAACTATTAGCCCTGTACTACCTGGAGTAGGTCGCTGTAATACTGAGTACAACAATTGTACACTGAGCCATGTGGGATACCATCAGCTCTTCGCTCTCTCTCTGTTTTGAAAATAACCGAATAGTTGAAAACCCTATACGAGAAATAAACGTAAGGAGTTATTTGATATTTTCAGTATGAAATTTGCAGTCAGTCAAACGCATAGATTGTTAAAAATAGACACATTTAATGGAGATGACAACACGTAAGATTGTATCTCTTGTCGGCTGCTCCTTTTACAACATCCGGGGTTTTGTGGGATCTAAACATGGACGTCTTCAAACCAAGAGAGAACGAGCAATCTGGAATGACTTAAAATTGGTCTGGTGAGTAAATTGCTCCTAATACCTATTTATTGTCCTTGCAGATGCGAAGTTCAAACTTCCTTGTAATTGTAAGAGTTTTGATGAGAGCATTTGCTTTCGCGCAAGTGACTGTTTTCAGCTTTCTATTTTGGCTGTGGAGCGAAGTCAATGTTGTGGTCGCCGTTCTGTTTTTGCCCCTACTCATGCATGCGATTCCAGTAGTTGGAATGAACTAGTGTATTATGGTACTGTGACAAGCTTCATGTGCATTGGTTAAAATTAAAGTCCAGTAGCTTACAAGTTTAACCCATTGTAAATTAAACTGGCTTCCATTTGCCCGTATCTCTGCACTCTGTCGATATGGAAGAATCACTTCAGTGCCATTGTCTCAGAGCGGGTACTCTCTGTCCCTCTCTCTCTCTCTCTCTCTCTCACACACACACACAGACAATTATGATATTTAATGACATTAAAATGTGTCACTATGTCAATGTGTGTTTTATACTGAAATCAGTCTGACTAACTCGGTAACTGATAATTAATTTAATTTAAACAGTAAAAGTTTTGCAGCAGCAAGTAAATAGTAAAAAAGTCATTTTCCGAAACAATTACAAAAATAACAAAAAGTGTAAAGAGGGAGCAGGGTACATGAATGATGAAAACAAACAATAGTTGTTTAGATCTGCGACAACGGCTTATGGTCACATTGAGACATTGCTAAAACACATGAACTTCAGCCTTGAGTGTGTTGTGGCGACGTCAAGATGTGACCAAAAGCCATAATTTTGTCTTGATTCACTACCACATAAGAGTCATATCGAAAACAAAAGCGACACTTACTTGCGACTGTCAGACATGTCTTTGTGCTAAGACAGCTTCACGCACACATGTATGTCATGCATATTTGCACAGGACTTTGGAACGTAGAACCATGCCTTCAAACCATTCAAGCACTTCAGAAAACAACCCATCCATTAAGCTCTTTATTCACGTTTGTGCGTTTTTCTCCCTCTTTTGACAAACATCTTTCGTATAATGAATTGTAGGCCATACTGATGTCAGCTTTACTTGTACAGTTTGGTGTGGAAAGCACAGAACACACTGCGTTTCAACTATGACATCATCCTTCCTTTCTCCACACTAAGTCTAACGATGTATGAACACAATCGCGAGTTTACGATTCTGAGGAAAAACTAGCCATTCGGGAAAAAACACTAACTGGCGCCTCTTTTAACCTTCACCGTACTTCCTGAGTCGTCAAGGACCCGGGAGGGTGTTTAATTGCAAATATTTCAGTAACTACTGGGAATATTTTAGTGAAATTTAAAAATGATCCAACTCCAAGCTCATAAAAGACTTCATTTTACCAAAATTTGTTAATAATTGATGGAGAAATAAACAATGTCTGAATTTTTCCTACACACAAACGATGGTGTGGGTCGTGCAGGACCCATACGTTTTAAAGAGTGAATATGGTGAGCAAGGAGTGGCACCAAAAACAAAAAGGGACTTTGTTATACTTATAGCATTAAAAAATGTTGGGTTGGGGGGTGGGAGGGGGGGTGTTACTCACTTAGTGTGTCAGCAATGGATAGACACAGATCTATAATGATACTGATAATACTTTGTACGTGATGCATTCTCTTGTTGTGCTTTGCAGGAGGCAACTAAATGCAGTGCACAAGCACAGTTTCTTTCAAATTTGAGGATTGATTATCGCCATGTTCCAATCAGGGATGGTTTTCACTGGTGTTGACATTAGTAACTCTATCTCACTTTCACAGCATAGCCTATTTGGGGTTATTTGATTGTGATCTTCTTGTTTATTTACTTGAAATAAATCCATGTAGTGTGCTGTGTCAATGACTGACAACATGGTGCAGTAATCTGAAGTAACGCTAAAACAGTCTCAAAAAACACTGTGGACAGCAAAGTTTTACTTTTCTCTTTTTTCTTGTGATGTGGACATGCAAGTGTGCTGTCCTTGAAACGCCATCAAACTGAGTCAGATACGCCAACTATTCTGTTGTGCCTTGAGCGCAATTGAACTGAAAATGGGCAACACACGGTCGAGCCGGTGTGAGGTAGTTTCGCTGGGAATGCCACAGCGTGAGCGTGACCTACACCTGGCTGTTATGGGCAACGACAAAACCACCGTGCACCAGATTGTCAATCAGGGTGTGGACCTGGACTACCCCTGGAGCAACCCAGCCATTCCCAGCATCAAGGACAGCACGACACCTCTCTTGGCTGCAGTCTCACTCAACCATGTGGAAATCACACTTGTAAGCAAGAATCCAAAATTCATTTGTAGGTAGTAAATAGTATACTGGTAATTGTTAGTGTTGCCTCATCCCTTCAGTGCCAAGAGAAGCTGAAACGATCTAACAGCAACAGACATGTCATCATGAGTTGTGGGAGCTGTTGATGATGTATGCCTCTTGTTGACGCCACTTTATATCCATATTCTTTGGATGGTTCAAGCTTTTTGATACGTAGAATTAATGAAACAAATTTGCAACATTAACATTTGAAGGGGTTAATAGTTTCACCAGTGACGTTGAGACAAGGGAAGGGTGCGCAGACAGGCTATTAAGCATTACAGTAGTGGTTACCTCCCTCAAACTGTTACATTAATGCATGTAGAGAATCAGCGGAGAGGTAATCAGTGTTCTAAGGAGATGGATTGTTATAAAATATAATATGGTAAATTCCTTTTAAGTTTTAGTATTCTGTGATAGATGCTTTTGGTTAAACCCTCTTTACACTTTGCTTCATCAGCTGTGAATAATTGTGTAATATGTGTACCAATATTTTCCCCACCAATAGCTGCATTTTGTTTCAAAGGGAAAAGTATTTTTACAACATTTTTCTTTAAGCTGGTAGTGCGCTGATTGAATTAGTTTTCTGTTCTCTTATTTTCTCATGAAAGCTTTTTCCAGTTGTATGCTGTTCTTGCAATAAAGTTGTGATGTGTATTTTCATCTGTAGTAAGAATTCATTTGGTTTTGTTTGTTTCCTATTTCACTATTAGATCCTTTTGAGGAGTGGAGCAGCTGTGAATCGGACCGATAGAAATGGATGCACACCACTGTACAAGGCAGCATACCATGGGCGGCCTGTGTTAGTGGATATTCTTGTCAAAGCTGGTCAGTAAACTTTTTTGTTCTCTCAAGATAAACAGGATTTTTGAAGTGACTGCAATATTATGTAATAGACATATATCATATGTCTCAAAGTACAAGTTCTCTTGGAATTTTTTGTATCATGACATGATTTTTAGGACAGTGTAAGTAATATGAATCCATGGCTTTAAGTATGATCGATAGCAGGGATGCATCTACTCTGTTCACTGTTGTCTTCATTGACTAGCCCATTCAGCACAGCAAGATGTGGGTACATCATGACAGCTCAATGGTGAAATAAGCAATTCAGACCAAAAAGGTGACTGCCAAGCATGTAAAATGCAAAGAAGTACCCAGCGGAGAAAGAAACACGCTTAGAAAAGACAGGTACCCGTCTTTTCTAAGCGTGTTTCTTTCTCCGTTGGGTACTTCTTAGCTCAATGGTGGTACAGAATATTTTGGCACCAAGACTTCTGGCACTACTATTGAACTTTCTTGGTCCATTTATTTTTTTAACTGGTTTGAAGTCTACTGAAGTCAACTCCCAAATTTGTGAATTGTGACCTTAGGGCTCAATGCGTTGCTTAAGAAGGAAATTATGTTGTCCTGTTTTCTGTTGTAGGGGCTGAGGTGGACAAGCCTGATAAGGAGCAGCAGACAGCATTACACATTTGTGTGCAAAATGCTATAGTACATTCCAGTTACGCTGCTGTGGAGCGCTTATTAGCTGCTGGAGCTTCAGTCAGTGTGTATGTACTGTGATAAATTATATTTTTATACCATAGTTGCACTGAGTTAGTATACTTCACCTGGTAATTAGGTGAAAATCTCTACCAGTGCTGTTGCTGTGGTTTTTGCAGTTTGAGTGTAGGGTCAACTGGATATCAATGGCTTTGAGTGGTACAGCTATTTAAATATGAGGGAGTGATTTTGGAGAAAAGTGAATCATATGGCATGGATTGTCACACCATTTCCAAACACCTACCACAGAATATGTGACATAAGGAGCCAAAATCCAACTTTTTGCAATTTGTCCGGTAATGTGGTATGTCTTCTTACTATCCCTACAAAGCACAATGTATGAGGAACAAAAAAAGATAGTTCACACAGTGGTTTTTGTGTGAGCCACAAATAATTAATGTGACCTGGCATCTTTGGTGGTTGCTACATGGACACGAAACAGTGCCTTTAAACAAGCTTAATTAAATAATTTAAATTTAGATGCATGATAGGAGTCTTGAATCAAGCTTTTTATTGTGTATTTAAACATTTTTGGGCTACAGATTTGATAATACCATGATATTGGCTGCAGGATGGGCTTCCTAAAGCATGGTGGACAAAAAGTGGGCAGTGAACAATGTTTGGATGTTTTCTATGACAAGTACCTGAATTGCAGCTGTGCACAAAATGGATTAAAATATAAAGAATGCTCACATATGACAAAATAATAATGTAAGAAAAGTCAAATTTTACTCTTGTGTCTGTACTATATTGTAAAGAAACAAGCCATTACGCGGTTGGTACACAGACATTCACGCGGTTGCTTCATGGACACAAGACATTTACTAGTCACGACTGTGTTGTTGCGTCCATGCATCAACCGAACATCGTTTCTTCAAACTTGTGCACTATGAAGCACATACAATCTTTGCACAGCATGTTCCAAATCAACCTTTATGTCACAGAAGCACAATGCCTATGAAGAATCCAGCAAACAATGACTAATTGCATGATTCTTGCATTTTACTGTTGGGGGGGACTGCACGCACACCGCGGTTGATACAAAAAGGTGTTCACGGACCTGACACTTTCAGTGAATGGCTTTTAGTAAACAAAGGCCCTTTCCTGCGCTTTATGCACTTTACGCTACTTCCGCCGGAACACACATATGAATACAGTAACAAAACAGTACATACCTTCTGTTATAGATGCAGGACTTATCGTTTTGTTCCAGCGGTTGTTACTCAAAGATCTTGACTTAACACTCGCTGCATTTTTTAAAGGTCATTCATTAACATTATTTCCTTGACAATTTAAGCAAACTCTTTGAAGTCTTGAATTACATCCATTTGTGTACAGGTAGGCACATGGAAGATTTATGTCTCTTGTTGAGATAAGTTTCCTTTTTAGGTGGAGCATTTTACAAGGCATGGATTGTTATCAGCGCTTATAAACTGTACATGGCACAGATCCTTGTGCGCTTGTAGCTAAAGAAATTCTATAGCACCCTGCTGTGGGGAATCGGAAATGTTGAACAATCTATATCCAGTCATGAGGCTTTTTTTGTTGTTGCTCAAGTGTGATGGCAAAACTGATTCTCTGATTAGGCCATCCGGCGTCAGTCCAGCGTCTTTCATCGGTTATCTGTGGCAAACTTTTAAGTTGTAATTTTCTCAGACTATTCAAGAGACAGACTTCAAATTTGTCCCAAGTATACTTTGTTGCAAACGTTTCTAAACATAACAATTTCAGGGACCTCAAAAAGGTCAAGGTTACAGAGTGGGGGTGGGGGGGCTGAAATAGGTTAAAAAAAACAAAAACACTGGCTATTTTTGGCTCATGTTCTGGACCAGTGGTCTTCCATCTGCCCTTGTCTGTGGCATTTTCTCAGAGACTTTTCAAGCCAGTCTTCAAACTCGGCCCAAGGATTTTTTGTGGCAAGAACTTTCTAAACATACCAATTTCATTGACCCCTCTCTCAAAGGTCAAGGTGGCCAGGGGATCAGGGAATAGGTCAGAAATAGCCATATTTTGACACAATGTTTTTCCTCAACTCACAACTTCAAACCCAAACTTGGTACAAACGTACCTGATGGTAAGAACTTTCTCTGCATGCTAATTTGGGTGGCCCCTGGGAAAGGTCAAGGATTACAAGAGATCTGGAAATAGGTCAGAAATAGCCATATTTTGACAAGATCGTTTTTTCCCAAATACTGTTAATAACTTCAGACCCAAACTTGGTGCAGAGATACATGTTATGCATGCTAATTTGGATGACCCCTTGAAGAGGTCAAGGGTTGCAAGAGATCAGGAAATAGGTCACAAATATTTCTTGACAAGAATTGTTTTTTTCTTGAATACTATTTAGAACTTTAAACTCAAAGTCAAACTCAGAGATACCTTCATATGCAAGCTAATTTGGGTGACCCTGCAGAAAGGTCAATGGTCACAAGAAGTATGCAAATGATGTGAAAAAAGTAGAATTTTAGCTTGTAAGAGCCTTTTTGCAGAACTTTTCAACCAAATTTGCCAGATCTATAGGTAGCTGATAAGATATTTCTATGCATACTATTTTGATTCACTACTCGCAAAATTTCAGGGGTCACGTGCGATTGACTTTTTGTGTGAAAAATGTAAATTTTGAAAAAAAATTATTCGCAAGTACAAAGACAACCCTTTACTTAAGTTAGAAGTGGATCATTTATGCATGCAAGCCTTAAGGGCTTTAGGCCCCGCCACACATGCCCGATTTTTAGGCCGATTCTCGATCAGTTTTGAATCGGAGTGTGATCGGACCGGACTACAAAAACGTGTGCACTGCCACACATTCCCTGACTTTTTTTTAGCCGACCGGTTTGAATCGAAGATCAAGGTCGTACCTGTTCAGCGAAATGGCTGCTAGTTTTGACAGTGATGATGATGTGCTTGCATTATCAGCAGTTTTGCATCATATTCGGGAAGACTGAAGCGGGCGAAACATCAGCAATGAAGGTGGTAGTGATCTGCCATTTTCAAACTGAAACGACATGCTTTGCGAGATGCGTTCTGATTGGTTGAAGCTTACAATCAGGGCCGATTCGGATCGGAAAAATAGAGCAGGTTTTTAACACCCGATTCCCAGCCGATTGGGATCGGATCGGATATATGACGTCATCCGATCGCAATCGGCTTCAAAATCGGGGCACAATCGGCATGTGTGGTGGGGCCTTTTGACATTTTGTTACAAAAACTGCTTGCTCACAAATTATACTATTTTCAATTTCAACTTGGAACAGAGGACCTGATGGTAAAACGGTTTTGTGTGTACTGTTTGGGATGACTCCTCGGAAAGGTCAAGGGTCCTAGGGTCGGCAAATGTGTGAAAAATGCCAATTTTTGATAGAATTATAGTTCTGTCAAGATTTGTTCAAACGTTTCAGTAAAATCTGGCACAAAGGTAGGTGATGATACAGGTGAAATGAAATGGGTGAAATACCATCCACAACTTCAAACCCAGAAAACTTTGTACAGCTATACCTGATGGTAAGACCTTCCTATAGATGCTAATTTGCATGACCCCTTGGAAAGGTCAAGGGTCACGAGATCAGGAAATGGGTCATAATGGCCATTCTTTTGACAATTTGTTTCTCTCGAATACTAATTACAGCTTTGAACCCAAATTTGATCCAGAGATACCTGATAATAAGAAAAAGATACATGCTAATTTGGATGACCCCTCAGAGGAAAGGCCGGGGTCACAAAAGTATTGGCAAATGGTGTGAAAAATGTCTATTTTTGTGCAGAATTTTAGTTTTATCAGCATTTTTGCCAATTTTTGGCACATGTGCGAAGCAAAAGTTAGTCTATGTTCTGGGCCAGTGGTCGGTCGTCCGTCTGCGGTCGTCCATGGTAAACTTTAACGGAGACTATTCAAGCCATAGTCTTCAAACATGGCCTGAGGATACTTTGTGGCAAGATCTTTTTAATCATACCAATTTGAGTGACCTCTCACCAAGGTCAAAAGGGATCAGGACATGGGTTAAAAAATAGCTATATTTTGACATAATGTATTTTTTGTCAAGTACTATTCACAACTTCAAACCCAAACTTGGTACAAAGATACCTGATGGGAAGACTTTTCTATGCATACTAGTTTGGTTGATCCCTCGGAAAGGTCAAGGGTCACGAGCTCAGGAAATAGGTCCAAAACAGCCATATTTTGACAAAAGATGTTTTTTCTCAAATACTATTCACAACTTTATACCGAAACTTGCTACAGTGATACCTGATGTTAAGACCTATCTATGCATATAGCATACTAATTTGGATGAGCCCTCGGAAAGGTCAAGGGTCACAAGAGGTCGGCAAATTTGTGTTAAATGCCAATTTTTGATAGAATTGTAGTTATTATCAACAGTTTTGCAAACGTTTCAATCTAGTTTGGCACAAAGGTAGCTGATAATGATAAGGCCTTCCTATGTATACTAATTTAGTCAACTCATCGCAAAGGTCAAGGGTCATGGGTGTTTGACAGCTGTTTGAAAACTGATAAAATTTGAGAAAACATGGACTTTGCTGTTGCAGAAGCTATCTCTTATTGTCACAAAGGTCACACATGTAGATTGGACATGCATGTGAGCCATAAGGGCTTTGCCTTTCTTGTTTCAACTAAATTTGGCAGAGAGGTGGCTGATGTTAAGATCTTTGTATGTATACTAATTTGATTCATACTAATTACAAAGGTCAAGGGGCACAGGAGTTGACAAGAGTGTGAATAGTGCATACGTTTTTGGGAAAACATGGATTTTGTGGGGTAAAAAAGCCAACCCTTTGTTTATGTTGGAACACTTGACCACTTCATTGACCTGTTGGAAAGGTCAAGGAGTCTGAAAGGTAAGATCACAAAGGTCAGTTATGTGGATCGGTCACGTATGTGGGCCTTAAGCCTATGGGCTTTGCCATTCTTGTTTAATCAAAGTTTTTGCAAACTATTCAGTCAAATATGGCACAAAGGTAGCTGGTGATTGTGCCTTTCTGTGCATAGTTGACTCCGTGCAAAGGTCAGGGGTCACAGCAGGCTGACGTGTGAAAAATGCACAAAAAAAAAGGTAGAAAGTCATCTCTTAGGTATGTTGAGACTTGAATACTTGCTTCTTTCAGTGACCTGTTGGTAAGGTCAAGGTCAGGCTAATTATTATCATCACAGTCCTTTCACCACCCCTTGCAACCGGCATAGAATCTCAAGCGTTGTTGCATCAGCAAAAAATCATGACGATGTATACTTTCCACTTACCTCATTTGCATTCGTAATACTGGTTAGGTCTGCATCTGAGTACCTATTGTTGAAGGGCTCGTTTGTAGCGTGAAGTCAGTGTGAGGATTCAAGGATTTTATTACAGTAATCATTCTGAAAATCAGATTTGGTAGAGACATTAAAAAAAAAAACCCTTGTGTGTCGGATGTTGCATGAATATTTTAGATGCAGTTTTTCTGTGCTAGTTGAATTTTTTAGGACATGACATGTAATTTTTTTTTGCTCGAAAAAACTTTGCAAGATTTAAAAAAAAAATGTTTTTTATCGTCAGATGCTTCAAAAATGGGCTCTGGTTAAATATATGCAGCAGTAGAATATGTAACATAATTTTTGCATCTTCTATGAGGTTTTATTTAAAATACATGTATCAGCAATGTGAGCATTTACCTTTTTCTTGAGATTTGTCATTTGGCTGTTTCACTTCTTTTAACAAGTATTTTTGGCTCTTATGCGAAGCAAAAGTGAATCTATGTTCTGGGCCAGTGGTTGTCCGTCCTGTCATCCGTCATCCGTGGTAAACTTTAACGATGGTATTTTTTTGAGACTATTCAAGCCACAGTCTTCAAACTTAACCCAAAGATACTTTGTGGCAAGACCTTTCTAAATATTCCAATTTGAGTGACCTCTCACAAAGGTGAAGATTACAGGAGATCAGAAAATAGGTAAAAAGTAGCTATATTTTGACAAGATGTATTAAAAAAAAATGTTATTTACAATATTTACAACTTCAAACCCAAACTTGTTACAAAGATACCTGGTCGTAAGACCTTTCTATTTAATTTTATACTAATTTAGTTGACCCCTCAGAGAGGTCAGGGGTCACAGGAGGTCGGCTAATGTGTGTAAAATGCCAGTTTTTCCATAGAATTGTAGTTGCTATCAACATTTTTGCAAACTTTCAATTAAATTTGGCAGAAAGGTAGCTGATGATAAGACCTTCCTGTGCATACTAATTGAGTCGACTCATTCAGTCATTGCAAAGGCCAAGGGTCATGGGGGTTGATAGATGTGTGAAAAATGCTTATGAGAAAACATGGATTTTGCTAGTGCAGAAGCCAGCCCTTTACTTATTGTCGTGAGAGTCACACATATGTGGATCGGTCATACAAGTGAGCTGTAAGATCTTTGCCTTTCTCGTAAAATGAAACATTAAAAATTGTTTGCAAATGGTACTCTGAAAATGAGAGAATCCCTTTTTTGCTTCAGGTGTGACATACAATGTGGACATAAATTTCTTCTTCAGGCTCTTCAGCAGTTAGACACTACATCAAATAATTTTATTTTGTCTTTTCTCTTTTTCTTCTTCTCATAATTATTATCATTATTTGAGCAGGCGAGACCTGTATGGGCGGGCACCTATCCACATTGCGGCCCACTGGAAGATCCGTGAGATGCTGCGTCTGCTAATCGCTGCTGGCAGTGAGGTGGACACAGTGGATGGGCGGGGCCGGACCCCTCTCTACGTCGTCGTCAGCTCACTCTCTACTGGACTCTACAAAGAGGACCTGCGCTATCAGGTACAGTTGCAGTCAAGGAATCGATGGGACGGTGGTGAAATCCACAATGCCCAAGAAACTTGAATTGATGAAAGATGCTTGCAACGTCGGCATTGGTCAGTAAATGATACAAAAAATTGGTTTTACACATCGCTCAGGTGTATCTGAAGTGGCAAAGTACAGCAGTCATTTTGTGCACCTGACAGTTTCCGTCGACATTTTACCTGCAGAAACTTCATCAGTGTGCATATATCCAAGACTGAGAAAACTTGCTTTTCATTTTCTCATGCGAAATATGTTTATACTGCGTAATTCACATATTGATGACTACAAAGCTGAATTATGACAAAGTAAAGGTTGATGTTTACCTTATTCTCTGTTTTTCTTATTTTCACTTTTTTTTTCATCTTTCATTGAATAGATCTCATATACCTGAATAGGCACAGCATTCAAACTTTGCAGTTATGATTGTTATTCACTTTGCTGCATTTTGTCAGAAGGATTTTGTGATTGCACAAGGGGAAAAAAAAGTGGTGGCTATTCAGTTCCCCAAAATCGACATTTTCCCTCTTATAGATCATGTAGTGTATTTCATCATGAATAACTTTTTTCACAACAGCTTCAGAAGAAAATCCTTCTGACAAAATGTAGTTGTTTTGACAAAGAATCACCAGAAAAAAGAACTTTGTTTCTAAGTTTAGTAGTGTTTGAGATCTATTGCTTTGAATTTGTACTAAAATGTGTATACGGCGGCCATCTTGGTTGGTTTCCAGGGCAACAGGGAGTCGTACACACCCAAAAACCACTTTTTTGGTCTCAGCTCACCAAACCCTATCAAAATACATCAACAGATTCTAGACAGACAAAAGCTCATATTTGGGGTGTAGTGTCTGGCCTTAATCCAATCAAAATTTTGTTCTGAAATTTCGAGTTTACTGGTTAATTTGGACAGCTCTGGGTACTTTTGGTGGCCAACCTTTGGCACAGGACGGTTGCTTTCAAATCTATTGAAATGCTTAGAATTACTGGTTAATGTGGACATTCAGTCAAGTTCTGTTTGTGCATTTGTTTCGGCATTGACAATGTGCAGGTTCCATGCATCAAGTTGTTGTTCTCCCACGGCTGTGACATGTTGAATCTGATGGACTGGCTCAAGTGGAAAGGGCCAGGTATTCCTGAGGAGCTGCTGGCTGATGATGAAGCTTTCTTTCAGTGGTGGGTCACATGCACACACACACAACACACACACCATTGGTGACAGTTTATTGATTGACACGCAAATTCATATAAAGTAAATGGAACTTTGAGTATTTTAGAAATGGCAGAAATTCATGTCTAGATTGCAGGAGAAGCCACTCGATACTTTGACAGTTCCAAAATCAAAGACTATCATATATGAGCTCCGATGCATGTACAAGTATATTTTCTGACTGTTACAAACACTCAGTGAAAACCTATGCTCCGATCGGGGCCTCATTACTGCAAATCCTGGAAGGCAAGAATATTTTTATGATGACGCAGTTGATGTTTTATGTCCCTGTGTATTTAAAGTTCTCTTGATGCACAATCGCAAATGTGTATTCTAGAAGGAAGAATTTATTTCAATCATTTTTTTGCTCACATGCAATAGCAGAAGTGAGTCTTGTGTAATGGGCCACTGGTCATCCATCCGCCGTCTGTCATCCGTCATCCATGTAACTTTAACGTTGGCATTTTTTGGGAGTCTATCCAAGCCACAGTCTTCAAACTTGGCTCAAGGATACTTTCCAAACACACCAGTTCCTTTCACCTCTCTTAAAGGTCGATGACCTCATGGTAAGAAACTCCTTGCTATACTAAGTTGGATTCATGACCTGTTAGGAAGGTCAAGGGTTACAAGAGATCAAGGGGTGGCATTGCCATCATCTACAAGGACTGTCTTTCTGCTCACCTCTCCTTCTCTCAGTCTCTCCCTTTTGCTCATCCCTCCTTTAAATCTGTCCAGGCCGTAGCAACACTCCCTGGCCAGTCCCTCATCTTCTCATGTATTTATCGCCCCCCTCCAAGCTCTCAAAACAAACTCACAAACTCCATTTTCCTCACCGAGTTCGATCTCCTCCTCGACCACTACAGCACACGACCCGGAAAACACATCCTTCTTGGCGACTTTAAACTTCCACTTCGACAAACCCGACCACCCTGACACAAAACGCCTTTGCACGTCACTTTCAAACCACAATCTTACACAATACATCACTAAACCCACCCACCGACTCGGCCACAACCTCGACTGGATCATCACCCGCACCTCCGATCAACTCTTCCTCGACTCTGACACCTCTTCGGTGCTTCCCTCCGACCACCTCGCTATTCTCGTCGCCCTCAACCTACCTCCCCCGAAAAACCCAAGCTCTTTGTCTCTTGTCGCAAACTAAAATCTGTCAACCGAGAGAACTTCTTCGACGAATCTGTCGACCTTCTTTTGGACCCCGCCCCCTCTCCCGATCTTGCATCCCGTTTCGATTCCTCCCTTCGAAAACTTCTAGACACCCATGCCCCTGTCACCACCTGCTCCATACCCAACGGACTCCCCCCTGGCTCACTGACGACATAGCTGAGGCCAAGCGCCAGCGTCGACAAGCGGAACGCCGCTGGCGCTCATCTGACCTCACCGTTCACAGAGAGATCTTCCAAACCACCAGATCCAAAGTCTGCAGAATGATCTCCGACTCCAAACGCAAACACCTTCAAAACAAAATCCTGGAATCCACTTCTTCCAAAACCCTCTACGCTACCATGAACACACTCCTAGGCACTTCTAAAGACTCTCCTCTTCCCAACATTCACAGCAAAGAAGAACTTCCGTCCGCTTTTTTCTCCTATTTCTCCGACAAAATCCAAACTCTGCGCAACACACTCGACACTCTGCCTTCTCCGCCTTGCCTTCCTGACCCCCCCTTTTCCGGCACTCCCCTCTCATCCTTCCGCCCCGTCTCTCAGGATGAAGTCCTCAAGACCATAAAGTCCATGCCTTTCTAAACCTGCGAACTAGACCCCCTCCCAGCTTCTCTCTACCGGGACGGCCTCCCAAAACTTTTGCCCTTCATTACCGACATCATCAACACATTTCTAGAGAATGGCTCCGTCCCCGATATCTTCAAGTCCGCCATCGTCCATCCTCTCCTCAAAAAACACAACCTCGACCCAAAAGAACTACCGCCCAGTCTCCAATCTCTCTTTCCTGTCCAGGCTTCTTGAGAAGGTTGTCCTCGACCAACTCAACCTCCACCTCGCCGACAACAACCTCCTCAGTCCCTTCCAGTCTGCCTATCGCAAACATCACAGCACTGAAACAGCCCTTCTACATATCCTAAACGACCTGCTTCTCTCCACTGACTCGGGCAACATCTCCCTTCTTACGCTACTCGATCTCTCTGCTGCCTTCGACACCATAGACCACTCTATCCTCCTCCACCGCCTTCACCACTCCTTTGGCATCACTGACTCTGCTCACTCCTGGTTTCTCTCCTACCTCTCCGACATACAGCAGTCCGTCGCCATCGACAGCGTCTCCTCCAACCCAGTCAGGCTCTCCTGTGGCGTTCCACAGGGGTCCGTCCTGGGCCCGGTCCTTTTCACACTCTACACCTCTCCCCTGTCCAACATCATCCAGTCTCACCACATTCACCACCACCTCTACGCTGACAACTCAAAACTACTAGACAAAGACAAATTCGACAACACTCGGACACAACTGACTCGCACGGCTGACTGCTTTGAAGACGTGAAAAACTGGATGACAGCAAACAAGCTCAAACTGAACGACAAAATGGAAGCCATGCTGGTAGGCACTTGCCAGAAACTTTCCCAGCTCCCTCCCTCTCTCCACCTTCAACTCGACAGCACCCCCATCTCCCTCTCTGACTCGGTCAAGAACCTTGGCGTTATCCTCGATTCCTCTCTTTCCATGACCAGCTTCGTCTCCGCCAGGGCCCAGGCATGCTACTTCCACCTCCGCCATGTCAGATCAGAAAATACCTCACTACCGAAGCTGCCACCAAACTCGCTGTCTCTCTCATCTTATCTCGCATCAACTACTGCAACTCTCTCCTTTCCGGCCTTTCTCACTCCACCACTCTCACTCTCCAGCGCGTCCAGAACAATGCTGCCCGCCTCGTCCTCAGAAGAAAAAAAATCTGACCACATTACTCCCCTGCTCAAGCTCCTTCACTGGCTCCCCATCCCCCAATGCATCCAACACAAGATTCTGTCTCTCTGCTACAAATCCCTGAACAACTACGCTCCTACCTATCTCTCCAACTTACTTCACCCCTACACTCCTCCCCGCTCCCTCCGCTCTGCCTCCGACCCTCTCCGCCTCCTCATCCCCCGCACCAAACTCAGCACTTTCGGCCCCCGCTCCTTCTCAGTATACGGTCCATCCACCTGGAACACTCTCCCACTCTCTCTCCGGCAGAAACACTATCTCTCCTCCTTCCAGTCCACCCTCAAAACTCACCTCTTTCAACAGTTCTAGCACTATATCACCACACTCCCCACCCCAAGCTGACCGTCGTAATGTATTTTCACTATTTGTGGTAGGTGAGTCATTGTCCAAAGCGTGCGCATGCGTGTACGAGTTGTGAGTGCGCGCTTAGAGTTATAATTATTATAAGATAAGCGCATTATAAATACCGTAATTATTTATTATTATTAGGAAATAGGTAAAAAATAACCATATTTGGACCCCCCAAAATTGTTTTCTTCAAATACTATTTACAGGTACAGAGATACCTGGCGGTAAGATCTTCCTGTTTATAATAATTTGGATGACCCTTTGGAAATGTCAAGGGTCACAAGAGTTCAGGAATAAGTCACAAATGGCCATTTTTGGCTCTCGTGCGATAGCAAAAGTGCGCCTATGTAATGGGCCGTTGGGCATCTGGCCTCTGTGGTAAACTTGAACTTTGGCATTTTCTCGGAGACTATTCAAGCCTCGGACTTTAAACTAAGGGTACTTTGTGGTAAATCCTATCTAAACATATTGGTTTCAGTGACCTCTCTAAAGGTCAAGGTCACAGGGTCTAGAAATGGGTTTTAAAAAAAACAGCCATATTTTGATAAAAATTGTTTTTCCTCAAATACTATTTTCAACTTCAAACTCAAACTTGGTACAGGGATACCTGTTGTTAATTTACGGCCTTTCTATGGATACTAATTTGGATGACCCCTTGGAAAGTTCAAGGGTCGCAGGAGGTTGGCAGATGTGTGAAAAAAGACAGTTGTTTCTTCAAAAACATTACCGATGACATGACCTTATGGGAGATGTCTACTACTTACGCAATTCTAGCCTAAGAGCTCGTTGTGTTACCACACAACCCGGGAGGCACTCGGGGAACCCCGAGGGGGCCGAGAGTTATCTCCCGATACTTCCCATCTGGGACAGAGTACCCATAGTCCTTCAGTCAGTCTACTTAGGCTTACGCTGTTCAGACGTGTTTGCTCTAGCCTACGGACTTGGGATTTTCGACCGGGTCGCCGGTCGTCGACGGCCTGGGTTCTTCGCTTGAATTCTTCTTCTTCCGTCCTCCCTGTGCCTCGCGTGGCTCTGGTGTCCCCTTTTCGTTGGCAGCTGCCCTTTGGCTTCTTGGTTCCGGCCTGGGCTGTGCTGTCTGCTTCGCTGTGACTTCGCCGCGCGTGCCTTGGTTGAGATTTTCTCCCCCCTTTCCCGGTCCCGTTCCGGGAAAAGGTAAGGTAGTTGGGTTGGCCCTCGGCCGGTCCCCGCGCTGGGCACTGGTTGAGCAGGCTCGAAGGCGGTCTTCTTCGGCGCGGTTGCTTTGCGCCAAGATTCTTGACTTTTACTTGGCGGGCCTCGCGCCCGTTCCCTATCTCCTTCCGTGTTGGTGTGGCATTATTATTTAACAGGGTCAAAATCTCCCTTTCTCATAAGAGGGCGTTTACGCGTGAGGAAAGGAATGAGACGTTTTTAGCTGGAACGGTCATTCTTAAACGGCTCAGATCCACAGGTGGTCAGCTTCGTTTTCCAAGATGGCGTCTAGCGATGCAGAGCACCTTTTCCTCGCGGTTAAAACCTCTAATGGAATGGGAGTGGTGGGAAAGATCGGTGACAGTTAAGTCTAACTTTATTCGGGCGCTTACCTACTCACTTGTTCCTCACCTACTCTTTTTGTACCTTGTGGGGTTTGGGGAATGTGTTATGCTCCAGCATTTCCTTGACGCATTGCGTTGGTGAGTGTGGCGAGAGCCGACGCTTACTTTGGTACTGTGTCGGTCACGTAATGCCTGGTTTGCGTAATGCAGCCCTGTTACCTTACTCGGGGGCTTATTAGGTACACGATTTGGCTGGTGGGTGAACATTCTTGTGCACTTTTATACTTGGCATCACATGTTTCTGTTCTTGGATGTCAGGCGTTTGCCTACTTGAGCGCAGGGCCACTGGTCGCCACGCCTTACTGCCGTTTTTTAAGGTCCAAGATGACCTTTTTGTGGCTGAAAAAAAAAAAAAAAAAAAAAAAAAGTTTGGCTTGCCGCCACAGGTGCTGCTCACATTTATGCATGCGCTCGTTCCGCAAGTTACAGGAACAGAGCTACGAAATGGACATTGCTTTCGGACGGGTGGAGCCCGTCGCCTAGGCAGCTAAGGGCCGGCGCCAGTGACCTCATCCCAACCCGAACCTACCTGACGGAAACAGAGTGCTAAGACAGCCCTATGTCTCCTGAACACTTTAGTATATGCTCTTTGGTTAAATTCCTCCTTGCCTAAGGCTTGTGCATGTGAATACAAATTACGGTCGAAAGGAGATTAATGGCCTGTATAGGCTACATAAAACTACGATCAAAGCTGCACCTGGAGGCCCGTCGCTATAGTACAGCGCCGGTGTTCAGCGGAGGGCACCACTCCGACTAAGGTTACTGTGCCTGCCGCTTGCTTCAGGCCTATACTTGTCATGACATGCTTGAGTTGTTGTGCATGATGTGTTGCGAAGGTTAACCTTACCAGGGCAGGGTCCCTCAGGCCCACGCCCGCGTGCCTTCGGTTTTTATATGTTGCAGTGGTCTCTGGACGACCTGCTCACTACATGGAGGATTCCAGTGACCGTCGGACTCGCACAAGGTCTGTCTACCATGTGCCGGATGTACCTCCGAACGTTGGTGGGACGTCTGCTCCACGTGACCGGAACGGCGCTGGGCGCTACTTGGGGCTTCCTTTGGCGAGTTCGCCCGGCACCTGTGACTGGTTCCAGACCTGCTGGAATACCGGCTGCTGTTCCCGGTACTACGATCGCTCGAGTTCCGACGAGATGACGGAGAGATCACCATGCCGGACGCGTCAGTATAGTGTGCAGAGTGGGTTGATCGATGCGGTGGTTCCCAGGAGGGAACGCACCAGGACCAAACATTGTGGCAGACAGGAAGCCCGCATCGACACGGAGCTCGGTGCGGAGGGACGTGCGCTATCCGTCCTTGATCATATGCCGATCCCCGCTCGTCTCCTAGAAAGCCTGCTGGCTCCTACGCGGAGTCTCCTCGCTGGCAGCGAGCCCACCTCGCCATAGAGCTCGGTTCGCGGAGACATTCTTGCACGCATGCATTGTCTCGGCACAAATGGAATCCGCTGGGCGCACAGTACGGAACCCACACACCGCTCAAGGTCAGCTTGGAAGCCGTCCAGGCAGCCGATGACGAGGCGCAGGTTATCACGCTCGGAGCGGGTATGCTGGCACCGCCCTCGCTCCCTGGAGGGGGCTCCACCAGGACAGCGCTGCTCGTCGGGAGACACACTGTGCCGGCTGCTAGTGGTTACAGGGTCCTGTTGGTGACAGCCGGCTAGACAGAGGTTCCAGTCTCCGTTCTTACCGCTCGATTCCTTGACGATCTTGGGGAAAGATCACCACGCCGGTTGCAACGTTCCAGTACGCGGAGTGGGTTGATCGATGCGGTCGTTCCTAGGAGGGAACGCACCAAGAACGAACCTTATGACAGACAGAACACCAGCACCGGCATGGAGCTCGGTGCCGAGGGACGTGCGCCATTCCGTCCTTGATCCAATGCCGATCCCCGCTCGTCTCCTAGAAAGCCCGCTGGCTCCTACGCGGAGTCTCCTCGCCGGCAGCGAGCCCACCTCGCCATAGAGCTCGGTTCGCGGAGACATTCACGCACGCGTACACTTTCACGGCACGCTTTGGAATCCTCTCGGCAACATTGGACCTCCTCTCTCGAACTCCTACACGCAAGGAGGGACCGCTCCATGGGATGCTCGTCCGCTACGGTTCGCCATCGTTGGAGTCACTCCTCGAGCACTCTACGTCTACACTCCGCTCTCTCCACTGCGGGCGTGCTTACGAGTTGCCGTTCTTCACGTCGCTCCAGGGATCCTGTCCCGTCTCGCTCGTCGGTCCCCTTCGCGTCCGGCTGCCGTTCATCCCATTCCTCTCCCCTCACTCAGCCATTTCCCCTTCTTCGTGCTCCGTCCCAGGGCGCCTGGCTGCAGTCGCTCCATTTCTGGACGCTCGACCCCCTCCGGTGGATCCTCGGGGAGGACGCTGTCGTTACTTCGCCTAGCACAGACCTGTTTACCTACACTTGGGGGTTAAAGTACACATATTTGCTTGGGTTACACTTACATGTACACTTTCTACACAGTTATACACTATATACACCTTTGGAGATCTGACTACTCACTAGCTTGTGACCTTTTACGCGTGAGATCCAAATTACCCTTAGTCAGTTGGAAGGGTTTTGACTTCACACGAGGGGTAAACAGGTCTGCGAGCGCTTCGGCTTCTGTCTCCACTGGTGCCCTCTCGGATACAGCTCGGAGTTGGCCGCGGCTGCCGCACTTCGTGACAGGCGCTTCGACTACCCTGCGCTTCTTCTCTCGGTTCCCGGAGCTTCTTGCTTCGCCCTCCTTGGAGTGGTCAGCTGTTGGCTTCCCTCGGCGGGACCGGTTCTCGGGAGGTCTCAGGAGTTTGCCTGCCCCTACCGGCTGCGGATCCGCTCTTGACTCTTCTTGGACTAGATGACCTCTCTCGTCCGTAACAACCTACACTGCGTGGGATCGGGGAGCTCCTTACCCTGCTCTTCGTTCTCCAGTGGACGGCTCCTGGCCCCTGGCAGGGCGTCTGGCCGCGGAAGGACCCCCTGTGCTGACGACTCGGCTGACCCAGGTTCTTCGGAGTTCCTGGACTTCACTTCGGGGAGCAGACCGGAGGAGGCTGCTAGGACCTTGGTTGCGCTTACGCTGGTGCTAGATGGCGATGGGATGCGGTCCGCGCAGGTGGTCTTCGGCTCCGCCTCCAGATCTTGGGCTGCGCCTTCTTCCGGAGCTGCCGACCCTTGACTCCAGTCACCCGTGCACTCGGCCTCCACAACGTTCCTCGGTTCACCTGCGAAGGAGGAGTCACCGCTGATGTAGGCTCCGCTCCTGTTCGGTTTTCCGTTGGATTCACCGGGGGTCCTCAACCTACCCATGGACACTGTGGAACCAAAGCACAGCGCCGTCTCCCGGGTGCCTAACCTATTCGACATCCCCATTGGGCGCACAGGGGTACGCCGGAGTTTGGACAGGTGGTACGGCTGCGGCGGTGCTCGCGGTGGAAGGGCCTAGCCACTGCTCAGAAGTCGGCTCTACTCTCCGTCGGTCGTCTCGCAGCCCGGCTGCTATAGCTACGCCCCCTACTTCCGTGGTTCTTCTCGAGGTCCAGCCTAGCCTCCGGACCTCGAGGACAAGAGCGTGAACGGCTTGGATCCGACACGGACTAGGAGGTCGGCTCGTGGGAGGTCTGCGCCAGCCTTTTCCCCGATGGAACCAGTTGCTTCACTCGGTATGCACGAGGATACCTTCGGAGGATCGGCGAGATGGCTTAGTGGACCTGTTCGCCGCAAGGTGGGATCTCTGGCTTCCCCGCGCCTTCGTGGGATATAGCCCTCCTGGACGAGATGCCAACGCTCTGACCTAGCCTGGGAAGGATCCTCCTCTCGTCCTGTTTGTCACCCCTTTCCCTGGCACCGGTCCTGAACCTCCTTCCCCTCAGCTCGCCACGGACCCCCCGCTACTGCTTCCCGCATTCTACTAGGTCCGCATGCAGCCGCGATGGTCACTGTTCCGCCTCGCTGGAGCGCCTACCCCGGCACCTTGGCGGTTTGCGACAGACCCTCAACGCTGGAGTCTGCGCATGGGCAGCGGTCGAAGCCTCGCTACGGCCCGCTTCCCCAACTTGACGCCTCTACGATGAAGTTGGCGAGGCATTGTGCTCTTGGACGGCGTCCGTCACCTCTCCCCTACCGACCCTGCTGACCCCAGCTGGTAGACTTATCCCCAGGAGACTAGGCAGGATAGCCTGAGCTTGCCTCACGTATGCCTACGACGACATAGCCGTCCGGGCGGACGCGCACGCTTCTTGGCCGTGCCCGGCAGCTCTGAAGCTACAGGGCAGTCGATCCTCCTGTCTACGCTCAGTCATACGATCCAAAGTCCAGGATCCCTCCCTCAGGGAGCTTAGAGGCTAATTACGTCCAATCAGCTACGTGCAGGGCCATGAACGCCACAGCCGTCAGGAACTGGGCTGCCCTCATCGTGGCTATTGGAGGGCTGGCGCGCAGGTGCTCTCGATCGCAGAGTTCTGTCAGCCTAGCGAGGTTACTCGCTCTGGTGGGGGACATCCCGGGGGGGGGGGCTCTCCTCCCTCCTGGCGCTTCAGCGCCGTCGCTTATACCTTCCTAGAGTTGTCGGGAGTTTGCGGTTGGGAGGACGGCCCTTGGGGCCTTAGGTGTGCTAGAGCGCGGCACCCTCCTCCTTTTCGCCATTCTCCCATAAGGTCATGTCATCGGTAATGTTTTTGAAGAAACAAATGCATTTTTCTTTAAAAGGTATTTTTTCGAAAAATACTTACCGATGACATGACTCGGACGACCCTCCCACCTGCCCCGCTTGCCGCTGGTAAGCTAAGTATCCTGACTGAAGGACTATGGGTACTCTGTCCCAGATGGGAAGTATCGGGAGATAACTCTCGGCCCCCTCGGGGTTCCCCGAGTGCCTCCCGGGTTGTGTGGTAACACAACGAGCTCTTAGGCTAGAATTGCGTAAGTAGTAGACATCTCCCATAAGGTCATGTCATCGGTAAGTATTTTTCGAAAAAATACCTTTTAAAGAAAAATGCATTTTTTGATAGATTTGTTGTTTTTATCAAAGTTTTTGCCAACTTTACTGTGTGGTTTGGCTTGAAGGTAGCTGATGATAAGCCCTTTATATACATACTAATTTAGTGGTCCCCTCGCAAAGGAAGGGTCATGGGGAGGGGAGGGGCTCCAGAAAGGGGTCAAATATAGCTGTATTTTGACAAAAAAAAAACGTTTTCTCAAATAATATTTTAACTCTGAGCTCAAACATGGTCAAACATACAGATACCTACTGATAAGGCCTTTCTGTGCATCCTAATTTGGATGACCCCTTGGAAAGGTCAATTGTCGTAGGTCAGCAAGTGTGTGAAAAATGCCAGTTTTTTTTTTTTTTTAATAGAATTGTAGAATTTGAGAAAACTCTTATTTCATTGGTGCAAAAGCCAACCTCTCACTTAATGTTTAGACACTTGAACACTTGAGGATGTGGATTGGTCATACACATGGACCATACAGGTTTTGCTTTTCTTGTTTGACAATTATTTTTCTTCTAAAATGCTGCTTACAACTTCCACCCCAAACCTGGTACAGATACCTGATGGTGAGACCTTCCTATGCCTGCTAATTTGGATGACCCCTCGGAAAGGTCAGGGGCCACAAGAGATTGACAAATGATGTGAGAAATACCTATTCTTTGTAGAATTTTACATTTTTAGTTTTTCTTAGCATTTTTGCAAAACTTTAGAACCAAATGTGGCAGAAAGGTAGCTACCGTAATTACTGTAAATATTTGACCGCTCCAAATATTCGACCACAGCCCATTTTAAAGAAGTTTTACAACCCCAAAAATTCATAAATATTTGACCACTACCCAAAAATGCCATGTCCTCAAATATTTGACCACTGCCCAAATTGCGTCTCAAATATTCATCCAATGCCCTTCAGAAAGGTTTAAAAATCTCCGCTCGCGAAGTCTGATTTCAGAACGATTACTGGTGGTACAAGCCCATCAGTGAATCCTTGCATTCACACTGCACGAACACTGTGTCTCAGTCCGCAGACGTAGCCCCAAACCTGGATTATGGTACTGCTTATTCATAGATTTAAATGTAGCCTAGGGCCAGCATACATTGTCATGATTTATTGACAGTGCAGCAGTGCTATGCCTGTTGCAAGAGAGACTACTGATATGATGATAGCAGCCAGCAGCGCAATCATGCCTCCCCCTGCCTTTCACAAAAGACATAGATTTACATGAACCTCTGCAAGCACTTAAAATTGTGTTGGCCTCAATCCCGTTTGTTGGCTCACGTGCGAAGCAAAAGTGAGTATGTTTTGGGCCAGTGGTTGTCCGTCCGTCATGCGTGGTAAACTTTAACGTTGGCATTTTCTCTGAGACTATTCAAGCCACATTCTTTAAACTTGTCCCAAGGATACTTTGTGGTAAGACCTTTCTAAAAATACCAATTTGAGTGACCTCTCACAAAGGTCAAGGTGACAGGGGATCAGGAAATAGGTAAAAAATAGCTATATTTTGACAATTTATTTTTTTCTCAAATACTATTCACAACTTCAAACCCAAACTCCCAAATTTGGTACAAAGATACCTGATGGTAAGACCTTTCTGTACATACTAATTTGATTGATTCTTCAGAAAGGTCAAGGGTCACAAGAGCTCAGGAAATAGGTGAAAAATAGCCATATTTTGACGAAAGATGTTTTTTCTCAAATACTATTCACAACTTCAAACCCAAACTTGGTACAGAGATACCTCATGGTAAGACCTATCTATGCATACTAATTTGGATGTCCCCTCAGAAAGGTCAAGGGTCACAAGGGCTCAGGAAATAGGTCTGAAATGGCGATATTTTGACAAAAAATGTTTTTTCTCAAATACTATTTACAACTTTAAACCCAAACTTGCTACAGAGATACCTCATGGGAAGCCCTTTCTATGCACACTAATTTGGTTGATCAATCGGAAAGGTCAAGGGTCATGAGAGCTCAGGAAATATGTCTAAAATAGCCATATTTTAACTAAAGATGTTTTTTTTCTCAAATACTATTCACAACTTAAAACCCACATTTGGTACAGAGATACCTGATGGTAAGACCTATCTATGCATGCTAATTTGGATGACACCTTGGAAAGGTCAAGGGTCAGAAGAGGCTGACAAATGTGTGTAAAATGCTGATTTTTTATAAAATTGTTGGTATTCCCAAATCAGGCATGGAAATTGTCCACAAAAATGTGGGATTCCGCGAAGAAGAAGAAGAAATCGTCCACGAAATTAAAAAGGCGTCTCTGCGATAAAAACATTGTGGGTAGCAAAACGAGCAGAGCACCGGTTTAACTCCGCGGGCAGGATATGACCCGGCAGTCTGCGTCTGCGACCCGCACTGGTTCCCGAGTGCGCTGCGCTGCCCAGTAAACCTAGATGGGCAGACGTGCACTGTGTTTGAATTTTTCGGCCCCTGGAATACAAGGCGTTGCGACTCCCCCCACCCCCCCCCCCCACCCCTCTCTGTTGTCTGATTTTTCAGCCACAGGAAGCAAGGTCTAAACCCCCCCCCCCCCCCCCCCCTCCCCGTTTGATTTTTCGACCCCAGGAAGCAAGGTCTCCTGCCTACCCCCCCCCCCCCCCCCCTACCCGCCCTGTTGTTTGATTTTTCAGCCCCTGGAAAGTGGAAAGCAACTTCTAGCTTCGTGGAGGCCTCTGGTTGAAGGTCCCGGACCTCCCTAGTTTCAGATGATTTTTGCTTGGGCAATTCCCATGCCTGCCAAATTTTTGCAAATTTTTCAACCAAATTTGGTACAAAGATAGCTTAGCTGATGATGAGACCTTCCTATGCATACTAATTTTGTTGACTCATCACAAAGGTCATGGGGGGGGGGGGGGGGGTTGACAGATGTGTGAAAAATGCTTACATTTTCAGAAAACATGGATTTTGCTGCTGCAGAAGCCAGCCCTTGTCACAAAGGTCACACATATGTAAATCGGTCATACACGTGAGCCATAATGGCTTTGCCTTTCTTGTTACGTGGTAGTCGTAGTTGTAGTATGATATCCGACTCCGAACGTAAACACCTTCAAAACAAAATCCTGGAATCCAATTCTTCCAAAACCCTCTACGCTACCATGAACACACTCCTAGGCACTTCTAAAGACTCTCCTCTCCCCAACACACACAGCAAAGAAGAACTCCCGTCCGCTTTTTCCACCTATTTTTCCGAAAAAATCCAAACTCTGCGCAACACACTCGACACTCTGCCTTCTCCGCCTTGCCCTCCTGACACCCCCTTTTCCGGCACCCCCCTCTCGTCCTTCCGCCCCATCTCTCGGGATGAAGTCCTCAAGACCATAAAGTCCATGCCTCTCAAAACCTGCGAACTAGACCCACTCCCAGCTTCTCTCTATCGGGACAGCCTTCCAAAACTTCTGCCCTTCATTACCAACATCATCAACATATCTCTAGAGAACGGTTCCGTCCCTGATATCTTCAAGTCCGCCATCGTCTGTTGTCACAATTTATTTTAATCATTATGCAGTATTTTGTTTTGGAGAAAAGTTTGTTCTACGTGTTGTGTTGGATGAGCTGTTTTTGTTTTTTTTAGTGACGTCAAGAACATGTGACGTAAGATGTGTGTTTGGAACATGTGACGTAAGATGTCGGTTTAAAGAGTCGATATACGTCACTGTGAATTGTGGCAGACAGTCGGTCAAGTCATGGGAGATTTGCTCTCAGCTAAAAGTTAGTTTTTGTGTGGAGTTGAGGGGGTGTGAAGTGCCTCGTGGTGATCTATCGCAGGATGGATGTTAGTGGAGCTAAATGCTCAGTATAGTAGTACGTAACTATTTGTAGTTGAAGAACTACAGCGTAAACCAGATCGACTTTATTAGTACAACGTTTATCAGTGACCTTGTCAACGGACTGGGGGATCGGTAGCAGACAGGCACAAAGGCAGTCGACAGTTTACTTTCACGCATCTTTGGATGCTCTCTTCAGCTGTGACGTGGGATGAATGTACGTGAGAGTCAAGTGGGAATGTAGTCAACGTGGTGTACGTGAGAGTCAAGTGGGAACGTAGTCAACGTGGTGTACGAGATAGTCAAGTTGATCCAGGCGGTGTGCAGCGGAGCTTAGACGGGCCATCGCGAGAGATAATCTGATTGTTCGACGAGTGGCGAGGCTGAATCAACGAGCAGCAACACAACATTGATCTTCATTCACGGTCGGATAATTAAACTGTGTAATCGTTCGAGGAATCTAAGCATCGACTTAATTAGTGTCAGTTATTTTCAACAGACAAATGTGAAGTGACATTGTGGAACAATGAGTGTGTGAGATGTGATTAGTACTCTGAACATTGTACGAATGGTTAAGGGAGTGCGTGTATTACAGGCGCATGTATGAATTGAGTGAATACTGTGTAGGTTTGTATACGTCTTGTCTATTGTTTGTCGTGCGAATGAGAACATCAAATTATTAAAATCGAACTAAATATCCAACAATTCTGTGTGGTATATATTCTTCCTCCCTGGTGTGACATCCGTCCTCTCCTAAAGAAACACAGCCTCCACCCAAACGAACTCAAAAACTATCGCCCAGTCTCCAATCTCTCTTTCCTGTCCAAGCTTCTTGAGAAGGTCGTTCTCAACCAGCTCAACCTCCACCTTGCCAACAACAACCACCTCAGTCCCTTCCAGTCTGCCTATCGCAAACATCACAGTACTGAAACAGCCCTTCTACATATCTTAAACGACTTGCTTCTCTCCACCGACTCGGGCAACATCTCCCTTCTTATGCTACTCGACCTCTCTGCTGCCTTCGACACTATAGACCACTCTATCCTCCTCCACCGCCTTCACCACTCCTTTGGCATCACTGACTCTGCTCACTCCTGGTTTCTCTCCTACCTCTCCGACAGACAATAGTCCGTCACCATCGACGGCCTCTCCTCCAACCCAGTCATGCTCTCCTGCGGAGTTCCACAGGCGTCTGTCCTGGGCCACACTCTACACCTCTCCCCTGTCCAACATCATCCATTCTCACCACATACACCACCACCTCTACGCTGACGACTCACAACTACTAGACTCGCATGGCCGACTGCTACGAAGACGTGAAAAACTGGATGACATCAAACAACCTTAAACTGAACGATGACAAAACGGAAGCCATGCTGGTAGGCACTCGCCAGAAACTTTCCCAGCTCCCTCCCTCTCTCCACCTTCAAATCGACAGCACCCCCATCTCCCTCTCTGACTTGGCCGAAAACCTCGGCGTTATCCTCGATTCCTCTCTTTCCATGACCAGCTTTGTCTCCGCCACAGCCCAGGCATGCTACTTCCACCTCCGCCGCATCAGTCAGATCAGAAAATACCTCACTACCGAAGCTGCCACCAAACTTGATGTCTCTCTCATCCTATCCCGCATCGACTACTGCAACTCTCTCCTTTCTGGCCTCCCTCACTCCACCACTTTAACTCTACAGCGCGTCCAGAACAATGCTGCCCACCTCGTCCTCAGAAAGAAAAAATCCGACCACATCACTCCCCTGCTCAAACTCCTTCACTGGCTTCCCAACCCACAACGCATCCAATACAAGATTCTGTCTCTGCTACAAATCCCTGAACAACAGCGCTCCTGCCTATCACTCCAACTTACTTCACCCCTACACTCCTTCCCGCTCCTCCGTCCCCCACCCGAGTCTGCCCTGGGGGACTTGGGTGGGGTTAGGTATTTTTTAGTTCCCAGGGTCACCCTGGTCAGCCCCACAGGGTGGTTTTTTTCTCTCTATTCTGGGGCATGTGTTTCTGTCTACCCTTTGTCCATTCACCTGTATTTGCCTTTTTAAAACTCTCCCTACTGTCTGCGCTGCCTGTAGCTCTTGATATTGGATGTGTGTTGCTAAATGGTCTTAGATTTATTTGGGCCCCATGTGTTAGGTTTATTTAATGTATTTGACCGGCTGGCGACATACATTCAATGTTCTGTTTATTTTTTTTTCACAAGCAGTGCAGGCACGTCCTGAGAAAGCCTTGTTGCTGTCGGGACGTTAAGCAATGTACAATCAATCTATCACTCCAACTTACTTCACCCCTACACTCCTTCCCGCTCCTCCGTCCCCCACCCGAGTCTGCCCTGGGGGACTTGGGTGGGGTTAGGTATTTTTTAGTTCCCAGGGTCACCCTGGTCAGCCCCACAGGGTGGGTTTTTCTCTCTATTCTGGGGCATGTGTTTCTGTCTACCCTTTGTCCATTCACCTGTATTTGCCTTTTTAAAACTCTCCCTACTGTCTGCACTGCCTGTAGCTCTTGATATTGGATGTGTGTTGCTAAATGATCTTAGCTTTATTTAGGCCCCATGTGTTAGGTTTATTTAATGTATTTGACCGGCTGGCGACATACATTCAATGTTCTGTTTATTTTTTTTTCACAAGCAGTGCAGGCACGTCCTGAGAAAGCCTTGTTGCTGTCGGGACGCTAAGCAATGTACAATCAATCAATCAACCGCTCCTCCGCTCCGCCTCCGACCCTCTCCGCCTCCACATCCCCCGCACCAAACTCAGCACTTTCGGACCCCCCCTCCTTCTCAGTATACGGTTCATCCACCTGGAACACTCTCCCACTCTCTCTCCGTTAGAAACTCTCTCCTCCTTCCAGTCCGCCCTCAAAACTCACATCTTTCAACAGTTCTAGCATTATATCACCACACTCCCCACCCCAAGCTGACTGTCGTAATGTATTTCACTATTTGTGGTACGTGAGTCGTTGTCTAAAGCGTGCGCATGCGTGCGCGAGTTGTGAGTGCGCGCTTAGAGTTATAATTATTATAAGATAACGCATTATAAATACCATAATTATTATTATTTTATTATTAGTATGATAAAATCACACCAAACGCACGCACTTAGGGTTCTTGTAAAAAACCTTCACTCAGCTGCAACTCGTCGCACATGGTACAATGTTGTAGACCACACTGGAGTAACAGTTCCAACAATATTTATTTGCAGCGATGCGATCTCTTCACAGTGCATCCACAAATGCACCAACACTGATACACTGTCTCCTCTACAATGCATCAACACTTTTGACACACTGCGTCTCTCATTCAATGTACACACATTTATTTCCTCAAAACATTACTGATGACATGACTAACTGGAAGTGTCTACTTAATCACAAAATTTTAGCCTAAGAACCCGTTGTGCCCCTGCACAACTCGGGAGGCACTCGGGGAACCCCCAGAGGGGCCGAGAGTTGTTTCCCGTGCCTGCCCATCCGGTTCCGAGTCATACGATGATTCCTCAGTCAGTCTACTTAGCTCACGCCGTTCAGACGTGTTTGCTTAGCCTCCGGTCTTGCCTGCGTCCGATCGGTTTGGAACCCGTGCTGGACTTTGCTCGTGACTGTTCTTGGCCCTGCTACTTCTGCTGTTCCGGCCCTGGCCTTGTGCTGCGCTTTCTAGTGAGCTCCTGTTGTGCTGCTGCCTGCGGTCGCTTCTCGTCCCTTCTTCCTGTGTCCCCGCCTTCCATCGCCGACGGTGGTATGGAGGTGCCTTCCCCCGCTCCCGCTGCTGCGAGAGGTAAGGTAGTTGTTACGGCCTTCGACCGGCCTCCGGGCGGGACGCCGGTTCTTGGAGCTTTTGGCTTACGTGTTATATCTGACTGCCATTTGCGCCGGACTTCGTCTTAGCTTGGCCCGGCCCCTGGGGCCGTCGTCCGTGCTCTTCGCTGGCTTCGACTGTGTTGTGGCTGGGCGCTTAAAGCGTTGTGCTTTGTTCCTTGACAGCTGAGGCTACGCTTCGCTGGCAGGGCCCCTCGCTCCCACTCCTTCGCAAGTTAGGGTCGCCATTGTAGGGCCTAACCCATATACGTTAGGTTACTAGTGTAGCCGTGGCCTTGAATGTTCGCCTTAGCTGGGCGGAGCCTCGTGCTCTTGCTTGTACGATTGCATGTGTATGATGTGTTGCAGTTGCCGGGTGAGGACCTGCACACTGTGCGGTGATTTCCAGTGGCCAGCGGACAACCACAAGGTCTGCCTTCCCTGCTCCGGCCACGCCTCAGACCGAGCCTGTGACATCTGCTCCCCCTGGCCTGAACTGAAGTGGTCTCAGTTATGGAGCTTCTACAGGCGGGACCGGCCGTCCCCTGTGAGTGACTCTCCCATCCAGGCACCCCCCACTGTGCCCGGAGCAGTGACCAAACGGTATTGTGCCGACCCTGTGGAACAGACGCCGCGCCGAACGCATGCACCCAGCACTGCTCTGAGAACTGAAGTCAATGCGCGGACACACAGCGCCCGCCTCACGGAGCCCAGCCCACGCGGGGACGCGCGTCGCCCTGCCCCTTGTCCACTATCAGTTCTCGCTATTCTCTCACGCTCGCGGACTCTTCCGGGGAGTCCATATGCCGGCAGGGAGCCCGCCTCACTGAGTCCGGCTCTCAGAGACGAAGTGCCACGCGCCCGAGGACCTCAGAACCTTTGGGGCCCCCTCGAGCTTCCAACTACTCCTGGCGATCCCGCTCTCCTTTGGACGCTCGGAAGGACCGCCGCGCACATCGGACGACCAACAGCCCCCCCCCCCCCCCCGCCCCCCCCCCCCCTCCTCCCTCCCCCACCCGGGTCTGCCCTGGGGGACTTGGGTGGGGTTAGGTACTTTTTAGTTCCCAGGGTCACCCTGGTCAGCCCCACAGGGTGAGTTTTTCTCTCTATTCTGGGGCATGTGTTTCTGTCTACCCTTGGTCCATTCACCTGTATTTGCCTTTTTAAAACTCTCCCTACTGTCTGCACTGCCTGTAGCTCTTGATATTGGATGTGTGTTGCTAAATGGTCTTAGCTTTGTTTGGGCCCCATGTGTTGGGTTTATTTAATGTATTTGACCGGCTGGCGACATACATTCAATGTTCTGTTTATTTTTTTTTTCACAAGCAGTGCAGGCACGTCCTGAGAAAGCCTTGTTGCTGTCGGGACGTTAAGCAATGTACAATCAAACCCCCCCTCCTCCCCCCCCCCCCCCTCCGTGCCTCCCCTCGGCGCCGCTCAGGCAGGAGCCCTCGTCGTTGGGTTCTTCATTTTTCTTCCCGTCATCGCAGCCGCTCCCCTCGCCGCTCCCGGCGGGGCTCCCCCCCCGGTCTCAGCCCCCGTTCGGACTCTTGGCGTGGGTTGCCTTCCTCTAGCATCCCTCTCCTCCGCAGCCCCCCCTCCCAGGATGAAGAGGCACTGAGTCTTCTCCCTGAGGACTCCGTCTCCGTGCTGCTTGGCCCCCCTGGCCGTTCCTTCGCTTCTCGCTCGGCCATCTGTGACGTCTCGGACCCTTCGCCGCTGGCTGCAACCTCTCGTGCAGAAACCTTACTCGCCCTAGATGAGGCGGCCCGCCTCATCTTGGCCGCCCTCCCCATCGACGCTTGACCCCCTTCCCCCCCCACTCAAGCGGAAGGTCTCCGCCTTCGTCAACACTAGCAAACAGACCAATAAGGATTTTGCGACATGCGGGATGCCTTCTCCGCTCATCTGCTTGCCGCCCCTCGGAAGACCGATTTCTTCTCTGACCGTAGGTGGCCCCCCGGCCTGGACATCACCTTTCGTCAGGGATAGTACTCTGGACACTCCCAGGCCTTCGCCTGCCCCCTTCCCACGGTGGACCCGGCGGCCATTCTTCAGGCGGGCGGCCTCACCCTCCTCAAGCGTGCGATTCCCCGGGACTTGGACAGTACGGCTACGCTCGTTCGCAACACTCTCGCCTGCTCGGGCTTCCTTAAGCTACTCACCCAAGTCTGCGTTCGCCAGATCGAGGATGCCTGGCATCCCTCCTTGACTCCCCTCCTCGGAGATCTCCTCGCTCTTGCGGAAGCAACCAATCGGGCAGCCTACCACTCGTCCGTCAATGCCATGGCGGCGTCCTCCAATTGTGACCTCATGCGTCGGGATGCCATTCTGCTGGCCTGTCGGGGTATGCCTCTGGACCTGCGTAATCAGCTTTGTCGTGGACCCCTCCTCTTCGGCGACACCTGGGACTCGGTGAAGACGGCGAATGCGGATCAGTGGCCTGGCAAGACTGCTCCCCCTCGCTTTCGTCCAGCCCACAAGGCTATGGGTCGCGCCCTGCAGCTCCCCAGACCCCATGCGTCCTCTGGTCCCGCGCCTCCGGGCGCTCCCCGCCGCCGCCCCGCCTTTGGCCGCCCTGGCCAAGCTGGCTCCTTTGCCCCCACCCGGCTCCGCCCTGCCCGTCGCCCCGGGCGCGGGCGGGCCGCCTGACTCCTGCGCGCCTCCACCCCCGCCGCCTGTCTCAGGGTCTCCAGTCGGCGGGAGGCTTTCACAGTACAGCGAAGTTTGGCACTCGCTGTTCCCAGACGGCCCCTGGATCCGGACCACCAGATCTCCTTCCGCTCTCCTCCGCTGCTGCGTTGCTCCCCTTGGTGGACCTCCGTGCCGTCCGACGCGCAGAAGGCCAGCGCCCTACGCGCAGAAGTCTCCTCCCTCATGCAGAAGGCCGCCACGGAGGTGGTGGTGCGCCCCGACTCTCTAGCCTTCTACAGCCGCCTCTTTCTGGTACCCAAGCCGGGCGGAAAGTGGCGACCAGTCATCGACCTTCCGGCGCTGAACACCTTTATCGCCGCACCATCCTTCCGCATGGAGACGGCCAGAGCCTTTGTGAGCCTGGATTTATCCGACACGTATTTACACGTCCCCATTCACCCCGCCTCGAGGAGGTACCTCCGCTTCGCCTGCAACGGGGTAGTTTACCAGTTCCGGTCCCTGCCGTTCGGTCTCAACCTCAGCCCTTGGGTTTTTACCCACCTGATGGACGCAGTGGTGGCCAAGGCTCGGCAGTCGTCGTCCAGTCCGATGTCCAACTACCTCGACGACCTCCTCTTACGCAACCAGTCGGTGGCCGTCCTAGCAGCGGACAGGGATGCACTGATGCGGCTTTTGGCTCAGTTGGGGTTTCTGACCAACGCGGGCAAGTCAGACCTCACGCCCTCTCGCCACTTCGTCCACCTGGGCATGGAGTTCGCCACCGACCTCGACAGAGTACGTTTGCCGGTGCAACGGGTTCAGAAGTTAGCCGCTCTGGCCGGCGAGTTAGAACAGCAGGACGCAGCCCCCGCCAGAGTCTGGCTTCAGCTCCTTGGCGTGATGAATGCGGCTGCGGATCTCCTCCCCCTGGAGTGTCTCTACTCCCGGCCGATACAGCTGCATCTCCTGCTTCACTGGCGCCCTTCCTCCGCCGATTTGACAGCCCTGGTACCGGTAACTCCGTTGCTTCGCCCCCACCTGCAGCGTTGGATGGATCCTGCGTGGCTGGCTATCGGAGTTCCCCTGGCGTCTTCTCCCCCCCCCCTCCCCCCCCCAGTTATCCCTGTGTATCGACTCAAGTCTCTCGCGTTGGGGTGCCCACCTTCTACCGGACTTCAGCATGACATCCGGCTCCTGGCCCCCAGAGCTGGCCTGCCGGCATATCAACTGGTTGGAGCTGTGAGCAGTTTGGCAAGCCCTCATCGCTTGGGAGTCCCGACTCGGTCACCAGGACCTCCTGGTCCTCTCCGGAAACGCGACAGTGGTGGCGTACATCCAGAAGCAAGGCGGTACTCGTTCCCCTGACCTGTGCATGCTCCTCTACCATCTGATGCTCTGGTGCCAGGACCGTGGCATTTCACTCTGGGCCCGACACATTCCCGGTCACCTGAACGTCCTGGTCGACTCTCGCGCGTCGCGGCCAACTGCTACACATGGAGTGGACTCTTCGCCGAGACATCTTTCAGATGGTCTGTACGCACTGGGAGACCCCTATGATCGACTTGTTCACCACGAGGTGGAACCACCAGCTTTCCCTCTTCGTCTCCCAGATCACGGACCCCCTGGCCAGTGCAGTCGACACACTCTCCATCCCCTGGGACGGACTTGTAGCTTATGCTTACCCCCCGACAGTTCTCGTCCCCAAAGTCCTCCTCAAGCTTTGGGGATGCAATGCGGTCATCTTGATGGTCTCTCCGTTCTCCTGGAACCAGTCTTGGACCACCGACCGCCTCAGCCTCGCCACCGACCAACCGCCCCCTGCGGCTACCTACGCCGGGGACCATGCTCAAGCAGCCTCGCCAATTGCTCTTCTACCCATACCCGGAGTGTCTTCTCCTTCACGCCTGGAGTTTGTGCAGCATGCCCTCACCGCTAGAGGCTTCTCGAGTGCAGCAGTGGAAGCGATCTCTGCCGCCCGCAGACCCTCGACGCGACGCGTCTACGAGGGAAAGTGGCGAGTACTGTGCTCCTGGTGCGAGGACCAACGCCTCCCCCCCCCCCCCCCCCCCCCACCAAACTGACGAATCCACAGCTCGCGGACTTCTTCCTCTGGCTCTTCGGAGACCAAGGTTTGGCCCCCATCACCATCCGGGGGTACCTGTCCATGATTGCCGGCACCTCGGCCGCCCTGACCCCGGCGCCTGTAAAGACATCGCCGACCTTATGACTCACTTTGGCCTGCAGCATCCAGTGCCCCGCTCACTCATTCCGCGCTGGGAACTCCCGTGGGTACTGACGTGGCTAAACTCAGCCAGATTTGAACCGCTGCCATTGGCCTGCTTCGCAAATGTGACTCGTAAGACATGCTTCCTGTTGGTCCTTCGCAGATGTGACTCGTAAGACATGCTTCCTGTTGGTCCTTGCCCGAGTCAGCGAGCTACACGCGCTCTCGGCGTGCACCCTGCCTGCCTACAGTTTCGTGCAGATGGCTCCGTGCAGCTTCTCATGGACCCTGCTTTCCTTGCCAAGATCAGGTCTCCACTGATCGCGCCACAGGTGATCACCCTACAGCCGCTGCGTGGGATGAACTTTCCCCAGGAGACCAGGCAACAAGATCCCGTGCACGCCCTACGCGTTTACCTACGCCATACCAAATCTGTACGGAGAGGACGGTCACGCCTCTTCCTGCCTCTAAAACCCGGCAGAACTGATATAACAGCCCAGACGATTTCTTCCTGGCTACGCTGGGTCATTAGGTCCGCCTACCAGGACCTCTCCCTACAGGGAGCGAAGAGGCTCAAGATACGCGCACACGAGGTATGAGCCATGGCCACGAGCCTCGCATTTGACCGGCACTGCGCGGTGAAGGACATCGTGGCAGCCGTGGGCTGGCGAGCTGAATCGACCTTCACCCGCTTCTACCTCGGGGATCTGGCAAGCCAGCGATACAACCTCGCTCTGGTGGGGGGACATCATGGCGGCACAACACTTCCTGCCGGCACCACAGGCGCCGTAGGTATGCACTTAGCTAAAATTGTTGGGAGTGTGCGACAGGGAGGATGGCCCTGCATTGGCCCCGTGGGGGTGGTTGGGATAGCAGCACCCTCCTCCTTCCCGGATGGGCAGGCATGGGAGACAACTCTCGGCCCCTCGGGGGGGTTCCCCGAGTACCTCCCGGGTTGTGCAGGGGCACACCGGGTTCTTAGGCTAAAATTGTGTGAGTAAGTAGACACTTACAGTTAGTCATGTCATCGGTAAGTATTTTTCGAAAAAATACCTTTTAGAGAAAAATGAATATTTCCTAACACTGTCTTTTATACTATTACAGTTGACACAATTCAGCCAATCAGAAAAGAGAACGTATCCTATACTTATTAATATTCATTAAAAAGAACACTGTAGATCAATCCAAAAGTTTCTATTAACGTCTAGAAGAAGTCGATAAAACGTTACAAAATGTTGCCAATAACTTTGACGTCATATATGAGGTCACTAGAACAATCGCGCTGTTTTGAGACTGTTCCAGGTCAAATGAGGTCGGACTTTGGCAACAATGTAACGAAAAGACGCGTCATTTCAGCTACACAATGATTTAGCCACTAAAATCGGGATCTGATTTAAACACATTCTTGCTTGATCCCTGCCCCCTATGGGTACTCTCATTTGTGATGAATAATAGCTGTTGGTGTTTCAACTCAAGTAATGTAAAACAGGAACGGGTCGATCGGCCTGCCTGTGCAAGGTAAAATTAGTGCCTAAAAATTTCAATCACGCCACCTCCGCAGGCAATCAACTTTTCCAAAGCTCTTAAATATTCGACCAGAGCTGAAATTGGAAAATTTGCATGTAAAAAAAGTGATCATATATTTAGGGTAATTGCGGTAAGTCCTTTCGATGCATACTTTTACTAGTTCCGTTGACCGCTTGCAAAAGTCAAAGGTCATGGAGCAGCCCTGAAAATGGCGAGTAATGGCGAGTGAATTTTTTTTTGGCGAGTAAGAAAAAAAAAACACTCGCCAAATGCGAGTGCGCTCGTGCATTTTCCAATCCAATGGCAAACCGCCAGCCGAACATCAGATACGCTGGCGCGTGACCTGACCGCACCGCAAGCCGCCTCTAACATCACTTTGCGGCAGTAGCCGAACACGTCACTCGAACTGTGCGTACCATAACAGTGGTCGGTGACAGTCGTTCTATTTTTAGTGATGAATTGGTTTGTTTAGCTGCTCGCTCAGTCGCAGCTGCGTTCAGAATCGACCGGACGCCGGGGTCCGTGCGAGTGTAACAGGGCGGGCAAACTGTCACAGTTTATGTGTGGTGTCAGCATGTTATTACAAAGTGCGCGCTACATGTTGAACGCATTACTTGCTGTGACATCACCACACATACTATTATGGAATATGGCATTGTGCGTTTCACTTTCGATCTTGAACAAAGTTGTACATGGCGGAGAAAAAGCAAAGGAAGCTGGAATGCTTCAGATTCTTCAATCCGGCACCATCTGATCTTGATAATTTCTAAGAAGAAAGTTGCACTTCGACACCGCCATCTCCATCGACAAGCGACAGTACCAGAAATGCTACCCCTGGGCCGTGTGTGGCACCGCCGCCATGACGCAGATTTCAGAGTTCATCCCTGTGCTGCGTGTATTTCCATGGCTAAAGCATGACGGCACTCGAATGGCATGCTGATGCGCATTGAGCACTGAGGCAAACTCAAAAAGCAAGTCCAGAAATTTGAACAGAAATAAGTTTGTCAGTTTTTTTTAATCATGCTCGATCCATCTTCTGGTACACAGTTATTAGGCAAAAATTGGAGAAACACATCTTTCTGAGTGGTTAAACGGGTTGAAATAAACTTTTAAGTACATCAGTTCACACACACACACACACACACACACACACACACACACACACACACACACACACACACACACAGTTTAGACAAGTCACACTTTGGTTGTCAATCTGCCGCGTTCAGCAAAAAACGCTATATTTTCTGTTACAATACATTATCAAACGATCATACAAATAAATAAATAGATATATGTTTTTCTGTGTGTGAGAGAGTGAGGGAGACAGGCTTTTGCGCGATAGCTCACCAGTTAAAGAATCAGTATCATTGAAAGGACACGCACACACTGTCACAACACATTTAAAGAGGAGAGAACGAAATGAGTTAATTTATTTTAAGGAACATACAGCTGATGCAGTTTTTCTTAAACAAATTTGCGGACCCTCTATAATGCTAGGATGGGGGTCTGTGTACCCTCTAAAATTTATACCTGGTGGTCTACAGACCCTTTAACCTGTTTTGAAAACAGAAGCCCAGCTGTACTTACAAAAAATACTTACAAAAAATAAATAAATAAAAATCGCACCAGTTCACATGGGGACTTTGTCAGTTATTTCTCCACTTGATACTATCAAAAGCCTGAAGTCAGGACATAAACATTAACTTGGTTATGATTGTCTGTTCAAATATTTGTTCTCGATGCCGCTGGGCAGAAAACACTCTCTAACATTGGGCGTCAAACACTTGTGGTACATTATATTGTTGAGTTGGGCTTTTTTCAGTAGTAAAATTTTCAGTTTTGGCTAGGAACATTTTCAGTTTGGCTAGTAAAACTTGGAAGTCACTAGCCAAAGGCTGGTGGGCAAAATTTTAGACTTTCAGGGATGTGGAGGTTGACAAAAGTGTGAAAAGTATGTAAATCGTTTTTTGGATTTGCAGGTACAGAAGACAACCTTTTACTTATGTTAGAAGTATATAAAACACTTCAACACTTATTTCAGTGACTTGTTGGAAAGGTCAAGGTCACTAAAGTCAGATTGATTATGTTGATCGGTTATGCAAGTGAGCCTTAAGGGCTTTGTCATTCTTGTTTCACGTAAAAATAATCATAACTCCTGAAATACAAGGCTATAGAGTTGAAATTTAAGAATAGTTAAGCATCAACAGTGTGTGAACAAATTTCTTTAGTTGATCATTGTTGACATGGTCAGGAATGTACATGTTATTGAAAGCACCCCACCATGATCCTCTGAATAGTCTGTGGTATTGTCAATACAATGGACTAAAAAAATAAATGTATTATTGTTAGTCTTGACTGAACATTGTTTTTGTTGTCAGGTACAAAGAAAATACAACATCCCCACTGTCCCTCCGCAACCTGTGTCGCAAGATCATTCAGCACCAGCTTTGTCGTCATGACAATGCACGTCTGCTGGAACTGATCCCTATGCTGCCCTTGCCGCCCTCCCTGCATCTGTTCTTGTCACGAAAAATGTTCCACCATGACATCTCCTAGTCTTATCGTTTTCTCTGTGTAGTTGATGTGTGTACAGGTCAGCCTCAGTATATTGTGATACCTAGGAGTCATAAAGTCATACTGTTTTACTAGCATATGTGTTGCTGCATCACTAAAGTTACATAGGTTTATGTTAAAGAAACACCTTGTATGCAAAAAGACCTGTGGCCAATGTTAGCTGTTCTGTGCACGGCAGTTTGTGGGCCTATTTAAGCTGATGTTGGCCACGGGCCTTTCATTTGCTCATAAGGTATCCACTTAGGAGCCACATACCTGCCTGCATTACATCTGATTTCATGATGCACTGTTACACGGGACACTGAGTCTGACTTGTACTTTTTTGTGTTTCTTGATGTGTGATTTGATCTTGATAGAGGGTGAGATTCTTGTGTGATTTGTTTATAAATTGTTGGTTTACAAGTTTTCTAAAGTACACATTGAGCTCATCAAGGATGGAAGGTAGGAACATTTGCTTTTAGGAATCTTGACCCTTTCACTGCTGAGAAATTGTGAACATGTTCCAGCTGCAAGACATAGATCTTCATGAACCCTCACAAGTGCTCGTAAATATTGATGCCTCACATTGATTCCATGTTCCTAGGACAACTGGAGCTCAATTGCACTGTTTTCATAAAGATTTCAGAAATAATCTGCAACGGCTGTCAGTGAAGGGTTCAGAGGCCTTTGAACCCTGGAATCTGACATGTTTGGCCAGTAGTGCTAGTCTGTTGGTGTCAGAACCCCAGGAGTCAGTTTTCCACTGGCTCTTGACTGTGTCTGACCATCTCAGTCAAAGGCTTCACCCCAAAATCACTCAGCAGTTTCTGGCAGAACCAGCAAAAGCATAGATTATCATGAGTCCTTTACAAGCTTATAATACAAGTCTATGTATCTTGCAGCTCAACCCGTAGTGCATACAGCCAGCAGCACTATGAACAGTACTGATGGCTGCATGCACAATGGAGTTAATAGAATTTGTTGAGGGCCTGAATAGTGTGTTTGCAATGCATGTGAAATATTTTTTTCTGGAATAATTTCTTTTGGAAAGAAGTCTTGATACACTTCTTTGAGAGAAAGTCTTTACTTGCACTTATACCTGACTAAATTCATGACTGAATATTGTCTAACCACCTGTTTGCTCAGGCAAGAGGAGCAAAATCAGGTTTTTGACAGTTACTGTCCTCTCTGAAGTGGTTTAGATGTTAAACAAATTTTTCCACATGCTTATTTTTTCATAGGAGACATGGACACTACCGTGATCTATGTCATTTTGTGAGGTGACCATCAATCATGGTAATATTGTAATTTTACATTATGACAATGAGAGAATCAGCTGATTTCCATACTTTGAAACTTTTTAGCTCACAATTAGACCTCATAATACCCATGAGCTGGGATGAACAGCAAGCTTATGCATAAGTAAAATGATATTTGTTTTCATGAAATGATTCAAAGACTTTTCACGATTGCAAATCTATTTACAAGAAAAGGTGGTTCATGGGCATTGCAAATGCACTACACTTCCATTGTTTCATCCCCTTCACCACCCATTACTCCATCAATTCTTGTTACGAGTGTTTGATTTGAGAAGTGAGCATGTCATTATATTTGTGATCTTAACCGCCTTGTGCATGCTGCAACTGGTACTATTTACAGTACTAGTGGTTGCATTGCACAACAGGGTTAAGTGATATGCTCCTACTGAACATGTAATCAGTGCTGCAGTTTTGGCACTAAAAGAATAAGTCAGTTATTCTGTGCTGAATTTTGCAGAGTTTATATGCTGTGGTCATCAATGCTTTAAACTGTTCTATTACTTCTGAACTGCATTTGTAATTTTGTGTTAAATTCAAAATTTCAAATTTATTTTGAGCTAGGTCATGTCAGTATAATCTCACCACTTCTGATTACTCTTTTTGTGGTTGTACTATATCAAGGACTTTGTGCAGTTCAGTGAGAGAAATATTGTGTGCATCATTTTATCCCACTTTGCAGTTGCTGAAATAGAATGTATCACATGTATACTGAGTGAGTTGTCCAGGGGGATAATAGAATGGGGTAAAGTGGGTGGACGTTGTTTTATATTAAGTTCTTGAGGTTTCCATGGTCCTGTGCTAATTATTTCAAGCATCTTTGTTGCTGTTCCCAACTGCCGATATGGGGAATTGGTAGATCAGGTGGTAGAGTGTTTGATTGTCGTCCAAAATTTGTGGGTTTTAACCCAATGGGGTCAGAATTTGTTCAGCCCCTTTTGGTTTCCTGTCTTTCAAATCACCTTTGTGGTGACACAGTAGACAATAAGCCCTAAATTTTTAACGCTTCTTATGGCTGATGTAAATTTCTCTGCGGAGGGGTTGGTAAAGTCAGTCTTATTTTACTCGGCTGTCAATTGTTAGTGTATAAGATATGTTGAATGCTGATAACCAAAGATGTTTTTAGAATTAGAAATGCTAAGCTTACCTATATTTCATACTGTATATGACTGAAGTACGTGTATATAAATGCTGATAACTGGATTAGTTGGCAAAGTTAGAAATGCTAAGCTTATAACTATTTTCCCACACTAGATGACTGAAGTACATTTTACATGAATTGTATGTTCTATGATGATCCTGCTGATTTTGAGTAAATTCACTGATGGCAGCTTGTAGCAGCAAGATGCTCCGAGCTCGTGTCCCAAGATCTCTAGATCTCCACCACTCCTCAGGGGAAAACGCTCTCGCTGCTCGCTCTTACGAATAGCGAGTCATTTGCTTTGCTTGCACAGTTTTATCTTCATAGCAATATCCCATTATGTGCTGGTCTGTGCTTGTGTGCTGGTCTGTGATTTGCTATATATCTCGATATGTGCTGGTCTGTGACTTTTTACTTTCCTACCAATAGCCATAAGTTGCAGACCAGCACATACATATATATGCCCTCTGTTGACTAGCACATGTATATATATATCTCCTGTCAACCGGATTATATATAATATATGTCTGTCAAGTTGACTATCATGGGATTGTAGTCAGATTACATACCTTCATTGTGTAAGTTTTCACCGTGACCAGCACACATGAATGCCCATTAATTTGATTTTCTTTTACTTGTAGTCAGACTTCATACTGGTACTTACCTTCATTGTGAGGGGAAGATTACATACATAAAATGAGATGTGACCATCTTCATACCTGCACCGGTAATCTGACTACGCTCTGGTATTTACCTTCACTGTGCGAGGAAGAAGATTACAAGATAGCAGGCATAAAATACGAGATACTAGATATGTTTATTTACCATATTGACAATGCCAATTAGGACTGTGTCCTGGTGCTGAACACACACACACATATAACAATTCAACAAATATACATACGTAAATAATTCAGTACCATAGAACAAAAATGGCTAAATAAGATCAAATGTGTATTCATCCTAAAACAACTTAAAATTAATATAACTTCACACATGCGCACCTGCACACACATACAAACACACGCACGCACACACAACTTAAAATAAATTTCGGACAATGCACATATTGACAGATGATTACAATCTATCGCCCGTAATAAGAATTCACAGCCCTATAAGTTAAAAGCGTCGATGTAACTAATCGCACTAAAATGGGATATGGCCAGCTTAAGACCAGCACAGATGTCTGCCCGTTGATTTGACTGATATGTACTAGTCTAACAAAACAAGTCTACTGTGACCTTATGGTGTGAAGAAAATCATGGGCATAGAATGGGATATGGGCATCTTCATTCGATTCCAGACAATATTTTGTCACTTTAGTGTCAACATGCCATTTTTGTGTCCTGTAGTGTGTTTGTACACATTTATTAGAGAATGTACATGTCTATTTAATTGTTTTTAAGCCACAGTCTTCTTTCCATGTTGTACTGGTACAGTATGGCAATGGCTGTTTGTAAAGTAATATTAATAGTGCATTTATATTTCTCAGATTTATCATGTTGTAACTTTTTGGCTCCCGTGCGATAGCAAACGTGAGCCTATGTAATGTGCTAGTGGTTGATCATCTGTCAGTCCATGGTAAACTTTGACATTGGCAGTTTCTCCGAGACTACTCAAGCCAGAGTCTTCAAACTTGGCACAATGTACTTTGTGGGAAGACCTTTCTAAACATACCAATTTCATTGACCTCTCTCAAAGGACATGGTCACAGCGTGTCCTGAAATGGGTGAAGAATAACCATATCTTGATGACTTGTTTTTCTTCAAATGCTATTTTCTGCTTCAAACCCAAACTTTGTACAGATACCTGATAGGCCTTTCTATGCATACTAATGTGGATGACTCCTTTAAACTGTCCAGGTTCACCAGAGGTCCAGAAATAGGTCCAAAATAGCCGTATTTTATAATATTTTATAAAATACTATTTTCAACTTTAACATCAAACATGATACAGACATGCCTAATGGCAAGACATTTCATTTTCTATGCATGCATACTAATTTGGAAGACCCCTTGGAAAGGTCAAGGTCACAAGAGGTCCAGTAATATTTAAAAAATGAAAAGCCATATTTTCACAAAAAATGTTTTTTTCTCAGATACTGTTTTAAACTTCAAATCCAAACTTTGTACAGAGATAGATGATAAAACCTTTCTATGCATACAAATTTGGACGACTCCTCGGAAAGGTCAAGGGTCACAACAGGTCGACAGATACGTGAAAATGTGTTTTTGATAGAATTTTAGTTTTTATCAAAGTTTTTTTAATACTTTTAAGTGAAATTCAGCATGATGGTAGCTGATGATAAGACTATCTATGCATACTAATTTAGTTGACTGCTCCCAAAGGTCAAGGGTCACGGGAGTTGACAAATGCATGAAAAATGCATAATTTTCCAGAAAACGTGAATTTTGCTGGTACAAAAGCCAACCCTTCTGTTTATTAAGGTGCTGAAGTTGAAAGCTTTAATGACCTGTTGGAAGGTCAAGGTCACAAAGTTAAAACATTTTATGAATCAGCCATACATGTGAGCTATAAGGGCTTTGCCATTCATGTTTTTCAATACAGGTACATGTACGTGAACAAGCTTGTTGACAGTGAGCTGGCTCATTGTTTGTGTAGATAACACCTCATATGTTAAAATAGTGACACACATTTTGGACCTGCACGCACACATGTACATGTATGAACATATGGTCACTGTCTACCAGTGCATGCATGCAGTTGTCAGTTGATGTGTAAATTTGCCAGCATAACTGGAAATGGAGCAGACAGCAGCTGATCTGTAAATTGCAAATAAAGCCGACAGTTGATCTGTAAACTGCCTGTGTATCTGGACATTTCCCCCTTGTGCATACCGCCATAAGTGCTTTAAGCAGTATAGATAGCTGCATGCACAATGGGGGGTTTAGGGCAACAGTTGATCTGTAAACTGCAAATGTAATTTAAATTGTTGTGTCCTGAAGCATGTCGGCTCATGGTATTGTTCTACTGACGCGTGAGCTGCTGGGTGACAAGCTGTATTGTACAGAGCTGTAGGGGCCAGGCTTGTCACTGTTTTCACACCTGACTAGCTTTTAACTATTTGGCTGCTGGTAGCATGTTTGGTTGAGGTGATTCCTGCATCGACCGAAGACGCTGACAGCCAAGGAGATAACCTTGTGCATGCAGCCATCACATTCGCAAGGGGATTAACACATTGAGCTCCAAGATGGAAATTCACAGATTTGGGAGCTGTCTTCAGAAGACTACATAACAGTTCAAGAGACAGATTTACCATCAGCTATGGCTTAGAAACATGTCGAGAGAAAAACAACAACATGGGCTAGCACATATAACTAGTAAAAATGTGCTGATCAAGACCTACAGCCTATTTGTGAATTCTAATATGCGAGTGCAGTCACCAGAGCTGTGTCTTATGCAGGAAACCTATGCTTTTGACCTGTGGCTGCATGCACAAGGGGTTTAACCCATTCAGCCCTGACGCACTACAGCAGGAGATGGGTCGACCATGATACTTAAAGGGTAGTGCCAGATTAGCTTGACACCTGTCGTGCCAAGCTAATCTGGCACTGTCCTTGAATTATCCTGGTTGATCCATCTCCTGCAACTGATGCATAGTCATTAGATGACGCCTCCAAAATTTGGGAAAGACGTCCGTCGCGCTGAGTTAAAGCAATCTGCTTCATGGTGGACTTTGATTGCTTAAATTCACTGATACAACTGGTGATCAAAGTTGTCTTTCCTTAACTAATCTTTTTCTACCCATCTTTACACAATCTGAGTGAGTAGGCACACTTTTCGCTGCCTTCTGAGTGTAATGGAAGAACTCTTATGCATACACAGGAAAAAAAGGTCAGAAAAAGTCTTTAATTTTGGGACATTTAGACTTCATAATTTGAGTTAGACCTTTTGTCAAGCATTACTGTGAGACATGCTGAGAACAGTAAAGGAAATATTGCAATTGATTAACCCTTAACTGCTTGGAGTAGCTTGCTTTAACTCGTTCTACCCCAGACACACCACAGCAAGATAAGGATCGACCATGATAGTTCAAGGGTGATGCCAGAATAGCTTGGCGCCTATGGGCGCCAAGCTATTCTGGCATCACCCTTGAACTATCATGGTCGATCTGTGTCCTGCACTGCACTGCAGTCTTCAGAGAACGACGGCGAAATTTGGGGATTTCGGTGATGGGGTAGAATGAGTTAAACATGCATGCATGTTGGTCAGTGAACTGCCTTGTGTAATTCTGGCCCTCCACATCCCTGAGTATGTTGACTCTGTGAGTTATTGATTTTTTTTTTGCTGGTAGTAAATGGTGTCTCTGCAAGTACTTATTAATTACATGTAACTATATAGCATGAAAAAAATATTTTAACTTTTTCTGCTTTGCTAGTGTTGTACTATAATCATTTTATTTCATTTTGCCATACAGCACATACAATACAATACAACTTTATTGTCTGTTCGAGTCAAAGCACGACAGAAATTTGCCTTTTGGCTCGTCATAAAACAACAAAACACTAATAAACACTAAAAGAACATTCCAATAATTCCATTAAAATTATCATTGCAGCAATCTATTACAATCAATCTATCACAAGATGGGAGGTAATGTTAAGGAGATCACACATTATATATCACATTATAAACAAGAGTTCAAAATCGAGACAGCAGTTGGAATAAAAGACTTCTGAAAAACATTCTTTTTGGCAAGTGGCATGTTGAAATGGCTGCCTGATGGTAGCATTTGAAACTGATCAAATAGTGGGTGACGAGGATCACTGACAATGCTAGCAGCTTTCCTTCAGACATCCTTATGGTACAGATCATCTAATGGACTCTGTCCTAGGCGAATGATCTTCCCAGGTGTTTTGACGATACATTACGGTCTGCCCCTGTTTTTCCTGAGGTTGCCATACCAAGCAGTGATGTTAAAAGTAAGTATGCTTTCAAACAGGCTTCTATATATGGATTCTAAAACCTTGGCACTGACATGAAAACTTCTCAGTCTCCTAAGAAGGTACAGACGGTTTGCTTTTTTCATAATCTGATCGGTGTTTCCAGTAAAAGACGGCCTACTATCCTCAACTGCAAAGGTATTTAAATTCAGTGAACACTTCTACATGTTGATTATTAAGTGAGACGGGTACAAAATATAACTTTCCTGTCATCAATGTCGTGCTCCTTGGTTTTCTGTACATTCATATCCAGAAAACTGTCTTTGCACCATGACTAATACTGCTATCTGTGCAAAGTACTCGGTCAGACTGTCTTCTTTTTGGAGTAGGCATACAAGAGCCATTTCGTCTGAGAACTTTAAGAGACGAGAAGTGGCAGTATGACGACGCATATGGTCTGTGTATATAGAAAACGATGTCGGAGAGAGAAAACAACCTTTTAGGCAGCCCGAATCTAATACCATTTGGTCAGACAGACTGCCATGAACATTTACACGTTGCGGCCTTACCTTCAAAAAGTCTCATACCCACAAAATAATGCTTGTGTTCACATGAAAGTCCATTATACGCTGCAAAAGCATCGGTGGTTCAACAGTATTAAAAGCATTAGAAAAGTCAATAAAAAGAATTCTCACATTTGCTTTTAAATTTTTAAGATGTTGAAAAACGAGATTGTACAGAGTAAGGCGCGCATCTTCCACACCTCTATGATTTTTATAAGCAAATTGGAGTGGACCCAGTAGTTCGGCAACATCATTTAACAGATGCCTCCACACCACCTTTTCCATACATTTTGACATAATAGAAGTTGATGCAACTGGGCGGAAATCATTGAATTCACGAGCATTGGGTTTTTTAGGAATCGGAACAATGATTGATGATTTCCAAGCAGTAGGGACAGTTTGAAGATCAAGCAGGAACTGAAAGATAGTAGTGAAGATCTTTCCAAATTGACCTGCACAGGTTTTCAATACTTTTTCTCCTAACCCATCTGGTCCAGGTAGGTGTTTTGTGTGCATTAGCTCAGAAAAGATGTTCACTACCTTCTCTTCAGTACCTGACAAAGGTTCAGCACCCCTAGTGAGCAAAAGGGTATGGCCCATTGCTGCAGGTGCCACACATACAACTGTGTGTGATCCAACTGCTGCCAGCGTTGGCCCAAAAATCTTTGCTTACTGGACTTTCCTGCTGAAGCAGCTGTTTGTTTAAAGTTTGTAAGTCCGGCAAAACCTGGACCTCAGGGGTGTGTTTCAGATAAAGTAGTAATGTGTATGTCATTTGTGAAGGAACCAAGTCAAACGCTTGTGTAAGTACACTCATTGTCGCCAGCACAACCATTACATGTATTTCCCTTCTGATTGTAGTTTTCAGCCAGCTTGTTGTACCACTATGAATTGCACAAGCTGTCTGAAGTGCTTATGACTTTAGGTCAACATTAAGTGACTTGAGGGGCAACATTTTTCTTTTTAACAAGAAAGGCAAAGCCCTCGTGGCTCACGTCTATGACTGATCTTCCATATGTGTGACAATAAGTATAAGGCTAGCTTCTGCATCAGCAAAATCCATGTTTTCTCAAAATTAAAGCATTTTTCACACATCTGTCAAATTCCCCCCCCCCCCCCCCCCCATTTGTGTACCCACCCATTTGCTGACCTCTTATGACCCTTCACCTTTCCGAGGGGTCATCCAAATCAGTATGCATGGATGGTTCTTATCATCAGGTATCTCTGTACCAAGTTTGGGTTTGAAGTTGTGAATAGTATTTGAGAAAAAACATCTTTTGTCAAACTCGACAGTTTTTTATCTATTTCCTGAGCTCTTGTGACCCTTGACCATTCCGAGGTATCAACCAAAATTTGTGTGCAAAGTTACCATCAGGTGTCTGTGTACTAAGCTTGGGTTTGAAATTGTGCATAGTATTTGAGAAAAAATACATTTTGTCAAAATATATCTCCTTTTGACCTGTTTCCGGATCCCCTGTGATCTTGACCTTTGTGAGAGGTCGCTCAAATTGGTATGTTTAGTAGGGTCTTGCCACAAAGTATCCTTGGGCCAAGTTTAAAGACTATGCTTTAATAATCTCCGAGAAAATGCCAATGTTAAAGTTTACCACGGCCGCTGGGCGGACAACAGACGACCACCGGCCCAGAACATAGACTCACTTTTGCTTCGCACATGAGCCAAAAATTGTCTCTCCTGTTTGGCTCATGCGGAAAGCGAAGTGAATACAAACATATTTACCATTCAGTAATGTGCCATGTGTTATCTGTGCATCTTCTGTAAACTTTATTGTTGATATTTTCTCAGAGACTTAAAGTCAGACCTCAGACTTGGTCCAAAGATACTTTGTGGTGAGATCTTTGTAAAAGTAACAATTTGAGTGAACACATTGAAAGGTCATGGTCACAATGTCTTGAAATAACTCCTAAGTTGCCGTCTATGACCACTTTCAACTTTATAACAAACTTTGGACAGAGGTAACTTGTGAGTCGGAAACCCATCCCATGCATACTGAAAATTGTTTCATTGACACCTCTGAAAATTTAAGATTCAAGATGACTTTGTTGTTGCTGTGTTAGAAAATAATCGTACATAGCAAAAATTGACTTGCCACCGCAGGTGCTGCTGACATCACTTGCTCGCTCATTCCACAGCACTACAAAATGGACAGCGACTCGAGATGGGTGAAGCTCATTGCCAAGGCATCTTGTGGCTGGCACCTTTGGCCTCATCCGGACCCGAACCTCCCTGACAAAAACAGAATGTTACGACAGTCCTTGTCTCCTGAATACATAGTCCGTGAGCCAAGCTTGAAACTGGTACCATTCAGGCGGGCAAATTCTCATATATTTTTGGTATGCTCAATGTCCTTGGGGATAGAAAAATCATAGGAGACTTCTGGATCGAGTAGCTTTTTGTCGGTCTACACATGATCTTTAACCCCACCCTCCACTGTACAAACATCATCATTTTCAAGTCCTGCATCATCTTTTATCAAAGACACAAATATAAATATGTTGATTCTAGGTCAGATTTATTACTGAAGCAACATGCACAGGTATTGCTGAATCTAAAAATATGTTTAAGTCTATGTTTAGTTCAATATCCTGTCGGTGAACTCCTGCCCCCTTCCCCTACCCCCAAAATGCTGAAATTTGCCACAAAATGTAGCATTACTTTCATCACTGAGTGTACCCTTTGCTTTTATTTTGATGTTTTTGGGTCTGATATGTGGAAACACAGTATATCTACCTATAACACCATGCGTTTTTGTTTGTATGTCTAAATGTCCGTCAGTCTTTGTCATTCTGCTATGTAGTTATAGTAAATACAAAAAAATAAAATTTCTTAGAAACTATCCACGTCATTAACTTCATATTTGGCACAAGAGTAGTTGGCTGTAGTGTGATTGTACAGGTATTTTTCGATGACCTTGTGTCAAGGTCAGAGGTCAAAGATAAATTGTCATTTTTACCCCCAAATCAGCACCCTCTCGCACACTATGGCAAGATCTTCAGTTCTGATGGAAATATATTTTGTTGGATGCATCAGTTATGAATATACGTTAACGATTCTACTGTATAGGGAAGGACAGTTTCAGGAGTTTAGGACTGATCTCGTCAGGTCCCGATGATTGTTTTTCAATGACTCGATCAGTTTGCCTACTTCATACACAGCTAGAGGCGGTATAGAGGAGGGGGGTTTGTCCTTGGTCTTTTGTTTACAGAAGTTAAGCAGGATCTCCGGGCATGTGTAAGACGCATTACCGCTTGAGGGTATGATTGACTCGGCAACAGACAAAAAATGTTTGTTAAAAGTGTCTGCAGTAATACTAGAAGGAATGGCTGACAATTTCTTGCTGTTGCCACGGGTGACGAGATTAACCGCGCACCAGAGTGGGGCAGTATCTGTCTTCTTTAATCATTCGTTCAAAGAGAGACTTTTGAGCCCTGCGTACCATAGGCTTGACACGGTTACGTTGTTTTTTTGTATTCGTTTAATAGCTTGTGTCTTCTTAAGTCATTTCTCAATTTCATAGCTTCAATTATTCCTTGCGTTGGCCACGTGTGTTTTTTTTTTTACCCGCTTTTGCCGTAAAGGGGCGTGTTTGTTAAGTACTCTTGTAAAGAGTCCACACCAAACAGTCGGAGCCTTTTCAAGGTCAGTTTCGTTATTAACGACATTAAATGGTGTTTGATCAAGGTCTGCTAGAAAAGCAGACTGATTAAACTCTTTAAATGAGCGGTACGTTGTAGTTGTGTGCCCGTTCTTATGATACACTGGCAGTTTTGTTGACCAGGAACACACAGTAGGAAAGTGATCACTGATGCTGAGGTCAGGAACATTAACATTGAATACACTAAGGGGACGGTTGGTGCAAATGTGATAATGAGTGTTGCGGTTGTTTTTGTGATCCTAGTAGGGGCCGAAACTATTTGTTCTAAGCCGGTTTGTGTGGTGATGCAATCCCACGCGGTATGGGGCTTCAACATATCTATGTTCAAGTCGCCTAGTAGCAACACGTCACAGTTAGGTAAGCCAACTTTCTACTGCATGCAAGAAGAAATCGTCATACCATTCAAACTTAGCTGATGGGTTACGATAACAATAGCCGATGAAGATGGGTTTAGTTTTTGGAGCCCTAAATTTCAACCAAATGCACTCGACTTCCGGAGTTTCTATGTCCTCACGCTTTTTTACTAAATGTTGGATTGAGTTATGGATGTAAATGGCAGCCCAGTCTGACCAAGTACCAAAGGGTCACGTTGAGTGATGCTAAAGTTAGGTATGTGAACGGCTTCATCGCTTATGTCAGAGTTAAGTTGTGTCTCACTAAGACCAAACAGGTGGAATGGTTCAGACGAGTTTAGAAAAACATTTAAATCAGCCACCTTGTTAAAAAGATGGTAGGTGTTCAAGTTATCAGTTTGAAGGCTTCCGTGTGTCTGAGCATTATGGATCATGTTGAATTCTAATTCTCACAATTGAAGTGCAACACAATACAAAAAATATAAACAGAGGGAATAAGGAATAAATGTCAATGCAGTAAAATGTGGCTGAAGTTACAGCACCTCGTATCAAACGTCACAAACGGTATCCAACACGGCGTTATCAAATGAAGATCGCTTTTGATTAATAGTGTATCCGCGTATCGATGCCACGCAAGCTGTCTAAATAGTGACTGTGGTGTAGCGCACTTATCAGATGTCACATTATCAGATGTCACACGTGAAAAGAGTGTTCTGGTCAGCGGCACACTAGGCGGTGAAAAATTATGCCCTGAAATGCATTGATAAGACCAGGCACACAGTGGGTGTGGATCTGAATGCCATCACACGATTTCCTCACGACTAATCCAAAGATATGGATGAGCGGCCGTAATTATTTACCGTTACACGGATAAACACCTTGAATTTTCCGCTCCTGGCACAATGTAGAATGATTTCCACAACGAATGAATGGTTAATTGTTACTGACCCTGTTACAGTGGAGAACACCTTGTATTCTCTGTTGTAGCAGCAAGCAACACATTGCTGGCATAATGCGGTAATATCCTATCCACAAAGTATATAGGTATTTGATTCTGTTTACCACTGCAGCGGAGAACACCTTGTATTTTCCGTTGTAGTGGCAACAACTACTGTCTAAATGCAAAAAAAATAAAATAAATAAAAATACGAACTCCACGAAGTTGTAAACTATAGCGGCAACAACACACAAAGAATGCAGATAGGCCAAACGAGATCACCTAGTGTACAGGAGATAAACGCACACTCCAACACACTTTTTAGTGAGTAGGGAATAATGAACGACTGCAAAGCTACTAACACATGTACACCATTCACAAACTGCGCCCACTGGGCGCCACTGAGAATGGACGCTAGGTAGCTCGGGTAGTATGGGACATGCGTTCCATTTCCTGGTTGCTGGTAAACGGAAGATAGTGGGTAATTAGTCCAGTGAGCACCGCTAGAGAGAGGTTGGTACTGCCAAAGTGTCGCAGGCGGATACATCGGTTGCTGTTGCTGCAGCCAGTCGGGGGCAATAACTGATGTATCTTGATACTCCTGAATGGGCTGTAGTTCAGTGTAGGTGCTGCTCTTGTGGTTCCTGTTGTTGCTGTTGCAGAGGTTGATGCTGTTCTAGTTGTCGCTGCTGCTGCTGTAGCTCATTTTGCTCTTGTGGGCATCGCTGTTTTGGCTGCTGTTGCTGATGGTGCTTCTGAACAGCGGATGGCAAGCCCACTGGTGCCCGCCCCGCAGCAATATCTGAGTAAAGCTGCTTAGTGGTTGTTACATTAGGAGATGTAGCATCCCTTTGAGAGGTTGTTCGGTGGCTATCTCCGCCACCGTATTGATGTTACCGGCCAGCCTCCGCGTGCCCACGTGGGACGGGTGGATAGGGTCAAGCCGGCCATTGTTGTCCACCCAGCACAGCGCCTTGCAAGGTAGACCATTTGACGTGTGAAAGATGCCGGTGTTTTCTATAAAGGAAGCACCCACCTTTTTCGCCTCGTGGCACAGGTTGGCATTTCTTCCCTGCCCAGCATACAAGATGGAAGAGGTCTGGACTTGTGCTTTGGGGAACGCCGTTATGCAGGCTGTAACCAGCTTCTCCTACTGCTGGCTGGTGATCTCCCGCTGCTTGCAGTCGTTCACCCCTACGTGGAAGGTGACCAGTTGGACGTGGGGTGACGGCAACTGCTTTATGCACCAGTCAGTCAGGTGGGAGGTTTGCAGGCCTGACACAGAAATGACCTGCACCCTCTCACCCTGGCACATTGTCATTTTCTCTCCCTTCACGTTACGCAGGACAGAGCATCCTCTAACGAGGGTTGTGGTATCCGCCATGACATGATGTGTGAGGATCTCTTCGCTTGGAGGAGGGTGGATGAGGGTTTGTGGTTTTATGCCGTTAATCCGAGTACCGTTCCTCTCAGCATGGTCACGTTCATCTGCACCGCTGATCTCCGCTTGCTTCTCAGTCTCTTTCGGGGGCGCGTGGACTGTTGTCAGCACACCGCCAGAAGCCTGATCCTTCCGGGTACTTGACGAGCTGACGTTCTTCAGAGGGGTAATCCTTACCAGGATCACTTCACCACCTGCGGTAGCAGGGTTTACACTGCCACCGTCAGTAATCCCCTTAACGCCGTCAGTGAGAGGGGAAGGGGCAGGCGTTTCCTCAGGCACTGACTCGTTGAGCTGATTGTTGAGCTGAACAAGTTTGTGGCTAGGGACTACAGCTTCCAATCTTTCCACGTGACCGCGCACGTCATGGATAAAGTAGGTGTCACTGTCACGCGCACCCTGCAGTGTGTCCTGTAGGTGGCAGTGAAAGTCAGACAGATCGGTCAGCTGGTCCTGTAACTGGGAAAATTTGTTGCGTACAACAGACTTAGACATCTGCAGATCACTGGCTCATCATCATCATCATCATCAGTCCCTTGCCCGAACTGGGCGTTGGGGGGACTGAAAGGCAGCAGCAACAGACAGTGCTCTCCACTGAGTTCTATTTTGGGCGGTGGCAAGCAAGTCTGGCATCTCGAGTTCGGTCCATTCTTTTATGTTTGCGACCCAACTGAACTCTTTCTCTGACGACCTCGCCGACGACTTCCTTCGAGAGTGCCTTGGAGGATAGTCTTGGACAAGGTGTTGTGTCGGGTCACGTGGCCAAACCAAGCAAGCTTGCGCCGTTTCACGGTTGCCAGAAGGGGTTCATGTGGGCCCACCAGGGAAGTGACGATGCTCCGTACATATTCGTTGGTCTTGTGCTCGCGGTACGAGATGCGGAGCAACTTCCTCAGGCACTTGTTCTCAAAGGCCTGGATTTTCTTTTCTGAGTCTGCAAGCAGTGTCCAAGTCTCACTGCCGTAGAGTAGAATAGACACTACGAGGGACTTGTAAAGCCTGTACTTGATGGTGAAGCTGATGGAGTTACTTCGCCATATCCTGTCCAGCCTGGCCATTGCGGATGTTGCTGTACCTATCCTGATACGGATCTCTGCTATGCAACTACCGTCTTTGGACAGGGTGGCTCCCAAGTACTTGAAGCTATTGACCTCTTCTAGCTTCTGGCCGTTCATGTGAATGTTGCTGCTGCTGTCGCTTGTGGTGTTGATCATCACTTTGCTTTTATCCGTACTGATCTCCATGCCATAAGACCCTGCGCTACTTGAAAGTTTGTCTGTCAGGTTTTGGAGCTCACTATTGCTGCCTGCCATGAGGTCAATATCGTCTGCGAATCGAAGATTGCACAGGGATCTGCCACCAATAGAGATTGAAGTATGGTGGTCGTGGGGGGTTTCCTGCATGATCTTCTCCAGGAATATGTTGAAAAGGACAGGAGAGAGCAGGCATCCTTGACGGACACCGATCGTCGTCCTGAAGAACTCGCCTGACTGATTGTTAAGTAGAACCGCGCTGCAGGCGTTCTTGTAAAGCGTTGCGTACAACAGACTTGGACATCTGCAGATCACTGGCTACCATCACTGTAATTTCACGTAATCGGTTATCTAACTGGTCCATTCTTTCCTGCGTTTTGGATTGGAGATGATACAACTCCTGTCTCAAGGACTTGACAGCAGCAATCTGATGGAAGGCTTTGAGTTGCTGCACCCAGTAGCGAGTTCACAGCTAGCAGTACCCTCCTCAGTGAAGACATCTAAATCACCCCCCGTCCTCATTGGCTTTATTTATAGAAATCCCGCAGCTAGCTGGGACTGGTATGATGACTTCGTAGCAATGATGGATAGCGTAAATCAAAATAAAGCTGACGTTCTTTTGGGCGATTTTAATATTGATCTTTCTAAATCTAAAGGGTCCAATGCTGCATGGGCGTCAACAACAGCACTATTCGGTTTAGAACAGTTAATTAAAAACCCCACTAGAACCACATGTACATCTTCAACCCTGATTGATCATATTTATGTGACAAATGATGATAAAATATCAAATGTACATGTTCCCTCCTTAGCTGTCAGTGACCATAACCCAGTATGTTGCACAGTCTCCATGAAACTAGACAAAGAGAACAAAAAGAGACATAAAACAATTAAATATCGTTCTTTCAAAACATTTAATAACGGCGACTTTCTGCGGGATCTGCGCAATACTCCTTTCAGGGACGTGTATAACCACACTTCTCCTGACAGTGCCCTGTCGTACTGGATGGATTTATTCCTTGGAGTCCTAAATAAGCATGCGCCCATACGAGAAAAACGAGTTAAGCACTCTACCCTGCCACCCTGGTTAACAGTAGATGTCAAACAGGCCATGTCATTTAGAGACAAACTTAAGAAAGAAAAACAGTTTGAATATAAGAAACAACGAAATTGTGTTAAATACTTAGTGAGAGCGTCAAAAAAACTGTTCTTCCAGGAAATGATTAGGGACAAAAAAGATACAGCATCGGTGTGGAAAGCCCTGAACGTTATAACAAAGGGTAAATCAGCCCCTGAAATACCATCCCATTTGTCAGCTGATATATTAAATAAGCACTTCCTATCGACAGCTGAAACACTTGCTCAGTCAGCTGCAAGTAGTAACGCAGAGTACCAAGTTCCTAGTGTACTGGAAAAATACTGTGAGGCCAAAAATATACTGCAGACATTCATCATTCCTGATATTACCGTCGCTGAAGTCAGCAAATTCATCTCTAGCATGCCGAACAAAAAGTCCACCGGGATGGATGGTATAGACAACAAAATTCTGAAAATGACACTACCATATACGGTAGAGGCACTCACTTATATCTTTAACCTCTGTATAAAACACAGCACGTTTCCAACTATTTTCAAAGAGGCCAAGGTAATTCCAATCCCTAAATCAAAAGATCTTGAAGATGTCAATAACTACCGTCCTATCTCACTTTTGTCGGCCCTGTCAAAGCCCCTTGAAAAACACATACAAAAACACCTCCTCAATTTTCTAGAAAAGGGCAATTTCATAAATATTCATCAGTCCGGCTTTAGACCGAAACACTCATGTCAGTCAGCACTGGCACACATTGTAGACAGCTGGCTGGAATCAATAAATAAAAACCTGATGTCTGGAGTTGTTTTCTTAGACCTACAAAAAGCATTTGATCTTGTCGACCATGACATTCTCTTAAAGAAGCTAGCAGCATACCATATAAGTGAAACTGCCATAGCATTTTTTAGATCATACCTAAAAGACAGAAAACAAAAGGTATATACTCATGGAAAATACTCTAAACAAGGACAAGTTAACTACGGTGTCCCCCAGGGGTCGATCTTGGGACCTCTTCTATTTATAATATTCATTAATGATTTGCCTTTGCATATTACTAACACTGATGTTAATTGCAACCTGTTTGCGGACGATACGAGCCTCCATGTTTCGGGTACCCCACCCGGGTCTGCCCTGGGGGACTTGGGTGGGGTTAGGTATTTTTTAGTTCCCAGGGTCACCCTGGTCAGCCCCACAGGGTGGGTTTATCTCTCTATTCTGGGGCATGTGTTTCTGTCTACCCTTTGTCCATTCACCTGTATTTGCCTTTTTAAAACTCTCCCTACTGTCTGCACTGCCTGTAGCTCTTGATATTGGATGTGTGTTGCTAAATGGTCTTAGCTTTATTTAGGCCCATGTGTTAGGTTTACTTAATGTATTTGACCGGCTGGCGACATACATTCAATGTTCTGTTTAGTTTTTTTTTTTCACAAGCAGTGCAGGCACGTCCTGAGAAAGCCTTGTTGCTGTCGGGACGTTAAGCAATGTACAATCAATCAATCAATCCATGTTTCGGGTAAAAAAACAGCTGACATTAACATTAGCTTACAAAGTAGTCTCAGCGAGGTTTCCGACTGGTGTAGAGAGAATCATATGGTTCTTCATCCAGGAAAAACAAAGAGTATTTTAATCTTGGCTTGACTTCGCGAACGAAGATTTTATAGGAGTTGCCCACGACGTCTGCAGGCTTGTTCGTGGCTGCGGAGGCCAATCCGAGACAGGCAGGTTCGACCGCAGTGGCTGCAGGGGAAGGTATGGCCAGGGTTCTGAGCTGCGGCATCTCTGTTTTTTCTCCTGAGCCGCTTGTCCTTAAGGCTAGCTCTGTGAGAGTCCTCAAAGGAGACAGCTGCCTTGTAAATGGTGGAGCGCCAGGTGTCACGGTCCGCAGCAAGCGAAGACCACTGGTGGTGGTCGATTTGGCAGGCACTAAGTGACTTCTTGAGACAGTCTTTGTATCTCTTCTTTGGTGCCCCTCTGTCACGGTGTCCAGTAGCAAGCTCGCCGAACAGGGTGATCTTTGGTAAGCGATGATCCTCCATCCTGGAGACGTGCCCCGCCCAGCGGAGCTGTGTCCGCAGCAGCAAAGCCTCGATGCTCACAGTTTCAGCCTGTTCAAGGACCTCGACGTTGGTGACATAGTCACTCCAGTGAATGCCCAGGATGGTACGCAGGCAGCGCTGGTGGAAGCGTTCGAGGAGTCGTAGTTGGCTGCGGTAGAGGGCCCAGGACTCGGAACCATACAGCAGGGTGGTGAGGACCACAGCTCTGTACACGCTGATCTTGGTGCCTGTTTTCAGCTGTTGATTGTGCCACACCCGCTTGAAAAGTCGCCCGAAAGCGCTGTTCGCTTTTGCCAGCCTGCTGTCAAGCTCCTTGTCCAGCTTGGCGTCCGACGTGATAATGCAGCCAAGGTAAGTAAACTGGTGCACTGACTTTAGTTCAGACTCGCCAATGGTGATGTGAGGAGGGCGATACACTGTCTTGGGTGCCGGCTGATGGAGGACCTCTGTCTTTTTCAGACTGACCTCGAGTCCAAAGAGCTGGGCAGCATCTGCGAAGCAAGACGTGATGCGCTGCAGGGCTCTCTCTGTGTGTGCAACGAGGGCAGCATCATCAGCAAAAAGCAGCTCACGAATCAGTTGGTCTAGGGTTTTCGTGTGGGCCTGCAGTCGTCTGAGGTTGAACAGGCTGCCATCGAGACGGTACCTGATGTACACTGCATCGTCATCATCGAGGTCCACTGTGGCCTGCTTCAACATCATGCTAAAAAAGATGGTGAAGAGGGTCGGTGCCAGCACGCAGCCCTGCTTTACGCCGTTGAGAATAGGGAATGGTTCTGAGAGGTCATTGTTGAGTCTGACCTGGCCTTGCTGGTCCTCGTGTAGCTGGACAATCATGTTGAGGAACTTTGGGGGACAGCCAAGCCGCTCCAGGATCTGCCACATGCCTTGCCTGCTCACAGTGTCGAACGCTTTTGTTAGGTCGACAAATGTTACGTATGGCCCTTTGTTCTGTTCGCGGCACTTCTCCTGTAGCTGTCTCAGCACAAAGACCATATCGGTGGTGCTCCTGTTTGCTCTGAAGCCACACTGGCCCTCTGGGAGTTGGTCTTCAGCGATGGCAGGTACCAGCCGATTCAGGAGCAGCCTTGCAAGGATTTTCCCAGCAATGGACAGCAGGGTAATTCCCCGATAGTTGGAACAGTCAGACTTCTCGCCTTTTACACGACAAAAACACCAACGCCGACCACAGCCGTTACATTTACAACTGAACGCTAAACCGATAGAACAAGTCACAGAGTGTAAATTCTTGGGAATACAAGTTGACGAACAATTATGTTGGGAGACGCATATAAATACAGTCTGTAAAATCATTGCTAAAAACACTTTCCTGTTGTCCCAGCTTAGACAAGTAACGGATACACATACTCGTAAACTGTTTTTCATGCCCATATCAAGTCTCACGTTGATTATGTCTCCACCCCACCCGGGTCTGCCCTGGGGGACTTGGGTGGGGTTAGGTATTTTTTAGTTCCCAGGGTCACCCTGGTCAGCCCCACAGGGTGGGTTTTTCTCTCTATTCTGGGGCATGTGTTTCTGTCTACCCTTTGTCCATTCACCTGTATTTGCCTTTTTAAAACTCTCCCTACTGTCTGCACTGCCTGTAGCTCTTGATATTGGATGTGTGTTGCTAAATGGTCTTAGCTTTATTTAGGCCCCATGTGTTAGGTTTATTTAACGTATTTGACCGGCTGGCGACATACATTCAATGTTCTGGGGTTTTTTTGTGTTTTTTTTTTTCACAAGCAGTGCAGGCACGTCCTGAGAAAGCCTTGTTGCTGTCGGGACGTTAAGCAATGTACAATCAATCAATCAATGATTATGTCTCCACAGTGTGGGACGGTTGTAGTGATGTTCACATGAACAGGTTAAACTCTATATATAAAAGAGCTGTCAAAATGATAGATACGCGTCCCATTCCTACCATAGACAAATTTAGACATCTAAACATTCTCGGCCTGCGTCAACAACTTAATTTCAACAAATGCATCCTCATGCACAAGATATTAAATAACATGACACCGCAGTATCTAACCACCAAATTTGTGCCACAGCAAGAACGCGAACGGTCCTCAAGGAACAATACTTTACCCCTACCTCTGCCTAGAATTGACCTCTTTAAAACTAGTTTATCCTTTTCTGGACCGTTTGTATGGAACACTATTCCTGCACATTTGAAGACTATAGCCTCACTTGGAATCTTTAAAACGAAACTTTTGATTACCTGATGAGCCAAACATAACAACACTGGGCATTTAAACAAACCCTGATGGTTAATGCTTTTATGTAATATAATTATGCATTTATCTATATTGTTGGTATGTGTGTGTGTGTGTGGTATAAGATGAATGTTAAGTGTTATTATTATTTTGTGTCATTTTTTAAATTTGTTTATTGTTGCATGAAATAATATGTGTAAATATAATTCTTTATTATTATTATTATCTTTTAATCTATTTTATGTTGTAGATGTTAGCAACGGCAAGTTTGTAAAATGACGATTTGTTTCTGTCAAAACTTTTTACCGTTGATAAATAAAGTTTCATCATCATCATCATCATCAGTGCAGGCGACCGGAGCCCGGGCCGAGGACACGCCCCCTTGGGTGAGGTCACTGACAGATGCTGTGTACAAGACGATAGGACTGGCTACGAGGGTAACGGGTGACTGGCCCAGAAGCACATTAGCGAGGGTGGATGAGAGGCGATAATCCCGTTGAAGTGTCTCGCTAGGGGACGGGGGAGGAGGTGGGGTAAAGAGAATGGAGGAGGTCTGACCGTTGGTCGTAGTACTGTGAGCTGGAGATATATTGCCAATGGAAACGGTGCCTCGGGCATGGGATTAGTGGTGGGGGGCTCGTCGTTAGAGCGCTGAAGGGCTGACTGGGACACAGGGTTACAGTCACCCACTTGTGATGCACAGCTATAGGAGGAGATCTGAAGCGGTTGCTGAACTCTCAGGTTCTGGCTCGTTTAAGGTCCTGGGAGGGGTGTGGTGGAGTCTGGCTTGTTGTCTCTACGGCTGTTTGGTGTGGGGGACTGGCTGGTTTAAATGTAACTGAATCGGGCTTACAGTCCCTACTGACTATGAAAGTATGGTTTAAATGTGAATATTAAAACTCTTATACTGTCGCAGGTCCAATATGGTTAAAACGACCTGTCTGTAGGCTGTAAGGACCAGCAGACACAGTGTGTGACTCACACAGCTGATCCACAAACAGTGAGGCAGCAGGTCAGACCAGGATCCTGGCTAAATGAAAAAGTTTTTTTTTTTTTTTTTTAAAGGTAAAACCAGCTAGTCTCCCATAGACAGTAGTTTCGGGGAGACGGGAAATTGGATTTAGTCGGTCAGCGATGAAGGCGCGTCTACCCCTCTGCTACTCAGCTACTTCCCAATTCATAGATACAGAAAGATAAACTTTTATTGAGAACACTTAAACTTGTTTTAACTTCCTTGTAATCATAATTGATGTATATATAGACTTAAAATACGATTTCTTAAACTTTTTGTTTTTATTCAGAGAGTTTAAACACAGGGGTGGGTGTGGAGGGCCATGGTATCAGCAAACATTATGGCACCCCTCAGGAAGTACCAACATGTCTACAAGGCTGTCTGGAGTGGAGTCAGGTATGGAGGTGGAGACGATGCAGCAACTTACCACAGTGTCAGTAAGCCGAAAAACAAACATTGGCCACCTAGATCCATGGCTTTGTGCCAAATGTACGTTTAGCAGCTAGGTTAGCATAACTATACATGACGTAATTTTTATCTTGTTACTTCAATTGTTAGAAGTTTAGCCTGGCCGCCATTGACATCATAGACATGCTATTAAATTCACCCCACCGCAACCCGTCCTAAAAAGTCCCTTCTATAAATAGAAGGGATGGACTTCAAAAGGAAACCTAAATGCAAAGGAGAAAGTGTAAGGTACAACTGTGCAAAATTTCTGCTCAGATCTTGTCTTACTGTGCGAGAGGGTGCATACTTACTTACTTACGCCTGTCACCCCTACCCGGGTATAGGCCGTCGACGAGAGACCTCCAGCGACTCCTGTCCTGTGCTTCTCCTTCGATTTTACTCCAGGTGGTTCCCATTCTCTTGATGTCTGCTTGGAGGTCTTGACGCCAGGAGTTTCTCGGCCTACCTCTTTTCCTCTTTCCCTGGGGATTCCATGACAATGCCTGCCTAGTGATACTGGAAGAGGGTGCATATTTTACCATAAAATAGCATCTTTTCCCTCCTTAATTTACCTCTGTAACCTTGACCTTCACACGAGGTCATCGAAAATACTTGGGTACAATTGCACTACAATCAGCTACAAATATGCCAAGTTTGACATTATTGAAATGCCAATTTCGAAGAAAGATTATTTAATGTATATACTATAACAACATAGCAAAATGACAAGGAGTGACGGACGATTGGACGGACAGATAGACCGACAGACAAACAACACATGGCGTTATATGTAGATGTACTGTGACATCACATATTAAACCTCCCAAAATCAAAATCAAAGCAAAAGGGTATGAAAATAATGACAAATTTTGCGACAACTGAGTTTCAGAATTTTTTTTTTTTTTTTTTTTTTGGGGGGGGGGGGGGGGGGAGGGAGTTCACTGGCAGGATATAGAACTAAATACAGAACAGACTTAATCATATTTTTAGATTCAGCAATACCTATACATGTTTCAATAGGTAATTTGCACTGGAATCATATTTATATCATCATTATATCATTGTCAACGATAAAAGAAGATGGTGGACTTGAAATTGGCATCTGTGCTGTGGAAGGTACAATGGAAAAGATCATGTGTAAACAGACAAAAAGCTACTCGATCCAGAAATCTCCTACCCCACCCGGGTCTGCCCTGGGGGACTTGGGTGGGGTTAGGTACTTTTTAGTTCCCAGGGTCACCCTGGTCAGCCCCACAGGGTGAGTTTTTCTCTCTATTCTGGGGCATGTGTTTCTGTCTACCCGAGGTCCATTCACCTGTATTTGCCTTTTTTAAACTCTCCCTACTGTCTGCACTGCCTGTAGCTCTTGATATTGGATGTGTGTTGCTAAATGGTCTTAGCTTTATTTAGGCCCCATGTGTTAGGTTTATTTAATGTGTTTGACCGGCTGGCGACATACATTCAATGTTCTGTTTAGTTGGTTGTTTTTTTTCACAAGCAGTGCAGGCACGTCCTGAGAAAGCCTTGTTGCTGTCGGGACGTTAAACAATGTACAATCAATCAGAAATCTCCTGTGATTTTTCTATCCCTAGGGACATTGAGCATACCAAAAATCTATATGAGAATTTGCCCGCCTGACTGGTACCAGTTGGCCAATTTTGGAGCCTTGGCTCACGGACAAACACTATTATATGCTCTTTTGTTAATTTCCCAATTTGACTAAAGCTAGTACATGAAAATACATGTTAACAACGGAAACAAAATACTGTCCGCGATAGGGAAATAATCTCTGATCTAGGCAACGCAAAACAACTGTCAAAGCTGCACCTGGGGGCTGATCACTACAGTACAATGCCGGTGTTCAGAATGCACCGCTCCGGCAAAGTCCGTCAACACTATTTAAAACATAAATGTCATGATGGTAACATCATGAATTATTATTAATGAAATAAAACCAGCACACACACATGCAGTCATTTTCACTGGCATGCCGCTTGTTGGGAAATATCTGTCAACAGCGAAGGTCGGCGGGTCAGGCTGTACATGCTGTAGTTCACTGCAACATTGCCAACGCCAGAAACACAAGGGGCATAAACCATAAGTGTTTCTAATGCCAAGAGTGTCACAAAGGTAACGGTATGTCTGTTACAGTTTATCTCTTTTAACTGAGAGTTATAGATTATTTAATTAATTTAGTCAATGACTGAATGATGATGCCAGGTGTTGTACGGGCAGACAGTGAATTACCCCAGGAGGGATTAATAAAGTATTGTATTGCATGGGTGGGACTTTTCTGGCTATAGCCGGATTTCTGGATCCCCCCCCCCCCCAAAAAAAAAAAAAAAAAAAAAAAATTTTTTTTTTTTTTTTTTTTTTTTACTTAAAAAAAAAGTGCCCCCAGACTCCCGCTTCAGGATTCAACTTTTTTTTCTGTCCCACCCATGGTATTGTGTTGTGTTGTATTGTAAACATGTCCGCCTTGGTGAAACACCTTTAGTAAAGCTCACAGGTAGATGCATCTATGTGTGCTTCCACACTATTTTGTGGAGTCGGTCAGAATAAAGAAAATCTAGCAGTGCAGTAGTCTGTGAATAATGTAGGACGGAGCCCGGAATAGCACATGTTTAGTAGTTCCACAGTTCATCTGCATGCTGTTCTTTGAATATGTAGGCTGGCACGAATTAAGTCCAAAGTTTAGACTATTACAAAATAAAGATGATGTTCTAGTCGGTACACAACTATCAAATAAAGTTGTTGAAAACGTACATCACTGTTTTCTCAGAACGTAATGGCACAATTTACGCTGCCTGGAAAATAATAATTATAGGCATTGCTTCAAAGCACAGTTTGCAGATTTGGCTGGAGCGGCTGGCCAGGAGATGGTGCATGGCCGCTTAGAGCTACGTTTAGAATAAGCGCTTAACAAATCTCCTTTATTATTATCTTGTCCGTTCTCAGACAGATCGTTAAAAGCGAGTTTCGACTCGCTTGTTTGTGGGTGTTTTGGACAGTTGCCCAGCCAAACTTAGTACAAAGGTAGTTGATGATATGCCTTGCTTATACACGCTAATTAAAGTGCAGTATTGGAGATGAGAAGTTTCCGCAAATTGTTAAAAAGGAAGGTTTACTATGGATATCTCCGATGTCAGATTTGACACATTGGTGGTTTAAGCTCTAACATTTATATACCCCGTATTGGTATCTACCGCTTCTGAATGTAAGGTCAGTGTCTCAGGCAGCCAGTAAAAGATTGCAGATTTATCATGCACATGAGTAAGATTGCAGATTTATCATGCACATGAGTAAGATTGCAGATTTATCATGCACAAATCGTGAGGGTTTTGTTCTTTAGATTTTCTGCACAATACTTCCGTGCCCTTTAGTTGTACAGATTGTGCGAGAATTATTATTGTATAATAGGACTTTCTATAATGCTAATATCATAGATGACTGTACACCTTTGCCCTCATATACACCACACTTTCGCTGTCACAGTTAGCCATCCAGGAAGAAGAACAAGGAGTGTCGTGGATATAGATAGCAAAAAATACATGTACATAATTCTCAAATGTTAACCATTAACCCATTCAGCCCTGACGCATTACAGCAGGATATGGGTCGACCATGACAATTCAAGGGTAGTGCTAGATTAGCTTGGTGCCTGCCTTGATCCATCTCTTGCAACTTGTTAGATGTCTCCAAAATTTGGGAAAAACGTGTGACGGGCTGAACGAGTTAAGCATCTGAGGTGAATTAGATATATCATTTGAGGAATTGAGGAAATAACGTTCAGTAGTTACATTGTGCATGTACTTCCAACTGTGTAGATAGGCATTTTTCTTATATGGCTCCTTGAGACCTGCACTCTCTTGAACCTGCAAGATACAGGCCATGGAACACAGTGCCGTTTCCTTACTGTACAGTCTCTTAGCCATAGTCAGTCCCAGGCATCCCCTAATATTTCAATCCCCTAAAAAACACTACTGCCCACCAGCTGCACATTTGCCATGCACAAAATAACAATAAAAACAGCACATTGACAGTCTCATTTCTTGGCTATGAACCCGATTCCTTACCAACCCCACACCCAAGCTCAGCTGAAATCGGCGTGCCCCTCAAATCACTACGTCAACGGCAACTCAACATAGGCCCACAATTGTCCACTGGATAAGCTCGGGATGGTATGAATCAAAGCACCAAACATGTCTCCTCTCATCTAACCAGAAATTTCCAGCCAATTCTAACATTCAGCCCTACTACAAATTTTCAAACAAGGCAAAAATTATTTTTCAAAACACCGGTCCTTGCACTGCTTCAACTGTCCAAATTTGACTATGTAATATAAGAATACTTTATTATCTTGGAAAGAGAAATTCGGTTGTGGTACATTTATAACAAATAGTACAAACAAGACATGAAAACATTATAACATAATTATGAACATGTGACCTACAGAGACTCAACAATCAGCCCTGTGACACTACAGTAGGGGGTGGATCAATGATAATTCAAGGATGGTGCTAAATAGCTTAGCGTCTCGGGTGTCAAGCTGTTCTGATGCTACCCTTGACCTGTCATGTTTGATCCGTCTCCTGAAGTGACTTGTGGTCTCCAGATGTCGGTTCCCAAATTTGGGAATTCAACCTTACGGCTCAGTATACACGAGCGACGGTCTTCAGTCCTGGAGGCTTATTCAGCTACATGTATTTTAAAATCCAAGAAAGCTGAATATCGCCTTTTTGTTTCAGACAGAACCTCCCTTCAGCCAGACTGTTCCATCTGCAAGAGGCATAAATTCTTAGGAACCCCTGCATCTGCAGGGGCTCATGAGAATTTATTTCTCTTGCTCGACCTGCCATGGACCATTTCATCTTGTATTTATCTTTGTACTTTTTCCATTCTTTGCTCTTCGTGGGGAAGGTGCGAGGCAGGTGAATATTTGTTTGTTGTGATCTGTTGAATTTCGGTAAATTCCTGATGTTAATGCTGATAATGACATTGACACATTTAAATTAAAAAGTTAAAGATTCTGATTACCATATGAAGTCTCTAACCATGTGTGTTTGTACTGCAAGACACAAGAAATGTTACACGAAGGAAACAAGCGAACAGTGAATGCATTCAGTATTTTATTTCCATGTAACAGTTTACAAAGGTGACACTACAAAACAACCTCGGCAGCTTAGTCTATCTCTCAAACTCCCAGAACTAAATGACTTCCATTCTGTAGGATGGAAGTCATTTCGTTCTGGGAGTTTAAGAGACTTCGCGTGACGCTACAGTACTTTAATTTCAATTTAACATGGGCTAAAAAGTAGAAGTGAATATCTGTACTTAGACTGTACAGGGTCTCTGAGAATGTATGATGCAGCAACATGAAAAATGCTTGTGATTGCCGTTTTTATCCCTTCCTGCATATAGTTTACAGTATGGGTGCAATGAATGCATGCAGCCAATAGCAGGGCTTGTAATGGTCTGGAGTTTAAAAAAATGAAATTGGTCCAGGTGCCATCTAGGCGCTGGTAGAGGGTGCGTCTTGCATCCATTTTACCAGCTGCGATTCAGACATGCGCAGTTCCGTGTTTCCGTTTGACTTGAGGACACGCACAACAAACTTTTTAATTGGAGGAAAATCGTTTTCAAACTTTTTTGTTCTGCAGAAAACCTTACTGTTCTCGGCGGAATTTTTTTTACATGCATAAATTCGCGGAACCGCGGAAAATTACAAGCCCTGCAATAGTACTGTTAACAGTGCCAGTAGCTGCATACATTCCCATTCTTGTCATGCCAATCTCGACATGAACGCTGCTCACATGTGATGTACAAATACACACCGTGCCGATTGAGAGAAGATGATTATGACAATGACGCCCGTAAAAAGTTGAGTCTACGTTTCAATCACGACTCTCCAGTAGTCTTTAAACACTCTCGACTAGAACATTACAAGGACTATATACAACCTTCTGTATTGTAGATTTACAACCAAGTTTCTCATGATGTGAACATATACTTTCCCACTACTAGATGGGAACATTCAGCTAACACTGCTGGTGGGGGGACCTGCAGGTGGCAGTATGGCCAAGATCAAAGGGAAATGTCCGATTAACTACTTGAAGAAACAATTCTCTAAACATACTCTCTAAAAATAATCCTAGCTAGCCGAATCTACTTAACCCTCTTGTGCATGCAGCTACCAGTACCACTAGGTGCACACACAAGGGGGTTAAACACAGGAATGCTTTGAATATAAAAAGTGAATATATATTGACTACATCACCTCTCCTGGATTTATACTCCAGTATACAGCCACTCACACGGTGCTAGATGGGGCAGTGTGCTTTTTTAGTGAAACAAAATCACAGACCACTCTATCCACAGCCACTTGCAATTTCTCAGAGCATGCACACATCCAACACAATACAATAAAATTAATATGTACATCAAATCACAACTGAAATGCCACAAAAGTATACTGAAGTGCTAAACATTGTGGAAATTAGTTGCATTCTTGTGTAAATTTTATTTTCTACAACAAATACAGTTAATGCTAAAGGTCAAGAATTTAGGAGCACTCTACCAGCAAAGTGAGACGATGTAATAAGTTACAATGTCAAAGTTTGAGATTTGTTGAAACTACAGTAAAGGTTTTTCACTTTTGCAGCAAGCTATTATTTAGCCATCCACAAAGCAAATACTGTCCACACAAAATACAGCAGATTGATCAAAACAGCCCTCAGAGAAATAACCAATAAAACTAGATAGTAGATATGATGTGCGGCTTAAGCCACATATCCAGATGCTGTTCGTCTTGAACGAGTTAAGGAATGTTACATGTTAGCTGCATTTCCCTTCTTATGTATATGTTTTCAGTTTCTACCGACAGAAAACTAACGGGAAACGATGAATGTCATACTGGACTATGATTTAGTTTTGCTGGACCAGTATCGGCTTAGTTTCCTGAACTGAAGCTTGAAAAAAAGACATACCATACACCAAATGTCCAATCTGCTCCTTGTATGTTTATCACAGTACTACCGATGCCGTCGTGATTTTTTCTTACATTGCAAACAACAAAAATAATGATCTCCAAAGTCTCTTACAATCCTTTCATAAAATATGGAGATGACATGTCACATGAACTATATACATAACCCTTTAACTTCCAGAACTGAATGACTTCCATTCTGCACCTAACTGAATGTAGCTAATAAACTAGAGTCCTAATCCGTGAATAGTCTATACATGTCATGTACGAAGTGGTGCATTTACAGCGAGGTGGTTTCTTTGGAGGTGGAAGCCGCAGCTGTCTGTGCGCGATGAGCATCTCGTGGGTAGTACTTGGCCAGTGTAGACTGTGGGATACGCTTCAGCATCTCCTTGGGGAAGATACGCAGCAGTTGCCAACCGATGTCCAGTGATTCAAAGATAGTGCGGTTCTCATAGTGACCTGCAAGGCAGCCACAAAAATACAAGGGAATGTAACAATACAACATCTAACAACAACAAGAAAGGCAAAGTCATTATGGCTCATGTGTATGATGGTTGGTTGTACATTGCTTAAAAGTCCTGACAGCAACAAGACTTTCTCAGGATGTGCCTGCATTACTTACTTATGCCTGTCACCCCTACCCGGGTATAGGCCATCAACGAGAGACCTCCAGCAACTCCTGTCCTGTGCTTCTCCTTCGATTCTACTCCAGGTGGTTCCCAGTCTCTTGATGTCAGCTTGGAGGTCTCGACGCCAGGAGTTTCTCGGCCTACCTCTTTTCCTCTTTCCCTGGGGGTTCCATGACAATGCCTGCCTAGTGATACTGGAAGCTGGCTTCCTCAGACTGTGACCAATCCATCCCCATCTTCTTCGCCCAATTTCATTCTCTGCTGTTATCTGCTCTGTTCTCCCCCAGAGTCTGACGTTGCTAATCTTCTCTGGCCAGTGGATTTTCAAACTTCTTCTAAGGTAACTGTTTATGAAGATCTGTACTATGTTGACTGTGGTTTTTGTCAATCTCCAATCTCTACTTATAGGAGAACTGCTTTTACGTTGGAGTTGAAAATCTGGTGTGTTGTGACAGCTCTCTGGAACTCCACACTTTTTTCAACTGGAGAAAGGCTGCTCTGGCTTTACCGATTCGTGCTCTGACATCTGCATCAGTGCCGCCTTTTTTGTCTATGATGCTCCCGAGATAGGTGAAGGACTCCACCTCCTCCAACGGGGTGCCAGCAAGCAAGACTGGTTCTTCCCTGGTTGCGTTCAGCCTCATTGTCTTGTTTTCTGTTTGTGAATGGTGAGGCCCACTTGGGACGAGATGTCAGCAAGCCTCGTGGTCTTGTCCTGCATTTGTTGAGTGTGGGACAGTAATGCCAAGTCGTCTGCAAAATCGAGGTCGTCAAGCTGTGTCCACAGTGTCCACTGTATTCCACTTCGTCTGTGCTCTGTGGTCATCTTCATGACCCAGTCTATGGCCAGTAGGAAGAGGGATGTGCCTGCATTGCTTGTGAAAAAAAAACTAAACAGAATGTATGTCGCCAGCCGCTCTAACACGCTAAATAAACCTAAGACCATTTAGCAACACACATCCAATATCAAGACAGTAGGAGAGTTTAAAAAAGGAAAATACAGGTGAATGGACCAAGGGTAGACACTCACAAACCAAGATTCCCCTTTGTTTGTGTACAAGGGTAGACAGAAACACATGCCCCAGAATAGAGGGGAAAACCCACCCTGTGGGGCTGACCAGGGTGACCCTGGGAACTAAAAAGTCACTAACCCCACCCAAGTCCCCCAGGGCAGACCCGGGTGGGGGCTGTTTACGTGTATGACCTATTTACATACGTGTGACCTTTGTGACAAGTAAAGGGCTGGCTTTTGCACCAGCAACATCCATGTTTTCTGAAAATGTAAGCATTTTTCACACATCTGTCAACCCCTCCCCCCCGTGACCTTTGCGATGAGTCACCTAAATTAGTATGCATAGAAAGGTCTTTGATTTAAGAATTTGCAAAAATGTTGATAATACCTACAATTTTATCAAAAATTTGCATTTTACACACATTTGCTGGCCTCTTGTGACCCTTGACCTTTCCGAGGGGTCATCCAAATTAGTATGCTTAGATAGGTCTTACCATCAGTTATCTCTGTACCAAATTTGGGTTTGAAGTTGTTAATAGTGTGAGAACACACATCTTTTGTCAACATATGGCTATTTTGGACCTATTTCCTGAGCTCTTGTGACGCTTGACCTTTCCGAGGGATCAACCAAATTAGTATGCATAGAAAGGTCTTACCATCAGGTATCTCTGTACCAAGTTTGGGTTTGAAGTTGTGAATAGTATCTGAGAAAAAAGAAATTATGTCCAAATATAGCTATTTTTAGCCTATCTCCTCATCCCCTGTGACCTTGACCTTTATTAGGTCACTCAAATTGGTATGTTTAGAAAGGTCTTGCCACAAAGTGTCCTTGGGCCAAGTTTGAAGACTGTGGCTTGAATAGTCTCCGAGAAAATGCCAACATAGTTTACCAGGGACGACGCCCGACCACTGGTCCAGAACATACTCACTTTTGCTTCGCACGGGAGCCCAAAAGGCCTTAAATTCTTTCTGCAAATTTCACATAGCATGCTAATGACGGGGATACACATGGGCCCCTGCAGCTGCAGGGTCTCGTGGGAATCTAAGCCTCTGGCAGATGGCAAGAACGAATCCATTGTTATTAACCTATTCAGCCCTGACGCACTACACCAGGAGATGGGTCAACCATGATAATTCAAGGGTAGTGCCAGATTAGCTTGGCGCCGACAGGCGCCAAGCTAATCTGGCACTACCCTTGAATTATCATGGTTGATCCATCTCCTGCAACAGGTGCATAGTCGTTAGATGATGCCTCCAAAATTTGGGAACTACGCGCATCGGGCTGATTGAGTTAACCCGTTTTCATCCTGATACGCTAATGCTTGAAATAAAGTTTACCATTTTAGTTCAAGGGTGGTGTCACAATAGCTTGGCGCCTACAACTAGTACATAGCACCATCAGGCACCAAGCTATTTGACATCACCCTTGACATAAAATGGTTGATCTATCTCTTAATTTGTAATGTAGCCTTCACAGGACAATAAGCAAAAAAATCAGCCTCGGGATGTCGTGGGTTAGCAGTAGAGATATTGGCATGGTCAATGACAATACCATTTTCCACATCTTAGATGGGTTTCCCTTACACACCTTGTGAGATGAAGTTCTTCTCAAACTTGATGAGGAACTCGAGGTACAGCAAGTCTTCTGGGGTCAGGGCCTCCTCTCCCACCACAGCCTTCATGGCCTGCACGTCCTTGCCGATGGCGTAACATGCGTACTGCAGCAAGCAATCAGACATATCACTTTGTGACTGTATTTTTGATCGACTAAAGTAATGTCATCATACTGAACTGCTGCATACAAACACACTCAGAATGGTGTCTTCATGTTACATGTACTTGTCTGCCGTGAGATGGCCTTTATTTGCCTGCTCAGCGTTAAACCTAACTAACCAACTACATGTACTGTATTATGATAACAAAATGTGGAACTATAATAAATGTGCCGATTTTAGAAACGGCTGGGTTTCCCTTTTAACCCTTATCATTCGGAATACACCAGTGTGTGAAATAATTTTGACTAAAATAGTTCAAGGGTAGTGCCAGAATAGCTTGGCGCCTCTAGGCGCCAAGCTATTCTGGCACTACCCTTGAACTAAAGCCATTGGTCTATATCCTTATCTGTAAGTACTATAATGTAGCTTGCATGTGGCAGTTCACAAATTTGAAGCTTTTAGCCTCAGTATGATATGGGTTAACATCTGGGTAGTTTTGGACAGTACTGGTAACATTTTGACAAAATGGCCCTAGTAAAGGCAAGAGGAAGACAATACTGGTGGAAAAGACCCAGAAGCTTGTAACAAAGAAGATGCCATACCAGCTGGTTGGAGACATCGGAGTGATCCTCTCTGGTCATGCCCTCACCGATGGCAGACTTCATCAGACGTGACAGGGAAGGCAGCACGTTGATGGGAGGATAGATCTAAATGTAACAAATACAAAATGACTTAAATTCTTTAAAATGTACTAAACTATTCTTGGTATGGCAAAATATGCACTCTGTACAAACTTTGCACTCTGTTTAATATTGTCTAATATCACTAATATGTGAAAAGATGTTAAATAAAATCCTGAATCCTATGCACTCTGTACAAACTAGTCTTGGTATGACTCGGTCATGCACTCTATATAAAACTGTAGAAGGATCAGAACACTGGTGCTGAACATGTTAAATTTCCTCCACACATTTCCGTTACTTCTAAGCAAGCACGTTTACAATTTACTTTTATACATGCAGCTGAATTTAAATTTCAGTATTTGTTTTTACCAGAAGTATGAAGGTCTAATGTAAACTTCTCTACAGTGTGACTCACCTGTCTGTTGTGCAGCTGTCTGTCGACGTAGATCTGTCCCTCTGTGATGTAGCCAGTCAAGTCAGGGATGGGATGTGTGATGTCTGCAACACACCAAATGAAACAAAGTCAAACAAATGAAATCCAGGCGTGAAGCTTCACTAGTGATCAGTGTCTGACAGTCTTCTTCACCCAAATGACACTCTTAAGTTCAGGTACACGTACAAATTAATCTGATCTTGGGTCAATAAGAGGCATTGTCTCGATTTAAAAGTGACATTACAAGAGTGCAAAGAGGGAAGACTGCGTGGTAACAAAACCCATATCTGATGATTACCATACTAATATGACGGTCTTCATGACCTTTTATAATACAATACAATACAATAATACTTTATTAATCCCTCAAGGGGAAATTCACATTTTTGCCACCACCGGTGCTGCTTACATTCACTCACTCGCTCATTCCACAAATTACAATAACAGAGTTACAAAAATGGACAATGACTAAGCACACTGATATCCAAGGCCTACTTTTCTATTAATAGCTCTCTGGCGCATGCTAATGTTGTTGTCTGCTTTGTGTTTTGCCGACACCATGAACGCTATTCACTTCATTCATCATTAAGAATAAATTTTGAAAAGCGTATATTCACTCCAGAGGTAACAGGGCGAAGCAGGCAGTCGCTAGGTTATTTCGATCTTACTTTCAAGAATATGCACACATGTAACTCACAAGTCATTCATGTGTTTATGGATGAAGCCCAACCTCCCCGTCACTGTGAATGGAACATTCCAAGACACAGAACACAATCATGCTGTATCAACGCAAAGTGAGTGTACACTCCAGTTTTTGTGTGCATAATACCACCACCATAGTTTGTTGAGTACAATGGTTTGGAGAATATTTACTGAACTGCTATTATGGTTCTGGATTATCGCTGAGAGTCTTCTTGACATAAATGTTATTCGATAAGGTTTCCAACTTCAAAAGAAGCGTCAGTGTTTATACCTCATGATTGCGCTCATACAGCGTCAGAGTGTAGCCTTCTGTTCGTATGGAGGAAGAAAGGATGCATCATAGTTCTACACCAAATTGTACAAGTAAATCTGTCATGCATATGGCCTAAAAGTCATTGAAGCCGCTCACGTGTTCTAGCGACGTCTCGATGTGACCAAAAGCCATAATTTTGTAGCGGATCTGAACAACAAATATTCTCATGTGAACCTGTGGCTGCTGGGGCTTGTCTCATCACATTTCCCAAATTTTGGAGGTGCCATCTAACAACTGTACCAGCTGCAGAAGATGGATCAACCATAATTCATGGGCAGTACTAGATTAGCTTGATATCTAATGGTGCCATGTAGTAGTTGCAGGAGATGGGTCAACCATCATAAATAATTTAAGGGTAGTGCCAGATTAGCTTGGCACCTGATGGCAACTTGTACTAAATGTAGCAGCTGGACTGACCATAATTTAGGGGTAGTGCCAAATTACCATTACCAATGAATCATCCATAGCTGCCAACCTTGAGGCAACCAAATTCCGGAGTTGCCGAGGGGGGTGGGTGGGGGGCGGGGGGAGCAGACGCTAGACCTTGGCCGAAAAATAAAATGACAGGGGGAGAGGGGGGGGGGGGGGGTGTCACGCGAAACCTTGCTCCGGCTGAATAATCAAACAAACACCAGTGCCAATGCGCAGCAATGTTTATGCCTGCCGGCACATTTTACGAAAGGCAAAGTGTTCGCCCTTTCTCCATTTGTCGAAGCTTGTAGTCTGGTCTAGATGGAACTTCACCAATCACTTCTGCTTCTTTGGAGGCATGATTTGTGAAAATCACTAAGCATGTGCTCCAGACCAGGAAAAATTTGAAGGAACCGGAACAAACACAGAATGGACGGAAATTTGCTGCGTATGCGTAATCAAGACTGGCTGTGGGTCCCTGAAAGCTTAGCGGTACAGTATAACGGCAGGCTCAGTCTCAACTACAGGCGCTTGGCCCCGTGCGGTACGCCAAAATGCCTCAAATTTTAAAACAAAGCTTGAAAATCTGAAAATCAGGAAAACTGTACCAAAAAAACAGAAAATATGGACTTGAAAAAAAATCGGGAAATTCCCCCAAAATTCGGGAGGGTTGGCAGCTATGAATCATCCATCTCATGCTGTAGTGTCTTGGGACTAAATGGGTTAAAGTGATTTGCTGCAGGGCAGGCTTTGCTCAAATTTGCCCACAATGGATTTTTAATGTTGTCCTGCCTCAACTAAGACTTTCCTACCAGTCTTTCACAATCGATGTGAGTAGGCACATGCAACAGATGTCATTTACATGAAGTATAGTAACTTTGGTACAATAGGGTGAACTTCAACTTCACAAGGACTAGAACTTTTGGGAGTGGGGTGGAGGCTGAAAAACAGACAGATACCAAACCAACTGCAAAAACAAAGACATCAGAGCAATTACCAAATGAACTTCAGTGCAGTTTCACACCACTGTGCAGGCAGGTACTGGTACTGTTTAATGAATGTGTAATACTGTTAAGCCTACACGCTTAGTATGTAAGAAACACAGAAAGCACTGACCGTCATTGGGCATAGTGAGGATGGGGATCTGTGTGATGGAGCCGTTACGTCCCTCCACTCGCCCAGCACGCTCATAGATGGTGGCCAAGTCAGTGTACATGTAACCAGGGAAACCACGTCGACCTGGCACCTCTTCTCTGGCAGCAGACACCTGCAAGGTAAAATTCAGGTGAGAATCATTTCTCAATCTCAGATACCAGCTTCTGTTAAACCCTCCGAGCCCCCCTGACACACTACAGCAACTCTGACAGCACAAGGTGGTGTCAGGATATATTGGCGCCAAGTTATCTGGCACTATCCCCGATTTATAATGGTTGATCATTTGCCAAAACTAAAATGATGTCTTCAGAGGGCATCAGGATTCAACTTGTTCAACCATAACTCACAGAAATAACTGACATTCTAAATACTGCTCTGACTCCATATATTGCGGTCTGGTCATTGGGGTCCAAAACAAGGGGCCACGATATATTGGGCCGGAGAGGGGGGGGGGGGGGGGTGTTCTGTGCATTCTTTTTTACAAAGCTGAGTACATCAGAAACACGTACTTGCACTGTTATCACAGAAAAAGAACGTTTGTCATTTTATGAAGGTTCGGAAATGGTCCATTTCCTACTCTATTCAGACTTAAATACATTTACGCATTTAAACTGTGTGATCATGCCCACCATACCAATTGTGTTGTACATGACAAACACAATTTCACTGGTGCTGCAAAAGCCAATCAGAAATGCCAGCTCTTCTAGGATACGTTAGGAACTAAATGAGCGTCTTACGTGTCATGTCAAACAAAAAATGCGCTCGCGCGCACACACACCGCAGGCACGAGATCCTAACAATTTTGAAAAAGCCGAAACTTACAATTTACAATCTCTTTGCTATGTTTGTGGTTGTTTTTCTTTTTAGGGCACGTTTGTGTTAATCATAGGAAAGACTTAGTGTTCAGTTGAGTTGTTTTGCAGAAGTATCATGTACCTTTTGTTTCTTTTTGCATGGAGAATTACAATCCATTTTTGGTGTGTAGTTAGAATGTTGCATATTTTTGCTACAGCGTTGAAAAGTCTGACCTACATTAGACTGGAAGGTTCTAGTAGCGGAGCAATTATTCTAGTGACCTAAAATATGATGTCAAAGTTGTGCAGTACACATGTTGGTAACATTTTGCAACATTTATGGTATGTGCCTAGAAGTTTGTAGAAGGCTGTGGACAGATCTAGAGTGTTCTTTCTCATGAATATTAATAAGTTTTGGTTACGTTTTCTTTTCTGATTGGTTGGGTTGTATAATTTGGTGGATTGTTTGGGAAATCTGTAATGGTATAAAAGAGCGCGTTAGGAAATATGTACATACATTGCATGAGAGACGCAGTGTGTCAAAAGTGTTGATGCAATGTAGAGGAGACAGTGTATCAGTGTTGGTGCATTGTATGGGAGAAGCAGTGTATCAGAATTGTGGATGCATTGTACGAGACATTGTACCAACGTGTGGATGCATTTATGGACGCATTGTGCTGAGAGTGCACTGTGAGAATAAAGTGCTGTTGGAACTGTTACTCCAGTGTGGTCTACAACGTTGTGCCACATGTGACAAGTTGCAGCTGAGTGAAGTTTCTTTACAAGAACCCTACGTGCATGTGTCTGGTGTGATTGCATCATACTACGCCAACCACCACCACGTAACACTCTTAGCTAGCATCCATCTGCAACGCTAGTGTGTTTTGCTTGAAGTTGTCACATGATGACTGGTGAGCAGTAGGGTAGTATACCTCTCTTTAACTTCAACATTGGACCGCCTAACTCTGCAGCAAGCATAGACATTAATTATCCCTCGCATCTAATAATAATAATAATGTACATTAAAATAGCGCTTACCCTTCAAACGAATGGTGCTCTAAGTGCTTTACAAGATAAAAAATCACAGAACAAAAAGTACAAGAAAGAAAACGCTACAATGTTACCAAATAAAGTGACACATATGGAACTCACACATACACACACACCGTTACAAGAACAGTTACTGCCAAAGATTGCTAACACACTGAAAATGCATCTAACTATATGCACAAGAAAACAGATAGGTCTTGAGCAGTGATTTAAAAGCAGAGTTGGGGCATGTCTGACATGGGCTGGAAGGTCGTTCCAGGTGACTGAACCGAAATAAGAAAAGGCACGCTGGCCATGGCTAGACTTCTTTCGACTAGGAACCCTGAAAATATGCGTGTCTGATGCTGAACGTTGGAATCTTGAAGGCGTGTAAATATGAACCAGGTTGGACAAATACGGGTGAGCAGAACCGGTAATAGCATTGTAACAAATGACAGAGACCTTGTACACAATTCTTTGAGATAAGGCAGCCAGTGCAGATCAACAAGTAAGGGTGTTATGTGCTCACGTTTCGGTACGCTGTAAATTAGTCGGGCAGAGCTGTTCAAAACTCTTTGAAGTTTATCAAGAAGATTCTGAGGAACACTAGCCAAAAGGGAATTACAAAAATCAATGCGTGAAAGAACAAGGGAGGGAACAAGCCTTTTAGTTGCTTCGGTAGTGAGAAGGTGTCGAATTGAACTGATCTTTATCAATTCAAAGAAGGAACATTGGCAAACCTTGTTGACATGCTCTCTCATGGTCAGCCTGTTGTCAAAGATAACACCAAGATTACGGGCCAACTCGGAAAAGGGGATACTGTTCTGACCAAACCCTGATCTGTGCCTAAGATCTTCCTATCATTGCCTGTGTTCTTCGTTAGAGGAGGTGAATGAGGGTTCAACGTTATTTTTTGCACCCTCTAGGTTGGGGGCCATAATCGCTGGCTGCTGAGCGTGGTGAAACTTGACACCCATGAAAAGCATAGACCTTGATGCGCACCAAAACAGTGTTTCCTATTACTGCATTTATGTGTGTGGTCATTTTTAGGTGGAGGTCACATTGTCGTCTGTGTGAAGCTGCTCCCGCATGGGCAGCAGCCAGTCAAGTGGGGAGACATCTGCCATGTGACAGAAGCCTAGACCCTCATTATACACTGACTGTCTCCTAACCTCTTTATGTGCATACATGTATGTAATGTGTTCTCCATGTGGAGAAGGTTTGTGGGTGTTCAGTGCCCCCCCCCCCTCCCCCCTCTGCGCGATATATCGAGTCCTAGCTGTAGTGTCATTTAGTTCTGGAAGTTATAAGGTTAACAACTGCAGTCACTAGTTTTTGGCTACAGAACTGTCTTTTTTTGGAGTTAAACAAGGGCAGTCATTTGTAACACAACCACGCTCACCTTCCTATAGCCCATGACTGATCTTACAAAAGTCATCAAACACCTTTGTAGGATCACAAAAGACATAACATTTCAGGCCAATGACACTGCCTGGCAAAGCAACTGACAGTGACATTGCTAACTCACCTCTCTCAAAGCCTCAGCATAGGAGCTCATGTCTGTCAGGATAACCAGCACATGCTTCTCACACTGGTACGCCATAAACTCAGCTGTGGTGAGGGCAATACGCGGTGTGATGATACGCTCGATCCTGCAAGCAACACACTGTTAGTGTCACCAATAACCCATACACTGAATGTTAACCCCCTTGTGCATCCAGCCACCAGTACTGTAAACATTACTGGTGACTCCATGTGCAAGGGGGTTAACTCTATGTCGACTATTTGATTGTACTGTAATATGCACTCTGCCATTCAGTATCCTTTGAAGTGGGTTTGGAAAATGTGTATACCTTGCTTTAAAAATTCATAAGAAACAACTGTAATATTCACGTGTTGGGCATGATTGCGTGTTTAATAATGTAAGTATAACTATAAGCCTGACAATGTCAATACATTGCATAATTTGCTATCAACATGTTTTGTTTGACTGTTCAATGTTGCTGTAAGCATTTTCTGTCAGAAAGATTACATTGAGACTAACTCGGACAGCCTGTAAAGTAACCAATGATAATAAGTAAAACCCTATTAGAAATACTATGTTAAACTTAGTGTCCAAAGCATGCTAAATCTCCACAATGGTGAACACACGTGCAAACAATTGTACCAACAGATTCAAGTCGCTACTAGAACAGGTTATTTCATCCCCTGATTTAATGAAAGTCTGCATTCTTGTTTCACTATGCCCTTTGATTTTCTATTCAGCAACAGCTTTGGCTGCTCCCCTCCTCAAACAAGAATGACAAAGCCCTCTAGGCTCATGTTCATGACCGATCCACATAATTAATGACCTTTGTGACCTTGATCTTCGAACAGGTCACGGAAATAAGCAAGTTTTAAAACATAACATAAGGAAAAGGTTGGCATTTGTACCCACAAAATCCATGTTTTCTAAAACTTTATGCATTTGTCACTTTTGTCAATCTCCCATGACACTGAGTACTGGTAGTGAACCAAACTAGTGTGCATAGAAAGGTCTTATCGTCAGCTACCTTTCTGCCAAATCTGGTTGAGAAGTTTTGCAAAAGTCCTGATAAAAACAAAAATACTAGACATTCTCACATCATCTGCTGATCTCTTGTGACCGTTGACCTTTCCAAGACGTCATCCAAGTCAGCATGCATAGGAAGGTCTTACCATCAGGTATCTCTGTTCCAGGTTAGGAATGGAAATTGTTAACAGTATTTGAGAAAAGCATTTTTTTGTCAGAAAATGGCTATTTGTGACCTATTTCTGATCTCGTGACCCTTGACCTTTCCAATGGGTCAACCAAATTAGTATGCATAGAAAGGTCTTACCATCAGGTATCTTTGTACCAAGTTTGGGTTTGAAGTTGTAAACAGGACTTGAGAAAACAAATATTTTGTAAAAATATCGCTATTTTGGACCTATTTCCTGATCTTTTGTGACCCGTGGCCTTTCTGAGGGGTCTACCAAATTAGTATGCACAGAAAGGTCTTACCATCCGGTATCTGTGTACCAAGTGTGGGTTTGAAGTTGTTAATAGTATTTGAGAAAAAAATTAATTTTGTTCAAATATAGCAATTTTTGACCCATTTCCTGAACCCTTGTGACCTTGACCCTTAAGGGAGGTCACTAAAATTGGCATGTTTAGAAAGGTCTTGCCACAAAGTGTCCTTGGGCCAAGTTTGAAGATTGTGGCTTGAATAGTCTCCAAAAAAATGCGCATGTTAAAGTTTACCACGGATGACAGCGGATGGACAGACAACCGACCACTGGCCCAGAGCATAGACTCACTTTTGTTTCGCACGTGCGCCAATAAAACCAGCAAAATCTTTATCATCAAAAAACTTCCTCTCAGAATCATGTCCGTCTGCCATGCTAATGAAAACCTAGAGCAATTGAACATTCTGACTGAAAAGTCGCTGTTAGAAAAGTAGAAGCAACTCAACTTGAAAACACTACGCAAACATGGTATGAACAGGCAGTCCATTCATCTTAGATTTGAGCGCACACCCTTTAACCACTTCCCAATACTAGTTAACCCTCTTAACCCAACAGCCCCATTTCCAAACTTTTGGAGGCATTGTCTAATGACTATGTACCAGTTGTAGGAGATGGATTGATCATGATAATTCAAGTGTTGTGCCAGGTGAGCTTGGCGCCTGAAGGCGCCAGATCAATCCATCTCCCGCTGCAGGGTCATTGGGGCTAAAAGGGTTAAGCATAAAACAAGCAAAAAGCGTGTGTACTGTACTGGGCGGCGCATTCCTACACTGCTGTGACAAGGGTAGCAAGTTGGAGGCGGACTGGCCCAAACATTGTAGGCAAAGAGGTACAGAAATAAATCCGAGCAACGTGAATCTAGAATGGAATTTACTTACTAGACACAATATATAAACTGAATAGAGAGTATCTCAAAAGTAAGCTTGCAACATAAATTATGTTCTGTACCCCTGTCACAAAAATGTGGAGTTTATCAACTTGTTTGACTTTTCCAATCCTAAGCGTATTTCTTTTATTTTCTAAATTATTTACAACATAATTAATGTACTTAGCATTTAAGAAAAACAATATTTTAATAAAAATCCTCTCACGTGGGGTCATTGGCAAGGTTTAGGAAGAGACACACATTTTCCATAGACCCATTCTCCTCAAAGTCCTGCTTGAAGAATCGTGCAATCTCCATGTTCACCTGAAAAAAACACAACATTCACTTCATATATCGAACATTCTGCCTACTAAGAAAGATTCAAAATGCCTACTAAAATAAACAATGTATGCTAGATTCGTTGAGACATCTAGTGTTTAAAACTGCATAGTTAATCTGTTTGTGTGCAGCTCTGTAACTGTAATTAACCCATATCATACTGAGGTTAAAAGCTTCAAATTTGTACACTGCCATATGCAAGCTACATTATGGTACTACAGATAAGGATATAGACCAATGGCTTTAGTTCAAGGGTAGTGTCAGAACAGCTTGGCGCCAAGCTATACTGGCACTACCCTTGAACTATTTTAGTCAAACTTCTTTCACGCACTGATGTATTCCGAACGATAAGGGTTAAACAGTACTGGCGACTGCATGCACATGTTGGTTAACCCTTATCATTCGGAATACAGAGTGTGTGAAATAAGTTTGACTAAAATAGTTCAAGGGTAGTGCCAGAATAGCTTGTCATCTATAGGTGCCAAGCTATTCTGAAACCACCCTTGAACTAAAGCCATTGGTCTATATATGTAAGTACTATAATGTAGCTTTCATAAAGCAGTGTACAAATTTGAAGCTTTTAGCCTCAGTATGATATGGGTTAAGAAATGTGACACACAGTTTGAATGTAATGATTAACCCTGTGTGCATGCAGCCGTTAGTACTGTGAACAGTACACCAGTACTGTGAACAATACTGGTGTCTGCAAGCACCATGGGGTTTAGCTATGAAATCTAGTGCCTTGAGCAGACCTGAGAGAAAACTTACACCCATGGCAGCGAAGACAATAGCGAAGTTGTCCTCATGGTCATCCATAACACTCTTGCCTGGCAACTTTACAAGACCACCCTGTCTACAGATCTGGGCTGCAATCTGACAGGGGAAAAACACAAACATACAATTATAATGTGGCAAAATGTCATAACTGTGCGTTCTCTGAACAAGAACGGAAAAGACCCAAGGGATTGTGTGCATGACGAATGAGCATACTGTATTTCTCCGACCTATTAAGGCCATAGTGAAAACCTAAAGGTACACCCTGACAGTACACTAAAAAGCTCCACTAAATAAACACTTACCTCATTGTGTGGGAGACCAGCAGCAGAAAAGATGGGGATTTTCTGACCACGGGCAATACTGTTCATGGTGTCAATGGCTGAGATACCAGTCTGGATCATCTCCTCAGGGTAGATACGTGACCAGGGGTTAATGGGCTGACCTGCAAGAAAAGAAGATACCTTGCAACCTTGCAGACTCCTTGAAGGGCTCTTATAAGCTTTAGAACCCATCATGCAATAAAAATGTTAAGAGGACTGAATCTCTGTACAGCCTATGTGCACAGCTCCGATCATGAGTACTAAAAGTGTTACCGATAGGCCAAAAATTGAATTATTGATGTAACCGTTTTAATAATTTCATTGCATTGCATTAGGTCTTCGGTGCATGCACCTGATTTATTACTCTTCGAAACTTTAACATTTCTAGATTGACCTTGACCATATGAGAGGACCTATACTTACTTCCAGGTATAAAGTGGTGTATTACAATAGCTCATTTACCCCTTGAAAGTTCATGTGGAGAGCGTTCAACTCTTGTCCGAAAAGTCCTGGTTTTGATTCCAGAATTGGTCAAAATTTGTTCGGGTCTTATTTGGTGTCCCATCTTTGAAATCATTTTTGTACATGGGGCAACAGATGTTAAGTCCTAAACGTTTAACTTTTCCCCCTACTCCAACACAAAAAGTGAGCTCCACTTTTTCCCCTACTCCACCGCCGTTAGATGGCCTTAGCTGCTTGCTCGGCGTTAAACCCAAATAACTATCTAACCTACTCCAAGGCCAACACAAAAAGTGAGCTCCAAGTGTCATGTACACTCAAGCCAAACTACACACACACATGTGCTGTATCTACACACCCTGAGATAACTCGTGAATCCGATTACACAAGTAACTTGAGCCATTCAGCCCCTAAGCCCTACAGCAGGAGATGGGTTAAACATGACAATTCAAGAATAGTGCCAAATTAGCTTGCCGCCTGTCAGCGCCAAGCTAATCTGGCACTACCCTAGTCATTAGATGACGCCTCCAAAATTTGGGAAATATATGCACCAGGCTGAATGAGTTAAAGTTGTGGCTGAAACTGTTCTAAGACAAACTCCCCCTAGCATGCCGAACAAAAAGTCCACCGGGATGGTTGATTGTACATTGCTCAACGTCCTGACAGCAACAAGACTTTCTCAGGACGTGCCTGCACTGCTTGTAAAAAAAAACACTAAACAGAATATTGAATGTATGTCGCCAGCCGGTCCAATACTTTAAATAAACCTACAGCATCGGGCCTAAATAAAGCTAGGACCATTTAGCAACACACATACAACATCAAGAGCTACAGGCAGCACAGACAGTAGGGAGAGTTTAAAAAAGGAAAATACAGGTGAAGGGACCAAGGGTAGACAGAAATACATGCCCCAGAATCGAGGGGAAAACCCACCCTGTGGGGCTGACCAGGGTGATCCTGGGAACTAAAAAGTAGTTAACCCCACCCAAGTCCCCCAGGGCAGACCCGGGTGGGGACACCAGGATGGTTGGTATCGACAACAAAATTCTGAAAATGTCACTACCATATACGGTAGAGACACTCACTTATATCTTTAACCTCTATATAAAACACAGCACGTTTCCAACTATTTTCAAAGAGGCCAAGGTAATTCCAGTCCCTAAATAAAAAGATCTTGAAGATGTCAATAACTACCGTCCTCTCTCACTTTTGTCGGCCCTGTCAAAGCCCCTTGAAAAACAAATACAAAAACACCTCGATTTTCTAGAAAAGGGCAATTTAATGAATATTCATCAGTCCGGCTTTAGACCGAAACACTCATGTCAGTCAGCACTGACGCACATTGTAGACAACTGGTTGGAATCAATATAAAAAACCTGATGTCTGGGGCCGTTTCTTAGACCTACAAAAAGCATTTGATCTTGTCGACCATGACATTCTCTTAAAGAAGCTAGCAGCATACCATACAAGTGAAACCGCCATAGCATTCTTTCATGGCTTGACTTCGCGAACGAAGATTCTATAGGGCTTGCCCACGTCGTCTGCAGGCATTTTCGTGACTGCGGAGGCCAATCCGGGACAGGTAGGTTCGACCGCAGTGGCTGCAGGGGAAGGTCTGGTCAGGGTTCTGAGTTACGACAACTCTGTTTTTTCTCCTGAGCCGCTTGTCCTTGAGGTTAGCTCTGCGAGAGTCCTCAAAGGAGACGGCTGCCTTGTGAATGGTGGAGCGCCGAAGACCACTGGCGGTGGTCGATTTGGCAGGCACTAAGTGACTTTTTGAGATCGTCTTTGTATCTCTTCTTTGGTGCCCCTCTGTCTCGGTGTCCAGTGGCGAGCTCGCCGAACAGAGTGATCTTGGGTAGGCGATGATCCTCCATCCTGGAGACGTGCCCCGTCCAGCGAAGCTGTGTCCGCAGCAGCAAAGCCTCGATGCTCAAAGTTTCCGCCTGTTCAAGGACCTCGACGTTGGTGACATAGTCACTCCAGTGAATGCTGAGGATGGTACGCAGGCAGCGCTGGTGAAAGTGTTCGAGGAGTCATAGTTGGCTGTGGTAGAGGGCCCAGGACTCGGAACCGTACAGCAGGGTGGTGAAGACGACAGCTCTGTTAGTTAGTTATTTGGGTTTAACGCCGAGCAGGCAACTAAGGCCATCTCACGGCGGGAAGGGTAAAAATCTGGTCAGCCAGACTAAAAGAAAGGTCTTAAGACATGATGTAAATATACCTTAAAAATATGTCAGGCTAAAATGTCGCACAGGTCTTTAAAGAAAACGTCGGAAGACTCTCAAAAAGGTCAAAATAATAGAAACATCATAATCTATAAACGCTCAAATCTTATTAAAAATATGGCACTCTCTCAGAAAACTGAAGATCTTGTCAGGGGGCACATCCCGGAACAAAACCTTCAAGGAGTCTGCTGTGAAATGTTTATACCTTGTGTCGATTAGATCAGCACAAGACAACAAAAAGTGTTGAACAGAGTACTGCTCGTCGCAGGCATAACACCATGGACGCTCCTCCTGTTTAAGTAAATAAGAGTGCGTAACATACGTGTGGCCGATGTGGAGCCGAGCCAGGACAGTCTCCTCACGGCGGCTGCCGCAGCGATAAGGTAGACCGTCGGACAACTTAGGAAGGGCTTCATGCAGCTTGTTAGCTTCCTCTTTGTCCCACTCGGACTGCCACTCACGGGCTATGTACGCACTAGCCACATGTCTAAAATCACTATAAACAGTCTGTGTGTCAGGGACAGGGCCATTGCGGGCATCGTTGGCAGCAGAATCTGCGATCCTGTTGCCTTCGATGCCCACATGCCCTGGCACCCAAATAAAAATGATATCATAATATTCCTTCATCAAGTCCGCGTGGAGCTCTCTGATCTGCACCAGCAGTGGGTGGTCATTTCCCGTGCCCTGAAGGGCCTGCAGGGCAGAAAGAGAGTCAGACAGAATCAGGAAGTTCCTTTCTCTAGATCGATAAGCATGCTTGAGTGCCAGCAGAACCGCCTGCAGTTCCGCACTAAATACAGATGAGTGGTCTGGGAGGCGGTGCTTAAATGGGCGTCTAGGATGGCGAGAGGATACTGCGGCCGCAGCCACTCTCCCATCCTCAGACTTTGACCCATCGGTATAGATGCGACAATAGCCAGGAAAAATTGAAAGCAGTTCATTGAGGCTCTGTTGGTATATGGCTGGTGGAGTAGAGTCTTTCTTGTGGGCAGTCAAGTCCAGCAAGATGTCAGGAACTGGTAAGAGCCAAGGTGGAGTGATGTGTTGCAGGGATTCCGAAACTCTGTCCAGGTCCAATCCGGCCGCCTGCAATGAGGTCGGACACGGAAAGAAAGTGGACGGACAGCTCCCGGATGGATATCGTAAATCTCTGCAAACGATGGTTTAAAAACACAATCATAGGCAGGATCGTCTGGATGGGCCTTCAGTTTCAGAACGTAGCTGAGCATGAGGCGGATGCGGCGGAGCTTGAGAGAAGGCTCCCCTGCCTCGGCATACAGACTAGGAACTGGAGACGTCCTGAAGGCCCCTAGACATATCCGCAGACCCTGATGGTGAATTGTGTTCAGACGCTGTAGCACAGACTTGGAAGCTGAGCCATACACCACAGAGCCGTAATCCAGTTTGGACCGAACAAGGGCCCGGTACAGACGAAGTAAGACAGTACGGTCCGCACCCCAGTCAGTACGACCGACGACACGAAGAATGTCGAGAGCCTTCTGACAAGAGGTTCTAAGGTAATTAATATGGTTGCGGAAGGTAAGTCTTTTGTCAAAAATGACCCCCAGAAACTTTGCCTCCTCGGCCACCTTAATTGGCACTCCAGCAATGCTCAGGCTAGGTTCTGGAAAAAATTTCGTCTGGTTAGTAAAATGCACACAAACAGTCTTGGAGGGCGAGAACTTGAATCCATTGAGAGACACCCACCGCTGGATGCGATCAACGCACAGCTGCAAGCGCCTCTCAAGGGACGCAAGTCCTCGACCACGTGCGCACAAAGCAAAGTCGTCAACAAACAAAGAGCATTCAGAATCATCCTTGACGGCCTTTACAATGTTATTAATTTTAATACTAAATAAAACAGGAGATAGAATGCTGTCCTGTGGGACACCCATCTCCTGTTCAAAGGAGTCGGAGAGGGTGGAGCCCACATGGACATGGAACGACCGGTTAGTCAAAAAATTGTGAATAAAAACAAGTCAGACATTATGCCATACTTCCAGGTAGTGTCATACGCCTTCTCAAGATCGAAAAAAATTGCATAGACATGCTGCTTGTTGACAAAAGAATCTCGAATAAACGATTCAAAGCGGACTAAATGGTCAGTTGTACTACGTTAGCGCCGGAAACCGCACTGGAGGTCTGTGAGGAGACCCTGTGACTCAAGATGCCACACCAGGCGGGCGTTGACCAGGCGCTCCATAGTTTTACATAAACATGATGTCAAAGCGATAGGCCGGTAGTTGCCCGGGTCGGAAGGATCCTTACCCGGCTTGGGGATCGGTACAACCACAGCCTGGCGCCAAGACGGCGGAAAATGACCAGTTCTCCAGATATGGTTAAAGGCCTTGAGAAGTACAAGGAGTGACCTCTCAGGCAGATGCGTTAGGAATTGATAGTGGACGGTATCTAGGCCAGCAGCAGAGTCATTACATTTCTGCAAAGCTTGCTGCAATTCTGATAATGTAAACGGGACATTATAGTCTTCTGAGTTATCGGACTCAAAATCACAAATACGAGACTCTCGTTTCTCCTTCTCTCTCTGGAAGAAAGGTTAATAATGCTCCGTTGAAGAATTATGGGCAATGGTGGAGGCAAGCAAATTGGCCACAGCTTTTTTATCTGTAACCAAACTGACACCATCTCTAAGATGGCCAACAGAAGCCGAGCCACCTCTGCCCCTAATTCTCCGAACAGCCTTCCATACTTTCTGGGACGGAGTCCGAGAAGTTAAAGATGAGACGAAGCGTCTCCAGGAAGCACGGCGTTCACGTTTAAAAATGTAACGGGCTTTCGCCCTCTGTCTTTTAAAGGTTAAAATATTTACTTGTGACGGATTACGGAAAGCACGTCGCTGAGCAGATTTGCGCGCTATTTGGGCCTTGCGGCACTCTTCGTTGAACCATGGTACTCTCGGCTTTCGAGGGACTGATGCGGAAGTTTTAGGGATGGTTTCACCTGCTACGTCCAACAAAATAGTAGTAAAAGAAGAAATAGGTTCTTCAGATGACATGACCACCTCCTCTGTAAGACGAGACTGACAGAGGGAGGCGAACAGAGGCCAGTTAGCTTTCTTAAGATTCCAGCGCCCCACCGGCGGATCCTCCCCACAGCTGACCGATGACAGGACTACTGGGAAGTGGTCACTACCACACAGGTTATCGTGAACCTTCCAGTCAAAGTCCAGCATGAGAGAAGGGTCACACACAGTGAGGTCTAGAACAGAACTAGCTCCTGAACCTGGGTTAGAGTATGTAGGTGAACCATCGTTAAAGACACATAGATTAAGTTGAGAAAAAACATCTTCTAACATCTGACCTCTGCCATCATAGTGGTCACTACCCCAAAGGTGAGCGTGACCGTTAAAATCCCCCATGAGAATAAAGGGAGGGGGCAGTTGATCAACTAAATTAAAAAAATCATTACTACAGACCCGCAGGGATGGTGGCAGGTAAATACTGCATATAGTTATGGTCTTCTTCAAGGTAACCCGAGCTGCGACAGCCTGAAGACAGGTGTCGATGCTAACGGGGCTACATAAAATTTGGCTACTAATGAGAAGAGCCACTCCACCCGAGCGCCTCTCCGAATCAGAGCCTTTATGTATAGCGTTAAAACCATTAAAGGACACAGGGTCAGAAGTCTTCAGGTAAGTCTCCTGAAGAGATATTACTGAGGGGTTATCTCTCTTGGCTTGACTTCGCGAACGAAGATTTTATAGGAGTTGCCCACGACGTCTGCAGGCTTGTTCGTGGCTGCAGAGGCCAATCCGAGACAGGCAGGTTCGACCGCAGTGGCTGCAGGGGAAGGTATGGCCAGGGTTCTGAGCTGCGGCATCTCTGTTTTTTCTCCTGAGCCGCTTGTCCTTAAGGCTAGCTCTGTGAGAGTCCTCAAAGGAGACAGCTGCCTTGTAAATGGTGGAGCGCCAGGTGTCACGGTCCGCAGCAAGCGAAGACCACTGGTGGTGGTCGATTTGGCAGGCACTAAGTGACTTCTTGAGACAGTCTTTGTATCTCTTCTTTGGTGCCCCTCTGTCACGGTGTCCAGTAGCAAGCTCGCCGAACAGGGTGATCTTTGGTAGGCGATGATCCTCCATCCTGGAGACATGCCCCGCCCAGCGGAGCTGTGTCCGCAGCAGCAAAGCCTCGATGCTCACAGTTTCAGCCTGTTCAAGGACCTCGACGTTGGTGACATAGTCACTCCAGTGAATGCCCAGGATGGTACGCAGGCAGCGCTGGTGGAAGCGTTCGAGGAGTCGTAGTTGGCTGCGGTAGAGGGCCCAGGACTCGGAACCATACAGCAGGGTGGTGAGGACCACAGCTCTGTACACGCTGATCTTGGTGCCTGTTTTCAGCTGTTGATTGTGCCACACCCGCTTGAAAAGTCGCCCGAAAGCGCTGTTCGCTTTTGCCAGCCTGCTGTCAAGCTCCTTGTCCAGCTTGGCGTCCGACGTGATAATGCAGCCAAGGTAAGTAAACTGGTGCACTGACTTTAGTTCAGACTCGCCAATGGTGATGTGAGGAGGGCGATACACTGTCTTGGGTGCCGGCTGATGGAGGACCTCTGTCTTTTTCAGACTGACCTCGAGTCCAAAGAGCTGGGCAGCATCTGCGAAGCAAGACGTGATGCGCTGCAGGGCTCTCTCTGTGTGTGCAACGAGGGCAGCATCATCAGCAAAAAGCAGCTCACGAATCAGTTGGTCTAGGGTTTTCGTGTGGGCCTGCAGTCGTCTGAGATTGAACAGGCTGCCATCGAGACGATACCTGATGTACACTGCATCGTCATCATCGAGGTCCACTGTGGCCTGCTTCAACATCATGCTAAAAAAGATGGTGAAGAGGGTCGGTGCCAGCACGCAGCCCTGCTTTACGCCGTTGAGAATAGGAAATGGTTCTGAGAGGTCATTGTTGAGTCTGACCTGGCCTTGCTGGTCCTCGTGTAGCTGGACAATCATGTTGAGGAACTTTGGGGGACAGCCAAGTCGCTCCAGGATCTGCCACATGCCTTGCCTGCTCACAGTGTCGAACGCTTTTGTTAGGTCGACAAATGTTACGTACAGCCCTTTGTTCTGCTCGCGGCACTTCTCCTGTAGCTGTCTCAGCACAAAGACCATATCGGTGGTGCTCCTGTTTGCTCTGAAGCCACACTGGCCCTCTGGGAGTTGGTCTTCAGCGATGGCAGGTACCAGCCGATTCAGGAGCAGCCTTGCAAGGATTTTCCCAGCAATGGACAGCAGGGTAATTCCCCGATAGTTGGAACAGTCAGACTTTTCGCCTTTGTTCTTGTACAGGGTGATAACGACTGCATCACGGAGATCTTTTGGTAGTGTTCCTTCCTCCCAGCAGCAGAGAAAGAGGTCGTGGAGCTTGTTGTGCAGTGCTGGGCCTCCATGTTTCCAGATCTCTGGCGGTATTCCATCAATGCCTGCTGCTTTGCCACTCTTGAGCTGGTGGATGGCTGTGAGGGTCTCTTCAGCGGTGGGCGGTTCGTCCAATTCAACCTTTACTGGGAGGTGTGGGATTTGTAGGACGACTGCTTCTTGAACAGTGCGCTCAGCGCTGAAGAGGCTCTGAAAGTATTCCGACCAGCGGTTCAAGATGGAGGTATTATCTGTGAGGAGTGCCTGGCCATTCGCGCTTCGCAGGGGACTTTGTACCAGGTGCCTGGGGCCATACACTGCTTTCAGTGCTTCGTAGAAGCCTCTGTAGTCACCATTGTCAGCACAAAGCTGGGTCCTCTGTGCAAGTCTGGTCCACCACTCATTCTGGAGATCTCTGAGCTTGCGCTGGAGACTGCTGCAGACGAGGCGGAAGGCAGACTTCCTCACAGGGCAGGAAGGCTGTGCTAGGTGGGCCTGATGGGCGGCTCTTTTTTTTGCTAGGTGTTCCTGGATCTCTACATCGTTTTCATCAAACCAGTCTTTGTTCTTCTTTCTGGCGAAACCCAAGACTTCTGCAGAGGATTTTGCAATAGCAGTTTTCAGTTGTTCCCAAAGTGTTTCAGGGGAAGAGTCTACTGGGTCCGCTGTGTCTTTGAGCCTGCGCTGTAAATCTGTCTGAAAGGCAGCTAAATCATTGAGGGGTTATAGCACTTGACTAAAAGACGTAATTCCTCAAAGTTAGCTTGAAAACCACGACAATTCCACTGAAGCAGAGAGTCCATGATTATGTCTTATCTGGGGGTGCGGAGTTTTTCCCCCCTTTGTCCTTTGCCTTGGAAGGAGTCGGAGAAACAGAGGGGGGCCGGCTCCCGGGCCTCCTCTGGTTCCTAGGAGATGAAGGGGGTGGAGCTGCCGCAGCATCGACAACTTCCACTCCCTCCATCTGCTCCTCCAACGCAGCATATTTGTTTTGAAGGGGGACATCAATGTTCCCCTTCTGGGCCCGTGCGCACGGCGATCCCATAGATTTCTTTGACTTCTGGTCCTGGGCAGCGTTCCTGCCGCTAGAGTTAGCGGCCTTAGAAGGCTGACCAGAGCCAGAAACCTTTGGTGTTGACAAACTAGCAGGTTTGGGTGGGGGCTGAGGCTTAGGGGCAGCAGAAGGCGGTGCCACCGGACCGGTAGCGTCCGCCCTCTGCGTTCCCTGGTTCCTCGTCACCACCGGAGGAGGATTACTCTCCAGGGGTGAGAGGATCCGAGGCTCTGCCCCCAACCAAGAAGTTGGGGTTTGACAAGAGAAGTCTTTGGTGGGGCGCTTGCCTGCCACCACAGCACTGAAAGTATACACAAAGTTGTTATTTGAGTTTGGCGCCGCCTCAGCTGCACCAGGACCGTCAACCAGTTTTTTTGCGTCCGCAAAGGACAGCCCCTTCTCCACACGCACCTGCTGAATCCTGCACTCGGAGATCCAACGAGGGCACTTCTTGTCCGAAGCCATATGCGCCCCCTGGCAATTCACACACAGGGGGATGGCTGTGCAGGACTCAGCAGAGTGTCCGGGCTTAGTGCAACGGGCGCATAGGGCCTCTGCCTGGCGGCATGTCTTCTGCCCATGGCCATACTTTTGGCACTTAAAGCACCGAAGGGGGAGAGGGACGTACTTTTTCACTTTTAGGGAGTAGTAACCTCCCCAGATGGTAGTAGGAGCTGTGGGGGTGCCAAACGTCAGGATGATGGTAGGGAGACGGATCTCCCTACCACCTCGTTTGGAAATGAAGCGCCTGACGTAGGTCACCCCCTGTGACTTAAGGTTCCGTACAAGTTCATCTTCAGACAGTTCGGCCAATGCTTGATCTTTAATCACTCCTCTAGAGGAATTCATTGTTTTGTGGGGAGTGACCTCCACTGGAGTGTCTCCGATGGAGGAGAGCCTCAGTAGCCCATTGGAGTGTGCCCGGGTACGGCACTCTACCAACAAGTCACCAGACCTGAGGCGCTGGGCCTCAGGCCTGCCAACACGGCTCCTGAGGGTCTCCCCCACCAGGAAAGGATGCAGCTTGGAAACAGGCTTCTCTTTAACTTTGCTGTGGATAATGAGAAAGCGAGGCCAGACGGCCGAAACCTCAGGCGTCGCTTCCCCACAATCAGAGTCGCTATCATTTTCAAGGTCAATGTCAGTGGCTATGTGCCGCTTTGGTGCCAGTTTTGGTTTTTTGATATTTTCCATATTATAGTATGATAGATATTCATCCCCCGGGGGTCCCCGCCCGCCACCGAGCCCAACAAGGGAAAGTGCAATTGTCGGCGGGTCTCCAGCCGACGCACAATGGAGACTGCCCGAAAGATATACTCAAGGGGGTAAGCCCGATTGAACCGTTTGAGCCACCGCCTTCTATCACACTGTTGAATACAGGGGAATACTGGCGTAAAGCACCCAATCAGCATCAGAGGCTATAGCATGGTGCTCCGTATAACAACCCGCATGTCAACAGGGGGATAGGGCTCGATGTGACAAGAGCCGATTGACTAGGCCGGTACGACTAGCCTCCCGTTTAGGCAGAAGTCAAGGCCAAAGTGGAGTGTTTCAGCCACCAGGATCCTCTTCTCCCCCGACACGGGTCTCCAAGCACGGCAAACACTTGGGATCCAAAGGACCAAAAGCTCACGCGTATTTTTAAGGACCAATCCAACATGGTAAGACCTGGGTAAGCACAGCTCCTTAAAAACCGGACCAGTGAAAAAGACTGAACAACATATCTGCTGACATCAAGTCCTAATCCTGGACAAAGATGGCACCCGTCTGCTAGCCCACTCAGTCAGGGACCGAGTGGACTACCCACCCACGCCACGTGGAGGCCGGTGCCGGGTAGGCACGACAGCTCTGTACACGCTGATCTTGGTGCCTTTTTTCAGCTGTTGATTGTGCCACACCCGCTTGAATAGTCGCCCGAAAGCACTGTTCGCTTTTGCCAGCCTGTTGTTCAGCTCCTTGTGCAGCTTGGCGTCTGACGTAATGATGCAGCTGAGGTAGGTAAACTGGTGTATAGACTTCAGTTCGGACTCGCCGATGGTGATGTAGGGAGGGCGATACTCTTCCTTGGGTGCTGGCTGATGAAGGACCTCTGTCTTTTTCAGACTGACCTCAAGTCCAAAGAGCTGGGCGGCATCTGCGAAGCAGGATATAATGCGCTGCAAGGCTCTCTGTGTGTGCAACGAGGGCAGCGTCATCAGCAAAGAGCAGCTCACGAATCAGTTGGTCTAGGGTTTTCGTGTAGGCCTGCAGTTGTCTGAGGTTGAACAGGCTGCCATCGAGACGATACCTGATGTACACTGCGTCGTCATCTTCAAGGTCCACTGTGGCATGCTTCAACATCATGCTGAAGAAGATGGTGAAGAGGGTCGGTGCCAGCATGCAGCCTTGCTTCACGCCGTTGCGAATGGGGAATGGTTCTGAGAGGTCGCTGTTTAGTCTGACCTGGCCTTGCTGGTCCTCGTGGAGCTGGACGATCATGTTGAGGAACTTTGGGGGACAGCCTAGTCGCTCCAGGATCTGCCACATACCTTGCCTGCTCACAGTGTCAAACGCTTTTGTTAGGTCGACAAACGTTACGTACAGCCCTTTGTTCTGCTCGCGGCACTTCTCCTGAAGCTGTCTCAGCACAAAGACCATGTCGGTGGTACTCCTGTTGGCTCTGAAGCCACACTGGCCCTCTGGGAGGTGGTCTTCAGCGATGGCAGGTACCAGCCGATTCAGGAGCAACCTTGCGAGAATTTTCCCGGCAATGGACAGCAGGGTAATTCCACGATAATTAGAGCAGGCAGACTTCTCTCCTTTGTTCTTGTACAGGGTGATGATGACTGCATCATGGAGATCCTTTGGTAGTGTTCCTTTTTCCCAGCAGCAGAGAAAGAGGTCGTGGAGCTTGTTGTGCAGTGCTGGGCCTCCCTGTTTCCATATCTCTGGCGGGATTCCGTCAATGCCTGCTGCTTTGCCACTCTTGAGCTGGTGGATGGCTGTGAGGGTCTCTTCGGCGGTGGGCGGTTCGTCCAATTCAACCTTTAGTGGAAGGTGTGGGAGTTGGAGGATGACCGTTTCTTGAACAGTGCGCTCAGCGCCGAAGAGGTCCTGAAAGTATTCCGACCAGCGGTTCAAGATGGAGGTATTATCTGTGAGGAGTGCCTGTCCATCAGCGCTTCGCAGGGGACTTTGTACCAGGTGCCTAGGGCCATACACTGCTTTCAGTGCTTCGTAGAAGCCCCTGTAGTCACCGTTGTCAGCGCAGAGCTGGGTCCTCTGTGCGAGTCTGGACCACCACTCGTTCTGGAGTTCTCTAAGCTTGAGCTGGAGACTGCTGCAGATGAGGCGGAAGGCAGACTTCTTCACAGGGCAGGAAGGCTGGGCTAGGTGGGCGGCTCTTTTTTTTGCTAGGAGTTCCTGGATCTCTACATCGTTTTCGTCAAACCAGTCTTTGTTCCTCTTTCTAGCAAAGCCCAAGACTTCCACAGAAGATTTTACAATAGCAGTTTTCAGTTGTTCCCAGAGTATTTCAGGGGAGGAGTCTGCTGGATCAACTGTGTCTTTGAGCATGCACTGTAAATCGGCCTGAAGGGCAGCTTTCTTGTCGTCACGCTGAAGGCTGGCAACATCAAGCTTTTTCTTGGGGGGGCCCCCTTTCTTGGGTTTCAGCTTGAGGCGGAGCCTGAGTTTGCAGCGAACAAGGTGGTGGTCAGTGTGGCACTCTGCGCTGGGCATCACTCTGGTGAGGAGGACGTCACTGCGGTCCCTCTGACGCACTAGGACATAGTCGATAAGGTGCCAGTGCTTGGAGTGAGGATGCATCCAGGTGGTCTTTCGACTGTCCTTTTGCTGTAGTGTTGGTGATGACAAGTTGCTGCTCTGCACAGAGCTCCAACAGTAGGCGACCATTGTCATTGCAGTTCCCAACGCCATGCTTGCCGAGGACTCCTTTTCAGGCTTCAGAGTCTTGGCCCACTCTGGCGTTGAAGTCGCCAAGGATGATGACTTTGTCGTCTGCAGGGGTGCTCTGCAGGAGGCTGCGCAGGTCAGAGTAGAACTTGTCTTTCTGCAGGCTCTGCCAGGAGGGTTGGGGAGTACACACTGAGAAGGGTGACGTATTGCTGGTGTCTCAGTGGGAGGCGCATGGACATGATGCGGTCGGAGTGACCCGTTGGTAGGTTTTCCAACTTACGTCGCAATGGGGGTCTTCACCATGAAGCCCACGCCTGAGAGCCGTCTTTCTGATGCAGGCCTGCCTGACCAGCAGAGGGTGTAGCCAGCGCCAAGTTCTTGGAGACTGCCTTCCTCCGGGAGGCGTACTTCGCTGAGCGCGGCGATGTCGATGTTTAACCTCCGCAATTCATGGGCAATGAGGGCGGAGCGACACTCAGGGCGTCCGCTGTCTGCTGTGTTGAGCATGGTTCGGATGTTCCAGCATGCTACGTTGAGTCCGGTTGTGGTCGTCATGAGAGTGGATCCGTTGTTTTGTCTTGTTTTCTGACCGCATGAGAAGATGCCCGTTGACCGCGGCTAGCCAACTGGGGTTACGAGGGGATGAGCTTTGGTTAGGCCACCTTTTCTAGGCCCCTCTCCGTGTGGAGCAAGCAGTGCTGTCCCTAGAGAAGGCTGCTTGGTCGTTCAGGGTGTGCCGAGTGACGTCGTTATCCCCAGGTCAACATCAGGCGACCAATATCCTGAACCGCCTGCATGCAGGCTTCAGACTGCGGCTTCCAGTGACATCTTTCACCTGCCGTTTTGCCCCTTGCCCATCGCTACAGGACTTGGAAAGTTCAGTGTCATAGTCCGTGGGCATTTCCTAAAGCCTGCGCGGTGGAGCTTTTTGATGGAGTGCAGTGTGCGCAGTACTGGCCCCACCCTTAAAACCCTTGGTTCGTTTGCCATGGCCTAGCAAGCTGGGACGGTGGCATCGAGGCCTCAGGTCGTAGGTTTTATATCAGACTGTCCTTGTCTTAGTCTCTGGCTCAAAAGCCTTCCCCGGAGACATGGGGGCTTTGATGTCAGGGGTTTCCTCCCTTAGCCTTTCCGCAGCCAAGCGGCCAGGCCTGCAAGGCAGCAGGGGACTCGTGGGGGCCGGGGTTGTCTATGTCCCGTGCAGATGTGAACATCTGCCCACTGCCCAGACGATGACACTTACCAGAGGAGAAAAATCCAACGCCGGAACCCGGTATCGAACCTCGCACCTTTGGCATTGGAGGCAAACGCCTTAACCACTGCGCCACTTCCCCGCCCACTCTATATATATATATATATATATGAAAAAATTTATTATTATTTTGTTTCTATTTTCTTTTAAATTGTTGTTGCATGAAATAATGTGTGTAAATATAAATGTCTTTATTATTATTATCCCTCCCCCCTATTTTATGTTGCAGATGTTAGCAACGGCAAGTTTGTAAAATGACGATTTGTTTCTGTCAAAACTTTTTACCGTTGATAAATAAAGTTTCATCATCATCATCCTCCCCGCACAAGTTGCGACAAAACTTAAAGATGATGAATCATATGTTTGTTTTTTTCTAATTTGAAAAAAGCCCAACTGTGTCTGTATGTACTCATCACTAGAACATGATACATGAATCTCTTCAAGAACATGATTACTGATATCTATCTGATAAGCGACAGGCAAGTCGGCAAGTTTTTAACCCCTTTACTGCTGATGGAAGCAACACCACTCAGTTGCAGAGGCATAGAGCTTTAAGAGCCCCTGCAGGTGTGAGGGCTCACGATTGTCTATACCACAAACTGACTAAAGATCCACATCTTCTCTACAGCTGTGGTTCGTTGGAAATGGATCTACAATGATTTCAACAAGAATGGCATTGTCCTCATAGTTGACATGCATCACAATCCACATAATTTCTCTAACCTTTGATGACCTTCATCTTTTAAAAAGGTCAGTCAACTGTTCTGTGTCTTGGCATAAGTTACAGAGTTGGACATAATACCTGAGAAATCTTGATGATTTGTCAAAAATGTGCATTTTTCATGTTTACTGACTTCCCTTGACCCTGAGTGGTCTACCAAATAAGCACACATTAGAAGGTTTTATCACCAACTCTTCTTGAGCCACATTTGATTCAAAAGTTTGCCAAAGTGCTAATAAGTAAGCATTTTTCACACATCTGCTGACCACTCATGACCCATGCCCGAGAAAGGGGTCACCAAAATAAATATCTGATATCTCGGTACCATAATTGGTTTTAACATTAAAGACATGTAAAAACACAATTATTTTGATCAAAATAGGGCAGTTTTGAACCTATTTATTGAACCTGTGACTTTGACCATTGAGCGAGGTTCGTAAAATGTATTTGTAGAAAAGATTTGCCACAAAGTATCATTTGGCCAAGTTTGAAATCTGAGGCTTGAATGGCCTATAATAAAATGCCAATGTTAATGCTTACCACGGACTACGGATGGTCATCATCATTTTCTTTTGCAAATAATCATCGGAGGACACTGACATTATGAAATTTATGCTCCTATCCTAAAATAATGTGCAGTATGATCACATATTGCTTTTCTGTGTACAAAGGATGAGACATTTATAGTAAAGTCAAAACCTTTTTGGTTGTCAGTGGAAATTTCAAAATTTCTCACTTAAAGCATCACACTAAAAACAAACCCTAAAATAAAGCGCAAGTCGTGGGTTTTATCACATAGGTCTAGAGTTGATCTCTCTGCAGTACATCAGCAACTGTTGGGTACGATTTCAGACATTTCTGAGGTTGTAATAATGTTGATTGTACATTGCTTAACGTCCCGACAGCAACAAGACTTTCTCAGGACGTGCCTGCACTGCTTGTGAAAAACCCCCACAAAAAATAACTAAACAGAATATTGAATGTTATGTCGCCAGCCGGTCCAATACCTTAAATAAACCTACGACATGGGGCCTAAATAAAGCTAGGACCATTTAGCAACACACATTCAATATCAAGAGCTACAGGCAGTGCAGACAGTAGGAAGAGTTTAAAAAAGGAAAATACAGGTAAATGGACCAAGGGTAGACAGAAACACATGCCCCAGAATAGAAGGGAAAACCCACCCGGTTGGGCTGACCAGGGTGACCCTGGGAACTAAAAAGTAGTTAACCCCACCCAAGTCCCCCAGGGCAGACCCGGGTGGGGAGTTGTAATAATGTGGGTATCTGCTGAGGTTGTAATAATGTGGGTATCTGCTGTGATAAGAGCATGTCTTATGTGAAGCGTTATGTGTGAAAGATTTGTCCCTGGTCAGTTTGTTCATATAATTTTATTTTGCTCCCCACTGTCATCAAGGGCACTTAGCTATATATGACATTCCTCTGCTATTTTGCGGAATCAGATAAAATGTAAAGGCCGTGACTAACAGTACTGACACATCACCCATAACACAGCAAAGCCATGCTACAAAACATTAGTCATTTTTACGCAAATTTCTCACAACTTTTGCTAACCCACGTGACAAACGGCAAGTAAACCATCAAAAGTTGCTTTCTATAAATTCTATGGCCTCTTTTATATCTTGAAATACAACATGCTATACCAGAAGCCCCTACATTAATTCTTTGTACGTAGTGGAGGTTTGTTTAGGAAGCTGGTGTCAAGTGTACCCTCATGAGCATTAGTTAACCCATATCATACTGAGCAGGCAAAAAGCTTCAAATTTGAACACTGCCATATGCAAGCTACATTACTTACAGAGAAGGATATAGACCAATGGCCTTAGTTCAAAGATGATGTCAGAATAGCTTGGCGCCTAGAGGCGCCAAGCTATTCTGGCACTACCCTTGAACTATTTTAGTCAAACTTATTTCACACACTGGTGTATTCTGAATGATAAGGGTTAACACACTTGAGGAATGAGGTAACAATTCTCCAATTCTCTTTTATGATAAGATTGGTGCCATCAAAGAGCAGCTGTTAAAGGAGAACACAAGTGGTAAACCCGATAGCCAAGAACATTCACCCAATTTTACTAGTGATCCTTTCTCAGTGTTTGTGCCAGTCTCTGCTGATCAACTGCACAAAGTCATTGCAAAATCCAAGTCCACGTTCTCTAGTGTTGGCCCGATCCCCAACAAAAGTCTTGGAGAATTTGGACATTCTTCTGCAAGTTATTCAACCACAGTCTCTTCACCAGTGTTGTTCCAGGAGCCTTTAAGACTGCTGTGATTCGTTCTCTGTTGAAGAAGTCAAACTTGGACCCTGATGCTCCTAAGAACTATAGGCCAGTATCAAACCTTCCATATTTGTCCAAGCTCTTAGAACGTGTGGTGGCCGATAGACTGGCTGATCATGTGTCTAGGTACCAGCTACTGGATAAATTTCAGTCTGCATACAGGCCAGGTCATTCTACAGAGACCGCAGTGCTGCGTGTCTTAAATGGCATTTTCTGTGCAGCTGATCACTCCTGGTGCTGCTGGACTTCAGTGCGGCATTTGATACCATAGATCACCAGATGCTGCTGCAGAAACTTCAGCTTGAGTTTGGTATCACATACTGTGTCTTACAGTGGTTTAGGTCATACCTTGAGGACAGATTCTAGTACGTCAGTGTTAATGGTGTGGCATCTGATGTCACCCGGCTAGTATGTGGGGTCCCTCAAGGGTCCATCTTAGGGCCTGTTCTGTTCTCTCTCTACACCACTAAGTTAGGACGTGTGATTGACAAGTACAGGTTAGCGTGACAGTTGTTTGTAGATGACTCTGGTCTCTATGACTCATTTCACCCTGACAGCGTCTCCGCTTCTCAGACAGTGCAGAAAATCAAGTTGTGCTGCCAAGAAATCAAGTCCTGGATGTCAACCAACAAGCTGAAGTTAAATGATAAGACCGAGGCAATTCTGTGTGGACCCAAGAACAAACTGGGAGTGGAATCTCTTGATGTCATCCGTGTTGGTGAGTCTCTCATCCCTTTCTCCAAGACTGTCAGAGATCTTGGTATCTTTGTCGATGCCAGTCTTACCATGGAAGACCATATCAGTGCTGTTGTCAGGGGATGCTACTTCCATCTTCGCTCGCTTGGGAAACTACGACCTATCCTGACAGCCAAAGCTGCAAATGCTATCGCTGTTGCCCTTGTCCTATCCAGACTGGATTACTGTAACAGCTGTCTTTGGGGCCTGCCAGAGCAACAACTCAGACGTCTTCAACTGGTTCAGAAAACTGCCGCCAGAATTGTCACAAGAACCAAAAGAAGGGAGCATATCACACCAGTCCTTAAGCAGTTGCACTGGCTTTCAGTCAAGCAAAGAACTGATCACAAGATTCTCACTCTGTGCCACAAGTCTATAAATGACCCAGACTCACCAGAGTACCTCCGGGAAATAGTCCCACGCCATAACCCTCCGAGGCAGCTCCGTTCTGCTGTCTGGTCCAAACTCTGCACCCCAAGTGTTGAAAGCCACACAAAGAAGCGACTTGGTTTCCGGGCTTTTTCACACTGCGGACCTAGGCTGCGGAATGGACTACCACAATCCTTGATGGACATTGACTGCATTGGCACCTTCTGGAGGCACCTCAAGACCCACCTGTTTTTTTACTTTTAATTCTAGGACTACTGTGCACCAGAATTGTTTTTTTTTGACGCCCTGAGCATGCTGCTAGCATGGAGTGGATGCGCATTACAAGTGGACATTATCATCATCATCAATAATTCCAAAATTTGGGAACTATTCTCTGCGGACTACATATTAATAACTTCAGAATAGCATGGCATTAGCTGAATTGAATACAAAACCCTTTGATTCAAACAATAGACCATAATTACATAAACATGGCAACATGTGTATGTACCTTGGATATCCAGGAAATCTTCGGCCAACACAGGTGGACCTTTGTCAATAGGTTTGCCAGAGCCGTTGAAAACTCGTCCTGAGGGCAGACACCCCAACAGAAATGAACAAATGTAGCCATAAATCCCTACAACAGAAGATGGATGGACCATGATAATGCAAGGGTAGTGCCTGATGAGCTTGGTACATGAAGGCACCAAGCTCACCTGGCACTACCTTTGAATTATCATGGTCCATCCATCTCCTGCAACAGGTACATAGTCCTTAACTAGCACCTCCAAAATTTGGGAAATGTGGTTTTGGGGTAAATGGGTGAAAAAAATCATGAAATAAAAAAAGTTCATGTTTGTACATAAAATAAAAAAGCTAGCAATTGTAAGAGGTGGCATTAGCAATCAAATCAATAATATATTGGCAGAATACTGTCACAGAACGGCAGGGAGCTTTGAAGTAAACAAACACTTTGACACGTGATACACTTAAAATACACTTTAAACAAGAAAGGCAAAGCCATTATGGCTCACATGTATGACCGATTGAAACATGTGTGACCTTATGTGACAAGGGCTGGCTTCTGCAGCGGCAAAATCCATGTTTGCAAAAAATGTAAGCAATTTTCACACATCTGTCCCCCCCCCCCCCCCCCCCCCCCCCCCCCCCCCGCGACCCTTGTGATGAGTCGACTAAATTAGTATGCATAAAAAGGGTCTTATCTTCAGCTATCTTTCTACCAAATTTGGTTGAAAAATGTGCAAAAATTTGGGGATACCTACAATTTTATATGAAATCAGCATTTTACACACATTTGCCAGCCTTGTGACCCTTGACCAAATTTTGTCAAAATATGGCTTTTTTAGACCTATTTTCTGAGCCCCTGTGACCCTTGACCTTTTTGAGGGGTCATCCAAATTAGTATGCATAGATAGGTCTTACCATCAGGTATCTCTGTACCAAGTTTGGGTTAGAAGTTGTGAATAGTATTTGAGAAAAAAACACCTTTTGTCCAAATATGGCTATTTTTCACCTATTTCCTGAGCTCTTGTAACCCTTGACCTTTCCGAGGGATCAACCCAATTAGTACGTACGTATAGAAAGGTCTTACCATCAGGTATCTTTGTACCAAGTTTGGGTTTGAAGTTGTGCATAGTATTTGAGAAAAAATAAATCATGTCAAAATATAGCTATTTTTGACCTATTTCCTGATCCCCTGTGACCTTGAGCTTTGTGAGAGGTCACTCAAATTGGTATACTTAGGTCTTACTACAAAGTATCCTTGGGCCAAGTTTGAAAAATGTGGCTTAAATAGTCTCCGAGAAAATGCCATCGTTAAAGTTTACCATGGACGACAGACAACGGACGGATGATCACTGGCCCAAAACATACTCACTTTTGCTTTGCACGTGAGCCAACAAATAAACAAACTCTGGCTTTTTCATTGTGCACAAGCATCTGCCACTTCATGACAAACACTTGTCCCACAAATTTAGCAGACAAATGTGGTGCTGGTATTGAGTGGCAAAGAATATAGGGTGAATTCTGACATCACTGTAAAGAACAACAACATTGTTGAATTGCAAAATGTGAAGCAAACAGATGTACTGTATATGTGCTACCTACCCAACATGTCCTCTGAAACAGGCATGCGTAGAATATCTCCTGTGAACTCGCATGTTGTGTGTTTAGCATCAATACCTGATGTGCCCTCAAACACCTGCAAAAACATTTGCCAACCTCTTAATTGTTTTTTTGTTTTTTGTTTTTTTGTAGTGGTAAAGATCTCATGATTATGGATGTGATAAGCAAGAACTTTATAATTGTGAACATGAATAAACTACCACTTCACAAAAGTTACTACTTTTAATCCAAATATACCCTTGGCTGGTGGTAACATTTTGTTCAAGAAGTATTTCCTGCAGGAATCACCTTGACAAAGATGCTACTAAGAGTCAACAGGTTATAAAAAGGTAAAATCATTGACAAACCAGGCTTTCTGCTAGGATTTAAAACTGTCCATCATGAGGATGAACAACATGACAAAGAAATCTGCCCCTGGCACTCATTCAGTCCATCATGTACTTGAAACACAGCAGGGACAAGTTCATTTTCTCTTAAGATTTGTCAGTCTGTCCGGCCTTCCACTTTCCCCTCGTCCTATCAAAATTTGTCAATCAAATACAGCAATTTTTTTTTGTTTTTAATGAAAGTGATAAACACTGGAAACATACGGACCTGTACAACAGCTTTGGATCCACTGACTTCCAGCACCTGCCCACTGCGAATACTGCCATCAGCTAGCGTCAGATTCACAATCTCAGCAAACTTTGGGAACTAAAGAAAAAATTAGATGATGATTAAAACACCAAATTAAAAAGTGATACAAACATACATTATCATTAAGTAACCTTCAAATGGGATTGTTGTGTTAACTCTTACCAGTTCACGCCATTGGTCATCGTACGCGCATGGACGAAGCCACGCCCACGGAAAATTCCGTCATGTTTACTGAATTAAAACCAATTAATTTTCACTCTCAGTACCATTGTCATAACTTATTGACATTAGAAAGTCATTTTCATATGATGGAATGAAAAAAATATTAATTTTGAGTTTGTTCTTGACCTTTGTTATCGATCGAGTCACTTTGTTCGCCATCTTGCTTTACGTACTGCGTCATTTTCACTGCTTGCGATATCTCTCTGCGAATATTCTATCAAAATCAGTTCATCTGAGTCCGAAACTGAAGAGTATCTGACTGAAGGGGAATCTTCCAGTGAACAGGCCGCTGAAAACGATTCTAGTGCCAGCGATGTGGAAGAAACGAACGAAAACCATCGCAGGTCAGTGTGACACTTTCTATTTTTGTTTGACCATGTGTGAGTCTTTGTTTACCTTTTCGTCTGGTTCAGAATCATGAGTTATTACGTGTGTGCAGTACTTCGGATAATTTTATGACGTACATAAGCAAGTTTTATTACACGCTGTGTATTGCCTCAGTGATATTTTCAGCAAGTCAGAGATTTTCTGAGAAGAACATGTTTGTTTACTTCATGAATCAGTGTTCAATGTGCACATGGTACAGTGGGACTTGAATCATGGCAATATCTATACTGATCATGCAAAATGTGCTGAAATCACAATACCTTTTATGCTAGTTCACAGAAATCATGTTGCATAATGTATTTCAGTTTGCTTACATGTTTATATGGTTGTCTGTACTTATTTTCAGGAGTGAATGTTATGATGCTGAGGATGATGGACCTGAGATTCCAGCCTTCAATCCAACCTGCCCACCAGGTATTCAGCTTCCACCTGAGTCAAGGACAGGTGAAGGTGTGAAGGAGTACATCACAGCTGTAAGCTTCTCCAAGCTCTTCTTTACTCTTGACCTGATGCAGCATCTGTGTCGCTTCACCAACACCTATGCCCAGCTTCACGGACAAGAGAAGCCAACGCTGTACCGCGGCTGGACTGATGTGACACCGGATGAAATGTACTTTTTCTTTGGGCTGCTGATGTACATGGCACTTAAGTGCTACTGGTCCACAGCCCCACTCTTCCATGGACTCTGGGCCAGACACTTTGTGAGCAAGCTGCGTTTCAAGGCCATTTGTGCTTTCCTCAAGGTGTCCAATGCGGAGACGGAAGACAACACTGCTGACAAGTTGTGCAAGGCCAGGTTTCTACACGACTACATCCGCCGCAAGTGTATGAAACTGTACCAGCCCTACTCCAGTGTGTCTGTGGATGAGAGAATGGTAAGAAACAGGGGGCGGTTCACTTTCAGACAATTTATCAAGGACTGACGTGCCCCTGTACCAGCCCCAGAAGACAGTGCCACGCCCACTTCCAACACCCACACTGGATCACCCCATTGTGCCAACCTGGAGTAATGCCTACAGGAACTGTAAACTGTGCTACAGCAGGGAGAAGAAGGAGAGGAAGACTCATGTCACCTGTGGGACCTGCCAGCAGCACTACTGCTTCATAAAGCAAAGGAACTGTCTTGTTGAAGCACACCAGTGATGTACGGTCAGTCAGATTTTTTGTACATTCATACTAACAGCTGTCTTACCGATGACATCAAACACCATGGAATAGGTAAAACATTGTGAAATGTGGTTCAGGAGGTGTAAATTTACATTGCTGTGCTGTGACAGTAGGCTGATACAAATGCATCATTGTTTATCTGACTTTATTTATGTCTCAGTCATGCCAGGTGTTGACACGCCCACTTTTTCCTGACCTTGCCCTGTGTAGAATATGTTGCATAACTCTTAGGAATACAAATACATTTTATTGAAACTTCACAAACATGTGTAGAAATGATTTGTCCACACACTGAATTCACATTTTAAACAAAAGGGCAAGAAACCCAAAAAATTTCTTCTTAGTGACTTTTGTGAAAAATATTTTTGGAAACCATACACCATTTTTTCTTCATCGGTAAATAAACAATAACTTCTAAACTACATTAAGTACAGACTTTTTACTTACCCTGACTGAAAGCTGACTCAATGCAATTTAATATGATGTATAATAAGCCAACTGTTGACCACTAGAAGAGCTTTCAGCAGCACTTTCTCTTGGGTATGTGTGAGGGTAAAAGTCAGTTTGTTCACTGGCCTCAAATAGAGCGAACTGGTAAGAGTTAAAAGAGCAAGTATTTTGGGGCGCAATGTCAAATGTCATTAGTGCAGGGTAGGTGGTACTACTTGTTGGCACACACATCTACTGTTTATACAGATTAGTAATGCAGACTGTAACAGATTACACTGATGATTGAAATACAAACTCAGGTAATACCTGTAGATAACAACAAGTACATGAATCAAAATATTTTGGTTAATTAATAACAATGTCAGCACTCATGGTAACCTGACTTGCAGGAAAACTAGGAAGAAACTAGGAAGAATTTACTTATTTAGTCACAGTGAAAAGCTGTCATACTCACAGTAAACATAAACTTAATATCAATCTACCATAATAAAGTCAAAATAGTAATGATAAGCTCAACGTAGTGGCAGAAATTCTGTATAGAGAGCACTGAAGCATGACCCAGTGTTCTTGTCATTGTCACAATAAAAGTGATCCTCGTGCTGGGACCATATGGCATTGAGGCGCGTCCCCTGGGTGGTGGATAGAGGGTCCCTCGTGAGAGGGGTGCACCGAATGAAATAAGGTGACGTGAACCAACATGGTATAAGGGAAGGTGACCCCGACAGAAAACCCCTGGTCCTCCTAGTAAGGGAGTTGGGTGTGATGGTGCAAATAAGGAAATAGCTACAAAAACGCCGCCGAAAAGACAAACAGCAATTCCTTTCCCGGAGGAGGAAGGTTCTTCTACCAAAAGATTTATGACGTCCTGTGGTGAAAGCCGGAAGTCTTCTGAAGCCACAGGACCGAGCCGCCTCTCTCTATCCAGGGACACAATCATGGAATGTCAAGACCATGTACCAGAATGGCAAGGCCGCCCAGATAGCAGCGGAAATGCAAAAGTACAACCTTTCCCTGCTAGGTATCAGTGAAGCCAGATGGACGCAGTCTGGCCAGAAAAGGCTGTTAAGTGGAGAGATGATTCTGTATTCAGGTCATGAAGAGGAGAATGCCCCCCATACAGAAGGAGTAGCATTCATGCTGTCACCAGTGGCACAGAGAGCGCTGATGGGGCTGGAAACCTCTTGGGCCAAGAATTATCACAGCAGCCTTCAGAACCAAGAAAAAGATCAAGCTGAACATCATCCAGTGTTATGCACCCACTAACGACGGTGACGAGAAAGAGAAACAAAGAGTTTTACGACCGACTCCAGAGTGCTGTGGACAAATGTGCGGAGCGAGACATCACCATCATCATGGGCGATTTTAATGCCAAAATAGGGGAGGACACCACCGGATATGAAGAGGTGATGGGGAGACAGGGACTAGGGGAGATGAGAGAGAACCGGGAGAGGTTTGTAGACTTTTGTGCTCTAAACAGACTTGTCATTGGAGGCAGCATCTTCCCACACAGAAGAATACACAAAGCAACTTGGGTCTCACCTGACCATACTACAGAGAACCAAATAGACCATATCTGCATTAGCAAGAAATTTAGAAGATCCCTTCAAGATGTTCAAATGAGGAGGGGAGCAGATGTCGCCTCAGACCACCATCTGCTTACCTTAAGAATAAAGCTCAAGTTAAAGAAAAGCCGCACAGAGAACAAGAAGACAGCGCTATAATGTAGGCCTCCTGAGAGAGACTGAAGTGAGAGAAGAGTTCAAACTGGTGCTGTCCAACCAGATTCAAGCGCTACAGGAGCTAGTAAATGAAGAGGAGGCAGTCACCACAGAGCAGCAGTGGAAGGCAGTTAGCGAGGCGCTGAACTCAACCTGCAAAGACACTGTAGGGTTCAGGAAACACCATCACAAGGACTGGCTGTCGGCACAGACCTTGAAGAAGATAGAAGTGAGGAAGCAGAAGCAGTTGTCAACAACAGTCGCACGAGAGCAGCCAAAGCAAGGGCACAGGAGGAATACTCGGAAGCCAACCGCGAGGTGAAGAGGAGTATCAGGGCAGACAAGAGGGCCTACACAGACAGCCTGGCAGCAGAGGCAGAAAAGGCAGCAGGCAGCGGCAACATGAAACAGCTCTACATTACCAGAAGATTGTCGGGCAAGTATGGCCATACAGAAAGACCAGTAAAAGACAAAGAAGGCAAGCCTATTGCAGACAGAGCAGACCAACTCGACAGATGGGCTGAGTATTCTGAAGAGTTACTGAACAGACCCAGCCCACCTGACCCCAGACATCCAGCCAGCAGAGACCGACCTACCCATCAGCTGTTGACAGACCCAGCTGGGAAGAAATCAGAAGAGCAGTGGCATTTTTGAAGAATGGCAAAGAAGCTGGGCCAGATGGCATCCCAGCGGAGTCTCTGAAAGCAGACCTAGAGACAACAGTAGATATGCTGTACCCACTGTTTGGAAAGATCTGGGAAGAGGAGGTGATGCCGGCTGACTGGAAGGAGGGGTACCGAATCAACCTCAGCAAGTGTTCCAACTACAGAGGAATCACCTTGCTGTCAGTACCAGGAAAGGCCTTCAACAGGATCATCCTGGAGAGAATGAAGAGCTCCTTTGACCCCAAGCTGAGAGACCAGCAAGCAGGATTCAGGAAAAACCGATCATGTACAGACCAGATTGCCACTGTCCGCATCATCGTGGAACAGTCTCCGGAGTGGAGCTCCCTGCTGTACGTCAACTTTGTGGATTACGAGAAAGCATTTGACAGCGTGGACCGAGACTCTGTGGAAACTCCGACACTACGTTGTACCCACAAAGCTAGTCTGCCTGATCAAGAGCAGCTACGACGGCATGACATGTTGCGTTATCCACGAAGGGCAGTTCACCAGGGAGCTCCAGGTCAGAACCGGTGTCAGGCAGGGGTGTTTGCTGTCTCCGTTCCTCTTCCTACCTATCACAACTCTTTTCTCGAAGTCGGAATCTAGCCTTGGTAATATTAGGCAACTTTTCTTAGTCCCCAAAACAAGAATTGATATATACAAATCTAGTTTTTGTCATTCTCGGGAACGCAGACTTGGAACACGCTTCCTGATTATGTAAAATCCGCTTCCTCTCTAGCCCGTTTCAAAATCAGTCTCTTCAAGTACTTCTCGAAGCAGTCGTAATCATTACGTTGTGAAATATATACTGCCCTGTATACCCTGATTATGTATGCTCCCAATTACAAACTCTGTGTGTGTGTGTGTGTGTGCGTCAGTTTAGGTGTGTGAGATCGTCATGGGACTTTCTTTCCCTAAACTAGCAATGTTTTTGTTTCATTTACATTTAACTATATACTTAGTTTTTTGTATTTTGTCTCAATAGTTTTGTAGCAACGGCAGGTTTGAAAAATGGCTATGTCTATGACGATGTCAATGCCTCAACCATTGATAAAGCTTCATTGAATCATTCCTACTGGCCATAGACTGGGTCATGAAAAGGATCACAGAGCACAGACGAAGTGGAATACAGTGGACACAGCTTGACGACCTCGATTTTGCAGACAACTTGGCTTTACTGTCCCACACTCATCAACAAATGCAGGACAAGACCACGAGGCTTGCTGACATCTCGCCCCCAAGTGGGCCTCACCATCCACAAACAGAAAACAAAGACAATGAGGCTGAACGCAATCAGGGAAGAACCAGTCTTGCTTGCTGGCACCCCGTTGGAGGAGGTGGAGTCCTTCACCTATCTCGGGAGCATCACAGACAAAAAAGGCGACACTGATGCAGATGTCGGAGCACGAATCGGTAAAGCCAGAGCAGCCTTTCTCCAGTTGAAAAAAGTGTGGAGTTCCAGAGAGATGTCACAACACACCAAAGTCGCGATTTTCAACTCCAACGTAAAAGCAGTTCTCCTATATGGAGCAGAGACTTGGAGATTGACAAAAACCACAGTCAACAGAGTACAGATCTTCATAAACAGTTGCCTTAGAAAAATTTTGAAAATCCACTGGCCAGAGAAGATCAGAAACGTTAGACTCTGGGAGAGCAGAGAATGAAATTGGGCGAAGAAGATGGGGATGGATTGGTCACAGTCTGAGAAAGCCAGCTTCCAGTATCACTAGGCAGGCATTGTCATGGAACCCCCTGGGAAAGAGGAAAAGAGGCAGGCCGAGAAACACCTGGCGTCGAGACCTCCAAGTAGACATCAAGAGACTGGGAACCACCTGGAGTAAAATCGAAGGAGAAGCACAGGACAGGAGTCGCTGGAGGTCTCTCGTCGACGGCCTATACCCGGGGAGGGGTGACAGGCATAAGTAAGTAAGTAACCATAAAAGTGATGCATTTGTGTTTTATTCAGGATTTAAATCAGTATTTTAAAACAAAACTGAGTCCATCGCAATCTAGTACTGCTAATGTGCTAAGTGACATGAAATGCTTCCCACAAAAACAATTCAAAACAATAACATCCATCCCACTGTTTACTGTAATGCATATACAGTATTGTCCAGCTATCAGCATAATACTTTATCTACACGGCTGTGCAGAACACACTTTTAGTTAGGAGCGGACGATTGCCACTGAGTGCAAGATAAGCCATGCAGTAGCCAGGCGTGGAGGCAATTAATCATTAGCGCACGCCTAGTCATGCAGACTGGAAAAATTGTTCATGGTGCTAGAAGGAAATGCTCTTCCATTATCCTACTACTGTGTGTATCTGCTGTCGAACATCCCACAGGGTATGTAGAAAACTGAGGGAGAAGAGATAGAGAACATTAAACACAGGCATAACACACCACAGATCAGTAGTCCCCGTAACAGAGATTATAGAAAGAATAGTGGATGCCAGACAGTGACCTAGATAGCCTGCTCGCAGCGGGGAGTGGCTGCATACCACAGCAGCAGGTGGCTGGCCAAACTAATAAGTAGGAAATAGGGCAAACTACACTGCTGTGTCTATGAAGCAAGCGATGTGTTTTCATATTATGAGTACAATATGTCCTATGTGATTTGTGTTACTGTGAAATCGTGTTTATTGCTTTTATGTTTAGACCACAATAGTTACTAAGGCATCAGGGTGTGTGTGTGTGTGCACGTGAGTAGCTGTATTTTGATGTGTTTAATGTTCTTTTTAAGTTGCGCAGCACCGCAACGATTTCCTAATGTATTATTACATATGGCAATAAAGTTTTATAAAGTTCTATCATAATAATGAATAGTACCTTCACATCATCCAGAATAACCAGGGGGCCATTCACACCAGATACTGTTTTGTATGCTGTATTAAAAAAGAAAGAACGCAAAATTTAAGCAGTGAACGAAGAATGAGGACCAGTGAATTATAGAATGTAATGATAACAATAAACACAAAAGATAACAAACACCTGAACAGTAACCTGATAAGTGATGTACATGTGGTGATGTACCACTGCAGTGAAGATAAGTAGTGCAAGTACTTTCCTTAATTGTCAGTGCTATCAGTATCTATCAGTGGAACTTGTCTTGCAATTAAATGAAAATGACAATTAAAAAACCCTACACACCTTTGCAAATTTATTTTAAACTGACGAAATACATAAATCCAAATGACATTTATCTTTCAATGATCGATGTCAAAGTAAAAACAAGGTGAAGGCCGGTATGGCCAAGGGATCACACATGATAATATATATTACTAACACAAGTGCTGATATGAGAACAGTGAACATGCAAAGAATGCTTGACCATGGTAATAAAATAGACAGATAGTGAATATGTCGTCCATGAAATTGACTACGAGTCAAACTGAGAGACTGACATGCTTGGTGACGGTGGCAGAAGCACTAGAACGTTAAAGCTGACGAAGTAAAGCATCACCCACCGCCAGACAATTTAGTCACTTATGACACACATTTTTAGTGACGTACAGCTGAAGCGTTAGCTACATGTTAGCACTAAACATTTAACATGTGAAAAAAATCGGCCAAGAATTTATCCTTCGTTTAATAAACACGATTCTGACTTTGATCACCATCAAAATAATAAATTTGACTTTGTCCAGTGTCAGTCAGTCTCCGCAAGAGATCCACCGGAAGCAAGAACCGGCTTTTGAGAAGTTTCTACAGGAAAAAACGATGAAACTCTACAAATTACACACATACTTAGTCTAGGCTGAGATATGTAGTCTCTTTGCACTGCCAGCTGATGTGTCTTGTGGGCCGCAGCGTCGCTAAGAGGCCCGTTCAGCGATCGCATATCGAGCGCACCTCCGTGCTTTGCCATCTTTGATTATGCTACTAATCATGTGACCGTCACGCGCAATGACTGCTGCTATGTTCCGGCTAAACACATTTTAGAGTAACTTCCCCTGTGGCGTCTGCTCACTCGGAACTTTGTAATTTTTCTATATCAGGTAGGTAAGTTGTGTACTCTTAAACATTTTAAACCAATGACTCTAGCTTAGGTGGCTGAATCATTTGTCAAGATCAGACAAGTATGTTTGATCACGAAGAAATGTTAGTACATAAATGATGCCGTGTAACCGACAATCAGATGTCAACCTCCACTACAGTTGCCAGGTGAAACCACTGAACTAAAAGAATGCTTTTAGATCAGTGAGGTGAAACTGACAAGCAATGTCATATTTTGATAAAATGTGAAATATCAAAATGCAATGTTTCAAGGTTTTTTATTAAAAAAAAAAAAGCTGTGTCATGATGTATTGTTATTTGTTTTTGTAAACTATTGGTCAATAAAAGGATGTCATGATATGACAGGAAAATGTGTAAATTTCAGTGTGTTATGCAATCTCTGTGTGTGTGTGTGTGTGTGTGTGTGTGTGTGTGTGTGTGTGTGTGTGTGAACTCTTTTGTTTTTTAGCATGCCACGGGGAAAGGAGGTTGTTTCACTGAAGCAGTCATGTCTTGGTGTTATCGCAAAAAACTTTGAGAGACTGTGGGCACGCATGTTTGATAAGAAGCTGGGAGATGTTCCAAGGCTGCTTTACGTCATTGGTCCCTTTGACAACCTACGTGAGCTGTGCTAATGCTTCTTTTGACAAAATTTGCTTGCTGTACTGCAGACTGAGTCGTCTATCAGTGATAGACCTACCCTTTAGACTGGGTGACAGTAGGCCTGCCAAAGACAACCTTTGGTATATATATCTCCTCACTTGCCTCAGACATTTTACGCAGGGTATGCTGCCACCATTTTTTCCAGAAATGTGGACCCTTGTCATGCAGCAATAGGGACTACTCCCAGGCGCCCCGCAGTTCACTTGACTGTATCCAGGCCTTGATCCCCATTCCTGGGAAGGGTAATAATATACTCACAATAGACATTGGACCTGCTGTTGGGTAGAGTTAGGTTTGCCATCTACAACCAGTTTCACCCCAAAGGGGGGCTCGTCAGGTAGGCATACGGTGTAACCTGACTATTGCAAACACAACACCAGTACTAGAAGGCGTCTCCAGAATTTACTGGTAGCATCCCTAGTGTATACACCCAGGCTGTACTCAGGGTGCTACCAGTGCTACCTTGGGGCAAAACTGGCCATAGGTGGCAAACCTGAATCTACCCAATAACAGGTCCAGTATCCATTGTGAGTATATTCGTACCCTCCCCGGGAGTGGGGATGCCTGGATATTGTCAAGTGGACTGCAGGGCAGTCCGTATTGCTTTTTGCAATGGGTGTTTCAGTGGAGGACTCGAAATGATAGGTCTGTTGTTCCTTCCCTCCCATCTCCCTTCTAGTCACAGAAAGAGCAGCTGATGTTCTGATGATGCAATGCAAGCTCACCAGCGTGGAATTCTATGGCATTAGCACTGCAGAGCACTCTCAGAACTCAGAATTGAAATGTAAAATTACATATATTTACAAATATCTCCACCAGCACCCTCCCCCCCCCCCCCACCACCACCCAGCTAACTATTTTGTAGTTTTGTCAGGCCTGAATATGTACACTTTCTACCCATTACAGTTACAGCCTTTATAGAGCAAGCTTTTCCAAAACCACCCTTGAATAATCGTGGTCAATTCACATTTTACTTTAGCGTGACAGAACTGTATGGGTGACATGTGGGTTTAACCCATCATGGTGACACAGTGTGTATGTTTCAGCTGGTCAGCTTTGTCAGGAGGTTCTACATGCCTTGATGAAGCAGCGCATCCTACGCAAGACACACCTGCAGTTGTTGTTGCTGCCCCAGTTGACACACTTGGACTTAAGTGGAGCATCAGCAACCACAGTGTCAGCACAGGCTCTGGATATTCTGGCTGTGCGCTGCAAGGTACATGTGTCAGCTTTATGCCCTTTTGTATGCAGACACTGGTACTGCATGTAAATTTTACCAGTCGCTGCATGCACAAGGGGGAGAAAAAGAAAAAAGAAACCCAAAACAAACCCCAAATAAACAAAGAAATTGACAAATAAAAAAAAAAAAGATAAAAAGAAAGAAAGAAAAAAGAAAGATTAAAAGTCACGGCAATTTGCAAAGTGACTTAAAAAGACACACATGAAAAAATTGACCTAGAACAATCACTTCCAGATGTTATGTATGATACTTTATTTCTTCAACAAATTTGCTGTTTAGAGATTTTTAAGTACCGTTTCATGTCTTCTTCATAGTCTTTTTTATTGTTTTCCTTTTGTTGCTTCAGAGTCTGACATCACTGAACCTGGCCAACTGCACATCCATATCGCCAGGGGCCATCAGCCAGTGTCTGAGTGCTCTTCCATTGCTGCGGACTCTTGTCTTGAAACGCACCAAGGTCAACGATTCTGTGTTGCAGACGATTGCCTCCAGCCTGCGATGTCTGACCCACCTGGACCTCCATGCTTGTCCTGTGACAGACACAGGCGCTCAGTGGCTGACTGGTGACAATGGTGACTTTGAACCTCTTTGCAGTGACCTGGCCATCCTGGATATCAGCGCCACAAAGATGGACTTGATAGGCTGTAGCAGCATCATCCGCACTTTCCACAAGCTCAGGTATCTCAGCTTTGCAGACACCATCGAGGCTGTGGCTCGTTTGCATCAGGACAAAACAGGGAGTGAAAGTTTAGTGAAAGGTGTTGTGCGATCAAATTCTGTTGCATCATCAGGTGTGAATGCTAGAGCACAAATACAAGAGCCCTATCAACTTCAAACACTACATGCGACTGCACTCAAGTGTAGAAATGTCTCCCCAGATAGTGTGCATATTGCTTGCACCCATTGTCCACACGTGCGGGAAGTGTACCTGTACCAGAACGCCTCTGACGCAGCTCTCCACCACCTGGCATTGCTGCAGCATCTGGCTGTGCTGGAGGTCACCAGCGATCAGCCAGGGGAGGTAACCTTCCATCAGGGTCTCATGCCCTTGTTACAGGTCCGTGGCGAAGGGATTATCTCTCTTGGACTGTATGACGTGCAGGACGTGGACATCGGGAGGATTGGCGTACAGTGTCCGCACTTGCAGCGCTTGAAACTTGTGTCCATGTATGAGGACGCAGACTTTGCCCGCTCCTACCTCCCGGTCCAACAGGTAGCTGCCACTTTTTCCTATCTCAGACAGCTGACTATTGTCATAGGCCCAGAAGAATCTAGACTTCGTCAGGAAGACCTGGAGCATCTCCTCTTGAACGGGCACCACCTTCAGGAGGTCCACATGATCAATGTCCCATGTCTGAATGATGACATCATGGTTTCCGCATTATCTGCTCATGGCTTTAACAGCCTGAAATCCCTGCAGCTGGAGTCATGTAGCCTACTCACCAACACCTTTCTGCTGCAGCTAGTCAACTCAACAAATCTTCTCTCACAGCTGACAGTCAAGCACTGCCCTCTTGTGTCCTACCAAGACTTTGAACAACTGCTCAGTGTGGTGGCACGGGAACACTTTGACTTGAACATTGAGTGGGAGTGAAATTGCTTCATGATATCTTGCTGACGTGTGTGCATGGGTATGGTTTTAGGCCTATAAACTTACAGCCATAAAGTTAAAATATTCACAGACCAGCACACACATTTCAGATTGATGCCAAATGTTTTGGGATCTCACAATAATCTGATGGACACACATATTACTGGTAATTTTGCCTGAGACACTGGTAATTTTGCCTGAGACAGCTATGAACACATTCAGTGCTGACACACCACATGGTTTTCAATGAAAGTTCATGGGTGGTGCCCGAATAGTTTGGTGCCAAGAGGCACCCCCTTGAACTGTCATTGTTTGATCTCTCTCCTGTACCATAATTTTATGTTGACAGGACAACTCAGAAATTCGGATTTAAAAAAAAAATAAAGCATTGGCCTGAATCCATGATAAGACAATGCATAGGGCACTGTTTCCGCTTGAGTGATGTCTGATCTGGGGGAGGGGTTCCAGGCCCCTCCCCCCCCCATCCCCCTCCCTCCCGGTGCCCCCAACCCTGACAAAAAATAAAAATAATAATATAACGAAGTCATTCCCACTCCCACCCCTTCTGTAGTGCATTGTTTGATATTTCGGCCAGTGGTGACAGTCTTGACCCCCACCTCCCCACACCATTGTTTGATATTTCAGGGATCAGTGAGTGTTGACAAACATGCCTACTTACCCCCCCCCCCCCCCCCCCCCCCCATTGCTACATTGTTTGATTTTTCAGCCACTGGTAGCAAGGTCTAGTGTCGGGAAGCCTTTTGTGTCATGTTGAAGGTCCCAAACAAAATGTTGCCCCCCCCCCCCCCTCCTTACATAACTGATCCGCCCCTGTTGATGATATATGCCCAATCACATGGTAGCACTACATGCTCTGGCACTGGGTACGTGAAGGTTCAGGCACTACCTTCAAGGGCCTATGGAAGTGTGTTGTGCGAAGAGCAATTTAATTGGCTGCAGGATGCTGTTGGATGCCTCATGCCAGATGCTTCATGCCTGATGAGAATAAAGCATGTGCTATCCCCATTGGGCATCCGACAGTGCCTGATCATGGCATCAACTTCAGCTCATTCCCATAGCAACTCATGTGATTCGTCACTGCCACATGGCATCACCTTAGGCATGGGTCCAATCCTTTATCGACAGCGGAACACGATACTTGAATGTGTGCAGATATCACCTGCTAGATGAATGGTTAGGTACAGAGGATGATCTCCGTTTTATTTAGCCCGCAGGGTGTCAGTTACAAGAGTTAGCTTTGATCATGTGCAAACCACTAAGGTGCTTCACTATACTGGGCACCTTGTGTATTGGCTTGCGCATGTAACTTAACTCATTCTACCCCAACACCGAAATCCCTAAATTTTGCCTTTGTCCTCTGAAGACTGCATTGCAGTGCAGGACACAGATCGACCATGATAGTTCAAGGGTGATGCCAGAATAGCTTGGCGCCCATAGGCGCCAAGCTATTCTGGCATCACCCTTGAACTATCATGGTCGATCCTTATCTTGCTGTGGTGTGTCTGGGGTAGAATGAGTGAAACCAGGACGCTTCATGATCGCTTCCACTGATGAGGCACTGGTAGGAGTATAATAATAGTAAAGCATAAACATTACTAACCAGAAAATATTCATTTGTGTAAAAAAATAAAATAAAAGAACTGATTGGAGGTGACAGTTGATTTTTTTCTTGATGTTTATTGTTTTCTTGTTTTATTATTACTGATATGGTCTTATGTACCCACTCCATAAAGTTTCCCCTTTTTTTGACACATGTACTGCTACTTTGTATAACAAGCAAATTAATATTGATGACTTTGCTTGATATACTTTACTTCACAAAATCCCTTGCAGGCCAAGAAGATTCTGTCTTGTTACAACAAAAACTTGACATATGCTCAAGCTACCGCATCAACAAGTTCCTTATGCGCACTAGTAATGAAATGCTTCTTAGTGTGTATGTCCACGCAAAATTTCTTTCCCACACACACACATGAACAGACAACTGAAAACATGCCCCCCTCCAAAAAAAACAGGGCAAAGCCATTATGGCTCACGTGTATGACTGATTTACATGTGTGTGACCTTTGTGACAAGGGCTGGCTTCTGCAGCAGCAAAATCCATGTTTTCTAAAAATGTAAGCATTTTTCACAAATCTGTCAACCCCCCGTGACCCTTGACCTTTGTGATGTGTCGACTAAATTAGTGTACATAGGAAGTTCTTATCATCGCTATCTTTGTACCAAATTTGGTTGAAAAATTTGCAACAATTTGGTAATACCTACAATTTTATAAAAAAAATCAGCATTTTACACACATTTGCCAGCCTCTTGTGACCCTTGACCTTTCCAAGGGGTCATCCAAATTAGTATACATAGATAGGTCTTACCATCAGTTATTTCTGTAGCAAGTTTGGGTTTAAAGCTGTGAATAGTATTTGAGAAAAAACATCTTTTGTCAAAAATGGCTATTTTGGACCTATTTCCTGAGCCCTTGTGAACCTTGACCTTTCTGAGGGATTAACCAAATCAGTATGTATAGAAAGGTCTTACCATCAGGTATCTTTGTAGCAAGTTTGGGTTTGAAGATGTGAACAGTATTTGAGAAAAAATAAATTATGTCAAAATATAGGTATTTTTTATCTATTTCATGATCCACTGTGACCTTGACCTTGTGAGAGGTCACTCAAATTGGTATGTTTAGAAAGGTCATAAGTATCCCGCTTGGGCCAAGTTTAAAGAATATGGCTTGAATAGTCTCTGAGAAAATGCCAACGTTAAAGTTTACCACGGCGGACGGACGACAGACGACGGACGGAAGACCACTGGCCCAAAACATAGACTCACTTTTGCTTCGCACGTGAGCCAAAAAAATCACTGCACTAATGAAATTGATGACATGCATGTGTCCGCTAGCCGAGTAGTGACAACCTGAGAAAAAGACTAAAGCCTGCTTGCATTTTCCGTCATTATCCATAGTCTAACTGGAAGTAGAATTTACTCATAGTGAAACAATAGGGCTCGGGAAGTTTCCCGCGTTGCCTAGGAACGTCGGCGCGTCAGCCGCCATCTTAAGAGGATATCATAGTCAGTCTTAATATAGTAGCGAAGCAGTCAGTGTTTCAACACTTACAAAAAAAAAAATCATTGTTCATATATTTTCTCATATGGTTCTGGCTGCACAATAAGTGTGCTGGTCTGTGGTTGTGGACCTTACGGCTCTAGGATCTACATATAACATCTTTATGTATTTACGTACTTTAACAATTAACGCATACTGTACATACACGAACTATTTTCAGCAGCTTAAAATTTTATGGTGCCACTATAAATCACAACACTACATGCAGTTCACATTTTATTTCTAGCCATTTAACCCTTTGGCTGTCAGTAGCGGTTTTTGCTGCGATGATTCCGGCAGGAATCATCGCAACAAAAACCGTTACCGACGGCCCAAGGGGTTAACAGAGGGGTTAGCCCAATGGGTTAACAGACTCACTGACTGAAATACTAACCGAATAATTCGTTACACTCAATTTGTATATATCCAGCCATGGCAGGAGAGAAGGTCGTCAGAATACATTACGCCAGAAATTTAATACCAATGCATTAAAGTCAGATGGTGTGCACAACACGACGAATATGCAAGGTTCAGGCTAAGGCATGGGGACCGGTATGGCCTGAACAAAAAACCATAACGCCAGGTCAATCTGGATTCACTTTGGCGTTCCCAAAATGACTCTGATGCCAGATGGATCCAGTTAAATTTGGCGTTCCAAAGTGACTCTTACATCAGGTCAGCCCGGATTCACTTTGGCGTACCCAAAATGACCCTCAGACCAGGTGGACTCAGTAATACAGTTGTCGTTCCAAAAGGGACTTGCACACCAGATCGAGCCAGGTTCGTACGCCAAAGTAAAACTGGTGTGATATGGCGTGAGAGTCATTTTGGCGTTTTACATCCAACACGCACAACTGCCATACCTTAACTCATTCGAGATATGCCGCGTATTCGGAGGCAGCACGTCTCGAATGATTTAATGATCTCTGGTGAGTTAATGATCTCGAATGAGTTAATGATGTCAGGTCAGTGTGATGTGAGAGTCATTTAGGCGTTTTACATTCCACACGCAAAACTGCCACGGCTGAGTGATCTCACGTCGACCTAGCGTATGTGAAAAGTGATCCCGTGATTAAATATTCCACAAACACAACTCTTAGCCAGATAAGGATAATCTTGGCGTTACAGTAGTAAAACAAAAAGGACCTCGGACCGACTTTGTCAGCCGTTAACAAAGATAACAAGATACCATTAACAACAAAATATCACATAATAGAAATCTATTTGTGGACATTGCATCAGTTTGTACAAGTTTATAAGCCCAAACATTCGTCACCAAGCTTCCCTTCTCCCCCACCTCACTGGGAGTGAGGTGGGGGGGGGGGGGGGGGGGGGGGGGAGAAGGCCGGAAGCTTGGTGACGAATGTGGGACCCTGAAAGCCCCTTCCCCCTCCCCCCATCAAACAGTCGTTTTAGACAGTGAGTTCTGTCCAGGTTGAAAATCTTCTTACGGGCAAGCGTATTATTATGCCAGGGTATGCACGATCACATTCAGCAATATGAAACAGTCAAGCCATAACGAATACATTTGAGCATGGCAGAAATGCCTTGTCGACAAGCTTTTTGCTTGTCGTCTCACAGTACATAAGCGTATCGAATACGAGGTACACCTGCATTGAATTCACGCAGTTCAGTTCACCCCAATTTAGTTCATTTCCAGATGTGATCTCCGCACTCACAACCAGTGAAGTTTCGTTTGCAACGAACGACCCCCGACAAGTTATGGCACATTATAACTTGGATCATACGCCGGATAGAGAACGCTCCAAACATCTCAAAGAGGCATAGATCCCCATGAGCCCGGAGGGCTCATGTGGGTCTATGCCTCTTGGAGAAGTCTGGAGCGTTGTATTGCTTATGACGCAAACTGGTTATCCGCTGTCGTTCGTTGTTGGCAGTCGTTCGTTGCAAACGAAACCTCACTATTACGTGGCACTACCCTAGCCCCTTAGAAGTCTTCCTAGATGTTTCTCAGAACATTGGTCACATATGTTTACTAGGATTTCTCATTGTCCCTTCAGGTTTGACCAGCGTCCATTGCCTTTCTCCACATCCGTCACCTGTGCCACGCCGGGACGCGATCGACTGTGTGGTGTTCTTGGCTCTGTTCCAGGAAATGCCTTCGCAGGCTTCTGACCACATCTTATTTGCCAAATTTTTATGCATAGACCATTACGTCTTTTTTAAAAATAATTCTTGTTTTTGCATTATATACATATATCGCAAGATACAAAAAACAAACAAACAAAAAAAAAAAAAACCAAACTACAATGCACAATACAGCAGACTACGATACAGCACAGAATACACTACAATAAAGTACACTGCAAAACAATATAAAACATAGTAGTACAAAACAATGTGGGAGTACAATACAACAACAAAAATTACCCTACACGCGTAAATGTCCGCCCCCACCACCACCACCCCCCCCCCCCCCCCGCCTCCCCCCCCCCCCCACACACACATAAACACTGACGCACTGCCCAGGCTAAACCACAGCATTGGGGGGGAAAAAGGAGAAGATTGCCATACTATGAGAGATTCGAAAAGGTGAAGAAATATTAAGAGATTCGAAAAGGTGAAGAAATATTAAGAAGGAAGTGTATGTGTGGTAGTGTCTACTGACAGAAAAGTGCTCTGTATGGAAACCACAGTTTATTAAATTTTTCAGTTTGGCCTAGGATCCTATATCTGTACTTTTCCACTTTAACGCGACTTTGTATACAGTTAATAAAGTGTTCGATTCTTGGCTGAGTTTCCTGTAACCTGCATTTATAAATATGAAACTTGGCAACCAGAATCATTAGGTCTATAACAATGTCTGACTTGAAATTTTTGGTAGTTTCAAAAAGCACCAACTCCTTACAAAAGCTAAGAGTTGCACAGTTTGCACAATCATCCTGTAACCACTTTACCATGTCTGTCCAAAACTTCTGTACACAATGACACTCCCAAAAAAGATGGGCAATAGTTTCGTCCTCATGCTCACAGAATGTGCACATTGCCGTGTTAGACAGTTTACGTAAAAACAAAAAGCGTTTTGTGGGCAATAGTCTGTATCAACCTTAACTGAAACCACCTGAGCGGACAATCCGGGGTTGTTTTAGGTGATTTCAAAAATATACATTTCCATTCTGGTAGGTCATCAAACATTTCCTTCCACTTTCGCACACAGACAGGATTAGACTTTATTTTCACAAGAGTTGCATAAACCATTTTTGATCCACCTTCTAAAATGAGGGACCATACCTTGCTATCAGACTTTATATTGTCTCCAGTCGGTTCAAGTGCTATTGAGTCAATATAAACCCTAATGGCATTGGTTACACCAGTATACAAGAGAAAATTAGTTGAGACCTCAGGGTACACCAGCTTAAATTGCACAAAAGAGAGGAGTTTGCCATTTTGGTCTAAAAGATCACCAATTACCACAATTCCATTTTCTTTCCATTCGTGTAAATGTACAGTTCTTCTATCTCTTATTATATTCGTATTATAGTGTATAGACTCGGATAGCAACTCATTAAAATTTGTTGGTGCACATCTATTATACAATGTCTGAAAGTGTTTGGCAACATCAGCCCAAAAACTGTTTTTGCATAAGTTGATGCATCAACACATTTTCAAATTCCCCACCAAATATCTGTATATCTCTAAACATAGGACAACAAGTCAACACTAACCTCTGCAGTTGAGAGTCGCACCCAAATAGTTTCAGAGCCGTCGGAAAAGAAAAAATGTTCAGCATACGTAAACCACCTGTCTCATATGCTGAACACACAACAGACTTGCTGATTTTACCACGTTTACCATCCCACAGAAAGGAGAATAACATTTTATTAAGTTCCGACAAACTACACTGCGATCCTTTTTTTTCTGCTACTTTAACAAGACACGTGTGAGCCAGCTACTCAACTGAGGCCACCAATCGGCCCTGCAGCCCCCACGGCAAAACCCTCTACTGAAGTGACATCTGTCATGAATCGCTACACGCTATGACGTCATACTGTTTGCTAAAAGACTTACCTCCCGCCAACGAGAAAGGCAAGCCACTTTGTCTACAACACGGACTAAGAATAGAGGAAACGGACATTGTCTACTTCACACCGACCCGACAAAACTACGCAGCACCAACTTTAATCTACAACACCAGGCAACACTGGTCACAAAGAACTCGTTCTAAAGCGCACACAAGTGAAAGGAGGAATGGAACGCTCGCAACAAGCGAGGCCAACTGATTCTGTGAAGCACTCGAAGAATTGAAGGCCCTTCTACAACGACAAAACCCGGCACCTACCACCAAAACGGTATACAATTCAGGCGGCCCAACAAGCCAACGGCAACAACAGCAATCAACGAAACGACAGCCACACCAAAACAGCAGCAACAGCTACAACAATAAGCTGATTTTAAAGCATCAACTGTGAGATATGCACCACGGCAACACTGCGTACCACCTACACAGAGGACAATACTAGAAACACTAGTCTGTCGTATGGAAGGCAACACAGCCGCACAAACAACCGGCATCGTCTACAAACACGAATACACGGAGAATCAACAACAACAACAACACCACTCAGTCTGGGATTGATCCGTCAAAACGGACGGATTAATAAACAAAGAATATGACTCCCACGTCGATACACGCAAACTCCGCCCAACGGTTCCTTGTATCTTATCGCGGCTAAGCCCCGCTGAGCAGGAAATGATCTTGGAACGGACAGGCACAAGCGCCGAGGGAACAGAAGACGCAGCGATACAATCGGATCCCGACACAAGACTGGACCCTGCAAGGATTTGAAGCAATCATACTTGACATCAATAACACCGCATCAGGAATACTGCAAGGATTTGAAAGCGTTCATACTAGACATCCGCGATAACACCGCGTCAGGAATACTGCAAGGGTTTGAAAGCGACCATACTGGACATCAATAATGCCGCGTCAGGACTACAGTTACATGCATGGACTACACGGATAACATGTCCTTATGTAAGGATTTAAATGCGACACACTGGGAGGAAGACAACAAGAAATGGACTGAGAATTGTAGGCCGGTTCCCTGATGAGTAAATCGGAGCCTGTAGTTACTAACTACGAATACCGATCGAAACGCCCCCGAGTGCTTCACATTCTTCTGCTCGGACATTTTGAGGCGTCGGGACCAGAGTGACCGGATGCATACATGGGTGGGACCGGTCTTGCTCTTTTACCACCAAAAGATGAACAATCTTTGACACAGCAAGTGTTTTAATAACCGCGATCTTACCTAAAGGAGTAAGCTGTCGCTTAGACCATATAAGTAAGACCCGTCAAATTTCTTCCAGCTTTCCTTCATAATTGATGTTGGTGATACTATTCACATCTGTAGAAAATTTAATGCCAAGTACCTTAAAGATCCCAGGATCCCAGATAATCTGGCATGTAGCGTGTGGGAGAATTTTTCATGGATCCAAGCCAAATCACTTGAGTTTTGTCTAGATTAATTTTCAAACCAGAAAAGGATGCAAAGTAACGTAAGGTATGAATGCTTTCTTCAAATGATTTTCTGTAACCATCTAGGAACACTGACGTATCATCTGCAAACTGCGAGAGAAGTAGCTCGATGTCTCTAATCTTTAAACCTTTAATATTTTTGTTCTGACGTAGAATAAAAGCCAAAAATTCTGCACAAAGTAGGTAGATATATGGCGAGCTTGGATCACCTTGCCGACAGCCCCGGTATACCTTGAACCATCTAGAATATTGGCCATTGACTGATACGCAAGCATCTATCTGATCCAACTCAAGCATTTATCTGATCCAACTCTTAATGTCAGGACCAAAATTTAAAAAGTCCAGACATTTGTTTGTCGGGGGTTCTTTCTCCGGGTACTCCGGCTCTTCCTCCCCCTCCACTTTGGTATCAGCTTCAGCCCACTTAATCAAATTTCAAATACAAACGATTTTGAATTTCCAAAATCTTCAGTAGCTCGCTTGAGCTTGCCCTTAGCACCACGTGAATGTTCTGTGTTTATGTACAGTGTGTGAGTGAATGCGCGTGATTCACGTGAGCGTGCTTGTTGGGTTCAGTTCGCGGCGGCGCTTTGAGCCGATTTTCAATTGGGATAAAGCGCCTATTTAATGCGCTTATTATTATTATTATTATTATTATTATTATTATTATTATTATTATTATTATTACTGAGGATTGTAATGTATTTCAGAGGGCAACTTCAAAATTTATGCAAATACAGGTCATGAAAAACCATTCGGGTATTAATGAGAATTTTGCTTTTTGGTAAAAAAAAAAATTGATTCGTCTGTTTTAAAAAAATATTATCCCAAATAATCAACAAAACGTGATTTTGAAAATTGTAAACGCTAGATTTTTCACTCAAAACTTTTGAAGTGGTACGACGCTGGTTAATCGACGAATGCAAGGCCTTCCTACAGTCTAGCTATAAGCAAAATATCAAGCAAGTAAACAGGTTTGTGCACTGTTGCGCGGGTCAACCGTTTTTCATAAAACGACGCTTTAATGGTCACTCTAATTTCAATATGCTTTGAAGCATACTTGAGGACACCTCGTAGGTGCAAAATAAATACTCATTTGATTTATTTACATTATTACCTGCACAAACCTTTAATTTGTCATATTAGTGATTTGTTTTCCAAAAATGAATGAATTATCACATAAAAAGTGAAATGTTGGCAGCGCCGGATCAATCAGTTTTCAAGGGGGGAGGGGGGTGGGTGCTCAGCGACAATGTAAAAACTGTACACTGTTGTAATTGTGACGGTACAGTGGAAAGAGGGTGAGGGGAGGGGGATAGGTGGTGCTGCAATAACATTAAAGCACCCCCCTCTTTCTCGGACAATGTTGTGGACTGGCAGTGAATGATTTTGTTTTTAAGCCCGGGTGTGGGGGTGGGGAGGTTGCCGTGGGGGTGGGTGGGTGGGTGCTGTAGTACCAAAGCACCCCCCCTCTCCCCATGGATCCGGCCCTGGTTAGAAAAGGGCTCATTTGATATCTTCTTCAACCGGTTTTCGTGAAACGGCCATTTTCTTGTCAATGAGTACTCTGAATAAAAAATTAAAAAAATTACCTAGGGAGAATTCTTGTAGGGAAAGTATCCTACAGTTTCAAGCTTGTCCATCCGCAAAGACCGGTGCCAGTCCTTGTCACACGCACGCACGCACACACACACACACACACACACACACACACACACACACACACACACACACACACACACACACGCACGCACGCTCACACACACACACACATCGCTTGGCGCCAAGTGCACATTTTACAGCAAGTTTAGAGTAGCTAGACGCGATGTCCTTTTTATCTTGTTACTTCTTTGCCAGAATTTGAGGCACGCCTGCCCTTGACGTCATTTGCATTTTATTGCACGCGCTCCGACGAACCCCATTTCAAAACCGTTGTCCCTAATTTTATCTGAAATAGGAACAAACAAACAAAGCCGTTTTGGTCATCTTTATGCATGATAATCCATCCACCTTAACTAGGACGCAGAAATCAGGACTGAGAAATTTGTTTTGCTTTGAAATACGGTTCATAAGAGTTTAATTACGCCCAAAGAGGCCAACTGATACTGACACGTTTGATTTACTGGTCTGAAACAGGTAGTTTATTATATATTTTATATTAGAATGGTCAGCGGCAGTATTTTATTTGTTTTGATTGGACAGAGAGCGCATGTAATGAGCGTACAGAAAATACTTGTTCTGTTTATGTTTGTGAACAGAAATCGGTTTCTTGATATCGCGGCCCAACTGATTTAACCCCAAGGCGGCAAATGTTGGAGGTGCCATCTAACGTCTATGTACCGGTTGCAAGGAGACAGATCGACCATGATAATTCATGGCGCCAAGCTAATCTGGCACTACCCTTGAATTATCATGGTCGATCCATCTCCTGCTGCAGTTCGTCTGGGCTAAACGGGCGAAACATTGCCTGACACAGCATGTAGGCCTATCCGCGTCCAGTATTTAGGAGATACCGCACCTTTTCTCCGTTCGATTTTTTAAAAATTACTGAGTCGGCTGTTGTATGCCTCTTAGTCATGTAGCTTGAAAAACATCTGACGCATTTCACTCGATGTGTTTAACCCCGTAAACTGCCAGTGACCATATTTTGTTTCCGAACTCTTTGTATATATTACCCGCCATACAGCCCCAGCCTCCAAGGAACATGAAGAGAAAGGGATGGCATCAAGCGGCATAGATCATCATGAGGCCCCGCATCAGCTGCAGGAAGAGTTGGGGGGGGGGGGGAGGAGGTGGATCTATGTCTCTTGAAGAACTTTGAAGCATGTTTAGGGGCAGTGAAGGGGTTAGTGACGTGAGATTAAATATGTAATGAACGATCGATCATCTCTTAATTTCTTGTCACATGTGATGAGCCTTCTAATTAAAATACCACGGCCCGGTAACACAGCATTGAATCACACCTTACTGCTCATGTGAGCTACAGTGTCAAAGCAGTGTAGTAACTTCTTCCGTCGATCGAAAAAGAGAGAAAAAAGGGCCGAACTGGTGCTTCGTAAACGAGATATATATATATATATTTTTTTTAAGGAAAAAAACCAGACACATTTTACAACTTTAGCTGTCTCATTTTGCGCAAGCATAAACATGCACATAAAAAAAACCCACGCAAACGAAGCCGAGTCTTACCACAGTATGTAAATCTATGTAGGTGAAGATTTCCCTACCACAGTATGTAAATCTATGTAGATGAAGATTTCCCAGTAAGCAAACGGCCATCGGGCCGATGTCGGCCACAGCTGACCAGCGCACATCCGCGCGGGGGCCCGGCACTGTGGCCGGCGTCGGCCCGATTGAAGGCCTTCACATGCTAGTTTGTCAGCTCTTTATTCATATAAGAAAGAAAGAAAGTAAAAAAAAAAAGAGTTTCAAGGTCGTTTAACCCATAAAATCCTGACACTACGACAGGATGTGGATCGACCATAATAGTTCAAAAGTGTTGCCAGAATAGCTTGGTGCCTCTAGGCGCCAAACTATTCCGACACCACCCTTGAATTATCAAGGTTGATCTGTCTACAAAACTGTGACGGAGTCTTCGCGGGCCAGAATTGGATAATTTCGTCCTTAGGGCTTAATGAGTTACCTAAATAGAAATTACATGTATTTAAACCGCCGACGAATTTTCTAAGGCTCTATAAACATGACAATCCACAGAAACACACTTAGTCGGTACCAGGCCTTATGTCTGCATAAACTTGATAAACTGACACAACTTTTACCAAAAGAAGCAATACTTTGAGTACTTTTGATTGCATCATTTGCAAAATGGGGATGTTTATAAAAATTCCCAAAAGCATTCGGCAAAACTGACAAGAGCAGGGGTGGATCTGTGTGTGTGTGTGTGTGTGTGTGTGTGTGTGTGTGTGTGTGTGTGTGTGTGTGTGTGTGTGTGTGTGTGTGTGTGGGGTGTGTGTGTGTGTGTGTGTGTGTGTGTGTGTGTGGGGGGGGGGTTGTTCCAAGAGTTCCGGACCACCCCTCCTCCCCGTCCACCAGACAGAAATTATGTAAAATGCTATAACAAAGTCCCTTTTTGGGGTGTTTGGACCCCCATTACCCCCCTCGCCCCCCCCCCCCCCGCCTTTTTTGTGGCGAGTTTTGACAATTATTTACGAGGGGGAACAGCAAATTCGGCAATACCCAATGCGCAAAAGGTCATCGGGCTGATGTCGGCCGCCCGACGTTGGCCCACCGCGCACGTCCGATGGCCTTTTGCGCATTGGGTACAGCTGTCAGATTATCAAGACAGGTTAACAAGCAAGACAGATACCTGTCCGTAAGAAAGTCAATTTGCTCAACCCAGCTGTAGCGCGCCGCGCTGTGCGGGACACGTGACCCCGACCGCAGGCGATGAACTGAGCACCACCGGCCAGCCAGTATATTCTATCTGCAACTGAAGACGCACAGATTTACTTGAGTCCCTGTGTCAGCGGGGAACCATTTCAATTTATGTCTTATGCCGCCGGGAGGGACCGCACCTTGTTTATTTACATTCAATCAGTTGTACGACAGAGCTCAGTTTAAGTTGATGATCAGTAAGTTCTGCGGCGCAACTGAACAACCGCGGCACGAAGTTCCGCTCTTATAGCACAGTTCAACCTTGGGCCTAGTGGTTTAGTAAACCAGATTTGTGGTGGAGGATGCAGCGTAGTGGCTTGTGTAAGCAGAATTTAAGCAGAACTTGTTCCGTCTGACGGAGGGAGTTTTAGGATTGAGAACTTGTGACTGTTGCAGCGTAAAAAGCTGTGATTGTGTGACTGCGTTACGGTCGTGACACAGGTGTTGTGCGTGCCTAGTGCGCCGGCTGAGGGAAGGCACTGTCACAGCGGCGGTCGTCCAACTGTGTTGCATTGTCAACACTTACGGGCAAGGTAAGTCGACAATTAAAAAAATAAGGTGCTGGTTGTCCGGCTGTAATTTTTCGACTTACGGTCTGTGCCGCTGCTGTGTGATTTTAGACCTCGGCCGGCTTACGATATGTGCTGGTCAGTAATTTTGGAACTTAGACTCCATATGCTGTAAGGTCCGAATTAACCCTTTTGGTCCCGGGACCCTGCAGCAGGAGATTCAATCTCAGTCCTACAACTGGTACCTAGTCGTTAGGCAAAACCTCCAAAATCTGAGAAATTGGACCTTGGGGCTAAAAGGGTTAAATCACAGAGCAGCACATACTTGTTTCCTCTCCGCGATGTCAGTGTAGACACGCATAGATAATTGTTTCTGATCATAGAATCCTTGCCTTAGTCAGTGGACACTAATAGTCAGTCATAAATCTGATAGTATCCCAGTATGCAAAAGGTTATCGGACCGAAGGCGGCCGCAGTGGGCCCGCGCACAGTCAGCAGTGCGCGGGCCCACTGCAGCCGACTTCGGCACTGACGATGGCGGGCCTTTGCTTATTGGTATGTTGCACAGAGTGGTTGTCAAGTTATGTGACCATGTCATAATAATGTTTGTTAGCCCAGACCTGGGCCGGTGTCAGCACTCGGGGGTGTCTGAGGCCACAAGCGCCCTATATTATCTGCAGTATGCAGTAGATCCCCATGAGCCAGCCCTGCAGAGGATCTACACCTTTTCCTGAAGACTGCGGGGGCTCTTGAACTTTAATTTCTTCCCCAGCAGCCCCAAGTGACTTTCTAAACTTAATTTTGTAATTTAATTTGAAGTTAGTAAAACACACTCAGTTTATCTGTGTCCTTCGTACTGCGGATTATGTGTAATCATGTCTATTAATGTATGTACCCACTACATAAAATTTCCCCTTCTTTGACACATGTACTGATATATTGTATAACAAGCAGATTAATATTCATGAACTTGCTCGATATACTTTCCTTCCCATAATCCTTTTGCAGACCTAAAGACTCAATCTTGATGCTTGCCTCTGTCCGTAATGCAAAAAGCTAAATACGCGCATACATTAGCAAGGTCCTTATGTTGGTTTAAATAGTTTATTACTCAGTTTTGCAAAATACATAAAAGAATATACATCACTTGTCATCAGATCAAAACAAGCCACAGGCTTATATGATGATCTGGACACTCAGTTATACTATTTGCAAAATTTGCATGACGGTGGTATGCAGATTTTAAATACAATACAGGTAAGTGAACATATATATATATATATATATATATATATATATATATATATATATATATATATATATATATATATATATATATATATATATATATATATATATATATATATATATACACATATACATACATACATACATACATACACACACATACACACATACATATACACATACACACATACATACATATATACATACATACACACACATATACATATATATACATACACATACAAGGTCCTTATGTTCACTAGTAATAAAATACTTTTTTTTGTGTGCAAGAGGAATCTTTATTAATATCAGTCTTATGAGGGCAAGAACTAATTTACAGGCAGTTACAGGGAGTTTGCTGACTCTTATTCCAGTACAGATGCGTGTCACACACATACAGGGTGCTAGGCTAACATAAACAGTCCTAACTGTACAGAAGATACGACAAACATTTCAGTTGTAGAATTAACCCCTTCCCTGCCACTGGACGCACATTTTGTTTCTGAAATCTTTGTCCACTCAACTACCAAAAGCCAATCGTCCAAGGGAAATGGATATAAACTGGCTTCAGCAAGAGGCATATATCCTCATGAGCCCCCCACAGTTGGATGACGCTCGCTATTTCTCAAGAGTGAAGGGGTTAAACCTAGATGATTCTCCCAATCTGCTGAAATAAAAGTGGCATACATCAGCCCGCAAGAGGCATAGATTCTCATGAGCCCCTGCCATGGCAGGGGCTCATGAGAATATATTCCTCTTGCATGTGGAACTTATGATCTCTCTTATCTGAGGATGTCAAAGGAGAATATCTCCACATGCAAGACTGAGGGACAGATTTTCATGCAGCCTGCTTCTGCAGGGTCTCTTAAAGAATAATATAAGTAATAAAATACTTCTTAGTGTGTACGTACGCTCGAAACTGATTTCTTTCCCACACACACATAAACGGAGAATAGACAGCAGCGAACACACGAATCGAATCTCCATACTATTGAGATTGACGACACTGATGCACGCTAGTGATAGTGACAACCTTAGAAAATGACTAAATAGACAAACCTGCTGGCATTTTCCGTTAGTATTCTTCAGTTCTAACCACTCAGACTCCGAAATGCCTAATCATTTTGATTCGCTGGAATGTGATTCTCTGTTCCTGTCACCTTTTTCCATCAGAGCAGTTTGTTCATACTCGCTGTCAACGCGTCTAATACACTATGGAAGGCAGTCAGTGAATCAGCTCGCGCTGCTTCTTCTACGCACAGACCAGTGTAATGACTCACAGAGGCAGGCAAGAGGCATGATTCTCATTAGCTTTCGCATCTGCGGGCGCCATGCGGATCTATGTTTATTCCAAACAAGAGGTGCGTATCAGTGAGTGTATATAGGACAGTGTGATAGTGGGCCTTTCTACAAATGAGAAAAGGCATAGATCCACAGGAGTCCGGCATGCAAGCTACAGGACCATGACCCATGAGAATCTGTGCCTAAGTTTTGCTTTTTTAGTTCACACAATTTTAATTTTCAGACTGAGTGGGGGAGGGGGGAGGGAGATGTGCTATTATGGTTTGCAGTGAGTTTCAGCCGTTTCTTTTGTTTTTCAGTAACCGCCGTATATCAAGACCATATAAATGAACACACTCAGTTTTTCCCGCTCTTTCGTTCTGGTAAAGACAGAGTCGGGCCGAGTTTACTACGGAATACACTTGGATCTGCTGAGACACATATACGGGCGGGTTTACTTCTGAAAACTCAGAAATTTAGAAGCCAGGTTACAAATTAAAAATAGATACTGACATGGGCTTGAACAGGGCTGCCGTTAGTTGGTTAAGGGCTGGGGGCAGTACAAGGTGGTGGTAGAGCCAGCCTTGAAGGCTTTCAGCGGAACTGCCGTCAGAGGGTACGGCAGAAGGTTCTCTGTTCTGAGAGATGTCCACAGAGACAAATGAACCTATCAAGAAACATTCATTCCTCCGTTACCCCACATCAGTACTTGCACGAGGATAAATATATTCTTGTTTTTTTCAGTTTAGTACATCAGTATGGGACGGATGGCATTCACTGTTTAGCAATGTTTGCCTATAACCAAAGACAAAACTCCCCAAGATGCATAGATCTTCATGAGTTCCGCGCAGAGTACGGGGGCTTGTCACTGTGAGAAGCTAAATGTATTTCTGAGTCGAATTACCTTCACGCTGCTATGTTTACGTAGTTTTAATCGGGTTGTGGTGATGAAAAGAACATAGGCAAAACGTCGACAGCTGCAATAGTCACAATATGCACATACGCGTCTACGAGTAGGCGCGGTCATAAGAATCTGTATGTATCTTGCTGGCTCGTGTTGCCTCTATGCTGCTATGTTTACGCAGCCGGGATAAAATCGTGACCGCCGAGCCCACAACCAGACTCTTTAGAGTCCGAAATAGCTCAGGCGGTTAAGCGTCGGAGCAGGAGAGCGAAGGGAATCGCCGGGTCGTGGGTTCGAATCCCGGCCCGGCCCCGGTAGCTGGACTCACAATCCAGGGGGAAAAACGGATTTGTTCAATAGCATGTCCGTTGAAAGGTCCTGGTAAATCAAAGTGGCACAGTTGGAGTGCGCCTGAGTTGATCAGTGTTCAGGTCGTACTCCATAGGCAATAGATTTCCCTGTTCAGTCCCCATAACCCGCCCGTCAGGGCCGTCCATGATCACCTCGGTGCTGTGGACGTTAAACCCGAACTAACCAACCAAACCACAACCAGACACCCATGACTGTCAACACGTGACCGTCCCAGCCGCTCTGCGGCGTAGAATAGCGCGATGCTCATGCTCCCTATAGGTTCACGGCATTGCACACTCGAGTCTGGAGACTAACTGCCTTGTTCTGATTAACTTCCTTTCAACTTCTCACGGAAGTAACAGCACGTGATCGTCAGAGTTTCCACTGTTGCCGGCTTATTTAAATAGCTGTTGTCCTAGACGACCTAGATTATTAACACATTTACCCATTCGAGACGGGCATTCTAACACGCGGCTGTTTGCTGCGCATCCGGATGCGGCACGCCAAACCAGCTATGCCCTGACTCACAGCAGCAGGCAGGCTGTGGCGGCCAACCCCGATAAATTGAAGCCGGGGTCAGTAGTAGTGTCACTGAGAAAAGCTTTGCGCTCCTAGACCCGAAATGAGCCGTTCTATCACCGCTCTTCAACTGGTAACTCATTCGAGACGGGCCGATCCGGACACGCGGCCTAATGCCTAAATCCTAAGCCTCGAATGAGTTAAACTCCCATTGGCCAGGGGACGCAGGCTGTGTCTCGGGAAATCGTACATTTAGAGCGGGCTGCATTTTAAAACTGAATCCGCATTATTCAACGTGTCAGACTCCTAAAGGACATGGAAACCGACACAGCTGAAGTGGTTTCAGCAAGAGGTATAGATCATCATGAGCCCCCGCAATAGTTGCGGGGGCTCATGAGGATCTATACCTCTTGCAATTGGATGGTGCCCTCAGTTTTCTCGGCCGGGTAGTGGAAGCTGGCATCACCCTTGAACTATCATGATCGATCCTTATCTTGCTGTGGTGTGTCTGGGGTAGAAAGAGTTAAAGTTTGGAGGACAACTCCCAGCTTCAGGGATTTTGACGTCGGCAGAGCCGCTCGGTGAAAGCCGTTTGATTTTCCCAGCATCCGCATCAACTTCACGTTGTGACTTGCAATTGAGAGAGAGAGAGAGAGAGAGAGAGAGAGAGAGAGAGAGAGAGAGAGAGAGAGAGAGAGAGAGAGAGAGAGAGAGAGAGAGAGAGAGAGAGAACTCACTGAATGAATGAATGATACTTTATTTCTCAAGGATGGTAACGACAGGCGCACAGGCCTCTTTTCATGTTTGTCCTTGTCTAAACTACAACATTGAAACAACATGTTAGCAGCACAAAAAAGCAGCTACACCCATAGGTCACTTGTATTACATTCCGGTATCAGTACTGCACAAGTAACTGAAAGTTGCATTCGCGCACGCACGCACGCACGGCGCACGCTCGCACGCACGCTCACCGCCACACCAATTTTCATGGTCGGGGTGGGCGGATGGGTGGAGGGTGCGATGTCAGTAAAGTGAGTGTTTATTGACAGCGACAGCGCGCTTATGATACAGCTACTGACACAGAGAGAGAGAGAGAGAGAGAGAGAGAGAGAGAGAGAGAGAGAGAGAGAGAGAGAGAGAGAATGACAATGACAATGAACCTTTATTTTATAACGGTAAAAGTATTTGGTGACAGAACCAATTTTCAAACTTGTCGAGAGAGAGAGAGAGAGAGAGAGAGAGAGAGAGTAACCATGCAGCTGTCATTTCGAACGTCAGTTTTGACTACCTTTTTTTCTAGCGTCAAAACGAAAAGTGCCACGTGGCCGCATAACAGTTTTAATGAGTCATTTATTGTTCTCCCTATAGCAGAGGGGAGCACATTTTTCCGCACTAAGATAATAACGGTACGACCTAATTACGTAGATTCACACACATATATAGCGCAGCATGTTTATTTTTCAACAGCTTGCGTGTCCCGTGAGAATCGAAAAGAGACGTAGAACGTCACTGGTAATGAACCTTGCCGCACAGTGCTGCGGAGCTCAGCTGCAATGTGATGGCTACCAAATAATATTCTTTCTCTACTTTAAAAAAAGTTTAATAACGGCAGAAATATGTGAAATTGATTAATTATTTTAATTAATGTGTGTGTGTGTGTGTGTGTGTGTGTGTGTGTGTGTGTATTTACTGAAGGACCGGTTACAAGAATGTAAGTTATTGGTGGGGTTTGCAACACCTTGTAGGCCTGAGGGAGGTCAAAGTAACCACTGTACCCCAGAGACCAAGGCCTGAGGCGTACAATGGTTATTTTGACCTACCAAAGGCCTACAAGGGTCCGTGCAGCAAACCCCTGCTACCAATAAGGTATTTCTTGGCCGCTTTCCTCAGCAATGTTTTAAAAAAAAAGTAGAGAAGTTGATCAAGCTTCGAACGTCTGCGGCGTCTGCCATAGCCGACCTAAACACATGTTCTGAGCAAGCCCCTCAGTGCAGTTGCAAGGGGTCACTATCAATGCTGCGCAACACCGCGGCTCTTGCTGGCAGTTGTCAATTTCAGTTGACTTTTTGAAAGCGCTGTTCGAGTCGCACTGCCTGCATATTGTCAGAGTTATACGATTTAACAGTGAGTACGTGTTTTTCCGATTGTCGTTCATCAACAACAACAACAAAGTTAGGAATTTACTATTCGGCATTGAATTGCGATCGTGTAACAGTGACATGCCGCATACTCGATCCGAAGGCGGGCCTGCTCTATTTTTTAGTTCGTCTCGTGCGTTTCGACGGAAACTGAATATTGTTGAAAATTGGATGCTGTCATATTGAAAACAACTCTAGAGTGCGTATTGTTTCGAACTATGCTAAGAATCTTCGGTTTTTTGTTGTTGTTGTTTTTTTTCCTCTCTCTTTTTTGTCGAATAAAGCTAGTACTTGAGAGTTAAAAATGAGGTCATAGGAAGTCCGGCATTAGTCGCTACAATGGTTTTGTAGTGAAGTCACGTGATACGGTTTGTGACGTAAGGATGAAACAATCTCTTTTATCTAGCAGTGAAACACAAGGCTTTTTCTTTACTGAGAAACAGAGTCCGGTACGCAATACAACCACGGACACTGAATTAGGCGACCTCAGATAATCCGGACTTTCCAAACACAAGGAGCGGTGTGTACAACCCGGAAACATCTAGCATCAAACGTTGAAACACTGAGCTGAATCAATAAATCTTTATTTTACATCGGTAAAGATATTAACTATTCCATTTTTCAAATCTGCCGTTTGCTGACTGAAAAAAAGAGAGAACAAGATGAGGATTTCATCCTTTCCGAGTTCTACCGTATTGTTTGGAGCTCAGATGCGTTTATCTTTTAGGAACATTTAGAGTTGTTCGTATTTTTTGACTTATTATGCTGATCCATTTCCCTCCTCTCTAGACCAACCTCTGATCAACACACACGTCGGTGCACACATATAAAGACGGACACACGGCGCTTCCCGCCATTAGTACGCTCTGTGGGCTCGTGTAGCGACAGGAATCCATCTCCTTCTACTTTAACCCACCCTCTGATCCACACACACTGGCACACAGAAATAAGACGGACACACGGCGATTCCCGCCGTTCGTAAGCGACTCTGTGGTCCTTCTGTAGCATAGCTATTCTGAAGACTGAGAATAATAGCACGAGCAGCGAAATGAAGTCACTTCAAGCTTCACGTCATGGCATGATTAGTCCCACGACACCGTATTCATAGTGACGACTCGATATTATACGTCACTCAACATCGCAGTACTAACAATTATTTCAGAGTTTATTTATGAAATGCTTTTTGAAATCGTTATGAGAATCTCACTTTTTCTTTTCTCCAGAAAAGCACATCGAATCACGTCAAGTTCTTCTCGCGAGACATCATTTATCAGGCTACGCGCATCTCTCCTCTGATTGTGTAGATCAAGTTGAACGTTAGTGAATGAGTCCCAGAAAAACAAGGAAGTAACGTGTCGTCGGTTCATTGACACCGACAGGAAGTAGGAGAGTCCGTGGTGTCAGTCAGCCTGCAAGACCCACTTAGACAACAGCGGACAGGACTGAGACCAAGAAGCAGACAGGACTGCAGGCCAAGATGCTGCCAAGCACACTAGCTGTCTTCCTCTTTACCGTGACTGGTAAGTACTAGACATGCACATTTTCAAGTTCTGAAGCTAGTGTTCGTTATACTTGCTTCGTTGTTTGAAAACAAACAAACAAACAAACAAACAAACAAAAAAACCCGCAACAAAACCCCACACAAACAAACCAAAAAAAACCAAATAGCCAACCAACCAACCAACCAACTATCCAACCAACCAACCAGCCAACCAAACAAGCAAATATTTTGCTGTCTACAGGTGACAACACTTGAGCCCCTCATGGTCGATCAATATTTTGTTGGAGTGTGTCGTGTGTTCCGAGGCTGTTTTTCTTCTTAATTTGCCTTTGACCCATGAAGGCCGCTACATTACAGATTAGGAGATAGATCAACCGTTTTAGTTCAAGGGTGGTGCCAGAATAGCTTGGCGCCTCAGGCGCCAAGCTATTCTGGCACCACCCTTGAACTATCATAGTCAAATTTAGTTCAAGTGGTAGTGTATCAGGAAGAAAAGGGGTAAGACGCGACGTTTACACAGCTCTCAACCGGTTCACCGTCAGTATTCCGACACCTTGAGGTGCTTTCAAGTAAAGAACCCGGTACGGTCCGCTAATCCCTTCGCTGTCAGTCATTACGAATTTCGCGTCCGAAACAGTTACACACTGGTTGACATTCGTGTCAAGAACACCGATGTAAATAGAATAAAATTTGGGATAAAAGTCATACACAGAACTAACACGAGACATAGTTTCGCGACTGCGGGGACTCATGAGGGTTTCATGGGGGGAGGAGGGGGGGGGGGACTCTCGTCCGAAAGGTCCCGGGTTCGAATCCAGCTAGGGTCAAAATTTGTTCAGACCCTATTTCGGTGCCACGTCTTTGAAATCACCTTCGTCAGTGGTGGACAAAAGACGTTAAGCCCTAAACCGACGTTTAACGTTTTTCATGAGGGTTCATGTTTCTTTCAGCTGGGTAGCGTTCGCCTGGCCCCGGCAGGTAAGGAATTAAAGGGGACCCGAGCTCAGCACAAGACAGGGGCCCGTTGTGTAGTCGTACATACAGGCGCGAGATGATCTTTGCGTCATTGCTCCTAACGCGGGTAGTATTAAATAGTATGGTACTATTTCAGTACTACTAACCGTGTTAGGAGCAATGACGCCTGTGGTCGTACTGACACAACAGACAACAGAATTAGATAATAGGAAATGAAATTGAAATCTGATCGGCATTAGTTCTGCTACTATAGAGTGGTAAACAAAGCATGTGTGTTCCCTGCAGGAATCATCGCAAGGCAGAAAGCGCTACCGACAGGCAAACGGTTAAGTTTCTGTACCATAGGACAAGATCGCCCAAAAGAGTTCAAGACTGAGCGGTGTGCGGCATGTAGGCGGCTAGCATTTCTTGCCGCGCCGCCCTTTGAAACCCATATCATACTGAGGCTTAGAATTTATACACTGCCATATGCAAGCTACATTATAAGGATCTAGACCAATGGCTTTAGTTCAAGGGTGGTGCCAGAATAGCTTGGCGCCTAGACTAGGCGCCAAGCCTGGCACCACCCTTGAACTATTTTAGTCAAACTTATTTCACACACTTGTGTTTTCCGAACAATAAGGATTACCAAAGAAAAAGTAAACACAACCCATCTGCAAGCTGCGGGGGCTCATGAGGATCTATTGCCTCTTGCTCACATCGCTCTGTATCCATGTCCTTTCACGACTGGGACCCTGGCGCCGGAGTAACAAAGATTCCAAGGGAACTCGCCCCAGCAGTCCGGGGGCGGTCCGTGGCGCAGTGGTTAAGGCGCCTGCCACCAATGCTAAAGGTGCGAGGTTCGATTACGGGTTCCGGCGTCGGATTTTTCTCCTCTAGTAAGTGTCACCGTTAATTCGGGCGGACCGTCGGGGGTTCTTTCTCCGGGTACTCCGGCTCTTCCTCCCCCTCCACTTTGGTATCAGTTTCAGCCCACTTAATTAAATTTCAAATACAAACGATTTTCAATTTCCAAAAACTACAGTAGCTCGCTTGAGCTTGCCCTTAGCACCACGTGAATGTTCTATGTTTATGTACAGTGTGTGAGTGAATGCGCGTGATTCACGTGAGCGTGCTTGTTGGGTTAAGTTCGCGGCGGCGCTTTGAGCCGATTTTCAATTGGGATAAAGCGCCTATTTAATGCGCTTATTATTATTATTATAGCAGTAAAACCGTCTTCGGGCCGGCCGCCGACTGCGGCCGTCGTCAGTGGGCCCGAGGACCTGTGCTTACTGGACAATCTCCTTCGTTGGCAGTTAAGGGGTTAACCAACGTGGCCGATCTGAGTTACGGCCACTGAAGTCTTGACTTCAGGGGGCAGTTTCATATTGTGGGCGTGCGGCACCCTGTGACTGAGGCTCAGGCTGTGACTGAGGTGTTGTCGTTCTTAGCACCTTCATGAGCCCCGATCAACGCACTACAGCAGGAGACGGATCGACCATGATAATTCAAGGGCAGTGCCAGAATAGCTTGGCGCCATCAGGCGCCAAGCTAATCTGGCACTACCCTTGAATTATCATGGTCGATCCGTCTCTTGCAACTGTACATAGGCATCAGGTGACAGCTCCAAAATCTGGGAAATGCGGCCTTGGGGTTAACTCTTTCGAGGCGTAAAGCCGCGAATCCGGATGCGGCACGTCTCGAAAGAGTTCAATGGGTTAACAGATTGAACGTCAAACGCAAAGGGTCATTTCAGTGAAGAAGTACATAATAGTCTGTCGCTATATGGCGAACGTATAGTGTGTCCGTTTCTGAGAAATGCGAGATTTTCTCTGATATACAATGAAAATGTCGTTTTTCTCACAAATGGATATTCACTGGCGTTTGCCATTATAACGGGCATCAGGAAGTTTCAAAACTCTGACAGTATTGCATTAGTATTTGCTTGATCCGCTAACGTGTAATAACATATACCTTACACACACAGGGTTTAACGCATTCGGGACGACTGGCATGAGGTCACGCCGCTGGTCGCCGCGTGTCCGCATGCGGGCCGATCGTCTCGAATGTGTTAACCGCACTTTGTTAACCAATTCAGCCCTGACAACAGGAGATGGGTCGACCATGATAATTCAAGGGAGTGCCAGATTAGCTTGGCGCCTGTCGGCACCAAGCTAATCTGGCACTACCCTTGAATTACCATGATCGATCCATCTCCTGTAACAGGTTCATAGTCGATAGATGACGCCTCCAAAATTTGGGAAATACGTGCGTCGAGCTGAATGAGTTGAACCAAACACTATAACAGTAGCACTATACTATCTTTGTTATCCATGAGAGCGATGCACACGTTGTTTCAAGTAGGATTTTACTGCCCAAGGAAGTACCATCAAAATCACCCCCCCCCCCTTCCCCACTATCAAGCAAAAAATACCAACATCCGCAATAACAAACAAACAAACAAAAAACAAAAAAAGAAAGAAAAGATAATAGACAGAGAGAGAGAGAGAGAGAGAGAGAGAGAGAGAGAGAGAGAGAGAGAGAGAGAGAGAGAGAGAGAGAGAGAGAGACAGAGAGAGAGAGACAGAGAGAGTACAAGAAGATAGTCATCTTATGGGCGTACCAAAAGAAAATTAGAGCCTTTTAATTTTCAGGTCGTTCCGCACGACCGGTCGGGCGGTTTTTCCTTAGTATAGTGCCACTTTGCGCGTAACAATGTGACACGTTTACTCGGCCCCTTTCCGTACAGGCTATTTATAGGTTTTTAAACCTGCCCTGGCTTTGTTCGTTGAGCTACATGTAGTTGGGCAACATTTCTTCGTTACGCAATGCCTTTAGAAGGGCCACGTTTCTTCGTTTTTTAAATTTGCTTTTATTAATTTTTGTTTATATATTTGTCGTCGTTGCTTTTGTCGTTGTTTTGGGGGTCGGGAGCATCCAGTTTGTTGCTGATTTGTTGAAGATTTCCCCCCCCCCCCCCCCCCCCCGACCATCTTGCAGTTCCTGGGAGATCCAGTCTTCTCATGATAATCAGGTGACGGAGCAAATTTTCAATGAAGTATTGTGCAAAATCAGCCACTCTGCTTTCACATCTCACTGGGCAACAGCACCAGTTTAGAGTTTCGAACAGAAAAATAAACGGCATAGGCAGTTGATTTCATTGTCAGTATTTTGCCTTTCTTGACTGATCCAATTATTGTATGATGTTTTCATCCGCAGAAAGTATACCTGATAAGTGCCCTTAATTCTTTTGCCACTTTACTTTAACCATTTGGGTGTCGGTAGCGGTTTTAGTCGCGATGATTCCTGTAGGAATCATCGGGATTAAAACCGCTACCGACTCCCAAAGGGTTAATAATTGCGCAGTTTAATGTCTATCTGATTTTCCAAATGCCATTTCCGCAGGCAATTGTCACTCACGTTTAATATCTCATAAGTAGCAGCTGCTATATTTGAACATCCCCAGGTCACACGTTTAACCATTTTTCTCTTAAAACCCCTAGAACTGAGTGAATTCCATTCGATAGAATGGAAGTCATATACTTCTGGGAGTTTAAGAGTTTACGTGTTTAACCACTTAACTCTTAAACTCCCAAATCTAAGTGACTTTTCCATTCGATGGAATGGAAGTCATTTAATTCTTGGGGTTTACTAAGTGTTCACATGTTTAACCGCTTAACTTTTAAACTCCCAGAACTAAGTGACTTTCGCCTTTTGATAAAATGGAAGTCAGTTAGTTCTGGGGGTTTAAGAGTTAACTGCTGACAGTTACGAAAACCTTGCAAGCGCAAGAGACGCAGATCCTCTTCAAACTCGGAAGTTTCAAGTTGCGGGCTGATGAATATCTATTCCTTTTGCCGGACCTGTATCGTATCCACGTTCAGCTAGCGGCCACTAAAGTGATAGAGTTAAAAGAACGTTCCCCGAAAAGAGGAGGAGGGGGGGGGGGGGGAGGGCGGGCGGGCGGGAGAGTTTAGCACAAATTATGCGAATTGAACTGATTATATACGTGAGCGGTATGGGTAAGATACACATCTTTCTACTCACGTATAAGATCAGCAAAGTGCGCATGAATGTCACTCGTTATGAGTGCATTATTATGCGGCACATCTTGAACTGAACCCATTTAACCCCGACGTCCTCCGGCAGGAGGTGGATTAACCATGATAATTCAAGGGTAGTGTCTGATTAGCTTGGCGCCTGACGGCGCCAAGCTAATCAGGCACTACCCTTGAATTATCATGGTCGATCCACTTCCTGCAACTGCTACACAGTCGCACACTGACGCGGCCCACGAAAATTGGGAAATTCTGCCTTGGAAATGCTACAGGAATCATGGCGACAAAAAAATCGCTACCGACAGCCAAAGGGTTGAATCACTTGCCACGTATCCGTAAGCGGCACATCTCGAATGAGGAGACACCATGCTGTCAATATTTGGGCTTACTGACGGCATGCCTAACGTTTGTTGTTGTTGTTTGTTCAGTGATTTTTTCCCTCCCCGCTCATTCCGCCCAGAGAACCAGTGGCAGGTCAATGCCCCAATCTGAACGCAGTATGTGCGTCCGCCGGGTAGGAAAATGAAAAATAAAATCCCAACAACCTACAATCCGTAATGCCAGCGGATTTTGTTGTTGTAGTTGCGGCCGTCGTAAAAGATACCACGCTTGCGTGCCGTCAGTTTTCAGCAGTTCTTGAAGTGTTTTTTTTAAAATTTACACTGCTCTGAACTGGCACACAAGAAACACGCTCAAGCAGGCCTATCATGCTAGATGCTAAGGGACAAGCGCTTCCAGCTAGCGCTGATTTCGTCCTGGGGGTGGGTGGGCCAGGCCTATCATCAGCCCTGTCAGTTGTTTTTGTACAGTGTTGGGGCGAGGAAGACCACTGGCTACTGCTTCTCGGCTCCTCAGTTCCCTCACGGCTTCAGTTCAGTGCCAAAGAGACCCAGCCGCACGTCCAAGTAACATGGATACAAAGTCGTGTCAGCAAGAGGCGTAGAATCACGTCTTTTTAATTAGAAATGATGGGTGCGGCCATTTTGAACATGACCTTCGACCTACTGGGGACGACTTCCGGTTTTGCTTGCAAACATGGAAGCTGTGAATACAAAACCCTACACAAGTTCCCGATCTAGCGGCCGACATTGCGCAGTAAAAGGTTGCCACAACAACGAAAAAAAGCTGTATGACTTGTTGCAAATGCCATGTTTTGACCACAAACCTTTCATTCGCCGTTATTGTTCGTGTTTGAAACCTTTTTGTTTGTAAAAAAGTGTATCACATCGCACACTATCCGATGAAATGGCCTGTTTTTTATCGGCCGGCCGTACACACTCGAGCGACACAAGTCAGTCTGAATTTTTATGTCTAGTTCATGTGTGTTTCGAGGAAGTTTTGCTTTAAATTGCCGGTACTCCTCATCGTCAGCGGACCAAACCGTGGCGGAGATAGTTATTTTGCGCAGCGTTTTGTTGCACGTATCAAAATCTCCGTTGAAGTTATATCCCCATATTTTTGGTAGGGATTAGGACTACCGACTCTAAGGCCTACCTACTGATGCCAGCAGGTTGTTGTCTCGCTCACGCCCTGATATTTTCATACGGTTTTTGTATCATGGGCGTGTGTGATCTTCAACTTTTGTGTAAATGTGGGTTTTTTTTTTATTTGTTTGTTTTGTTTTTCCTCCAACTTTTTATGTTCTGTCAGTACAATAGTGAAACTTATTTTGTTCTGTTTTGTCGGTACAATAGTGAAACTTGTAGTAATGTACCCAGTAATTCATATTTATTGTCATGCTGATAAAATTAAAGAGTTTGTTGGCAGATTGTCAATTTTTTTGTGTTTGTGTCATGAATTATCCTTAGAATGCATTACTCGCAATTCTTTCATTGTTTTCAGTATTATTATATTAATGTATACATGTATGGTGCAGCAATACAAGTTTTGTTGTCTCAAACATTTCATAAATAACATGAGAATATTTTGCCACCCAAAAGTAGAGACCAAACAAAGTGTAGAAATAGTGTTATTAGCTTGAGATACACTTGAAAACAGAACACTTAAATAACTACATGGCTACACAAAATATCTATGCATATACACGAAAACTTCGCAAAAAACTTTCCAACGCGCACACGTAAACACTTCTCTGAAAGGCCAAACCGGAAATGCTACACAGCCGAGCAACCTGTTAACCGACCCATTTGAGAATATTACCGTTTGGTAAAAAAGAGGTGAATACCTCTTGCAGTCGAGTGGTGTTTAATAATTTTCTCTCGGCAGTGAAGGGGTTAAACACTACAAATTGCAGTGCAGTTAATTAATGATTCATTCAGCCGTGACACTGAAATTGGGCCGCAGGGCTTCACCACTTTAGACGCTCCAGGGTGGTTGAATCACTAGTTTGGTGTCATTTAGTTTAGAGCGGATGACAAACTCATCAGTTAGTAGCTCTTCTTGTTAGTACATCGACCAGAATTCAGTGCAATGTTGACAAGGATGGCTCTAAGGTAGTGCCTAATCTGCTTGGCGCCTTCTGGGGCGCTACCGTTAGCGGCTCTCATGGTCAGTCAAGCCATGCTATATACTACGTACGGTTTTCTCTTAAAACAAAGAATTGTCGCATCCCGGCGTTGAAGGAAGAGCGGACTTTCAGTTCTTATATGTTGCATCAAGTATATTTCTCGACCGTGATAGTTTAAGGGTGGTTCCTTGACTATCGCGGTCGATCGGTCTCCTGAACTGAGTGTAGTCATGGGGCGGTGACTTCGAAATTTGGGAATGCCACCGCACGGCTGTTAAGGATATGGAGTGCGGGTACATAATTTACCTATGCCGCCGCCCGTGTGTTCGTTGTGACGGACCCACACCCGCAAAAGCAAACTGACATTCAAGTCCTTGTCTTTCATAATCGGGGCCTCTGCGGACTACTTTGTGCAGGTCGCTGGATATAGATTAACCTCGGTGATAGGTCAAGGCTCATACCTCATTAGATGGGAGCCTCCCTCCCCCCCCCCCTTCTCACCCCCACCCTTCCCCCCGGCAGGCAGTACCCCGGCATATCATGATATCAAATAACCCGCATGTGTAAGCACTAAACGTCTAACCTGAATGCATACATAACGTATAGCGCTGCCTAAAGTGCTGTGGTTGCCAAATAACAGACCGATAGATTAGATATAGCAGCTTAAAAGGAATTTAATTCAGTCATGGCCCTTGGCATCGAAGCGGTTAAATCGACCGCACACAGTTTTTCAGTTCCCCGGGGCTTACAGTTGTAAAAACCGTTGACCTGTCGTTCGTATCTGTCCAACTGAGAGACCAATGCAATAGCCATCGGGCTGACGTCAGCCGCCGGTGGCCCGCGCACAGCGAGGGCACGGGCCAACGTCGGGTGACGTCGGCCCGATGGCTTTCTGCTCACAGGGATTAGCATTATGCAAGGTAGGGGCCGGCATGTGTAAATATACATGATTGACTCTGCTCCATTTTGCTGCGTAGAAAAAGGGTGTGTGATTGTGGGGACTATTCGCCTTTTGCCAACGACCGCGACGCTGACATCATGGTACGGGACAGCGGATTAAACGCTCACATGTCCTGTATATATCCTGTTAGCAAAAGATCGTATATCTTTCCCCGATCACATTGTGTGCTAGTGGGACATTAAAATGAAGAAAACAACAATCGTATATCTTGCCCGGGCGTCCGGCCGAGGAAGTGCCGCGCGGGCCAACTCCAAGAACCCCGGACGCTGGCTTGAGGACCTGCTTAACTCATTTTACCCCAACACCGAAATCAACAAATGTTGCCGTTGTCCACTGAAGACTGCATTGCAGTGCAGGACACAGATCGACCATGATAGTTTAAAGATAATGCCAGAATAGCTTGACGCCCATAGGCGCCAAGCTATTCAGTCTGGCATCAAGCTTGAACTATCATGGTCGATCCGTATCTTACTGTGGTGTGTCTGGGGTAGAAGGAGTTAACTCATTCAGCTCGACGCACGTATTTCCCAAATTTTGGGGGCGTCATCTAACGACTATGCACCTGTTGCGGGAGATGGATCGACAACCATAATTCAAGGGTAGTGCCAGGTTAGTTTGGCGCCGGGCGCCAAGCTAATCTGGCACTACCCTTGAACTATCATGGTCGACCCATCTCCTACTGTAAAGCGTCAGGGCTGAATGGGTTAACTGTTTAACTCAGTCGGTAACTGCGTCTTTTTCACTGACCGGCAAACACTGACTGCAGAAGATGGATCGACCATGATAGTTCTGATCAGTTTGAGTGCTTGGGTAACTGGCGTTGTGTGTGCCCGGCCGGCTCGATCATCTCTCTCTCTCTCTCTCTCTCTCTCTAAATGGCTCTCTGGTGAGATAAAACAAGCGATGGAAGTAAGAGAGGAATTAAAACGAGCCAAGAATTTGCTGAATACAAGAAGCAGCAAAACCATGTCAAATCTCTAGTTTGTAAAGCACAGAGGCAAAATGCAGAACAAGTTATTGCCGACAGCAAAGACATACGTTCAGTCTGGCAAGTAATAAACAATTTCACCAAAGGTAACAGTAAACGATCACCTAATATTCCGCCCGATCTTACTGAAGATGCGTTCAACGCTCACTTCTGGCGAAGTCAAATACACCTAACCCTGTAAAATACACTTGCTCTCATCAACTACATTACCATAGTCAACAGAGAGCACGCGGCTCATTTTTTGTACCGCTTATGACTGTCCTAGATGTAGGCAAATCTATTTCCAGTTTAAAGAACAAATCGTCTTGCGGTCCAGATGGTATTAGTAGTCAGATTTTAAAACTATCTCTGCCCTACGTCGTCGAATCCCTGACCTTTATTTATAATTTATCGATCAGACATAACGTTTTTCCCGACGAGCTAAAAAAAAAGCGAAGGTAATCCCTCTTCCTAAAAGCAAAGATTTATGCAACCTAAACGAGTACAGACTCATTTCCATATTATCCTGTATCTCAAAACCGCTCGAGAAACATATCCATACTCATCTTCTAAACTTTCTGGAGCAAAACCATCTGATAACTGCAGCACAATCAGGATTTCTTCGTGCCAAACTGCCCTCAATCAGTTACTTGATAAATGGCTCTCTGCCGGCATAAATGACAGTAAAGTATCAGGTACAATTTTTCTTGATCTGAAAAAAAGCATTGCATCTTGTCAACCACTCTATCCTACTAAAAAACTACCATTCTATCACATTCACTCAAATACTGTCTCCTTTATATCTTCCTATCTCAGGTACAGAACGCAGAAAGTACTGCTAAATGGCAAATATTCCTTGGACGGGTTAGTTACTTGCGGTGTTCCACAGGGGTCTATTCTAGGGCCCTTATTATTTAATCTACTTATTAATGATCTGCCACTGTGCATATCTCATTTAGACGCAAACTGCGATCCGGCTGTTCGCAGACGACACGACCATACACACATCTGATAAAGATATCGCAACCATTAATAAGGTACTCCAACAAAGTCTAGATGAAGTAGCAGGCTGGTGCAGTGATAATCACATGATTATTAGTATTCCAAAGACAAAGAGCATGGTAGTTACTACACGTCAGAAACACCAGCATGGCCCACCACCTTTAACACTCTCCTTAGATAGCCAGCCTGTAGAACAAGTAACTAGGCATCGCTTATTAAGCGTTATCGTGGACAACCAATTAAGCTGGGAACCGCATACTAACTCTATATGCAAAACAATCTACAAAAATCTGTTCCTGTTATCAAAACTACGCCATATAGTTAATACTGATATCCGTAAACTCTTTTTCCATGCGCATATTAAAACGCATTGTGACTACAGTTCTACCGTCTGGGATGGATGCAGCGAAGTTCACATGAAAAAAGTTAATTCCTTGTATCGTCGGGGCATTAAATTAATACTTCCCGGTCCTACTTCGACTGACGAAAGTTACTAAGATTAAATAAACAGTTTGAATTTAATCGCTGTGTTCTACTGCACAAGATCATGCACGCAAAAACCCCACCCTATCTGAAAACTCTATTTTCCGACAATAATAGGAAAAAACACGAGAAATAGTTTGATCCACCTTCCAAAAATTAGATTAGACATCTGTAAAACCAGCCTGTACTTTTCAGGCGCTAAAGCGTGGAATATTTTACCTCCACACCTGAAATCAATTTGTAAGCGTTTTCAAAGATCGCCTCCATAAATATTTACTTCAGAAGTAATAGTATGTTCGGCTTCCATATATGCTACTATTCGTATAGTTAGTGACAAGTTTCCTTTTGCCTAATAATCTTCTACTGTTGCTGCAGATTATGTATATATATATATATATATATATATATATATATATATATATATATATATATATATATATATATATATATATATATATAATTCTTTTTAATTTCTTTTTTTTCTTCTGAGGGTGGGGGGTGGGGGTCTTTTTACTTATATATGTTTTATCTTTTGCTGTATCGTCTGATGTATTTTTATATGTGTGGAGTAGCAGGACAGTTTGGAAGATAGGCAATGCTATGCCTAAAACGTTTTATCCTGAAGAAAAACGTTTCATCATCATCATCATCATCTCTCTCTCTCTCTCTCTCTACGACTGATGTCAGTCAGTTGTATACCATAAGGCACTTCTTCGGATAATGATGACAGAATTAACCTTTTGGCTGTCGATAGCGCGTTTTGTCGCGATGATTCCTGCAGGAATCATCCGACAAAATGCGCTACCCATAGACAAAGGGTTGAAACAAAGTTTTAAACACACGTATCAAAAGCCGCATAAAGACTAGAGTACGGTCTTTGCATCAGTGGAGGTACAATGAAAAACCCTGTCATCATTACAATTCACTATCGAGTGCCTGTGGAATAATTATATATCGGCATACTCACATCTGTTATTATTTTGGGCATATGTTTTTCATTCGAGTTTCAGATAACAACTGCCAACACATGGAACAGAGCATGAGACTAGTACAATGACAGACGGTATAATAATGGTTAGCGCGGTGAACGTGTTACTTTATCAAGATCATGTACAATGTATGAGTTTGCTTTGTCGATGTACGGTACGAACACACTGGGCTAGGTTGCAAAACCACGAGGATAATTATATGGTACAAAAGCTTATGCAACGTGCGTACTTCAGTGTTATCATCACGTACATGTTCATGACTGTACGAGTCGCAAAAGACTAGATGCCATTATATGCGTGCTGGTACAGTTGTGGTTTTGGGACTTAGTAACCCTTTGACCCCTAGAATTAAATGACGTCCATTTCTTTAGAATGGAAGTCATTTAGTTGTGGGAGTCGCAGGCTTAAAGCCGTAAGGTCACCCGAAATCACAGACCAGCACACGAATGATAATTATGGAACTATATTTACCCCCCTCGGTATCGTCAGTAGCAGTCAAAGGGTTAATTTATACCGTCTGCAGTGAACCCTTTAGTAGCCTGCTACCCTGTGAATTTTCTGTGTCGAGTCACAGTGCGAAAGCCGCTCTCAAAGTACATTATAGTCACATTGTTACGTGGTGGAGTTGTAGTCAAAGTATGATAAACACGCCAGACACACACGCACGTAGAGTTCTTTAAAGTAAACCTCGTTCAGCTGCAATCCGTCACACGTGGCTTAAGGATGTAGACAATACTGGAGTAACAGTTCCAACAATATTTAATTCAGCGATGCGATATCCACACAATAATGCACTTTCAAATGCACAAACTACTGAATACAAAGTCTCTTCTGCGATGTCCACACTACGACTCAAAGTTTCTCATACACAGCGTCTCTCGCAATAAACTGCGTATCTCTACAACTGACAAAGCAAGACAATGTACTAACGGGCTTTCCCAGCGCCCTCCTTATATACACTATCAAATTCCAGAAACTTCTACGGAAATCATATAACTCGACCAATCAGAACAAAACGCGCAGCCGAAACTCATTAACATGAACTTTCCAGAAACAATATATATCAGGCTACAAAAACACGGCTGCTCACTTCAGCTCAAAATCTAGCATATAATAAAGACACATAAAAGTATGGTATCCCTATCTATGATAGCTCAAAAAGGTACGAGAACATTCACCAAACAAAATAAAAGCTACTCACTACACGCGCACAGGAAAACAAAAAGTAGCGAAAATGTTGCGATGTCACCTAACCGACGTGACACTTACGAGGCCACTAGACAGTGCGACCCTTCTACAACGTTCCGGACTAAACTTAACAAAACGAAATCGGCTCTACTCACGAACAAAAGAAAATCTTACTAAAAAGGCACGAAATCATAACCGTGATAGCTCAAATAAACAACATATCGTTACCTACGAATAACACACGTACGCTCTCACAGGATAACACAACCACAATCGTAACACACATGTCAGTCACTTTTTCTAGTGGGCAAAAGCATAGTGCGATTTATTTTTTACAAAGCGCCAGCCAGTAGTTTGCAGTCGCCGGGAAACCCTGTAGTGATTTTTTTTTGCTCACGTGCGAAGCAAAAGTGAGTTTAATTTCTGGTCCAGTGGTCGTCCGTCCGTCTTCCGGTGTCCGTCGTCAACTTTAACGTTGGGCATTTTCTCGGAGACTAATCAAGACACATACTTAAAACTTGGCCCAATGATACATTCTGACAAGACCTTTCAAAACATAAATGTTAGTGACCTCTCGCAAAGGTCAAGGTCACAGGGTGTCCAGAAATAGGTAAAAAATAGCCCCATTTTGACAAATAAACTGTTTTTTTTCCCCTCCAATACAATTTTCAATTTCAAACCCGAACTTGGTATAGAGATACCTGAAAATAATAATAATAATAATAATAATAATAATAATAATAATAAAGAGCATTTATATCGCGCTGAATCCCCAGGAGCAGTGGGCTCTAAGCGCGTTACAAAAAATGTATAAAACTGATGGTAAAACCTATTTATGCATACTAATTTGGATGACACCTCGGATAGGTCAAGCGTCACAAGAGGTCAGCAAATGTGTGAAAAATGCTAATTTGGGATAGAATTGTAGTTTTTTTTAAATCAAATTTATCAAATTTGGCATACGTATTGCTGATGACAAGACCTTTCTATGCATACTAATTTCGTTAACTGGCCATCACAAAGGTCAGGTTTCGCGGTGGGTTGATAAATTTGTGAAAAATGCATACATTTTCAGAAAACATGGATTTCGCAGCCAGCCCTTTAAATTTTTTTTTTTAAGACACTTGAACGCTTGCTCATTTCTGTGACATGTCAGAAAGGTCAAGGTCACACATATGTGGATCGGTCATGGACGATTCTTAATGAGCTTGGGGTCAAAAGGTCGCGTGCGCGACAACGAGGCTATCTGGGGCTAGACGCGCGACAGCAACATGGCGAGTGAAAGGGCAGAATGTCGAGGCCTTAGAATTATACCGTATTTTGAGCATTAGCAAATATCTGACCACATATAAAAATCACTCCCCTGTAAACCAATCACAGCCATTTGCACTGAAGCTTGATTGAATTGTGTTCGAAGAAACTGGTCAGCAGATTGAGCATTCAGAAGATTGTGGTTTTAGGATTTTCTTCTACACATTTGAGATATATGAGTCTTTTGTCAAAGCTTACACGGAACTTGTAACACACTGAGTGCACACTTTTTTTTTCCCAAACATTTGACAGCACATTAACATTGTTGGAGGGGTCAACTCGGTTATATTTTGTGAATTTAGCCAGCGAAAAACAACACAGTTTGAATTCAATTATCGGTTGCGGACCTACTTGGTGTTGTCCCATGCTGCCCCCCCCCCCTCCCCTTCTCAATGTTTCCAGTTTGGTGAATTCAAGCATGTGTGGGTGTGCGTCAGGTAAATAAGCTAGCGGGTTAACACTATGTACAAGTGTTTGTCCTCTCTTAACCATTTCGCAGTTGGTAGCAATTTCAGAAGTGTTTTTCACAGGCATCATTTCAACCAAATCGCTGCTGACAGCTAAAGGGTTAAAATTGTCGAAGTCAGATTTCTGCAGCAGAATTAAATATGACATTCATCACTCTGTGTGTGTGTGTGTGTATGTGTGAGTGTGTGCGGAGTGTGTGTGAGTGTGGCAGCACTACTCAATCATCTAAAGGATCAACTATGACATTTGAAGGGTAGTGCCATGGTATTTTCATGTGTTAAGCTGATCAGACAATACCCTTCAGCTATCACAGCTGATCCCCTGTTTTCTTGGAATCAAGATTGTAAGCCAAAACTTTAATACAATGACATTCTATAGCAAAACACGCACACATACACACGTGAGAACAGGCACCTAACTTAAATTTTACAACAAAAATAAATGTTCCAGCAGAACCTGTTCTGGCAATCACCATTTTTGCTAGAAGAAAGTGTCCTTAAACATCTCATGCTCTCTCAAGAGAGGTCTTGAAGGGCAAACAGTGTCACCCGGGCTGCAGCCACCCAAATGTTGGTCTGTAAAGACAGGGGATCTGCTGTAAGGATGGTCGCTCAAAACAGTTTCTGCTGTAGACCATAAAGTCTATACATGCAAGTTTCTCTCACACCCAACACACTGCACATGCACCCACACACGAGGAGATGAATTCGGATCAACCACTCCTTCCTCCGTTGAGTTTCGGTTGCTTTTGGAAAAGTATGAAATAAAAGTTTCGCCTTTTCAATATTCTGTGCTCTATTCGATGTGCACACAGGAACAACGCAATGGTGTTTCGATCTGCGCTTCGACTGCTCCTTCTCTATCTCCATGAAAGTACTGTCTGCCCCTCCCACATGTTCCCCATATAGCCTCGCTTTCGATGCGACCTTCACCTCATGAATATTCGTTGAGAATCGTCCATACACGTGAGCCATAAGGGCTTTGCCTTTCTTGTTAAGACTGTTCTTTCCTCCACAACACATGCGCAAAGTAAACACTAATGGCACTTACCGACGCCAAACCACGTTGTACCTTTGACATGTGAGCGTTGGGATACATGAAAAGAATATTTATTCAGACTACTCTTACTTTGATAATAGCACTGCCCGCTTGCGATACATGTGTACTGAACCGTGACTTTGGACTTTAGGACTTGGATCCCAAATGCTCACAGTCACAGACCAGCGTTCATATGGAAATTCGTGTACTTTGCGAGTTTCTGATGGACTGTTTGTAAACTACATTGACTCTCAGTCAGATAGAGGACATGGGTTCAGGCCCATTGAGCCAGAACGCCAGAGGAACTGGTCCGCCCCCATTTTGCCTGATTTACCCCCATTGTGTTTTCAGCCACCCGTACCATTCACAGTACCAGTGGATGCCCGGCCATGTAACCGCAAAACCGCATTACCAACATTTTGGAGGTGTAGCTAATTTCTATGTACCAGTTGCAGGAGATGGATCGACCATGATAATTCAAGGGTAGTTCCAGATTCGCTTGGCGCCTGATTGCGCCAAGCTAATCTGGCACTACTCTTGAATTATCATGGTCGATCCATCTCCTGCTGTAGGGCGTCAGGGCTAAATAGGTTAACGCATCAACTTTTGGTTTGGCAAACTATGGTCAGCGAGGTGTATTTATAAATAGACTATTATGTGTTACTGTTTACACTTGGAATTTTCACATTAACTCATTCAGGCCGACGCACGTATTTCCCAAATTTTGGAGGCGTCATCTAACGACTATGCACCTGTTGCAGGAGATGGATCGACCATGATAATTCAAGAGTAGTGCCAGACTAGCTTGGCGCCGATGGTCGACACATTAGTCTCCTGCTGTAGTGCGTCAGGGTTGAATGGGTTAAACTCATTCCGCACAATCTGTTATGTGACACCAACGCCGTACAGCTGTACAGCTGTTTCCAGCCACAGGCCAGCGCACCTCGCACAGCACTCTCATACTTTAACTCATTCAGTCTACCCCAGACACACCACAGGAAAATATGGATCGACCATAGGCGCCAAGCTATTCTGGCATCACCCTTGAACTATCATGGTCGATCTGTGCCGACTGCACTGCCATGCAGTCTTCAGAGGACAGCGGCAAAATTTAAGGATTTCGGTTTTGGGGTAGAATGAGATAATTATGATGTATTTATATATGAGTGCTGTGGGATGGTCCGCTCGCACTGTGTTCCAGGGCAGCGCTGACTGATGAAGCGTACAAAATCCCAAACAAAACGAACAACACAAGACATTAGGTATCAGTCCAGAACTAAGTTCTACAGGCTTTTAGGCTTTTCGGGTGGCATGACACAAAAACGCGACCGGGTCTGGACTGAGTAACTAGCCCCTCATTCATGGCCAAAGCCCACGAGGCCGCCTGTGCCGGTGCTCTCAGATCAAGTCACGGGAGATGGATCGAACGTGGTATCAGAAGGGTAGTCTGTCACGTGGTAAACCAGTTTCGCAACCGCCCGCCCGCTTGCCTTTGGGTCGTATTAAAGACTTCACTGCCGATGACACCTGAACACCGATCCAAGAGACATAGATCTTCATGAGCCCCCGCAACTGCGGGGGCTCATGAGGATCCATGTCTCTTGCTGACCCCACTTTGTATCCGTGTTCCTAGGACGGGTGAGGTTCATTTGCGTTGAATTAAAGTACCATTACGCGTAAATTTGAAGACACATGATTTCAGCATCATTTGTGTTTGTTATGCCTTGTCGACACGCCTGATGAACTTTGACGGCAGTTGGGACACGCAGCAAAAAGCACACGCGTAATCGCACTTATTTATTCTGCGCAGTCGTTAGCGTGTCAATCTAATTTTATCTGTTTCTCGTACTGAAAGTGTTATTGTCGGCTTGCTTGTGATATCAAGACGACGTGTGTTGAACTAAATTTTCCTGTGTCTAAAAATGAACCATGACTGGACCTGTGTGCAGCGTTTTCGGTAACCATCTGTTACTGAAGTGTATCATTGAACAGATACGGCGGTAGTGGGCCTTTTACGCAAACTTCAGCAACACAGTATGCGTCCGCTGGCACCCGCTGCCTGCTAGAGCCACAACTAACCCAAAAAACACTTGGGGAGGAAGGTGCTTTAATCAGCGTGGCACTTATCCAGACGCCGAGCTAAAGGTGTTCGATGACGTATCAATTTCTGGGCTGGAACGCTTGAAACAGCGCTTATAGGGGATTGAAACGCAGTTGAACGCAGGCACGATCGCACGGCCGCTGGTCTCTCGGTCGCCAACCAAGTGTGCAAAAGGCCATCGGTCCGACGTTGGTCGCCGTTGGCCCGCGCACGGCCGTGCGCGGGCCAACGGCGACCAACGCCGGCCCGATGGCCTTTTTTTGCGCAATGGGAATATGATCAGACACTGCCTTTGATCTGTCAGACACAGAAAATCCACTTTTCGGTCGCAGTTGGCGCTGGAAGTGAGAAGAGTTGCATACAATTCATCTGTACTGAATTTTGGACCTAGGGCATGCAACCGTAAGGTCCAGACTCACAGACCAGCAGACTTAGCGCTTTTGCCGCTCGCGTTTGAGGACGGTTTCTCACCTTGCGAAAGGTGTCGGGTGAAGCTAAAGCGTCAGGTATGTCGCTGTGGTCATTCCCGGAAACTCCCACCGATTTGTGACGGTTTGCAAATGAAGTCAGCAATGTTTGCGCGTGTTCTTTTCCCTTTTGGAGATCATTCTTTTACTGAGCAGCAAGAAGGACGGTGGGCGTTCCCTTTGCATTGCTTGCAAACTACCAATAGTGAATTAAAAAAAAAAAAATCCCTGTTTTGGACGATCTTTTTTGTGTGTCGTGCTCATACATGTATACATACGGCTTAGCAAACATTCACTTGCAAACGATGTCCCAGTTTCCCTCAGTACACTCTCTTTGGTTCACGCTTGGCCCTTATCATTCGGAATACGCCAGTGTGTGCAACAAGTTTGACTAAAATAGTTCAAGGGTAGTGCCAGAATAGCTTGGCCGCTCTAGGCGCCAAGCTATTCTGGCACTACCCTTGAACTACATTATACCTACCCTTGAACTACATTATACCTACCCTACATTATACCTACCCTTGAACTACATTATAGTACTTACAGATAAGGACATAGACCAATGTCTATGTCCTTATCTGTAAGTACTATAATGTAGCTTGCCGCATATGACAGTGTACAAATTTTTGTAAAGCTTTTTGCTTCAGTATGATACGGGTTAAGCCTCTATGCATTGATCTTCGACCGCTTGCGGGAGACATATCTTACAGCGGCCTTCGCAGGCTGCTTGGGCACATAAAGATCACTGTGCCTATAGTTGTACCTGGCCGCACACTTTTCGTTCCTCATCTTCGGGCGGAGGGGGTTACTGAATGAGTTACTACTGTGCTTTTAGAGACTTCAGTGTGTGCTGGTCTGTGATTTCGGACCTTACGGCCATCGGCCGTAAGGTCCAAAATCACAGACCGGCGTACAGATATTATTGTCTAGTGCTTGAAGTGCTGACTTAAAATTTTTCGAGAGACATGAAGTGTAAACTTTATTGCCATATGCATAAACATTAGGAATTTTTTTTGCGGCATAACTGACGAGCGTCTGTGTTAAGATCAACACATAATACATACATCACAATCAAGCAGACTCTAAAATACCAAACCACACATATGTATAACAGTCATTCTACTAAATCAGTATGCACACTCATCTAAGTAAATAAAATAAGATAAATCTAACACATAATAAACATATTCTGACAACAAAAACCGCCAAGTGAGCCGCAACGAAAACAGACTAACTAAATTCATATGTACTTATAAAACTGTATATCCTGTCTAAGAAGTGGTTAAGAGAGCATATAAAGAACTATAAACAACTAAGATGGGCTGCAGGTAATTCTAAAGGGACTTTGAGTCAATCTGCTGAGTTAAACGACCATATCACAGCCATTATTACATGTTGCCGAGGGGAAAAAGAGGGACAGATAAAACAAGAGCACAGGGACGGCATTGAAGGGATAAGTTTAAGAGTGCTGTTGTGTTCCACTTTTCGCCACATTCGACAGGGCCTGAAGAGGCAAGGGATAAAAGCTCTTCTGAAAACAGTGGTTTTGGCCTTAATGGATCAAAAGCGTAAGGGCTCGAACAGGCTATGTCAGTGCAGGATGGTGCTCGTCATGTATGATGGAGCTCGCTCTCTTGATGGTGCGTGCGTGGTACAGAGATTCCAACGAGAGGAGATCAGTTCCAACAATATGAGATGCTGTTTTGATCACCCTGTTTAATTTCTTGGTCTTGTAAACTTCTTTAACTCATTCAACCCCACGCACGTATTTCCCAAATTTTGGAGGCGTCATGACTATGCAACTGTTGCAGGAGATGGATCGACCATAATAATTCAAGGGTAGTGCCAGATTAGCTTGGCCAAGCTAATCTGGCACTACCCTTCAATTTTGACCATGGTCGATCCATCTCCTGCTGTAGTGCGTCAGGGCTGAATGGGTTAAAAGTGATCTGCTTCATGGCGGGCTTACTTTTGATTGCTAACATTGGCAGATACAAGATGAGTCATGAATGTTGTCTTGCCGCCGCTAAGACTATTCTGCACTTCTTTTCACAAGGCACCAAGGTGACTCGAGTTGCACGTAATTTTCAACGGCCAGTATCTGCCTGCCATAGTCCTGGAGGCTTTGTTTCGAGCTATTATTAGCCTCTGACGCGAAAAGCTCGCCGCAGTGCAGAGGGACAGCTGGTTGGCAGGCACGATCGCTTCATCTAGCACGGCTGGTCAGGGCTCTCGGTCGACAAGCAAGTGTGCATTGTGAAAAGGCCATCGGGCCGACGTTGGTCGCCGTTGGCCCGCGCACGGCCGTGCGCGGGCCAACGACGACCAACGTTGGCCCGATGACCTTTTTGCGCAATGGGAATATGATCAGACACTGCGGCTTTGATCTGTCACAAGGAAAAGTTTCCTGAAACTGGGGACAGAGGTTTCCACTGCCGGAGGAAACTCCCCTGCTTACGAATGAAGAACTAGAAGAGCAGAAATGTCTTTCATTTTAGGACATTCACACTTCATAATTTAGTTCAGCCCTTTTGTCCGTCATTACTGTAAGATTTTACTAAAAACATTTATACAGGGGATATTGTGAACTATTAACCCCTTTACTGCCTGGAGTAGGTCGCTTTAACCCCTTCCCTGCCACACTACTTACACCGGCTGTACGTGCGGCATTTGTTTCGGAAATCTTGGTTCATTTAACGATTAAAAGCCAACAGCGTCCAGGAAAAAAAAAAAAAAAAAAAAATATATATATATATATATATATATATATATATATATATATATATATATATATATATATATATATATATATATATATATATATATATATACAAATTGGTCTCAGCAAGGGGCATAGATCTTCACGAGCCTCCGGCAATCGCTGGGGCTCATGAGGATCTATGTCTCTTGCAGTTGGATCGTGTTCACTTTTTCCGCCCTCGGCAGTCAAGCGGTTAAGACAGGGATCATTGAGCGGCATGTGTGCTTTGAGGTGTAAGTGAACTGTAAGCACTCACACCCGGCACACACTGATGAATGGCGTTCAGCAGTTTTTATGTTGTTACGTAGCCGCGTTTAGTGCGTCAGTCTTTATTCTTTGACAGCGTGTCTCTTGTGTTGTAAGCCGGACACATACGTTGCTGTGGTGGGAATCATTTACGTGTTGGTATCAATTGATTTCCTCCCTGTACTTGACTGAACAGGGACAAGTCAACTAAACGTGCACACTGAACTGAACTGAAACTTTTTTTTTTTTTAAAGGATAAAGACAGGCCTTTTTCCACGTCTGTCCTTAATAATATTTTAAATAGAACACCAACATACGCAGGCTATCGCACTGCCTTTAAAAACCTGATGCCCCCGGACATACGAGGAACACGAGTATAAACTGGGTCACCAAGAGGCATAAATCCTAATGAGCCCCCGCAACGCGGGGGCTCATTAGGATTTATGCCTCTTGGTGACCCAATTTATACTCGTGTTCCTTGTATGTGGATCTATGATATGAGGATCTATGCGTCTTGCCGATTTTGTATTATTCACCGTGGAAGTGCATGTCAGCTGTGGGTATGAGCCAGTTTTATCAAGTCCTATAAAACCTTGCATATAGGCCTAATCTTGGCTGCAGAGGGCATGCTACAAAGTTGCACAACATCTTTATCTTTTATACACATTATTCAACCTCCCACCAACTTCGTTATACGGAAACCCTGACTCTTTGCGGCCGCGTAGGAAGTAGAAAACCAGAGGACGAGGGTTGGGGGCGGATTCAAGCAGGCAATGACAAGGACAGAACCAGCAGAAGTACTGGTTAATCCAATGATGCCTAATGCAAACTCGACCATTATGTATCATAATGTCTCTTCCTCGCGGAAGATGGTCATAGTCGCCTACTCGGGGTTAAACTCAAATAACTAACTAACTAACGCTTCCTTGCGGAAGATGGTCATAGTCGCCTACTCGGCGTTAAACCCAAATAAGTAACTAACTCTTCCTTGCGGAAGAATGACGTTGCGCGTTTTTAAGGACAGTTTTAATTGGCAGATTTGGCAGGACAAGGAATGGCCCAAGTATACCTTACGGTCTTTCTTATAGGTAGGCCAATTGGAGGTTTGACCAAAGAAAAGGGACTCTTAACTCATTCTACCCCAATACCGAAATCCCCAAATTTTGCCGTTGTCCTCTGAAGACTGCATTGCAGTGCAGGACACAGATCGACCATGATAGTTCAAGGGTGATGCCAGAATAGCTTGGCGCACATAGGCGCCAAGCTATTCTGGCATCACCCTTGAACTATCATGGTCGATCCTTATCTTGCTGTGGTGTGTCTGGGGTAGAATGAGTTAATCCAATCTAGTCCAATATCTACCCACCTTGTCTAGATGAGGTATGGCCAAGCCATACTAAACTGGTTGTCTCCTCGATTCGCTGCGCTCATCAGCGCAGCGAATCGAGAGAGAAAACCAGTGTGAAACCATACTTGCCCCCCCCCCCCATCCCCACCCCCACCCTTTCTCCCCCCTCCCCATATCTGCCGTGCACTCGGCGCAGGTGGTGTGTAGGCCTAACTTTGGCGAAGCTTGTTCATAATCATTTCATCGCCTTTACCACACGTCCGATATATATTTCTTTTTTGTTGTTGCTGTTAACAGGACGGACGCAAATATGTGATAAAAGTCTGTTTGCAGAATAAGCGAAAGGGTGTGATAGTAATCAGATTCACATTAGCGACTTCCTACATTGTCGTCAGCTGCAGGAGGGAATTATGGGTATCAATCTTATCCAATCCGCAAAACCTGCACGGTGAACCGCGCCTTTGTTCGTGAAGCAATATTACGTGTGATTGACGCCAAGATATAATATATATTATAACCCTCGAAATAAAATTCTTTAAACAGCCCAAATCTGCTCAAGCGGACACGATATAATTACCCAGTGAGCAAAATGTCCCATGGCCGATGTCGGTTGTCAGGGGCCTGCCGCGCAAGTTCATGTGCGGGCCGACGACGGCCGACCTCGGCCTGACGACCCTCTTCTGACTAGGTATGCTATAACTGCCGACACTGTGAACTTTGTGCGCGGCCTGGCAGCTTGCCATCTTTCCATAGAAATGTTGGTTGGTTGGTTAGTTCGGGTTTAATGTCCACAGCACCGAGGTGATCATGGACGGCCCTGACGGGCGGGTTATGGGGGACAGGGAAATCTATTAAATAATCAATCCAGACCAAAAAGGTGACTGCCAAGCGTGTAATATGCAAAGAAGTACCCAACGGAGAAAGAAACACGCTTAGAAAAGACGGGTACAACACAATTTATTAATATTTCGGGTAAATACCCTTTGTCAAAATAGACAAACAAACAAACATAGAGATTAGCCGCTACTTATCTTCAATGGCAGAAGGAATGTGGCAACTGTTGAGTGTTGCCACATTCCTTCTGCCATTGAAGATAAGTAGCGGCTAATCTCTATGTTTGTTTGTTTGTCTATTTTGACAAAGGGTATTTACCCGAAATATTAATAAATTGTGTTGTACCCGTCTTTTCTAAGCGTGTTTCTTTCTCCGTTGGGTACTTCTTAGGGAAATCTATTGCCTATGGAGTACGACCTGAACACTGATCAACTCAGGCGCACTCCATCTGTGCCACTTTGATTTACCAGGACCTTTCAAAGGACATGCTATTGAACAAATCCGTTTTTCCCCTTGGATTGTGAGTCCAGCTACCGGGGCCGGGACGGGATTCGAACCCACGACCCGGCGATTCCCTTCGCTCTCCTGCTCAGACGTTTAACCGCCTGAGCTATTTCGGACTCTATAGAAATGTATGTCCTTAGCCAGCTTTATAGATCTGCAAGAGGCACAGATTCCCATGAGACACGCAGGGTCTTATGGGAATCTTTGCCTCTTGCTACTAAAAGTCAGCCTCGTTTACATCAGATCATGGAGATCGTCCAGGTTAAGGCCAGTGAGGTCTCAAATGAAATAGAAGCGGTTATTTGATCTGGAGGGATTGAGAGAGTGGCGAACACTGGTTGACAGTGCCTTGCGCCTCTTAGTAATTATGTCCATTGTCTGTCCTTTATTTTTTAGATCTGCGCGAAGATAAATTGATTGTGAATGAAAGGACGAGATCCAAGGAAGTACCCGCACATGAATAATTTATTGTTGCTTTGAATTTTTGTCGGGCGTAGGAGTTTCTGACGAGAGCACAGGGGGAGAAAATCTAAGTTATGGCAGTCATGTGAAGAGTTGTCCCCCTGACACGGAGCGTCACAGATATAGAATAATAGGTATAGATACTAGTATTCCATACCTGTGACGCTTCGAGTCAGGGGCACAAATCTTCATGTGACTGTCGTCGGTTTTCTCTCCCTGTGACGAGAGCGGCTATCCGATGCAGCGGCTTGGATACCCCCCCCCCCGCCCCCCCCCAAACACAAAAAAACCACCAAAACCCCCCCCACAAAAAACAAACAAACAAACAAACAAAGAAACAAAAAACAAAAAACAAAAACAACAAAACAAACCACAACAACAAACAAACAAACAAAACAACAACAACAACAACAACAAAAACCAAACGTAGCTGTTGGGTCTGTTTATTTAATTTAAGTCTATTCCGTCCTTTATGCAAGATTTCAAAGAATTTCAAGAATCGGACATAGCGAATTGCGACAATTTATTTGCTGTCCCGTAACCCTATGCGTGTCGGTAGCGGTTTTAGTCGCAATGACTTCGTGTAGAAATCGTCGGGACTAAAACCGCTACCGACACGCAAAGGATTAAAATAAATAAGGAACTTTAATGTTTTCACCGCTAAAGGATCAAACTGAAGTCACAACTTCTCCGATCCGCTGTGAGGACAAGTTCCTCTGCCGATATCGATGGCATTTTGAATAAAGGGTCACAGCTTCTCCGTAGTCTCCCTACTGTCGACACTGTCTAACTAGGTCTAAAACGTTATCCCCTGTGGCCAATGATTGGCCAGAATGCTAGGGGCTTTTCCGCTCTATTTTTAACAAGAAACAAAATACGTCTCTTTTCCCTGAGCTGTACGAGAACGAAGAATATTTACAGGCAAAGTTTTTATATAACCGTGATACACGATTTTTGACGTAAACTATCAAGCGCGGAAAGCAGCACATCTAATAAATAGTCCATCAGGTCAAAGTTTACAAACCGTTTATTTTTTTCATGTGATAATGTTTATCGGTATTGTGATTATATTTCACCGCGTTACTATAAATAACTTCATAGACAAGTCATGTTAAAAAAAAAAAAATGCTGTGCATTGAACTTTCAGGGAAGTATGAAATAGGTCAATTTCCACAGACGTCATTTGTCATTGAGTAAGCTGCTCGGTTATTTCGAAGCGAACATACTAGGCTAACCCGCTCCTCCGCTCCCCACACTATTTGCGTTTTTCGGGTACACCACTTAAAGAGCCTCGCGGACCTTATAAACACTCAGACCAGGGCTGATGTGTTCAACTTCATATGTATAAAACGCGCAGCTCTTTTGAACTGCCAGACTGTCTGGTAATTAAAAGGAAAGATTTAGGAAAGTCCGCTTTTTATTTGTTTAATCGCGAAGCTGTGTGCACACACATACAGCATTGAAAACATTAGAATACAGTATACTTCAATAAGTACTCCAAAAGGTTTACACTGCGTAACCAGGAAGTACTCCAATTTTACAAGAAAAATTAATATTTATAGCGATTCTAGCAAACATCCTCATCACCCTTAACTCATTCAGCCCGACGGCCGTATTTCCCAAATTTTGGAGGCGTCATTTAATGACTATGCAGCAGTTGCAGGACATGGATCGACCATGATAATTCAAGGGCATGCGGATACGCGGCCTAAAGCCTTAAATGTGTTAAGTATCAGAGTTTTTTTAAAATATTTATTTCTGTGGGAAAATTAGAATCGGTATTTTCAAAATATACTGATCAACAAAAGAAACGCGAATTTTTCACCATAGCGTTTTTCTTTGTAAATATGCTTTAATCCGGGTTATTTGGACGTCATTTATTATAAAATGTTATGAAGAGTGTGCTATGTCGTGTGCAAATAGAATGTTTAGTCCTAAAACTCGCACGTCGATGACCTATGACTTCATCAGTGACACTACCATCACAGGATATTGAAAGTGAAATGGCGACCATCTGAAAGGACACAGCTGAAAGCCAACCAGTGTGCAGTGTCACTAGTGTCCGTGTGCATGAAAATCCGGCCTGTTTGGTCTTGACCTACTTTTGTTTGTCAAAGGCACCTAAGTAATCAACATGACCTACAAAGATGAAAATCAAAAAGTTCTTTATTTTTAGGTTAGCGGTCATATTTACCTGATCAAATGGATATGTGTGTGTTCGTTATCTCTGTGTCAGTCATTGGAACATAAAAATGGTTAGAAATTAATTCACATTAAATCAAATAAGATTTATTAAGAAAATGATGTGCACCGGAAGTTCTGGTTTTCTAATGAATATTTCGAGTCAAATTTTGTTTGAGGTAGTTAATAACATCATAAGCAATCCACTCAACGTGTGTGTTAAAACTTATCACAGGAAACTTGCTTCACAGAGTGTGTCCAGTTTTGCTTATTTTCACCACTAATGCAACCCTGTGTCCTCCAAGGTAGCCATGGGCGATAACTCATCCAATATTTTGTGTGAAGGTAGCTCAGACAGTAGGCTGAACATCTGAAGTAAGCAACAAATAAAATGTTCTTGTTTTGCTGTCAGGGTGGCTTTTTGTTTGGGGGTACACTTACAGACACTTTTCGCGTTTTTAATGGAAGTCAGTATATGTCACCGTGAAATTAATTCGCATACTCATAGCTTGTAATGCTACAGGTTAACTCGATCCCTACCGGAACGCAGCGAACACCAACCAACACCACTCAACTGCAAGAGGCATAGATCCTCAATTGCCTCCGCAACTAGAGGCATAGATCAACTGCTGGGGCTCATGAGGATCTATGCCTCTTTTGCTGGCCTCATTGCTCTCCGCAGAGTCAGACAGCAACGAGTCTGTGATGAATAATATTAGACACATCATGACGGGAGTTTCAGCAGCTGGCACTGAAGGAAGAAGTTAGTGAATATGTAGGGTTGTTTTTCCACAGCCAGCGCCCTATATGACAAAGAAGGCCCATGGATGGGTGTAACGAACCCATTAACACATTCTGCTCCAGGACCGAAATCCGCAAATTTTGAAGCTGCCCCCTGAAGTCTGTATTACACTTTAGAAACAGATCGAGCGTGTAGTTCAAGGATTGTGCCAGAATAGCTTGGCGCCTATGGGCGCCAAGCTATTATGGCACAACCCTTGAACTATCTTGCTCGATCCATGTCTGCGGCCGTGGCGTGTCGGAGTTGAATAAGTTAACGTAGGCACGTTTTGAAAACAACATTCCCAATAATACGCAGTTAATAACATTCATCGGTACTTTTCCTGCTGAGCAAATAGCTGTTATCGACCATGGGGCAAACTGCACTTACACATTGGCAAATTCATATGCACTGCCGTAATGCCAGCCATTGAGCCGAGAATACATACAGCATACATCACACACAGTTTAATATTTTTGTCAGTATACGATAGTGGCACAGCTGTGGCCAGGCTAAAAGCCTTTCAGCTGCCATTATTACCTTCATCCAGGCTGAAAGTGTTTCAGACACCAGCAATACCTCCATTCAGCGTTTTAGTATGAGTTTTAGTATCATTGTTAACCCCTTTGTGCATGCAGACATCGGTACTGTGAACAGTACCGGTGGCAGCTGGCACAAGGGGGGTCATTGTCAATTACGAGCTGTCAGCTAAAAGGTCTTAAGTATGTTATATGTGACACTTAAAATGCTTTGTGTTGTCATCATTGTCAGTTTTTTCGAACATAAAACAACTGCAGGGCCGGATCAATCAGTTTTTAAGGGGGGGGGGGGGGAGGGGTGCTGAACGACAATATTAAAACGGTACACTGTTCAGGAGCGAAAGGCGCGTGCTTCCAGGGTCCGAAAAAAATCAAACAGCGGGGGAGGGGGGGGGGGGGGGTGCTTCCAGGGTCAGAAAAAATCAAACAGCGGGGGTGGGGGGGGGGAGGCGGGATGCTTCCTGGGTCTGAAAAAGTCAAACGGGGGGGGGGGGGGGGGCTGTTACTGGGTCCGAAAAAATCAGCGGGGGGGGGGGGGGGGGGGGGGAGGGGAGGGGGAGGGGGGGACGAGGGGGGAGGGGGGGGTGCTTCCTGGGTCGAAAAAATCAAACAGCGGTGAGAAGGGGGGGGGGGGGGGGGAACGCGTACTTCCAACTAACAAGAGGGGCAGGGGGTGGGGGAGGGGTGCTGCAATAACATTAAACCACCCCCCTCCTTCTCGGACCATGATGTGGCCTGGTAGTAAATGACTTTTTGGTTATTTTTGTTATTATTTTTATATATATTTTTTTTTAGGCCGGGGGTGGGGGTGGGGGTGGGGGCTGTAGTACCAAAGCACCCCCCTAAATCCGGCCTTGAACTGCTGAGTCATCAAGATTTCAACACTGTTAAGTTGACTTTTTATGTAGAAAGCAGAACTTTTTCTTTTAAAATCCAATCCAATCCAATCCAGTCCAGTTCAAACCACTTTAGTTCGGTCCAATCCAAACCAGTTTAACCTAGACCAGTTACTGAACACGATAGAACATTGCGATTAGTGTTCCAGAGTTGTCTTCAAACTATTTATTATAATATTAGTAGTATCTTTGTGATTAATTGATCGACATTATAAGTTATTGGTAGCAGGAGTTTGCTACACGGTCCCTTGTAGGCCTGATCCCGAAGGCCTGAGGGTTACAATGGTTCATTTGACCTCCCTTAGGCCTACAAGGGTCCGTGCAGCAAGCCCTTGTTACCAATAACGTATTTGTTTTCATTACTCCACTATTTTCGTAAAAGAAATCAAGAAGAAATCTTCCGAACTGGATCGCACCAGACATGACTGACGTAAAAGGAATATATATTTATAGTAATAGACTTATGACGTAATTTAAAACCTTTAATGACGTTGCCGTCTCCAGTAGTGTGCCTGTTGTTTTTGTTGTTTCGAACAACACTAAGTAACTTTGTACTTTAGAACGTTTGGTAATCTTTTATAGAACAAAACTGGCATCCAAGACGTTTCAGAAAGAGGGCTACAAGAAGTAGCTATTAGTCCGGCGCTACAAGGGTTTTGGAGCTCGGTCTGTCATGTGTGCGCTAAAGAGATTGGTCTTGTGACGTACGGATGAAAACAAGGGGTTTTATTCACTCGTCGTCATAACTCTATTTTCTTCCGACTGCAGTGTTTCGAGGGGCTGAAGCGGTGACCTTGGCCGCAAGAGTATATTCTGGAGGGGTGAAGGGCGAAGTAATCTTCACACAAACTAACCCGGGTCAAAATGTGACCTTGAACTTTGCCTTATTGGGACCGAAGGTTGCAAATGTGACGTCTTGGCAGTTCCACACACATCGTCTGAACTATGACGTCAGCAATCGGTGCACTGTTCAGAACCTTGGACCCAGGTAACAAGTGTGTGTGTGTGTGTGTGTGTGTGTGTGTGTGTGTGTGTGTGTGTGTGTGTGTGTGTGTGTGTGTGTGTGTGTGATATTCAAGTAATATATAGATTATATTTTAATGCGTACTATGTTTATACCCTCAAGCTAGAGAGACATAGCTTTTACAGTTGTTGTTGCGTTCCTCGGTTGAAAACTCGCAATCGCCTAGCAGAGCGAGAGCATTGCGTGTATGGCTGCTTTTTATAAACCCACTACTTAGGGTACGTTCATGCTAAACCCGGCAATTTGACGTCGGCTGCCGCCGGCAACTGGTTGGAATCTGTGGTCATGCCCTTTTCTTCTTTCCCACCATGAAAGCCGGCGATGCACGTTCACGCTGCCAGCCAGTTGCCGTCGGCTGCCGTCAGCCAGCAAAATGCTTTGTCGCTTGTCACAAAAAAAACGGCTGGCTGGTCGAAGGGAAGTAATTTCCCACCATACCGACAGAGTGAATGCACTTGATTCGCAATCAATCAATTTATTTGTGCACCCTCTCTCTTTTTTTTCCTTTCTGTGTGTGTGTGTGTGTGTGTGTGTGTGTGTGTGTGTGTGTGTGCGTGTGTGTGTGTATGTTCATGCATGTGTTGGATTGACATATAACCCTTCTCTCTCTCACTCCCTCACTTTCTCTCTCTCTCTCTCTCTCTCTCTCTCTCTCTCTCTCTCTCTCTCTCTCTCTCTCTCTCTCTCTCTCTCTCTCTCTCTCTCTCTCTCTCTCTCTCTCGTTGCAATGTTCCCTTTTGTCAGATATGTCTTTCTCTCATTCATGTAACTGTTATATACAGCAAAATACTTTACCTCAGTGTTACAATCAAGCGCTCCGCTGGCGAAATAGGCATTTGAAAATTTGTAGACTGCTTTGTCAAATCTTCACGGCATTGGTTAAGCAGATCCTGAAAAGTCTCTGGTCGCATCCGTATGTATTCTACACATTTCTGGGTATCGTTCATCACTTGCGGAATCAAATGATGGTATTCTCCATGCACTCTGCGATTGCGGTGAATTGGGTGCGCGCTATATTTGCGCGAATTCCGTTTTAATAATCTGTTTTGTAAAATATACCACAAGAGTATGCGTCTCTTCCGCCTGGAAAGCTCCATCTTTGTATAGAGTGGCAGCAATTCGCCGGACAGCAACTTCGGGCTCTACCGTGAACACTGGTGACGGCAATTTGCAGACGGCAACTGGCTGACGGCAACTTGCCGGGCTTAGCATGAACGTAGCCTTAGGCGGCCACCCGTCGACTTCAGATGAGACTCCTACAATGATTCTTTAAGTTATCGTAGTTCATTTTTGACTCACGTGCGCTAGCAAAAGTGAGTCTATGTAAAGGGGCTATCCGTCGTCTGTTCGGCGGCCGTCGTCCGGCGCCTGTCGTCCGTCGTCCGTGGTAAACTTTAACGTTGGCATTTTCTCGGAGACTATTCAAGCCTCAGACTTCAAACTTGGCCCAAGGGTACTTTGTAGTAAAAACTTTCTAACCGTACCAATTTTAGTGACCTCTCGCAAAGGCGAAGAAAAAAAAATTTTTTTTTGACAAAACTGTTTCGCCTTAAATACTATTTTCAACTTCAAACCCAACCGTGGTACAGAGATACCTGATGGTAAGACCTTTCTATGCATACTAATTTGCATAACCACTCAGAAAGTTCAAGAGCCACTGGAGGTCGGATAATGTGTGCAAAATGCCATTTTTTGATAGAATTGTAGTTTTATCAAAGTTTGAGTCAGATTTGGCACAAAGGTAGCTGATGATAAGACCGTTCTATGCACACTAATTAAGTGATCCTCTCACAAAGGTCAAGGGTCATGTGGGTCCAGAAAAAGGACAAAAATAGCCATGTTTTGACAAACACTGATTTTTCTCAAAGACTATTTTCAACTTCACGCCCAATTTTGGTACAGAGATACCTGATAAGACAGCCTTCCTATGCATACTAATTTGGATGACCCATCAGAAAGATCAAGGGTCACAGGAGGTAAAAAAACTGTGTGAAAAATGTAAGTTTTTGATAGAACTGCATTTGTTAAATCAAAGTAGTTCGCAAACTTTTCAGTCAAACTTGGCATAACGGTAGCTGATGAAAGCACCTTTCTATGCATTAGTCGCCCACTCACAAAGGTCGAAGGTCACGGAGGGTCGACAAATGTGTGTGAAAAATGCATTCATTTTGAGAAAACTCGGATTTAACTGGTACAAAAGCCAACCCTTTGCTTATGTTAAGACACATGAACACGTAAAGGTCATACGTATTATGTGGATTGGTCATACATGCGAGCCGTAAGAGTGTTACGTATGTGGTTGTGTTATTCGTCTTGGGCATGTGTGTGTTAATCACAAGAAAAGATCCGGTGTTCAGTTGAGTTATTGTAGATAAGAATCACGTACCTTTTTTGTTTTTTTAGTGTGATTCGTTTTCTTTTGCATGGAGAATTCCGAATGATTTTTGTTGTGTAGCTAGAATGTTGCATATTTCGCTACATCGTTGCTGAAGTCCGACCTCGTTTAACCTGGAACGTTCTGGAAAGGGCGCGTTCATTAAGCAATGTACAATCAATCATTGTAGTGGCCTCAGATATGATGTCAAAGTTTTGTAGTAGACATGTAGGCTACATTTCACAACATTTACGGAATGCGCCTAGATGTTAGTGGAAGGCTGTAGAGAAAGCTCGAGTGTTCTTTTTAATGAATATTGATGAGTTTTGTTTACGTTGTTTTTGTCTGATTGGTTGCGTTGAGTAATTTGCTGGATTCTTCTAGAAATCTGTAAAGGTATAAAAGGGGATGTTAGGGAAATATGTGCGTGCATTGTATGAGAGACGCAGAATATCAGTGTTGGTGCATTGTATGGCAGCCACAGTGTATCAAAACTGCGGATGCATTGTACGAGACAGTGTGTCAACGTGTGGATACATTTGTGGACTCATTGCGTCTGGTGTGATTGCATCATACTACGATTACGACCACCACATAACAAAGAGCTTTGCTTTTCTTGTTCAACAGATACCTTGATACGATTAGTGGACCAATCACAAACGGAACTGCGTCCATATTTGAGCTCAACATCGTCGAAGGTCAGCTGTTTGCTCGATTAACTCACTTTTGCATGCAACCATCGGTACCATTCGCCGTTAGCGCAAGGGGATTAACCCTTTTGCTGTCGGTAGCGGTGTTTGACGCGATGATTCCTACTGGAATCATCGCGACAAACACCACTATCCACAGCCAAAAGGGTTAATTCATTATGTTTTGAGCAGTATCATGTTATAATAGATGTATTCGACATAACATTATACCATAATTGTTACACCCCCCCCCCCCAAGTGTGTGTGTGTGTGTGTGTGTGTGTGTGTGTGTGTGTGTGTGTGTGTGTGTGTGTGTGTGTGTGTGTGTGTGTAAGGGTTGTGCGTGGTTCTGTGTACATGTGCATAGTGTACTTTAACTTCTTAACGCGCTTAGAGCTCACCGAGTCCGGGAATTTAGTGCGGTATAAATGCTCATAAAAATTTACTATCACTGTTATTATTATTATTATTATTATTATTATTATTATTATTTAATCTAGTGTTTTGCTGTCCGACTCCACTCGATGATATTTGATGTAGATAAGAACAGTCAGAAGCCGCATAAATCTTCAAGCGCCCCAGCAACCTACGGGATCACATGAGGAATTCTGCCTCTTGCAGATAGGTTGATATTGCTGTAGCAGTGCGCGGTATTCTGTTGTTTGCATTTGAATCTTTAGGTCGTTCCCTGGCACTCTTGGATACTTCCTCGAATGTCATCGCCTGCGCTACGGTGGAAAGCACACGAGAATACGTCACAGCAAGGGCCGTCTTCCAAAAGAACGTCCTCGGCCATGTGACCCTCCGGCAGTTAGAGTCGGGGGCCTTGACCCAAGTGACCTCTGATCTGTACTTTGACGGGTCGCATACGACGGGCCAGGACGTTTCATGGCGCGTGTTGGCGGAGGGGACCAACGACTGTACGTCTGTCGAGGCGGCCTATAACCCCACCGCCCGCTCAGGACCATGCTTTACTACGCAGCACAGCAGGTGACCATAAGTGTTCTGTAAATATAAATCCAACCAACCAACCAACCAACCAACCAACCAACCCTCCCACAACCCACCCACCCACCCACTAACCCATCTACCGATGTCTGATTCCTTTGGCAATGAAATGTTTAACACATTGGCGACGTGACGCAAGGAAAGGTTTAATACATTGTCGACGTGACTCAAGGAAAGGTTTAATACATTCTCGACGTGACGCAACAAAAGATTTAACGCATTCGCGACGTGACGCATCCAGATACGCGGCGTAAAGCCGCGTATCCGGATGCGTCACGCCGTGAATGACTTAAGAGGTATGTTGTAGCTAACCAAGCTAGTGCGAACTTCTCTGTTGGATATAAAGAACAAAAACATCCATCTCTCACTTTCTAATTCATATGACTGCTATCTTTGTCTTTATGCTGACCACTTTCTGTGCGTACACCAGCTGTGCTGTGGGTGATCTGTCGGGGAAGCTGGGCAGTGTGGGTATTGGCGTCACTCAGGGCACGTCTCGCAGAACCGCAGCGGATCTCAACTTGCCTCTCACTGGCGCCAACTCTGTCTCCGGACACACGGTCCTGCTCTTCTCCGGCACTACACCTCTGGCTTGCGGTGTCATCATGACCTTCCAGGTACCACAAGCCAAAGTTTGTTTTCATTCTGATGATGATGATGACGAATAATAATCATGATCTCCATGTACGTTGAAGAAGATGGTGTCTATAATAACGATAATGATTATGATGATGTGGATACATATCAGTGACTAATAATTTGTCCATGGCATTTGTGTATTGAACTAAACATCCATATTATCATGCAATCTTTGTTTGGCTCCATCAACAGATACTCGCTTTATTTGAATTTCATTAACCCATTCAGCCCTGACGCACAACAACAGGAGATGGATCGACCATGATTATTTCAAAGGTAGTGCCAGATTAGCTTGGCGCCTGTCGGCGCCAAGCTAATCTGGCACTACCCTTGAATTATCATGGTCGATCCATCTCCTGTAACAGCTGCATAGTCGTTAGATGACGCCTTCAAAATTTGGGAAATACGTGCGCCGGGCTGAATGAGTTAACCCTGAGGCTGTTGGTAGCGGTTTTTGTCGCGATGATTCCTGCTCGTGAAAAAACCCGCAGCTGACAGCAACAGGGTTCAAAGATCTTGCAAAATTGAACTTTTTTATGCATATTTCATAGATGTAAGTAAATATTACAGCTACAGATCTACCATGATAGTTCAAGGGCCATAGGCGACAAGCTTTACTGGCACCATTTTTAAACTATCCCTGTCAATCTGAACTCTTATTTATCAAGAGCACTCTCACAAATGCGTGAATGTGTCAGCTTAGAAAGTTGTGACACTTCCTCAGATTTTCATAAATGGCCTTACACTCATTCATGACCACATTTTTGGGGGTATTTTAATTTTTTAAATTATTTTCTACACGTTGCAGACCCGCACAGGTGTTGCCACTTTCAACAACGACGGCGTGACAGGAACTGTTACCTTTACGCAGCCTTCACCCCTTGACCCGACCACTACCAAGGTCGAGCTGAGAGGCCTGCAGGGCCGCGCTGGGGGCTACCATGTACACGTGTGGCCTGTCCCCCAGCACTTAGCGGCTAACCAGGCCCTGTGTGGCGCTGATAACGTGGCCGGGCATTTCAACCCTTTCGGCGTCGTGGTCGACAGCACCTATCCGGCGCCCACCGTCACCACGGATGATATGTATGAGGTGGGTCTAGTTATTAATAGCGACTGAAATTTCTGATCTTACCTCAACCCTTTGCTTGTCACTGGCGGTTTTGGTTGTGATGATTCCTGTAGGAATTTCCGCTGAAAAAACCACAACAGACGCACAAAGGGTTAATTTTTAAGTCGAGTTATACGATCACGAATTTTAATGGACTTTCATTTTGCAGCCAGCAACTTCTTTAAATCAGTTTCATACAGTTGCCTTTAATTCATCGCGTAGATTCAAACTCTCCTGAAAGTAAGCGATCTATAAAAGTCTGCCATGATTTTGCAACATTCAGCACGTCCATTTTGTAGAAATAAAGATGTTCACAATGTCAACATTCCATATGATAATTCATTGCCCCCTACAGCGCTAGTTTACTTCAGCGCTCTCGGATTAACGGGTCTTTAAGTTCAGCTCACTTTAGTTTGGTCAAGATGGGATCTGCGCTCGGAAAGGCTCATACGCGCTCCACCCCACCCATCAAAAGTCTTCCCTTAGTTCCTTTCGATATTAAAATTATTGATCTGGTCTGCCTTTTTCCACACCTCTGCTCCGGAGGCGATCCGGACTGTGTGGTGCCTGTGGCTTTGTTTTGGAAATGCTTTCTTATGTTTCTCACCACGTCTGATCTGCCCATCCTTACTCCCTGTGTGAGCTCTGCCTTGCCAGCGAGGGTCTCAGTTCGATCATTGCCCTGGCCTTCAGCATGTCCTGGGCAGTAGACCTACAAAAGCCTTCGAAGTTGTAAATCGGCCTTTGCCCAATTGCAATATGGGCTTCCCATTTCTGCGTCGATTTGTTTGCAACAGCCATTTTGAGTCCGTGAGAATGATGACGTGACTTATCTGGCCGTCATCCAGCGTAGCAATTCAAGTCACCGCCTCCGCCTCCATTAGTAGGCGTAAGGTCTTGGCTTTGTAAACTGCACTGTCTCCGTATGTGGCGCTGCATGTTTGTTTGACTGTGAAGCCCCAGCTTGACTGGCTGTCATAATTGAACCGTCCGTGTTTATGATCAGATCTTGGAAACTGCTATTCTTTTCTAACAGCATTCTGACCTCCGCCTCTGTTTTGCCCGCTTTGTCCTCAAATATATCATAGTTTGAAGACGTTGTCTTGTATACCGTTTATAATAATATAATAATAATAATAATAATGAAGATTTATAAGGCGCCTATACATGATAAGATGCACCAGGCGCCGTACATACGAACAAGAAAAATATTACACAAAAGGTGACAAGACCAAAGCCACATGGACAATTACACAAAAGAACAGAAAATTACTAAATACATGAACACCGATAATCAAAATGGGAAAAGATGGGAGCCGATCAAATAGATTTATGCGGGCATCCAGATAAGAGTGAGTTGGCATAGTCGGTGCGAGACAGAACAAATGAACAAACCAGAGTTTTTGTAGCCTCTGAGGTAAGGAACTGTCTAATAGAGCTAATACGACGCATCTCCAAATAGGCTGCCCTGCAAATGTGTATCACCTGTTTATCCATGGACAAGTCATGCTCAATTGCAACACCCAGGTTCTTCACTGACTGAGAGAAGCTGACGGTCGTATTCTCAATCATGATATGCTGAGGCAAAGCGGTAGAAGAAGACATTCTGGGTGATGCAATGAGCATGGCTTCCGTTTTTCCTTCATTCAGTTTGAGCTTGTTTTCTGACATCCACAGCCTCACATCAAGAATGCAATGTGACACGCTCTGGATGATCTTGTTGACCTGACTCACACTATCTGACTTATAGAGCTGTGCATCATCACTGTAAGCGTGATGTGAAACAGTGCCCAGCAATAATACTAAGACAAAGGCTGTACATACAGTAGGGAAAGCACTGGACCTAACACTGAGCCTTGTGGGACCCCAAAACGGAGACTGGCAGCTGCAGAGACATGCCCATCGACAGACACATTCTGTGTTCGCTCAGTAATGTAAGAGTGCAGCCAAGACAGGGCAGTGCCATCAATGATAAAATCAAGCTAGAGACGATTAATCAGGGTAGTGTGGTCGATCGTGTCAAACGCACTAGAAAGATCTAGTAAAGCGAGCACTGACACCTTACCATCATCCAGAGCAAGTAACAAGTCATTCATGATTCTGAGAAGTGCTGTTTTAGTACTGTAGGCTGACTGAAATGGATCCATAAGATTATTCAAGGCCAGGTGATCCAAAAGTTGCGAAAGCACAATCTTTTCGATCACCTTTGACAGAAACGGTAGGTTTGAGGCAGCTCTATAATTCTTAAGGTCGTGATCTAATGAGGGTTTTTTTCAGTAGGGGTTTCACAACAACGCTTTTATACATTGGAGGGAAAACACCAGATGCAAGCGAATCATTGACAATGTGAGTTACGTACGGCAGTAAACTAGCACTGGATCGAGCTCACAGGACTTAGGGGTCATCTTCATTAACAACTTGTGGACATCGTCACAGCAGACAGGTTTTAAACACAGACATGGTCCGTCCACGAAAGCATAAGTCATTAGAAGAGACTGTTTTTGCCTGAAAAGACTGTGAGTCAAGATCGTCGCGAATGGCTTGGACTTTGTCCATGAAATATGTGGAAAAACGAGATGGAAGTTCTGTCATGGAGTATATGCTAGGAAGAGGAGAAGACTTGACTTTGCCCAGCAGCTGATCAGCCACTGAGTACAGTTGCTTACTGGTGTTGCATGCAGCAATCTTCATACTGTAGAAGGAAGTTTTTGCTGTGCTCACTAACCTGTTACAGCTTTCTTGGCAGCAGAAAACAATTGCTTGTGTACTGTAAGCCCAGATTTGCGCCACTGTCTTTCTGCCCTACGACGCTCCTGTTTGGCGGTGCGCAGAGCACTCGCTACAGCATTGTGGCATGGGGTTGATCTATGGGCTGGAATCTTATAAGATGTTCAATGTGAAGAATACAGAACTAGTAAATAACTGAAACTCGAAAGTCATAGTAAGAGCCAAAAATGCTACAATTTAAATTTTCCTAGTTATACTGCTAAATATGGACCCTATAAGCCATTGATCTATTTTGTTTAACTCATTTTGTTTATTCTCGTTGAAACAGATTGGCGACTTGAGCAAGAAGTACGGGATGCTGGACAACTTACAGTCTAAAAACGGTACATACACCGACTGGAACCTCCCTCTGTTTGGTCATAATTCTGTTCTTGGTCGCTCGCTCGTCATCCATAACAGCACCGCAGGAGCCCCTCGATGGGTGTGTACCAACATTGTCGACACGGCGGCTGTGACCGTGGCCTTGGCGACCTTCACCTATCCCGTGATCGGCTACGTCATGTTCCAGCAACGTCAAGGCGAAAAGATGGCGGAGACGAGCGTATACACGCGACTGGATTACGGCGACGGCAGCGCTCAGAATACGAGCGGCCACGCTTGGGGGGTCTACGCCGAATCCGTGTCGTATGACGCGCTGAATAAAGACCTTAGCACCAGATGCTCCAGTACTGGCAGCGTGCTTAACCCGTACAACGTCAGTAGCGCCAGCTACTCCGCACAGTGCGCAAGGACGAACCAGGTGCGGTGCAAACAGGGTGACATGGGCGGTAAGCACGGCACTCTGTCCATCCGGACAGCCAGCGGCAAACCTACAATCACATTCAACACGGACATCAGCCTGTCTCTCACGGGTGATAACTCCATCGTGGGTAAGTCTGTGGTCATCATGGAGGCTTCGGGAGGTGCTTCCCGCCTGTCATGTGCTGACGTCATCAAGATTACGCCACGTAACGCACGTGTAAGCAGTTGGGGCAACACAAGCTACGGAAACGTGTCTTTCACGCAGATCTCGGGGGTCACCCAGCAGCCCACAACCATCAACCTTGCCCTCAGCTCCCTGCCTGCTAGCTCCGCATCCAACGTATTCTACACCATCCGGGAACGCCCCGTGTCCGTAGCTTCAGATCGCTGTGGCAGGGTGGGCGATGTGTACAACCCCTTCAGCCTAACGTCTCCGACCGGTACAGTTACCGCAGACTTGGTACCTACGGGAGATCTCTCAACCAAGTTCGGACCTCTGACGCAAGCCACCGTCAATAGCATGCATATGGACCCGTCACTGGATCTGTTTGGCCCCCGGAGCGTGATGGGGCGCGCTATGACACTGTCGTCATCACAGTCTGTCTTCGCGTGCGGTGACGTCATGAATGTGCTCGTGCAGGGAGGTATGGAAGTGCAGGCAGAGGCGGTCTTTACTGGCACAGTCACTGGCAAAATCATGCTGGTGGGTATATCGTTCTTGAACACACGTCTGCCTGCGGCTACAGGAACAATAAGGCTAGCTTTCGAGACATGACGCATGAACGCAGCATGTCTCAAATGCTAACTGCATTTTTCCTGTAGCCGTAGGCTACGTTCATTTGTTATGTATCTACCAATATGCGGCATATCTCGAACCCTTAGTTCATTTGACCTGTCTCTGTATGTGAAAGCTAACTTTATTTGCCCGGTCTCGAATGTCGCACACTGAGGTAGTTCCTTGGGTCCTTTCTTCTTCACTGATAACAGATTCAGTTTAGTTTAGTCTCGAACTCAGTGTGGGCATGAGAGAAATGACACGAGCGAGGTTTCTTTTGCAATGAACAACTGCCGGCAATAAACAAGAGCGAAATCGCGGTTAACCCATTCAGCCCTGACGCGCCACAGCACGAGATGGGTCGACCATGATAATTCAAGGGTAGTGCCAGATTAGCTTGGCGCCTGTCGGCGCCAAGCTAATCTGGCACTGCCCTTGAATTATCATGGTCGATCCATCTCCTGCAACAGGTGCATAGACGTTAAATGACGCCTCCAAAATTTGGGAAGTACGTGCGCCGGACTGAATGAGTTAATAACCAGCTTGAACCATGAGCATAGACAACACTCTAAATATCTCCATGAGGCATAGATCCGTATGAGCCCGGAGGGCTCATGAGAATCTATGCCTCTTGGAGGTGTTTGGAGTGTTGTCTGTGCTTATGGTACACGCTGGTTTTCCGTTGTGACTTGGCTCTCGTTCGTTGTTGGGAGTCGTTAGTTGCAAACGCAACCTCACTACAAAGTGACAAAATTAATGGTAATGTGCTGAAAAACTAAATGCAATGGAACTAAAGGCAGCGTTCATATGCACGACTACACATGTACGTCAGACCAAAACAGTTGGCATGGATATAAATCATAGTTACGACATGTTGTTAGCTTGTGTGTGTGTGGGAGGTGTAGAAGACACACCGACCACGAGAACCCTGGGGTTGTGACTAATTAACTTGGAGTCTCGGCACATAATTACGGACCATTTGAATATAAAATATATTGCTCACGCTTTTCTTACGCAGCTAAAGGGCTTCAAAAGTCCAGATGCTCCTTACTCCTTTTATTAAACCTTCTTAATGCCCCCCCCCCCTCCCCCCCCCCAAAAAAAAAAAAAAAAAAAAAAAAAAAAAATCAAGATGTCCGACTCCTTAGTCTTGAGACCACTTTCTGTGTTTAGTTGAATTTAACCCCTTCACTGCTGAGAAAACTGACCACCACTCAACTGCAAGAGGTATAGACCTTCATGAGCCACCGAAGTTGCGGGGGCTCATGAGGATCTATGCCTCTTGCAGCAACTATTTGTATTCATGTTCCTTTCATGGTTGAGGATCTTTGACCTTAAACGTACAATGATTAAAAAAAAACCCAACACACCGATCTGCGTTCACTGGCAGTGGATGGGTTATCCCAGTGATATGCGGATGGTATCTAGACATGATGAATATTTGATCACTGTACGTACATTACAGAGTCAGTACGTCTATCCGGACGGGACGATGAGCGACACAACAGTTGTTGTGGACCTCAGGAAAGCTACAGACCCTCAGGTTGGTTTTTACTCTCTTGACAGCGTCTTTCGTCAGGTCTCACAGCCTGTGGATCACGCTCGTTGTCGCCCTGGATTCGCTTCCGCTGATCAGCGGCATCGAGTCAGGGCGACAACTAGTGTGGCTGTAGATTACATCATGATTTCACACATTGAGCCCTGAGGGCGACATTCACAAATTCCAGAGTTCTGCCCTGGTGAATCACCATCCGGTCAAGTGACAGATCAGTCCTGATAGTTCAAGGGTTCTGCCAGAATATGACATGGCTCCTGTTTATAAGTCTATAACTATTTACATAAGTATTATATTATACTGAGCAGCATTTTGCTTGATATAGTGCCGATAGCAGGCATATGTAATTACGAGACCCGAATCAAAATCGGTCCGAGTCGCAAGACGAGGACATTTGATTTGGGCCAAGTAATCACATCTGTCAGTTATTGGCACAATATCAAGCAAAATGTTGCTCAATATAATTTATGTAGCCAGTCCAAAATAAAACTGTGCTTGGCGTCATTCATTTTGCGGCTGATTGCGGTGTTGAGACTGACAAAACACACAAATGGCAGACGAATGCATATCGCTGTGGACTCAGCGCGTAGATTTCGTCAGACTATGAAGACATCAGTGCATTATATAAACGTGCGTGTTACTCAGTAAATTCTACTTGCAACTAGATTACGCATAATTGCGGACAATGCCAGCAGGTTTGTTTATTTAGTTCTTTTCTCAGGTTGTCCGGATATCGCCAGCTCAGTGATATCTCTTCAATTTCACTTGTCAGTCCAGCGACTCGCACGTTTCCTGGCGTCTTTTCTTAGTTTGTGTGTGTGTATAGGATATAATTGCGAAATATTTCATTACCGCTACACATAAGAAGCGTGTTAATGAGCATATTTCGCGTTTCCGTTTCGAAAATGCAAGTATCATCAAGATCGAGTCTTTCAGTTGTCACGCAAGAGATTTTGGCCCGGGAAGGAAAGTATATTGAGCAAGTTCATTATTATTAATTTACTTGTTATACAATATATCAATACATGTGTCAAAGAAGGATAAACTTTATGGAGTGGGTACATATTACTATAATAGTAGTAGACCTATACTATGTATAATATAATTTTTAAGAAATCATATCGGGCTTTTACGTGTTTTAAATTACCGAATGTAATTTTGACAGTCATTTCTTTTTGGGTTTGTTTGCAAACTGAATTTGTCTTGTAAAAATCATCGGAGTCATCGGTGTGTGTGTGTGTGTGTGTGTGTGTGTGTGTGTGTGCGTGCGCGCGCGCGTGCGTGCGTGCGTGCGTGCGTGGGTGCGTGTGTGTGTATGTGTGTATGTGTGTACGTGTGTGTGTGTGACAGACCCAGAATCACAATTGGCACACCCATGAAAACCCAGTTGGCCAGGACACTGCCGACAAGCCATGCATGAGCACCGGCGGACACTATAACCCCTTCATGGCCAACGTAACGGTCAGTATAGTAAATAACGAAGTGTCAAAGCACAAGTCGAATCACCAGAAATGCTTTCAGATGTCTCTGTGTATCTGTATTCTTGAAGTGGACATGACAAGCCAGCCAATCGCCCAAGCAAAACCAACCAAACAACCAATCAACCAACCAACTGAAGAAACACGAACAAAAACAACAAACAAACAACAACAACAACCAAACAAACAAAATTAAGATCATACAGTTACACTATTTCGCGTCGAATGACTATTGCGTGTGGCCTCATTTGTTGCAGCTGATTAGAAAGAAATAAATATTGTTATCTTTTGTGTATGTTACACGCTTTAGGGCCAGCTTGTCGGCGTATTAAAGAGATTGTATACTAACAACCAAAAGAAATACGACATTTTCGTAACCATCGGAAACACAGTCGTGTTTGCGTTGATTTTGAAAATGTCGCATTTCTTTTGCTCGTCAGTATGCAATGATCTCGTTAACCCATATCATACTGAGGCTAAAAACTGCAAATGTGTACACTGCCATAATATATGCAAGCTACATTATAGTACTTACAGATAAGGATATAGACCAATGGCTTTAGTTCAAGGGTGGTGCCAGAATAGCTTGGCGCCTAGAGGCGCCAAGCTATTCTGGTACTACCCTTGAACTATTTTAATCAAACGCATTTCACACAGTGGTGTATTCCGAATGATAAGGGTTAATAAACTCCTCAGAGTCACTACGATGAGTGCCGGCCGGACAACCCCTTGCGGTGTGAGGTGGGAGACCAGTCCAACAAACTCGGCACCTACAGCATGGGCACCGGAAGGATGGTGGGGTCCGACGTCTACCTCCCCTTGGTTGGAAAATTCGGAGGTGAGGCACTGTCACCAACAGAAGTGCATCATTTTATCCGCCACCGTATCACGTGCTCCACTGTAGCGCGGTAATCATGACAACCATGGCCACGCGCAGGTCTCTGGCTCCTACAGCCGGGACGGCCGGTGAGCAAACGGTCCTCGGGCCGGCGTGGGCCATGGCTAGCCCGCGCACGTCCGTGCGGGGGCCAGCAAAGGCTGACGTCGGCCCGAGGACCGTTTGCTTACGAAGCATTTCATTCCTCTCGGGTCTTTAAAAAAAAAAAAAAGAGTGATGCGCGATTAGTTTCGTTTTTCGGTTTTCGTGGTATGTAATTACCATTTTTTGATCCTCGTCAATCCGTGAAAAAAAGTTCATCATGAAACGCGAAAACCAAAATAGTATCTTCGTGATCCGCGAAAACGTTCCTGTTATTTCATTAAACGTGAAAAGTCTCTAAATCAGTCTACTCAGAAATCATCAAACGCCTCCCCCCCCCCCCCCCCCCCCACCCTCCTCTTATCGTCGTTTGATTCTGCGGTCGTTTGAAGAATGTTTGTCTCCGTCCACCACGGATATACCAGTATTCCAAGTCCTAACCCCACCCCACCCCTTCCCTCCCTCCCCTTATGAATTATGGACATATGATGGTCGAGCAGTCTCCTGTTGTATTGGTTTGAACGGGTTACTGTTATTTGTGACGATGATTCCAACGTGACAAGTGTTTGTGACGGACACTGAGACATATTATTACATTGGCCTGTGTTGTGTGTGGCGGTGACTTTACGGGGACGTTGCTGATTGTGACAGTGGTCGGGCGATCTATCGTGGTGCATGCCGAAGACCGTGGGGCCGCCCGTGTTGCCTGTGCCATCATCATGCCCAGTACTCCGGCGAACAGCTTCCAAGTCCGGGTCAACGTAGCGCCGGCAAGCTTCGATAGGTATTAACTCCTTCACTGCCGAGAAAAGCCGAACGCAATCCGACTGCAAGAGACATAGATCCTCATGAGCCCCCGCATATGCGGGGGCTCATGAGGATCTATGCCTCTTGCTGACACCACTTTGTGCCCACCGTGTGTTTAGCGTGGGCATGGGTTTTCTGGTACATATGTATGAAAGTGGACAAACTGTCTGAGCATTTTGATGGACCGTCGTCCTTTAGAAACGAGACGGAGTTTCAGATACTAAGAAAAGAGAAAAAGGTTTCACCAACTTCAAGGTCAATGTCGTAGTGGGCCATATACTGGTCTGTCAGCTTGATATATCGAAAACCGTGAACAGATCGAATTTATATTTCCACTGTTTTGTCCACTTTCGAGAGGTCTTTATTTGACCCTGTGAGCATGACGGCATCATCTATAGCATATAGGCAATATACCATTAAATTAAAGCGGTTTGTCTGCAGCTTCAACATAGTTCTGCTTTGAGCGGCAACACATGTGTTTTTACAGAAAGGTGATGGGAGAGAAAGTGGCCAGTCTTGTGGGCACAGGAGCGTATGACGTGATGGCGACTATGACCGGGGAGGTCAGTGGCTGCACCCCTAACGTCGTCATCTACTTCTTGGGTACGTGGAACCTTATCTTTTAGAGTTTAACAGGGTAACAGGGTATTATTTGCGAGACGACCTGCCGCATGCGGATGCGAAAGGGGAGGGTGGGGGGTGGGGGTGGTGACCACTGTCACTCTGGGGGGGGGGGGTGAGGAGGGGGGGGGGGGGTTATCTGTTCATTGCCGAGGAAAATCGAGCGCAACCCAACTGCAGTCGCGGGGGCCCATGAGGATCTATACCTCTTGCTGAAACCGCTTTGTATCCATGTTCCTTTGATGGCTAGGCACCTTTGACGTTGAGCTTTCAATGACTTAACAAACGGAATCTGCGTCCACCCTCAGCGAAGGGGTTAAGTTTGTGATTGAGATATGACGCACGCACAATATGACTCATGCAAAATGTTTTTTTTCTATAGATATATTATATAAACACGGCAAAAGAAGTTAGCCTTCGGGGGCATGCCTCATGTAATAAACGTTCACTTTATTTGCCGCATAACCTGTGCGTCGCGTATACGGCCTGGGACAGCAGGTCATGATAGTGTTGCTCGACTTCCAATGAGGAGATGTTCAAGAGACGTGGTTTCGCCCGGGTGTCTTATGAAAGTCTGTATTTAATTGCATATAGTTAACCCCTTCACTGCCGAGAGAAAGTGAACACGACGCAACCGCAAGAGGCATAGATCCTCCAGAGCCCCAGCGAGAATCTATGCCTCTTGCTGAGATCGGTTTGTATCCACTTTCCTTGAACGGTTGTGCGCTTTTGGTCGCTGAATGAGGACAGATTTTGCAAACTGAACAAAATATGTCTCCAGTGGCAAGGAACAAGCCAGTCTAAATCTTGATGTTTAAAAAAAAATGGACTCAGACCAAAGAAAGAACAAACACACAACAACAACAACAACTGCTACTACAAACAACAACAACTACTACTACTACTACTCACCCCTACACTCCTCCCCGCTCCCTCCGCTCCGCCTCCGACCCTCTCCGCCTCCACATCCCCCGCACCAAACTCAGCACTTTCGGCCCCCGCTCCTTCTCAGTATACGGTCCATCCACCTGGAACACTCTCTCACTCTCTCTCCGTCAGAAACACTCTCTCTCCTCCTTCCAGTCCACCCTCAAAACTCACCTCTTCGGTTCAACAGTTCTAGCACTATACCACCACACTCCCCACCCTAAGCAGACTGTCGTAATGTATTTCACTATTTGTGGTACGTGAGTCGTTGTCTAAAGCGTGCGCATGCGTGCGCGAGTTGCCGTGAGTGCGCGCTTAGAGTTATAATTATTATAAGATAAGCGCATTATAAATACCGTAATTATTATTATTTAATTAATTATTATTATTATTACTACTACTACTACTACAACTAAAATAATAATAATAATAAATAATACATAGTATTTATATGACGCATTTCTCATATTTATAATATTACTCAATGCGCAGGACATAGCCGCGAACTGAACCCAACAAGCACGCTCACGTGAATCACGCGCATTCCCTCACACACTGTACATAAACACAGAACATTCACGTGGTGCTAAGGGCAAGCTCAAGCGAGCTACTGAAATTTTTGGAAATTTAAATCGTTTCTTTAGATTTTTGAAATATTTATCCAGCAAGAGGTCGGGCTTGTTCTAGACAGCATGTCCGTTGATAGGTCCTTGGCTGGTAAGTCAAAGTGGCAGTGCGCCTGAATAGATCAGTATTCAAGTTGTACTGCATAGGCAATAGCTGTCCTGTGTCCCACAACCTGCCGGTTCGGGCCGCACATTTCGGTGCCTTGGACGTTAAATCCCGAACCAACCAAACAACCAGCCAAACAACCAACTAAACTGCAACCAAACAACCAGCGACCTATCTACCTACCTACCCACCCGCCCGCCTTACTTACTTAGTGTGCCTCATTTTGACATGTACTGATGATCGTTTGGCGACTGTTTCAGGTCTGAACGGTGAAAGCAATATGCAGAAGTTCATAGCCAAGATGCACAGTGATCAAATGCATTCCATCATGGGAGATTACACTCCAACCACCTGCTCCGCACGTAAGTTGTAATAATACATTAACCCGTTTAGCCCCACGGGTGCCTTTCCCAAATTTTGGAAGTGTTACGTAACGACCATGTACCAGTTGCAGGAGGTGGATTGACCGTGATGATTCAAGGGTAGTGCCAGATTAGCTTGGCGCCTGAAGGCGCCAAGCTAATCTGGCACTATCCTTGAATTATCACAGTCAATCAATTTCCTGCTTTAGGGCGTTGGGGCTAAAAGGGTTAATCGCTTAGTGTTAGACGTTGTTCGGAAATTATCAGAAGTAGGTCAAAAACAGTGCGTCTTTTGACGCAAGCAGTGGATGAATGTACATGTTTGTCCGGTTTTTAATCCACTGTTTGTGTCGAACGACGCGAAGTTTTTGACCTATTTCGGAAGTTTACGGAAATCGTCATACCTACTGCGCATGCACCTTACCGGTACTGTTTGCACAGTACATGTACTAATATAGCATGGCTGCACGTACAAGGGGTTTAACTCGTTCACTGCCGAGAAAATCGGCACACGCCAACTGTAAGAGGCATAGATCCTCGTGAGCTCCCGCATTTGCGTGGGCTCATGAGGATATAATACCTCTTACTGACACCACTTTGAACCCACGTTCCTGGGGAAATCTAGGACGTTCTGGTGTTGAAATAGCAAAAATGTAGAACTGGCACTGAAAGGGTTAATTATAATGCAAGCTAGTATGAGAAATTTTGTGTGCAGCAGCATAAACATACATTCCTGGCAGCTTCCACAGTTTTTTTGCAACAGGTTGTTGTAACATACAAAATAACTATTGGCGTGTCATAAAAAAAAAATGGTAATAATTTATCTTCACTGAAAATGCAGGCAACACCCATCTGCGAAAGAACACAGAACCTAATGAGCCCCCGCAGACGCGAACGCTTATGAGGTTTTTGTCTCAGGAGGGTCTCATTTATATATTGATAGGATTATTTTGTAATTACAAACACAAAATTCATGTCCTCTTGCAGTGAAGCGGTTCAGTAAAGTGTCGTAATCTTTACCGTTATCCATGTACTGATCCACTCACCCCTTCCTTGCATACTAAATGCGAGACGTATTACCCAGTTGTGTCCCAGGTACGAAATACCCACATTTTGGAGTTGTCCTCTGAGGACAGCAGTACAATTCAGGAGACAGATCGACCATGATAGTTCAAGGGTGGTGCCAGAATAGCTTGGGCGCCAAGCTATTCTGGCACCACCCTTGAACTATCATGGTCAGTCCATATCTTGCTGTGATGTGTCGGGACTGAATCAGTTAAAGACTGATACATGCACAGGGAGAGGGACTTGATATTTCCTCCAAGTGTTTTGTGCCCCTGACTGGCAGAAAACTCTTCGGAAACCCTCACCCTCTGCTACAGCCAAGTATCTCAGATGTTCTTTTTGTGTGCAGCAATTACCATGACATCACTGGTTTTGGTGTTGGCGTCATACGTACTTGGGAGGTTGCTGTCTTGAGTTGAAAATAATCCTGCATTTAAAAATACAATATTTCTAATTTGTTCTGTCAGTTGTAAATATTTGTGCTTTGTGATTTACAACTTACTTATCGATTGTCCAGTTTTGTTTTTTTGTTTTTAATGACTATCTTGACCATACCGGCTATTGTTGGTCTTGATAAATATATTTTGATGTCTAACGCTTTGGTCTTGTCGAAATGACTGTGTTCAAACGTGTTATGCCCGTTTTTGTTTAGTTATTATTTTATGAACATTTCACTTGATGTTTTGATAAATTTCTGAATTGATGTAATCAGACTGATCAAATAGTATGTGTATTGTGATAATTGGATCAAGTAAATCAGTAATCTTTGTATAGTTCTAGAGTCGCCGACTACAGAAGATTTACTAAACCGACCAACGGTAGTTACCATCATATCAAGTGGTATGCTCACGATTTGTACATAGTCCTTTACCCTCTTGAGTCCCAATGCGCAAAAGGCCATCGGGCCTCTGTTGGCCGCCGTTGGCCTGCGCACGGTAGTCGCTGGTCATCGGCGGCCAACAGAGGCCTGATGGCATTTTGCGCATTGTGTTCTCACCGACGACACGCGCTCGGCGGAAAAGACGCGGTGTAAATATACGAGTCCTTCCCCCCCGAACGGCATTGTCAATAACAGTCATATGCTGCGATTGTATTTCGGTTGTATTTCATGTGTTATGCCGCATATTGTACATGCTAAAAATAGTAAAGTTACGTTTTAGCAGCGGCAGAATACCTTTCAATTAAAACGTTTGGCAACTGATTGATTGCTGATTGTGTGAATGACTGTCTTGCCGACGTTCTTAAATCTCTGGACTCAACCGGACTAAGCAAAATATCCCATAATGGTATCACTGGTATGCATACATTCATATTTATTCATGGCCGTTTCGCTTGTCATTTATTCACCCGATCTATGTATATACTTCAAACCGGGAGCAATAACGAGCAACACTAGGCCTACGGTGCTACACTTGGTAGAGTTCTCGGAGGACGGAATCAGTCAATTGTTACCGTGGCACTATCGTGAATCCAGATTAAACTGAAACTCAAATTGCAAACAGTACCTCTGGCTGCGGGGGTAACCCTTTGTCTGTCGGTAGAGCGTTTTTTGTCGAGGTGATTCCTGCAGGAGTCGCCTCGACAGAAAAATGCCGACAGGCAAAGGGTTAACTGTGACTACATTAGTATACGCAGTCAGGTCGAATGTGACTACATTAGTATACGCAGTCAGGTCGAATGTGACTACATTAGTATACGCAGTCAGGTCGAATGTGACTACATTAGTATACGCAGTCAGGTCGAATGTGACTACATTAGTATACGCAGTCAGGTCGAATGTGACTACATTAGTATACGTAGTCAGGTCAAATGTTTCGCAATTTCAAAGTTAACGATTTTTGTTACTGTGTCCTGTGTAATCAGTGGCGTGTTAACCATAGGTTAAATTAAATCACAGTAATTAATGTAACTCAGTTCAGATCATTAGTTCACATATGTTATTATTTTGTACATGTTGAGAAAGATATATACAGTGAGGGATTTAGCTGATTAGAAAACAATAAAATTCGTGCCTTTACTGAAACTGACGCTAAAGGCTTGTTATGAAGATATACTTTATCTCGGAGAGAGAGAATGAATGAATGAATGAATGAATGAATGAATGAATGATACTTTATTTCTCAAGGATGGAAACAATCGGCGCACAGGCCTCTTTTCATGTTTGTCCTTGCTAAACTACAACATTAAAAGCAACATTAAAACAATATGTTAACAGCACAAAACAAGCGGCTACACCCACAGGTCACTTGTGTTACATTCAGATACAAGTTACAAAGTTGCTGAAGATTACACACACACACACAGCAAAATGACAGGGTCTTGGGGGGGGGGGGGGGGGGGGGAGGGGTTGCGATGTAAAGTGTGTTTATAGAAAGCGACTGCACACTTATGATACAGCTACTCATGTGTAGGAATTTAGTAAGCAGCCAAAACACCACGATAAAGAGAGATATTATGTAAAAGCTAACAAGTGCAAAACGGAGGACCACAGGAAATCATTGACATGACTCTTTTGGACATATTATCTACGTTTCTTTCAAGTTTGCTCAGAGATGTATTTAAAAGCTTTCGTCCTAAACAATGGAAGATGTCTCGTTTGCTGTATATGTGGAGGAAGTGAGTTCCATAAATAGGCACCCGCGTAAGAAAGGCTGGATTTAAACAAGTCAATTCGGGGCCGTTCAATGACGAGACTGTTCCTCAAAGTGCTGTAAACCCTTTCGCTCTCAGTGAAAAGCTTAGCCAGGTAGAGGGGGGCTTTCCCGTTCAGTGCTTTGTGCATAAGTACGCACTTATTAAACGTAAGGTGTTGATGTAAAGGAAGGAGCCCTGTTGCCTGAAGCTTTTCCTCCAAAGTTAGAGAGGGGATTGGGAGGATCAGTTTAACTGCGCGATTGTATAGAGAATTAATCCGCTTAAGGTTAGCCTTACTACAGCCGTCCCAAATAGTAGATGCGTAGTCAATGTGAGGTTTAATGTAGGAGTTGAAAAATAGCTTTCGTGTCTTAGTATCAATGATAGATTTTAATCTTGACAGTAAAAATAGCTTCTTTGATAATGTTTTCCCTAGTTGTGTTAGATGGGGCAACCAGCACAGTTGGTCATCAACAATTACCCCGAGGAGGCGATATTCCTTGACTTGCTCAATGGGAACTGAATCAAAAGAGAGGTTAAGTGAATGGGGGCGGAGCTGATGCTTTTGGCGTGTTGTGATTAGCATGCTTTTCGTTTTGGATGGATTTACAAGCATTTGATTATTTTTGCACCACAGTGAGACCTCCTGAAGACTAAGCTGAAGATTGCTTGATATTTCAGGTACAGTTTTCCCTCCAGCGTGAAGAGTTGAATCATCGGCAAACATGTCACATTCGGTATTTGGATTGGAAATAATTATGAAGTGGAAGATCATTTTTAAACAAACAGAAAAGTAACGGTCCTAGTATGGATCCTTGGGGCACGCCATACTCAACACGCTTTTCAGAAGAGAAGGTAACATTGATGTACACAGTTTGAATTCTCCCTATGATATATGAACGAAAGAAAGAGAGAGTCCCTGGGCTGTTATTGTTAAAGTAGCAGTCTAGTTTCTCTAATAAAATTTCGTGGTTTATAAGGTCGAACGCTTTTTTTAGGTCTAGAAAGACAGCACCAGACATTTTGTTTCTGTTGATGTTGAGCAGCCAAGTGTCAATCATATGAACCAAGGCAGTGTGACACGAATGTTTAGGGCGAAAACCAGATTGATATTTATTCAGGAGAGACTTTTCTTCCAGGAATTCGAGAAGATGTTTGTGTACATGCTTCTCAATAGGCTTAGATAGAATAGATAATATGGATATAGGCCGAAAATTAGTTGGATCAGATGTGTCTTTTGTTTTATGTATAGGTACCACTTTAGATTTTTTGAAAGCCGCCGGAAAAATATTATTTTGAATACATAGGTTGTAAATATAGGTTAAGCTTTCCACAATGTATGGAAGAGAAAGTTCGAGGATAAAACCATTGATACCATCAATGCCAGCTGACTTTTTGTTCTTGAGACTAGAGATAAGTCTGCCCACTTCATGTACAGCGATGCAAGGGATATTAAAAGCATCGCCCGCGGACAGTCTTTGCTTACAAAAGTCAGTAAGCTTCTGCGATGTGACATGTTCCACCTGATCCAAACCTTCAGCATGTAGTAAAGATTTCGGGGCTAAAATGAAGTGGTCATTAAATGCATCGTCTGTAAGGTTGGCAGTCGAATTTGCAGAGCGATTTATACTATTGTTAGTTAGTAAGTTTAAAACTTTCCATATTGAAGACGGATTCCCGCCGCGTATGGTTTTCTCTACCAGTGCTTTTTGTGCCTCCCGAATAAGGTATTTGACTCTGTTACGTAACATTTTAAACTCAATAAAATCTTTGTCCCGCTTGGCTCGATTTCTGGCTTCCATGGTTTGTTTAGGCTCACGGCACCGGACTCGTTTCCTTTTTAAAGGGACATGCTTATTTAGCACTCCGAGGAACAGCTCAAGCCACAGTGAGAGCGCTACATCAGGGTCATTGTGATTGTAAACTTCATGGAACGGCAAAAAACTGAGGTCATGAAGGAAACTATCTCTATCTAGTTTTCTAAAACATCTATAAGTAATATATAAATGTTGGGTTCGGCTCTGTTTAGGAACATAACATGACCATGTACAGGTGATGGGAAAGTGGTCACTGACAGCTAGTGAAGGGACATCAGTTTCAATGATAGCTTGAGGGTTGTTAGTATAGATGTGGTCAATCACGAAGAGTTGGTTACTCTGGTTGCAGTGGTAATCATCTGTTTTAGTCCAAACAGCATTGTTGTACATTGCCACATCGAATGGGGTTTTGAGATATCAATGTTAAAATCACCAAGAATGAGTATATCCCTGCCTGTGTCATTCACTTTATCCATCACCTGTACAAAGTCGTCATACCACTCGGCAGTGGATGCTGGGTTCCTATACACAAAGCCAACTAGTGGTGGCGACGTGTTAGGAAGCTTGACATCTAACCACACACATTCCACCTCCTTTGTCTCAAGATCAAGACGTCTGCGTACCCTGTGGTGAACAGTGGTGTGCACATAAACAGCTAGCTCAGTATGACCTGGAGAAGTTGCATCACGTCGAATAAGAGAAAAATTCGGAATACTGACACATGCGTCAGTGATTCGAGAGTCCAGACGAGATTCAGTGAGACCAAAGAGGTGGAAATGTGACGGCTGGTTCAGAAACAGGGAAACATCATGTACTTTCGGATATAAATGATACACATTTAAATGTCCGACTTTCAGTCCTTGAGTGGCTGAGCCAGTGGATGCACTCGCCATATTGTTCGTTGTATATAGACACTAGTGTACACACGACGACAAAAGACCTTTTTATAAAGTCAATAATCAATAGTTATCCTTTCTCTTATAAGTCTGTACGACTGATCTTTGTACAGAAGAAGAAAAACAATTTAGATGACTAAGAGTTCACGAAAACTTTCACTATACAGTCACACTCCGGCCTCAAATGAGTACATTCAAGTTATAACCGGCGCTATTCAGTCCACACATGACTAAAAACCAAAATTTACTAGTCTCACATTCCAAAGTTCAGATTCACCGTCAGGCACAGTGGATATGATAATGAAACAAATCTGTGTGTCCCTTTTCACGCAGCTTCTCAAAATAGCCGCTTAATGTCACACTTTGTCTAGAAACATTTCTGGCTCAGTCAGAAAGCTGCTCATTTGCAAATACATAGTCATATCACGGTCAGAAGCAAAATGAGATTAACGTAGCCAAAATGCTCGGCACGGTAATTTCAGTCCAAATATCTGTCTATTGCAACAAAATCAGCATCAATCGGCTAAATATGGCAGTAGAATCCAAATAGATAACAACAAGCCTCACACTTTGTGTCCTGTTAAAGTAGTTCACATGTCACTATGAATACATATTAAAAAAAAAGAAAAGAAGTACCCAACGGAGAAAGAAACACGCTTAGAAAAAACGGTACAACACAATTTATTAATATTTCGGGTAAATACCCTTTGTCAAAATAGACAAACAAACAGAGACATTAGTCGCTACTTATCTTCAGATGCAGAAGGAATGTCTTCTGCATCTGAAGATAAGTAGCGACTAATGTCTCTGTTTGTTTGTCTATTTTGACAAAGGGTATTTGCCCGAAATATTAATAAATTGTGTTGTACCGTTTTTTCTAAGCGTGTTTCTTTCTCCGTTGGGTACTTCTTTGCATTTCACACGCTTGGCAGTCACCTTTTTGGTCTGGATTTTTTATATATTAAAAAAACACAAACAACAACAACAACAAAAACCACTCAGTACCCAGCTGTCCCTGGCATAATCCAATCACTAGATGACTTGGGGCCGCAAGCCGCCTGAGTGGTATGGGACCAGCCACTGCGGATAAGATATTGGGTACGGTGAAAAAGTCGGGTGGAATGCAGGTAACGGTGGCACGGGTAGTCCGTGTGGTGTGACCTGCGGCCAGAAGCCGGCAGAAGGGCGTACGTAGTTGCCGGGAATGAACAAGAAGCGAAGGGGTCCGGTCACGGTGGTAAATGAGAGGCTGGGAGAAAGGGAAGTTGGAGGCAAAAACAGCACCCGACCCGCCCTGTTTGGCACCTGTGAGTTCATTGGCAGGCGGCGCACCCTGTTCATCGTAAGACTGGATGCCAACAGCTTCAGTAGCTTGACGTCCACCAGAGGCTGAGGGATCAATGTCATGTGTATTGTTACTGTTTTGGGGAGGTGAGAACAGAGTATTGTGGGCTGTCTCCCAACGGCGGACAGGAAAAGTCACTGAGGGTTTGCGAATAGTACCGTCTGAATTCTGAGTGGGATGGTCAGGTCCTGGTCTCCGGCTCTCAGCAGAATTTACTACCTGAGTACGATCACTGTCCGAGCATAACATGTCAAAAGCACATGTGCTCAGTACTTGGCGGGTGGCGCGCTGGTCGCGAGGCTGTTGTGTGTCAGATTCCCTGTGATCTCTGGCCTGAAGGAGAAACTGTTTGACCAGACGGAGCAGGACACCAGCACCACGCTCATTGACATGAAGTCTGTCGTTATTGAACAGTGATGTAGCCACTGCGCCTGCTGGCGTGTAAAAGCCTGTCTCTTGGAGAAAGTGCACCTTTTCTTGGCGGCAGAGTTTTGCCAGACGTTAATTAATGGTGCATACTTTCTGCATGGGGCACCGGCCTTGCGGAAGGACGGAGGTGAAGGCGGCAGATGCAGACGGGAAGGCACGGCGGACTGCTAGTGTCAGACTCTTGTAGTCCCTCAGGATGACGTCAATGTCATGGCCTGAGGCGCAGTCATTTGTACCAACGTGGACCACTACATGTCCAATGTCAGCACGTGGTTCGCAATGACTCAGGGCCACTGCCAGCTGTCACCCCTCGTAGGGTTCTAACGCACGTGGCCCCGCTGGGATCCAGTCTCCGGCGATCTACCCGCTGTAAGTTAGACTAGTCGCCAATCAGTAGTCCCGCTATCCTGGCTTTAGCCGGTAGTCGCACAGTGAACGGGACGTTATCCTGCGGTGGCTGACGACTTATAGGAATAGCCGACACCCCTTCGGTCCCGGTCCCGCTACAGCTATTCCCCCCACGTCTGATAGGTGGCGTGTACTGACCAGCTTCCAATACTTGAGGTAGGGCCGGAGGGGTGATGGATGAGAGAGAGAGAGAGAGAGAGAGAGAGAGAGAGAGAGAGAGAGAGAGAGAGAGAGAGAGAATGCGGAATCAATGAAACTTTATTTTACAACGGTTAAGGCATTAACATCGTCAATGACACAGCCATTTTACAAACCTGCCGTTGCTAACAGCTACACAACTATCTACACATGCACATATATATAAGTAAAACATAATACTTACAAACAATTAACAACACTATTCTCATAGGCAAACATACACACTCTTAGACACCCCCCCCCCCACGCCTCCACACACACACACACACACACACACACACACACACACACACACACACACACGCACACACACACACACACACACACACACACACACACACACACACACTTTGGGGAATAGGCACCACTTTAGATTTTTTTGAAAGCCGCCGGGAAAATATATATTACTTTGAATACATAGGTTGTAAATATAGGTTAAGCTTTCCACAATGTATGGAAGAGAATGTTCGAGGATAAAACCATTGATACCATCAACTCTAGCTGACTTTTTGTTCTTGAGACTAAAGATACATCTGCCCACTTTATGTACAGCGATGAAGGGGACATTGAAAGCATCGCCTCGCCGCGGACAGTATTTTCTTACAAAAGTCAGTAAGCTTCTGCAATGCGACATGTTCAACCTGATCCAAGCCTTCAGCACGTAGTAAAGATTTCGGGGCTAAAATGAAGTGGTCGTTAAAAGCATCGGCTGTAAGGTTGGCAGTCGTATTTGCAAAATGATTTTTACTAGTGTTGGTTAGTAAGTTTAAAACTTTCCATATTGAAGACAGATTCCCGTCACGTGTGGTTTTCGTGTCTCCCAGATAAGGTATTTGACTCTGTTACGTAACCTTTTGAACTCAATAAAATCTTTGTCCCGCTTGGCTTGATTTCTGGCTTCCATGGTTTGTTTAATCTCCTCCGTAATCCAAGTGGGGGGCTCACGGGACCGGACTCGTTTCCCTTTTAAGGGGACATGCTTATTTAGCACTCCGAGGAACAGCTCAAGCCACAGTGAGAGCGCTACATCAGGGTCATTGTGATTGTAAACTTCAAGGATGGGCAATAAACTGATGTCATGAAGGAAACTATCTCTATATATTTTTCTAAAACATCTGTAAGTAATGACAATGTATAAATGTTGGGTTCGGCTCTGTTTAGGAACATAACATGACCATGTACAGGTGATGGGAAAGTGGTCACTGACAGCTAGTGATGGGACGTCAGTTTCAGTGATAGCTGGTGGGTTGTTAGTATAGATGTGGTCTATCAAAGTAGACGAAGTGTGTGTTGCTCTTGTGGCAGTGGTAATTATTTGTTTTAGTCCAAAAAAAACCCCAAAACATTGTTGTACATTGCCACATAATGGGGTTTTGAGATGTCAATGTTAAAATCGCCGAAGATGAGTATATCCCTGCCTGTGTCATTCACTTTATCCATTACCTGTACAAAGTCGTCATACCACTCGGTGGTGGGTGCTGGATTCCTGTACACAAAGCCTACTAGCAGTGGCGAAGTGTTAGGAAGATTGACTTCCCACCATACGCATTCCACCTCCCTGGTCTCAAGATCAAGACGTCTGCGTACCCTGTGCTGAACATTGCAGTGCACATAAACAGCTAGCCCATTATGTCCAGGAGAAGTTGCATCACGTCGAATAAGTAGAAAGAAAAATTTGGAATACTGACACATGCGTCAGCGATTCGAGAGTCCAGACGAGATTCAGTGAGACCAAAGAGATGGAAATGTGACGGCTGGTTCAGAAACAGGGAAACATAATGTACTTTCGGATATAAATGATACACATTTAAAAGAGAGAGAGAGAGAGAGAGAGAGAGAGAGAGAGAGAGAGAGAGAGAGAGAGAGAGAGAGAGAGAGAGAGAGAGAGAGAGAGAGAGAGAGAGAGAGAGAGAGAGAGAGAGAGAGACTGGGCAGCCCGCGAGTCACCGAGTTGATCCTAAGGCCGGGATAAGCCTACACACACACACACACACACACACACACACACACACACACACACACACACACACACACACACACACACACACACACACACCGCACACACACGCACGCACGGCACACACACACACACACACACACACCATCACACACACGCACGCACACACGCACGTACGCACGCACGCACTCACGCACACACACACACACACACACACACACACACACACACACACACACACACACACACACACACACACACACACCGCACACACACTTTCAAGTTGTTTTTTCGGCCATGGGGAAACAATGTCTGGTGTCGCCGCGGAGGCCTTTTGTGTCAGGTTGAAGGTTTTAAACAAAAGTTGAACTCACCCCCCCCCCCCTCCTCCTCGTCACCCCTCCCCCACCCCCGCCCCCGCCGCCCGGCAAGGCTGTCTGAGCGGCGGACCCGGGCTGAACCGATGAGAGCAGCCCCTCAGCGTTTTCCGATCAGTGACGGGCCGCTGGGGTGACTACAAAATTAGTGCACGAAATTATTCCGCAGCAAGTCGTATTCTTCTTACAAGTGATCACAATAAAATACTCTATTTCAAAAGGCTTTGCATCGCCACCCGTTGTGATCATAGAACACACACCGGTACGCGTAGTAAGCTATCGTGGACTCAGCCGCGTGACAAGGGAAGCCACTACAAACGACAGTTTTTGCCCCCACCAAATTCAAGGATGCCGACAGCAGACGAATTTCTGGCCGATCTGGCCGACTTTGATGAGTTGCTAGCTGCTAAGGATCTAAAAGATGGTCGGAGGGAATGTATTCTTCAACATTTTAGCAAAATGGACAAGACGAACAGCTTTAAAATTCCCGATTTTGATGAAGGTGAGAGTGTCAGGTTGGAATGCGGTGAGTCACTTGGGCACGGTCATTCTCTTGCATGTTTACATAGGAAATTGAGCTCAGACCACATCAGTTGGGTTTTGCACCAATATATCTTCTGCAAGTAATCAAGTGATTAGTAGAACATCTTAATCATTTAAGTGCCATTTTTGCCTTTGGCATGTGTTTGGCAAAGGGCTGAGGTCACTGGTCGATGAGCTAGCATGGGCCAGGTTTATTGTAAATGTAATGGCAATTAAAAACTTGATTCGCTGTGCACGAGAGCCACACTTGTGCACTATGTATTTAAGGGGGGGGGGGGGGGGGTCCATAATAACAGTGTCTGCATAAGCCTGATGCCTCTCCTGGCTCACGGGAATGATTAGCTCCATTGTTTTACTTGAGAAGGTTCAAAGTATGGAAATCAGCTGAAAAGTACCTTTTCTGATCCTCTCATACGGAAAATTGCAGTATTATGAAGAATGATGTCCATCTTCCAATATGACATAGATCACATATATGTAATGTCTGCGTCTCTTATGGAAATGTGTACATGCTAATGAAAACAAAGTTGTACACGCTTAGAGAGGAAGTAAATACATGGACATGTAGGTGATACAATTGTGGAACATTTGATTTTGGCCAACACTGTCAAGTGCATTTCACAGTTTTGCAACGTGGCAGATATGCTAATGCTTAAACAGTCACATGTGCATTTCCCGACAAAACATTGCTTAACTCTCTCTCAAACTTATGTCTAGGTACAGAACAACAACTGCCGCAAGCCTGCGTGTTGATTTTTTTCTGTAAACCCACTGCACGGGGTGCAAATAGTATACAAATGGGTGTGTATGCAAATCCACTGGATGTGTACATTAATTTATTACTGAAACCACCAAACTCTACATTATGAGCTGTAATAATGACATGATCAGTGTAATGTTTGTTGTTGCTGTTTAATCCATTTAGCCCCAACACCCTGCAGCAGGATGTATTGGCCATGATAATTCAAGGGTCATGCTAGATTGGCTCGGCGCCTGAAGGCACCAGCGAATCTGGCACTACCCTTGAATTATCATGGTCAATACATCTCCTCCAACTGGCACTTGGAAAATGTGGCCATGGGGCTATATCGGTTATATTGGTTAACTTGATGAAATAGCCAGAGCAGGCAATAACAGCATATGCCAATACACTTTTATACAGTGTTTGTATTCATGTTTGTGTTTAAAAGTGTGTGTGTGTGTGTTGTGTGTGTGTGTGTGTGTGTGTGTTGTGTGTGTGTGTGTGTGTGTGTGTGTGTGTGTGTGTGTGTGTGTGTGTGTGTGTGTGTGTGTGTGCCCATGTCAGCATGCCATCATTTCAACAGGGTATTATACCGTCATTGAAAAAGTCCTGCTTTGTTTGTTGCCTGCTTTAGGTCTTGACTGGCTGAATGTGTCGGCACCCCTTGCGTTCCATTCTGATACATCATTGCGAGGCAAAGTTGTGGTGCTGGATTTCTTCACTTACTGCTGTGTTAACTGTCTGCATGTGCTGCCTGCACTTCACCACTTGGAAAACAATCATTCAGTGCAGGATGGACTGGTGGTTGTTGGTGTCCATTCTGCAAAGTTTCTCAATGAAAAGGTGATAATGTATTTGACACTGACAGGAAACAGTCCTAAGTCTGATGTTGGCCACAGTTGACTCAAGCACAGATGCCTGTGGACCAACTGCAGCCAACGGCTGTCTGAGGACCTTTATCATATTGAGACTGACCCTCAGCCATACAGAAAATTAAAACATACTGCACACACACATGACACAAACACTCAAACATATTTTATGTACTTTAGCAAAATAGTCAGTATTATCAAAAACAGCGTAGGCAGCTGTTTTTATAATAAGGCATTTATGTAGTGTTGTTGATCCCTGGGCATTCTCACTGTTTTGTTGAGTATGCATATAGGACAGGTCAACTCATGCCTGTTTGAACTGCAATTTTGGAAAGGGAACCATTTTTGTTCCTACTCATTGTAGTCCCTTTCATTATATTTCCACGTATAGGCCTAATTTAACAATTGTAAATCTTTACAAACTATGTCAGCATTTCTGTCTGTATTAGCCAGGTATTTTTTCCATAAACATTATACATCCCAGATATGACTTTGTTATCTCCCTCAATCTCCTATGCTCATGTGTGTAGCGGATGAACCAGTGGACTAAGGGAGATAAACAATCAGGCAAAATGTTTTATTCAGGTGACAGCTAACATCCTGAGTGCTGTGCTACGTTACGATATCACCCACCCTGTGGTGAATGACAGTGAGACACACCTGTGGCAGCAGATGTCTGTTGCATGTTGGCCAACGTTTGTCATCATTGGTCCTCAGGGACAGGTAACTGTTTATGTGCTTTGCTAAAAATGTGGCTCATAACTTAACTGATTATCCAACATAGTTTACTGGTGATCATCATTTTGGTTGCTCATCCTGAACAGGCTCTTTGTGCAAACAACCACTGGTACTGTGAACCACTATTGTGCCTATATTTACACCCCTTTTGTACCATTTCTTCCTCACAATACCAGCGAAGGCAAAGGTTGCTCTTTTTTTGTTCACAGTGCATGAATGTTGTCTTGAAAAGGTGACTATAGTTTAACACTTGGAAAATTGTATTTTCTCTGTCATCAGGTCCTGTATTACATTGTTGGAGAGGGTCACAGTGATGTTCTGTTTGAGTTTGTTGACCTGGCACTGGAACATTATCGCACTCAAGGGCAGATAAGCGCACACTCACTCCCTGTTCACCTGGAAAAGCATCAACAGCGAGACGTCGTTCTCAGCTTTCCAGGCAAGTTACATTGTGGGCGGCAATCAGATCAGCTTGTTGTCTCCGATACTGGCAACCACCGACTTTTGATACTGGACAGAGTGACAGGCATTGTGCAGGTGTGTAGTGGTTTGCAACATTCTAATTTTACTTGGGAATTCATGCATTAATTGTTTAAGCCCCAGCAGCATTCAACTGAGTCACTCATTATCTGTCTTGGTGTATGTATCAGGGTTAAATGGGGTAACACATAGTATGTGCAGTGTGGGAAGGGCTGTACAAGTATGTTTTGCAGTGACATTTAATAATAATAATAATAATAATACATAGTTCTTGTATAGCGCTGTTCTCCAGGAAAACACTGGACTCACTGCGCATGCACAACAGCACACCCTTTCTCTCTCAGACACACACGCACAATTATACACTACTTTAAACCACCCCATCCCTTCCCCACACCTTACATTCACTTTCTCTGGGATCAGAATAGGTGGCAGTCAGTCAACAGTTAGCTATATATGAGCTAAGTGTTAAATGCCCGACAAAAAAGAAAAGTCTTTAAGTGAGCCTTGAACTGTGACAATATGGGCAGATTCCGCATTTCCGTTGGCAGCGAGTTCCACACACTTGTGGCGAAAAGGTGAAAAAACGCTCCCCGACAGTTTTCATGTTAAGCTTCGGGATTTTTAACAGCTTTTCACTGGAGGAACGGAGGGTGCGTGATGGCTGATAGGCAGACAGCTTGGCAGAGAGGTACGGCGGGAGAGATCCGTCAAAATGCCGATAGGCGAAAATTGCAATTTTGTACTGGCAACGGAATTTGACGGGCAGCCAGTGCAGCTGCTTCAGTAGAGGCGTAACGTGGTCTTTCTTTCGTTTCTTCAAGATGAGACACGCCGCATTGTTTTGAATCATCTGCAAGCGTGAAATCTGATCGGCCGGTAAACCTGCCAGTACAGAATTGCAATAATCGAGCCTGGAAGTAATGAATGCATTTACAAGTCTTGACGCCGTACCTTCTGTGAGATACGGTCTGAGAGAAGAAATTCTGCGCAGCTCAAGGAAACCAGCTCGGCAGACGCTACTGATATGATCATGCATGGAGAGCGTCGAGTCAATCTTCACACCCAGATATTTGACACATTTCTGGAAGGGAACGCTGCAGCCACCAATGTTTGCGAACTCGCCATCAATCAGACTAAGGCGAGACTGAGAGCCGGCAGGCATGACTTCGGTTTTGTCAGTGTTAAGCTTAAGTTTGTTGCTAGTCATCCAGGACAGGACGTCGTCTATACAACACTGTACGCTCATCTTAGCGGAGCTGAAATGGCTAGGCGCGCTACTTCTTGACAATTCAGTATCGTCAGCATACTTGTGAAAATCACACTCATGGGCGGCAATTACATCAGATAGAGGTTGTGAATAATATAGAGTGAACAAAACAGGACCTAATACGGAGCCCTGAGGGACTCCACACAACAAAAGACTAGAAGCAGATAGCTGGCCATTAACAATAACAGCCTGAGAACGATCCTTAACGTATGAAGTGAACCAGGCCAGGGCGGTACCACGGATGCCAAAGGTCACCTCTAACCTCTTCAGCAAAACATTTGCAGACCACATGTTCTTTTTTGTATGACTGGTTATTTGACAAGCTATGTTGGTATGACATATAAAAAAGAAAATTGTTTCTGCTTTGTCCACACACTGTGTTTTATTCTGGCGACTGTTAACTGTTTCATCATAGGAACTGATGTGAAGTTGTTTTTTTTATTGTATTCCTGTAGGCAGTGATTGGTGGGAAGGAGAAGGGTTTCCATGACGGCAGCTTGGAAGACGCCAGATTTTCCTCCCCTCAGGGTGTCACCAGGCTGGATAATTTTCTGTTTGTGGCCGACACAGACAACCATGCTCTTAGAAAGGTGAGCATGATATTCATTGTTGACAGATGGATTGTCAGCCTGATTTTGCACTTTGATATGAAGATCCATTAATGTAAACTTATATCAAAATATATCCCATAACTTGATTAGGTTTAACACTTACTTTCTTTATTTTTATGAAATAAGCACAGGTGAAATGTATACGACCCAAGTCAGTTATGTTCCAATGGACTATGCTGCAAGAATAGCTTACATGTGTGTGTGTGTGTGTGTGTGTGTGTGTGTGTGTGTGTGTGTGTGTGTGTGTGTATACAGGTCGATCTTTTGACAGGCCAAGTGACGACATTGGCAGGCACGGGGCAGCAGGGGAATGACAAAGAGGGGGGACAACTTGGCATTAAGCAGCTGATGTCCTCCCCATGGGATGTGGCTTTAGGCACCTCACCAGGTCAGCACATTTATGTACAGCAGAATAGCAAGATTAATAAAAAATATTTTCAGTTGTTTATCATGCAGAGTTAAATCAAGCTGAAGAAAAGGACATGAATTTAAAATTTAAGTAGAAAGAGAAAAAGTAGTGGAAACATGATATGCTAGCAAGTTGAATTTTTTCCTGCAAGAGTATATGTCATATGCATTTAACCCTTTGGCTGTCAGCAGTGCTTGTTTGTTGAGGTGATTCCTGCAGGACTCACCTCGACAAAAATCTCTACTGACAGCCTAAGGATTAATTTTTAACCCCTTCACTGCCAGCAGCTTTTCACTTCAGTTTAACTCGTTTATCAGAGACAAACATAATTGAATTAGGTCAGCAAGAGGCATAAATCCTCATTAACACCTGCAACTCCAAACATACAAAGCTGAACTCTCAATGAATCCAATCCTCCAAATTTATAGGAAAAAAATGTGTTACATTGCAAGTGTCCTTATTATTTAGTTGCCGCATAGGCTCTCGATAAGGTATGGGAAATGGATGGTTGGGGTCATTAAAAGGTCATAATCTGAGGTAAAATTCATAGTATATTTGGCGCGCTTTGAATTTTGAGTGCCAGCAAAATGTTAATATCCTTTTTCTGTTCCTATGCATCATTTTTATAGGAGGTGGGAGTGAGGATGTGGTTTACATTGCTATGGCAGGCACACATCAGATCTGGATCTACTGTCTGCGGGATTTAACATGGTGGAAAAATAAGTAAGCCATTCTTTCAGCCCATGCTGTATTACTGCATGTTAATTTTAACAGCACTGATACCCACAAAGATGTGGATGAACAAATCACATCAGTATCAGTAAAATGGTGTCTTTAACATGTTCAGCCCTGACACATTACAGCAGGAGACTGAGCAACCATTAGAATTTAAAGCTGGTGTCAGGACAGCTTGGCGCCTGTAGGCACCAAGCTCTTATGATAATATCAATCTGTCATGGCCGGTTTGTCATCTGAATTAGCATAGTTTTAGAGGACATGTCCCAGTTTTGAGTTCTGGTAGCCCTCAGTGTGAATATATATGTGTTTGTCATGAAAAGAAATGTGTGCTGATTTGGTTTTCTGTGATTTTGTATCTTATGGATTAGAGCCGTAAGGTCCAAAATCACAGACCAGCAAACATTTTTCAGAATTTTTTACTTTTACCTATAAATTCTTCAGGCAGTATCCAGCAGGGACGTGCGTGTGCATTGCGGGCAGTGGAAATGAGGAGAATCGAAACAACAGTTACCCGGCTAAAGCAGCCTTTGCGCAACCCTCAGGCCTAGCAGTGTCCCCTCGTACAGGGCTGGAGGCCGTGTTTGTTGCTGACAGCGAAAGCTCCACTGTGAGGGTGCTTAGCATCAAGGATTCAAGCGTGAAGGGGCTTGTGGGTGGTGACCGAGATCCCAGAGTAAGTTAACCCCCCCTTCTGCATACATCGGCCAGTACTGTAAATATCCCCTTTCTGCACGCAGCACTGTAAACAGTACCGATGGATGCATGCATAATGGAGTTGACTGTGATGATGTGTGTCACGACTAGGGAGGGACAGACGAGAACGGAATATAGAATAGACGTGGGACCCCCCAAATGTCCTGACTAGAGAGATAACCGAGAATGAAGGTTAGGAGTAGAAGAGAAGAAAGAGATAGATAAAGAACCCTAGCGTCTTGCCTCAAGACAGGTTACAGCTCAGCACAAGCAACACAACACATTTACTTTACACGCACACTCAATCTTTATTACTATTATACTAACTATTCCCCCTTTCCTTCCTTCCCACACTTCCCACCGACACTTCCCTCCCAGCCCCCTACTCCCCTCCCCCTCCCGAAAAAAAAAAAGAAAGAAAAGAAAAACAAAAGGAAAAAACTAAATCAAGGTTAATACTACTTCCGCAGCATCAGCATTGCATCGAGTGGTGGAAACAAACACTCCCCCACGCTACGCAGCACTGTTGCTCCACAATACAACAAAAAGTCAGGTTACAGCCCTCCGAACTGACGGCTGAAAAACGTTATTTACAATATACTGTTCATATACAAGAATCGTGTAACTACACCAAGGCAGAGTGAGTGACGGAAAGCTGAATAAGAATGGGACCACCGTGGTAAGTCGACGAACGCCTGTGGATCCCTCCCATCCGGCTTCCTTAATGGTCGTACAGCTTCGCGGGTCTTCTCTCTCTCTCTGTGTCTCTCTCTCTCCGTTTCCCTGGCGCGAGGTCTGGTTGCAGTGGCGACGCGGCGGCTTCGGCAGTACAGATGACCGCGCCCCCTTCCACGCCGACACCCGGTCCAGCGAGGCGTGGTTGGTCCTAATGCCCATCGGCCCTCCAACCGGTCCCGACCCCAAACGTCAAAATGCAAAACAAAAGCAGAAGCCTAAACGGCCCCGTAAGCAACATAAACCAGAGGGTCCTAAAAACAGCTAACCACCATTACCACTAACCATTCAAGAACTTGACCTTCACTCATATGACATGTGCTTTCCAAATCATTGCAAAATTTACACATGAACCAAAACAACGAAAGTTCTCAAACATTATAAAAAAGCCTTCCTAACATTCTCTGCACTTTCACAACAAGCGAATACAACATTTCACTAACACATTCCACTAACCAATGCAACATGTCGCTAACAGTCAAAACCAACTAATAATTACGAACCAAACAATAACACCAAAACAATACTTCCCTTTAACACCCATCGAGTTCTACCCTCCTTTTTCCCCCCACGATACCCCTAGACCTAGCACATAGTACAAAACACCTATAACAACCATAACATGACAAAACATCCGCACGCGGGATTTTTAACGCACTTACCTCCTCTGCGACCTGTCACAAACCGCCGACACCCGTAGGCACAATAACCCCAGTCTCCGGCCTCCAACGACCACGGGACTGGACCGGCACTGTGTCACTGACTCTCACAACGGTCAGTCACTGACTCCAACAGTCAGCAGGGCAAGACAACCTGCTGGTCTAACCGAGTACAGCTACGAACTAAACTATTATTCCCTTGCTACCGACAAGGTAAACTCTGCAGTGAACACACTACCGTATTCACTAGCGCGCCCCGCACGTGCAAAACAAGGAACACTAACCCGTCTCTACCCACGTGAAAACAACTCACTATTCCTACACTGACCGGTGCTTCGGTAACTTTCGACTACCACTGTCAAAACAGTCACTAACCGTGACAATACCCTCCAACCTAAGTCGAAAGCACCCCTACCGTGCAAAAAAAAAACAACAACGACAGACTAGAGCACCCTATTCCGTCATGCGACTCAAATAGTCGGCTCCGACATTCTCCACCCCTGGAATAACCTTAACCACAAAGTCATGTTCTTGCAACAAAAGTGCCCAACGAGCAATACGACTGTTGACTGGTTTCATGGTCAGTAGATACTGGAGTGGTGAGTGATCACACTCGACTGTGAACTGTTGACCAAACAGATAGGTGTGGAATTTGCCTATTCCCCAGACAATCGCATAACATTCTCGCTCGATCGCGGAGTACCTTTGTTCTGTTGGGCTGAGTGTCTTGCTGGCGTACGCCACGGGGTGTAGTAGGTCGTTGTCCCTTTCTTGCAGAAGCACTGCTCCTAGCCCTACCCCCGACGCATCCGTCCTTAAGCAAAAAGGTTTGTCCCAATCAGGTAGTTTGACCACTCGGTTCTCGTTTCTTGGTAGCGTCAGTCAACGGTCGAGCAGTTTCAGCGTACTTGGGTACAAAACGACGATAGTACCCTGCTAATCCCAGAAATGCCCGCAACTGGCGTTTCGTCTTGGGTGCTTCAGCCCTCCGGATTTTCTCCAGTTTCTCAACGTCAGGCCTGAGCTCGCCGTTTCCAACATGATGTCCCAGATAATCAATGGTAGTTTCTTCCGCTTGCAACTGAGTCAAGGGAACTGTTCCTGTCGAAACACTTACTTCCTCAGCCTCTTCCTCAACGCTCTCTGTCTTGAGTAATCACGGCCATTGCTGCTAACTTCTCTACCTGTGCAGGTGGCTCTCTCTCGATGTAGGCCTTCAGCAAGTTCGCATGAAACAGTTTTTCTTTCCCCCTGATGCGTATCCTGTAGTTATTCTCTCCCTTCTTCTCGGTAACGACGTACGGGCCTTGCCAAGCCATTTCCATCTTGTTCTTGGCAGGGTAGAAGAATAGCACCCTGCTCCCTACTTCGAATGTTCTGGCCCTAGCTTTCTTGTCGAAGTTACGCTTGTACCTTTGAACAGATTTTGTCAATTGTGTCTGGGCTATCTTGCAAGTTTCCTCGATCCTGTTTCGAAGTTCGACCACATACTCTGCCACAGTACATGATTCGGCATCGGCCTCCTCATCAGTCCACAACTTCTGGAGAACTTGCAGTGGTCCTCTTACTGTACGACCGAAGAGTAGTTCGAAAGGAGCGAATCCAGTAGATTCCTGCGGAACCTCTCTGTAGGCAAATAGGCGCCCTGGCAAGATCCGGTCCCATTCTCTCGGCTGTTCTTGGCACAACCTTCTGATCATCATCTTCAGGGTTTGGTTGAACCTTTCTACTAATCCGTTACACTGAGGGTGGTACGGTGTTGTGGTCATGCCTCGAATCGCGAGCAGTGTGTTCACCTCGGCCATGACTTCGCTCGTGAACTGTGTCCCTTTGTCTGTGAGGATTTCCCGCGGAATTCCCACTCGAGTCCATGTATTCCAGAAAGCTTCAGCAATAGAATTAGCATCTATCCGCTTCAGAGGTACCGCTTCTGGATACCTTGTAGCAAAGTCCACCATGACCAACACAAACCTGTGTCCTCTGTCTGATGCTGGGATTATGGGTCCAATGATGTCCGCGGCTACCCGGTCGAACGGCTGATCTATCAGCGGCATGCTTCCCAATGGAGCCTTCCGAATTTTCCCAAGAGGTGTAGAACGTTGGCACTGGTCGCAGGATTTGCAGTATCTGTTCACATCTGAGCACACACCTGGCCAATAAAAGCTGCGCTGTACTCTCTCCCGCGTTTTACGCGCACCCAAATGACCGGCCATGGGAGTATCGTGTCCAATGCGTATCACTTCGTTCATGAATTGCTGTGGTACAACTACTTGCTTCTGTGAGGAGTGGTTATTACTGTAAGCCCGATACAGTATTCCCTTCTTCCAAAAGTAGTGGACCTTGTTTCCATTTTTACACGTCGCAGGTGGTTTCCCAACTTTAGAACGGGCGTTTTCCAAACTGGGGTCCTCCCTCTGAGATCGTTTCAAAACTTCAGGTGTTACTGAAAGAACCTTCATCCTTTGATCCCCTATCTCTAGGTTACCTCTTCTCGTCTTCAGTGCTTGCTGTCGCGTCATGACAGCCATTGCCATTTCCGTAGGAGTGACCGGAACAAAGTGTTGGACTCCTTCCGCGTCTTCCACCTCGTTCCCTATGATAACAGGTGATACTGGTCTGTCGAGAACTAATGCCCTGGCTTTTCCACAATAAAAGGGGCAGATGAGGTCGACAATCGCTGTGGGTCCTGTTACCGTGCTGGAATCCACTGACATTAGTGAAAGGCTCTTGCCGTCAAACTGACCTTCCTTCACAAGCTGTTTGGCCACGATCAGTAGAGTTGCCCCAGTATCCCGTAGACCTTCAGCAACCTGACCATTCACTACTGCTGAACAACGCGGGTCGTACCTGAACTCGGCGGGCTTCTCTGCCTTGGTCCTCTCTCCAACTTATGTGACGGCTGCCTTCTTCGTTAGCTAACCCGTCTCTACCCACGTAAAAACAACTCACTATTCCTACACTGACCGGTGCTTCGGTAACTTTCGACTACCACTGTCAAAACAGTCACTAACCGTGACAATGTGTATGGTGCATGTGTCTAATTGATTTATTTATCAGCTGTTGCTATGTGTGTAGTTACTCGTAATCCATGCTAGCTGTGGAAGACAGATCAACTGTGACAGTTAAGGGGTACACAGCTTGGTTGGTGAAGTTTGCTTAACTCATTCTGCCCGGCGCAAGTATTTCCCAAATTTCGGAGGCGTCATCTAACGACTATGCACCTGTTGCAGGAGATGGATCGACCATGATAATTCAAGGGCAGTGCCAGATTAGCTTGACGCCGACAGGCACCAAGCTAACCTGGCAATATCCTTGAATTATCATGGTCGACCCATCTCCTGCTGTAGTGCGTCAGGGCTGAATGAGTTAAAGGCTATTCTGGATCAGCCAAATTGAATTGTGTTACAGTATACAGTATAGTTTTCTATGTTAGTTTAGAATGGTGCTTGAATCAGTTGGAGCAGTTTGGAAAAGCAAAGGAATGAGGTTATTTTCTGTTCGGGGAATATGGAACAATGCATGAGTGTTGTCTAAAACTTGTTCAGTATGCTTTGTGATGTTATTTTGCAGAATTTGTTTGCCTTTGGCGATGTGGATGGCAAAGGGTATGATGTTCGCCTGCAACATCCCCTGGCTGTGTCTTTACTCTCACCAAGTGGTCCTTTGTTAGTTGCTGACTCCTACAACCACAAGGTATCATGTTTCACTGATTTTTGGCTGTTTTTTGCGATATTAAAAGTGTGTATGTGATCAGTGGTCGTCTGTCCAACGTTGTCCATGTCCGTGATAAGCTTTAATGTTTCATTTTCTCAGTGACTGTTCAAGTCACAGTCTTCAAACTTGGCACCAGGACCTTCCCAAATGTACCAATTTCAGTGACCTCTCTCACAGGTCAAGGTCACGTTGGATTAGAAAATATGTCAAAAATAGCCATATTTTGACAAAATATGTTGTCTTAAATACTTCTCACAACTTCAAATCCAAACTTGATACAGAGATACCTGGTGGTAAAACCTTTCTAAGCATACTAATTTGGATGACCCCATGGAATGGTCAAGGGTCACAAGAGATCAGGAAATAGGTCAAAATAGCCAAATTTTGACAAAATTGTTTCTTCTCAAATACTTTTAATAATTTCAAGCTGAAACTTGGTTCAGCGATTCCTGATGAGCAATACCTTCATATGCATGCTTATTTTGATGGCCCAGGGAAAAAGTCAAGGGTCACAAGAGGTCAGCAAATGTCTTTTGGGATTATATTTTTTATCAGCCCTTTCTTTGCATACTGATATGGTTGACTCTACAGAAGTTCCTGAATTTCGCACGTACAAAGACAACCTTTTACTTTAATCAGGACACTTGAAAACTTGCTCATTTGAGTCATCTGTCAGAAGGGTCAAGGTCACAAAGGTCAGATTATTTATGTGGATCGGTTATGCGTGTTAGCCTTAAGGAATTTACCATTTTTGTTGTTTAGTTTTGACTACAGACCATAGATGAGGTAGATGTTGATAGATCATGCATGCAGTATGCTTTCCAAATGGAATTCCTTGACAGTAGAACGTTTAGATAGTTTACCCCCCTTTACCCTTTACTATGGCACCACATTACCAGCCCCAAAAAAGACTGGCCACAAAGTATGTGGGTTTCCTTATCCCTAGAGTGCTAATAATATTAAGGGAGGGTCACTAATATACATTTCCTTTAACTCATTCAGTCTGACGCACATAATATTTCCCAAATTTTGGAGGCATCATCAAACAACTATGCACCTGTTGCAGGAGATGGATTGACCATGATAATTCAAGGATAGTGCCTGATTAGCTTGACACTGACAGGCGGTAAGCTAATCTGGCACTACCCTTGAATTATCATGGTCGACCCATCTCCTGCTGTAGTGCATCAGGGCTGAATGGGTTAATGAGTGCATTATAATATTAGGAAAATAATGTGCTCATGTGAGGATATGTGCATTATTGTATAGAAGACTTCGTGAAATGCATTTTCAGCAGGCAGTGGTTGTGTTACGGTTTTTTCACTTCCCATTCCACTCTATTCCAGATCAAAAGCATAGAGCTGCAGACAAAAGAGTGTAGCACAGTACTTGGCACTGGTGTGGCAGGCAATACAATGGGAGATGATCCAATGCTAGTGCAGCTGAACGAACCAGGGGGTATGTGTGTGGATGAGGGGAGGCAGCTGGTTTACATCGCAGACACCAATAACCACTGCATTAAGGTGCTGGACTGGAAAACCAGGGTTGTATCGCAGGTATGGAAAAATATCTTCATGCTTTGAAGTACTTCGAGTTCTAGGGTACAACGTTCCCAGATTTGTCAACTGTCATTTAATTACTACATTATATAGTTGAGGACATGAAAGTTTAAGAGTGGTGCCAGAATAGCTTGGGTGCCTACAGGCACCAAGCTGTTCTGGCACCACTCTTGAATGTGCAGTTGACAAGTGATAGTTGACAGCAATAACCATGCACTATATTAAGACATCTGACTGGAAGACCAGGTTTGTATGTTGTCTTCATGTTTTGGAGATGCAGAGTTTAACACTTTGAACCTGCAGCCGAAATTCTCAAAATGAGTCTTTTGAAGACTGTTTGATCTTAGGGGACCTATCAACCCATGAAAGTTCAAGGGTTATTCCAAAATAGTTCAGGGCCTCACATTTTTTTTATTTTTATAGGACTACAAGCATGAACAGTTAAGAAAAAGAGTTTAGTGTTTTTTTTAATTGTGAAATGAGTTTCTTTGCTTGTGCTCTTCATTGCAATCATTTTCTTGGTTTGGATTTCACTCTATGGCTACTTCTTTGGAGACAGCTGTATGCTGTCAGTGTGTATATCTGTATTGAACATGTCTCCATTGAACTAATGTTGGCCAGCAATACTTTTCTCTTTCCCTTTTAGCTTCATGTAGTGTTGAGTGAGACAAAGAAGGAAGCCGATGCAGTTACACTGGATGTGCAGGCCCTGTCAAGAGGTGTCCAGTTGCCTGAGGTCAGTGTTCAGCCAGGAGGTCAGCTGACCTTCAACCTACAGCTTCACCTGGGGGCACATCTCCATGGCAACCAAGAAGCGCCCAATGGGTGGAAGCTGACAGCTGCTGGTAAGTGCTGTAGACTTCAAACATCATCAGAGACTGTTTTGCACATGAGGAACTTTACTTGAGCTGGCCCTGTGAGCAAAAGGTCCTCGGGGCTATGTTGGCCTCAGTTGGCCTGAGTGTATGCTTTGCATAGGTCAGGTGTGTGCTAATTTGGGCAAACTTTGGCCTGAGGAGCTTTTGTTAACTTAGCCCATTATGTCGTGAGGATAAAATTATCAAATCTTGCAGATATTCTCTGAGGTCTACATCACAGTTCTGGTGACAGATCAACAATGAAAGTTAAAGGGTGGTGTTAGAATGGCTTAGCACCTGGCGACGCTAAAATGTTCTGACACCACCCTTGAACTATCATGGTTGATATACATCCTGTCGTAACATGTCAGGACTTTATGGATTAGTGTGCACTATCAATCTATCTACTGCAAATTGTATGTATCCGTTGTATGGAATGAACTGACAGTGAGCAAAAGATCTATGAGCCCATGTGTGCCTTATTTGACACATACATTACCATGCATTCTGCCTTGTGAAGGCAATACATTCAGTAAGGCCGTTTTTGTGAAAAGCAAGATTTCATTGCATTACATTGAAAATCTTGCTTTTCACAAAGATGGACTTGCCATCTGTTTTGTCTTCACAGTGCAGAATTGGTTCCAGTAAGCAAAATGTCCTTGGTAGACATTGTCATCAGATCTTTTATTGCTCACTTGTACCACAGAATTACATATTTCATGTTTAACCCCTATCATTCGGAATACACTAGTGTGTGAAATAGGTTGACTAAAACAGTTCAAGGGTAGTGCCAGAATAGCTTGGCGCCTCTAGGCGCCAAGCTATTCTGGCACCACCCATGAACTAAAGCCATTGGTCTATATCCTTATCTGTAAATACTATAATGTAGCTTGCAGATGGCAGTGTACAAATTTGAAGCTTTTAGCCTCAGTGTGAGTATGATATGGGTTAACTGATTTCAGATGAAGGAGGTTGGACATTACTGACATCTCTGCCTGCAGTCAGCACAAAAGGAACTCTGTCTGTCATCTCCCAGCAGTCCCAGCAGAAACTTGTCGCCCTTACAATCCCTGCAGACTTGTCTGTCTCTATACTGACACTAGTGGTAACATGTCAGGTGTTTGTGTGCCACCCGGATGACACATGCACCCAGCATCAGCAGCAGTACGTACAAAGGGTGAATGTGAGCAAGGATGCAGCATCTGATGAGATGTCAATGATTGTTATGGATGTAAAATAAAACTTGGTTAAGACTTTCTTAAAGAGAAAGGACAACATTAAGGCAAACAAACACAAAACATGAAAAAAGGCAAGAGAATGTAGCAGCAGGGAGATATATTGCACATTCTGTATATGAAATGGAAGGTATATGGGCCAGTAAATGCTGTGAAAATTGTTCCGTACATAATTATATATCAGTCAGGGATTCTATATAACGGGATAGGAAACGAGGCAAAATCATGCTATATGTGTGCCATGGCGTGACTTAACGATACGTCACTAGATTTAAAGCTGTCTGCTACTGTTGTGTTCTGCTGAGTTTGATTGTTAAAGGGGCACACCCGACCTTTTTTAAGGCTTCAGTTCCTAAAAAGCTTTTACTGGGATTCAGTATACATACCCACTTAGACAGTGACCACTTATCGTCCCATCAAATGCTTTCTTTCGTCTGTTCAAATGAAAAAAGGCCCACCAGAATCTTTTGTGGGATCCCTGAAAAGATTGCTCCTGATAGGCGTTGGTAGCTGACGTCATAACTATTCTGTACGACCTTAGGTCATCTGCATAATTATAACCAATCAGAGACAAGATGGCGGATGAACCAGCGAAGGAAAAAAGAAAGTATCATCGATGCGCGCCAACACTGACAGACTCGGAATTAAAGAGAAGAAAAAGGAAGAGAGACAAAATACCCCTAAGTAGAATTGACATTGGACAAGGGAATATGGACATGTGGCAACACGTAAATAAAGAGCTTAGCTTGACCATCCATTTAGAATTGTCACTTTCCAGCTGAATCAGTAAGTAATCTACGGTCTTTGTAGATCTTCCAATATTTCCGCGAGCGCTAGTGATTTACAGATTTCATGATCTTCAGTTGAATTTATCTCTGACTGATTTCACAAGATTTAAACCTGTTTTATCATATAGTTATGAGCCAGTTTTCACATTTTATGCTGCAGAGATCTGAAAACTACGGTGTGTGTCAAAGTTTCATATCGCTGGTCGTAACATGTTTTTGTCTGTGTCGGCTCTCATTCACTCGATTCAGAGAGGTAGTGTTTTTGCTGCGAGGGTGCATTTGTCGTTTCCAATAATGCTTTACGTAGACCTCGATGTGTGAGATGTGAAATTGACTGCAGTGCAGAAAGTGGGTATAAATACCAATGTTCTGTTTCAATGATGGAAGACGGTGCGTGTTTCTGAGGGGTAAAGGATCAAAGGTCAAACTAGGCACGGTGGACTTGCTTTGCGAGTGCCAAACACGCATGCCCTCGGTCCACTACGCACGATCGTTACTAGTAAATACTAACGGTCGAGTGGAATCCGCATTGTGATTTTGACAGCATAGCGAGTACGGAAGGTTTATTGTATTTTTTTGTGAAAAATTACGTCAAAGGTATGCCGGAGAACATCAGTACACGTGTACACTGACACGTGTGTACATCACACCGATGACCTCGTGATCTCCAGTAGTGTGATACACTGATAGTCAGCTGAGTTCTGCCTTGTGACGTAGGCACATAAATGCATATTATTTCAAAACGAGGCCGATGCAGACGATAAATTTGCGACTCGGGTACAAAAACAATACACCATCCAAACGATGAATTTCGACATTTGTCATTGTGTTTACATCATAAAGCTCTTGGGGCGAAACCGGTCGTAGGCGGCAAAAACTTTAAATCTACTCAGCAGGTCCAATATCTGTTTGGGAATATTTTCTAGAATCCCCCCCTCAGGGGGAGGACTGGATATTCTCCAGCAGATGGCGGGGCGCCTGCGGGTAGTCCCTACTGCTTTGTGTAGTAGGTGTTCAGTGGAAGACTCAAAAGATCTAGTAAGCGATGCAGTCACAAAAAGGGCAGCTGATGTCCTGATGACACAATGCAAGCTTACCAGCCTGGAATTCCATGGCATTAGCACAGTATTCTCAGATTTGAATGAAAAATTACACCGCTTGGAGCTAACCTGATTGAGTTCATTTTTTGGCTTTGGGCGACGCCTTTGTTATAAGTAAAGAATATATATAATATATATATATATATATATATATATATATATATATATATATATATATATATATATATATATATATATATATATATATATAAAAATAAATAAATATATATATATATATATATATATATATATATATATATATATATATATATATATAAATAAATAAATATATATATATATATATATATATATATATATATATATATATATATATATATATATATATATATATATATATATATATATATATATATATATCACTCCGTCAGTGAAATGTTTTTGAGTGGGAAATGGCACAACATGTAAGAAAATTAAGTAGCTCAGATCACACTCATAATTATGTATTTATGTATGTATTTTGGCTTTGGGCGACACCTTTGTTATAAGTAAAGAATATATATATATATATATATATATATATATATATATATATATATATATATATATATATATATATATATATATATATATATATATATCCCGTAGTCTTGCTGACCGTTGGGGCACCACTGATGACTTGGCAACCAGCTCCCTCCATTCCTCTCTGTTCTCTGCCATTCTCAGCGTATCGACAGCTTGAGTCCTGTCCACTCTGAGATATTGTCCTCCCATCTTTTCCTCTGTCTTCCTCTCCTTCGTCCTCCTTGCACAGTGCCTTGCAGGATTGTTTTGGCAAGCCCTGCTGAACGCGTGACATATTAAGAAAATTAAGTAGCTCAGATCACACTCATAATTATGTATTTAAAGGAGAGTTGTAGGGATACAGCGGTGAGAACGGACAATGCGGTATGTCACATTTGTGCTCTGTGTGTGTGTGTGTGTGTGTGTGTGTGTGTGTATGTGAGAGAGAGCTCTATGTATTTTTTAATGTAAAATTAAAACCCTTTTTTCATGACTTGCCTTTTTGTAAGCATGTGCTTTCGAGGTAGGGAGCTAAGCTGAATGAGATTATGGCTGTAACATTAACTTCTCTTTGCTGCGACTGCTTACATTTGCAAAGAACACATTGATTTTTTTTTTATATAGAACTCTTAAACCTGCAACAGGCATTATATAAAGTGCATGCAGTTCGAGAGTGGCAGTAGGTGTCTGGCTGTCAGTGTGCCAGCAGGTTGTGTTTACGTAATAGTAGACTGTCTGGTGTTGTGCCTTTAAATCATCCACATCTGATGCAATCCAGCTGGGGATCATACGCTTAACTCATTCTACCCCAGACACACCACAGCAAGATAAAGATCGACCATGATGGTTCAAGGGTGATGCCAGAATAGCTTGGCGCCTATGGGCGCCAAGCTATTCTGGCATCACCCTTGAACTATCATGGCCGATCTGTGTCCTGCACTAGAGTGCAGTCTTCAGAGGACAACGGCAACATTTGGGGATTTCGGTGTTGGGGTAGAGTGAGTTAAGTAGAAAACGGATAAGTCGAAAAACGCCTAAAGTCGAACAACATTTTTTCCCCGGCCAAAACTGTTCTCTCTATGACTAATTTTACAACGGATATCACGAACTCGCATTAGTCGAACTTCGGATAATTCGAAGGTGTTTCTCCTCTCAAACGTCGGATAGATCGAACTTATTTTTGTAATGCAGTTCCATACTCCCAAGTCAACGACGGATAGGACAAGAAACGATCAAGTCAAACCAGATTTCCCCCCTACCCAAAGCGGCCCTTTTAAGACTAATTGTACAGTGTATTTCTAAAACGGCCCAGTTTGGGTTAATTAAACTTCGGATAAGTCGAATGCTTTTCACGTTTTCCAAACTCGATGTCCAACCTTTTTTTCCATGGCCAAAGCTGCTCTTTCATAGAGTTGCATACCGCGGGTACGAAAATCTGTACCGGTATTTTAGCGCTCATCACACTTGAACGCTAACACACACACACACACACACGCACACGCACACGCACGCTACTCTCTCTTTGGGGTGTTTGCCCCCCGACCCCCCTTCCCCCACCGTCCCATCTCCTCACCGTTTGAATTTTCGCCAGTTTTCAGACACTCACACGCTTCCACCCCCCCGTCCCCCCCCCCCTCATCCCCCCTTTCCTGTCTCCACACATACGCACCTTCTCTCTCTTTACATTGTGTGTGTGTGAGAGAGATATTGGGGTGGGGGGGGGGGGGGGGGGGAGAGGGGGAGAGAGAAAAAATTAAACGGTAAAGTGGCACACACTTTACCGTTTAATTTTTTACTGTGGCTGACTTTAAAAGCGACCTGTTCCCGCAATGGAGGATCACTAGTTGGCAATACCTACCTTATTCAAATAAATTCAGTATGTCTTGCAATAATGATAAGATGCGATTACCTCCCAAAGTCTACCGTATTGTTTTGAGCTCACATGCGATTTTCTTTAGGAACATTCAGAGTTGTTACTATTTTTTAACCTTATCCTTTTGATTCATCGCTCTCCACCCTAACCCACCCTGCCCCCGATCCGCCGCACAAACACCGACATAAATGGCGCCAGTTACACGTTCTGTGGGCTGGCGTAGCCACAGACTGTCTTCCTAATCAAATTGTCGGAAACAGAGAGCATTGCTTCAACCCATACACACGAGTAACACTGAATTTTCGTGCTTTGCGTTAGTTAGGAACATTGACGTGTTTGGCGCTTGTACGTCACTGTCATTGTCTGAGTCGTGCCAAAGGCACGCAAGGGTCTCTCCTACGCAGCCTCTTCCAGCGACTCTTTGGTGGGAGTGAAACGTGGTTGGAAAATGTTCAAAAATGAATTAATTATCATTCAAAAAGTTGAAGAGATACAGTGCTGGCAAACGAACTCATTCAATGTCTTCCTTTAATCTGGCAAGCAAAATATCTAGTAAGAATAAGACAAATTACGGACTCTAATGCGAATCAACCGGTTTTTGTGAAACGGCAATTTTCTCAATAATGTGTGAACTAATTAAAACTGAATAATAAAAAAATGTCTCGAGATAATTCTTTTAAAGACGATATCCTAAAGTTTCAAGCCTATCCGTCCACAAACGAGGGCTCTAGTCGCTGTCACATAAACGCACACACACCAGGGGCGGATCGGTTACCTCGAGGGTGGGGGTGGGGTGGGGGGTCCAAATTTTTGTTTGGGACCTTCAATCTCATAGTAAAGGCCTGCCCGACGTTAGACCTTGCTTCCAGGGTCCGAGGAAATCGAAAACCGGGAAAGGGGGGGGGGGGGGGTGATGTAGAGAAACCTTGCTTCCAGGGTCCGAAGAAATCGAAAAGCGGAGGGGGGTGGGGGGTGGGGTGGGGGGGTAGAGAGAGAAAAGGCGCGTGCGTGTTAAAACTCACCATCTGCCAAAATGCCGGAGTTGGGGGGGGGGGGGACAGGAGGGGAGAGAAAAAAGTCACGTGCATGTCAAGACTCTAACCATTCGCCAAAAACGACGGGAGTGGGGGGGGGGGGGGGGGCGGGGGGGGGGGGGGGGAGGGGACCCCGAAAAGGGACTTTGAGTTTTTCTAGCAGCACAATATTTTATACGGAAAGAAAAAGACAGCAGCCTTAAAAATATTCTAGAGTGGCGTTAAAAAAAAAAAAAGAATTATTATCAATTCTTAAGACCCTACTTTGTGTGCGGTTGTGCAAGCATCAACAAAATGTGCTTGTCAAGGACAATAGCATTTTTTATGGGGGAAGGGTGGGGGGTCCATGCCCCCCCCCCCGGATCCGGTCCTGCACACAGACAGACACACACACACACACACACAACACACACACACACACACACACACACACACACACACACACACACACACACACACACACACACACACACGGCGCTTTGGCGCTAGATCTGCATTCAACAGCAATAATAATAATTACGGTATTTATAATGCGCTTATCTTATAATGATTATAACTCTAAGCGCGCACTCACAACTCGCACACGCATGCGCACGCTTTAGACAATGACTCACGTACCACAAATAGTGAAAAAACATTACGACGGTCAGCTTGGGGTGGGGAGTGTGGTGATATAGAGCTAGAACTGTTGAAAGAGGTGAGTTTTGAGGGCGGACTGGAAGGATAGTTAGTTAGTTATTTGGGTTTAACGCCGAGCAGGCGACTAAGGCCATCTCACGGCGGGATGGGTAAAAATCTGGTCAGCCAGACTAAAAGCAAGGTCTTAAGACAAGATGTACATATAGATTAAAAATCTCAGGCTAAAATGTCGCACATGTCTGGAAAAGAAACGTCTACAGACTCTCAAAGAGGGCAAATAAAAAAGAGTCACATAGTCTAGGAATGCTCAGATCTTGTTAAAAATATTGCATTCTCTCAAAAAATTGAAGATTTTGTCCGGGGGAACATCCCGGAACAAAACCTTCAAGGAGTCTGCTGTGAAGTGTTTATATCTGGTGTCAATTAGGTCAGCACAATACAGCAAAAAGTGTCGAACAGAAAACTGCTAATCACAGGCAAAACACCATGGACGCTCATCCTGTTTAAGTAAGTAAGAGTGCGTAACATATGTGTGCCCGATGTGGAGCCGAGCAAGGACAGTCTCCTCACGGCGGCTGCCGCAGCGGAAAGGTAGACTGTCAGACAACTTAGGAAGAGCTTCATGAAGCTTGTTCCCTTCCTCTTTGTCCCACTCGGACTGCCACTCGCGGGCTATGTACGCACTAATAACAGGTTTAAAATCACTATAGACAGTCTGTGTGTCAGGGACAGGGTCACTGCGGGCACTGTTGGCAGCAGAATCTGCGATTCTGTTGCCTTCGATGCCCACATGGCCTGGGACCCAAATAAAAATGATGTCATAATATTCCTTCATCAAGTCCGCGTAGAGCTCTCTAATCTGCACCAGCAGTGGATGGTCTGTTCCCGCGCCCTGAAGGGCCTGCAGGGCAGAAAGAGAGTCAGACAGAATCAGGAAGTTCCTTTCCCGAGACTGATAGGCATGCTTGAGTGCTAGCAGAATGGCCTGCAGTTCTGCACTAAATACAGAGGAATGGTCAGGGAGACGGAGCTTAAATGGGCGTCTAGGATGGCGAGAGGACACTGCAGCCGCAGCCACTCTTCCATCCTCAGACTTGGACCCATCCGTATAAAGACGACAATAGCCAGGAAAAATTGAAAGGAGTTCATTGAGGCTCTGTTGGTATATGGCTGGTGGAGTACAATCCTTCTTGTGGGCAGTCAAGTCCAGCAAGATGTCAGGAACTGGTAGTAGCCAGGGTGGAGTGACGTGTTGCAGAGATTCCGAAACTTTGTCCAGGTCCACTCCGGCCGCCTGCAGATGAGGTCGGACACGGAAGGAAAGTGGACGGACAGCTCCCGGATGGGCATCGTAAATCTCTGCAAACGACGGGTTAAAAACACAATCATAGGCAGGATTTTCTGGATGGGCCTTCAGCTTCAGAACGTAGCTGAGCATGCGGCGGAGCCTGAGAGAAGGCTCCCCTGCCTCTGCATACAGACTAGGAACTGGAGATGTCCTGAAGGCTCCCAGACATATGCGCAGACCTTGATGGTGAATTGTGTTCAGACGCTGCAGAACAGACTTGGAAGCCGAGCCATATACCACAGAGCCGTAATCCAGTTTGGACCGAACAAGGGCCCGGTACAGTCGAAGTAAGACGATGCGGTCTGCACCCCAGTCAGTACGACCAACGACACGAAGAATGTCGAGGGCCTTCCGACAAGAGGTTCTAAGGTAGTTAACATGGTTGCAGAAGGTCAATCTTTTGTCAAAGATGACCCCCAAAAACTTTGCCTCTTCGGCCACCTTAATTGGCACTCCAGCAATGCTCAGGCTAGGTTCTGGAAAAAATTTCGTATGGTTAGTAAAATGCACACAGACTGTCTTGGAGGGTGAGAATCTGAATCCATTGAGAGACACCCACCCCTGGATTCGATCAACGCACAGCTGCAAGCGCCTCTCGAGGGACGCAAGTCCTCGACCACGTGCGCACAAAGCAAAGTCGTCCACAAACAAAGAGCATTCAGAATCATCCTTGACGGCCTTTACAATGTTATTTATTTTAATGCTAAATAAAACAGGAGATAGAATACTGCCCTGCGGGACACCCATCTCCTGTTCAAAGGAGTCGGAGAGGGCGGAGCCCACACGGACATGGAACGACCTGTTGGACAAAAAATTGTGAATAAAAACGGGCAGATGCCCTTTAAAACCCATGTCCGACAAATCAGACATTATACCATGCTTCCAGGTAGTGTCATATGCCTTTTCAAGATCAAAGAAAATTGCATAGACATGCTGCTTGTTGACAAAAGCATCTCGGATACTGAAAAGACTCAAAGCGGACTAGATGGTCAGTTGTACTACGGAAGCGCCGGAAACCGCACTGGAGGTCTGTAATGAGACCCTGTGACTCAAGATGCCACACCAGTCGGGCGTTGACCAAGCGTTCCATAGTTTTACATAAACATGATGTCAAAGCTATTGGCCGGTAGTTGCCCGGGTCGGAAGGATCCTTACCCGGCTTGGGAATTGGCACAACCACAGCCTGGCGCCAAGATGGCGGAAAATGACCGGTTATCCAGATATGGTTAAAGGCCTTGAGAAGTACAAGGAGTGAATCCTCAGGCAGATGTGTTATGAGCTGATAATGGATGGTATCTAATCCAGCAGCAGAGTCAGTACATTTCTGCATGGCTTGCTGCAATTCTGGAAGGAGGAGAGGGAGTGTTTCTGACGGAGAGAGAGAGTGGGAGAGTGTTTCAGGTGGATGGACCGTATACTGAGAAGGAGCGGGGGCCGAAAGTGCTGAGTTTGGTGCGGGGGATGAGGAGGCGGAGAGGGTCGGAGGCGGAGCGGAGGGAGCGGGAAGGAGTGTAGGGGTGAAGTAAGTTGGAGAGATAGGTAGGAGCGTAGTTGTTCATGGATTTGTAGCAGAGAGACAGAATCTTGTATTGGATGCGTTGGGGGATGGGGAGCCAGTGAAGGAGCTTGAGCAGGGGAGTGATGTGGTCGGATTTTTTCTTTCTGAGGACGAGGCGGGCAGCATTGTTCTGGACGCGCTGGAGAGTGAGAGTGGTGGAGTGAGGAAGGCCGGAAAGGAGAGAGTTGCAGTAGTCGATGCGAGATAAGATGAGAGAGACAGCGAGTTTGGTGGCAGTTTCGGTAGTGAGGTATTTTCTGATCTGACTGATGCGGCGGAGGTGGAAATAACATGCCTGGGCGGTGTCGGCTAGCGTAGCTAGACGTGACGTAATTTTCTCTTGTTACTACACTTTTACGGTGTGATGCTTGCCCGCCTCTGTTATCGCGTACAAGGTGTTGAACGGGCTGATTTTCAAAGCCCCATTTCAAAGTATACCGTATTTTCAATACGGTAGACAAAAAGGCTAACAGCTTTTAAGTCTGAAAATAAAATGAAAGACATCTACTCTCCTCGGTTATCCTTTGTACGTAGGAGAGTTCCCACGACGTTTACCAGGGCCACTATAAAAGACACGTGCATACTCACATGGGGTTGTGACAGGAAGAGTGGAAAAGTCTCTGCTGAGGCAAGACATCAGTTGAGAACCCGTTTTATCAAAGCCCATCCTAGAACTGACCGCTTTAAGGCCGGCCGGGCTCCATTGCGTCATACTTCTTGTGTTTCTTTTTTTTAATTTTTAAAATTAAAATATTGTTATATGTTTACAGCCAAACACGTAACAATTGTAATGACCTGAGGAGAATAACCACAAAATGAATCGGTAGGTCTATGTGACATGTATCTTCATCTCTTCTTTCTTTGTTGATAATTACTGATTGTATAGAAATAAGAAGTGTACCCATTTTTGTAAAAATATAATGTAAAAATGGAAAACAGGTTAAACAGCCACATACAATACAATGAATTTGTTGAACTTTAAGTCCTGAAAGATGTTCATTTGTGTGGATTTGAGATAATTGACACAGGATAAATAACACAAATTATAGCTGCTTTCAGTCGTGTGGTTACAGATGCCACCGGGAAAGTCTCTCTGTCCAACTGTCTCCGTCTGACTGTCTGTGTATATATATATATATATATATATATATATATATATATATATATATATATATATATATATATATATATATATATATATATATATATATATATATATATATATATATATATATATATATATATATATATATATATAAAACCAGTCCAAGAAAGCTGGCGCCACACACTCCAAATATGGATCCAAGCAGCAGTGAAATACTTAAAATGTGAAGAAAGGATCCACAAACACCACGTAGTTTAGAAGGAGTTACACTTTATTCTATGCATCTAGATATCAAACTAGAACTGCAGGATGGACGGATCATTACAGACGTGTTTTCTAAGCACTGCCACTCCTACTTACCACCAACGAGCTGCCACTCTCCGGCAGTTTTTGAAGGGTTGATTTCAGTTGGTACACGTCTTCGGATGATTTGCAGTGATGATGACACTCTTATGATTAGACTCAACGAGTATGCCAGATATTTTTCTATGGCTGGTTGGAATTTCGACTATGTCCTTAAAGAAATCAATTGTGGAGCTAACAAAAGCAGGGTTGATATTATTAACAAACCACGGCAGAAGAAAGGTAAAAGAACTGGCCTGGGTGACGACTTATGATCCTCGCCTCCCGTCTAAATCAGCAATTCTTCGGAATAATATCTCCATTCTCTATTCTAATCCGGAGAATGAAGATATTTTCCCAAGTAATATGATCATTTCAGCAGACAGGCGCCGTAAAAACTTAGGTGAACTGTATAAACCCACAGTCCCCAGGCGCTTTGTCCAACATGGTCCTCATCCCAGGCCTGGGTTTTACCCTTGATCGGCCAAGCGTTGTGATACGTGTGCACACGCCATCGAAGTCCAAGAGTTTAAATCTCCATGGGATGGACGACGTTGGCATATACGGCAGAACTTGACGTGTACAACACAAAATGTTGTGAATGTTATCCAGTGCTCGTGTCATACAACCGCCATGTACATTGGGTCTACTTGTAATCTTAAGCTGCGTTGGGCAAATCACAAAAGTGACATCAACAACACGAAGTGCTCTAAGTGTTCACTTGTTCAACATGTCGTTAGCACCACCCATCCAGTAGATCGGACAGTACCGTTTCTGAAAATCTTTCCTATTGAACAAGTGAAAGACGAGAGTGAACTGATCTCTCGTGAAACGTGGTGGCAGGCCAATGTTGGAACTATCTTTGTTGGCCTGAATTCACGCAAAGACCTAGCTACCATGCTGAGGCTAGGAAGGCGGCAAACATATAATTGTAATTAATCACTGACCATGAGAGAGAGAGAGAGAATCTGGGGTAGAGAGAGAGAGAGAGAGAGAGAGAGAGAGAGAGAGGGGGGGGGGGGATAGATTTCCCTTTTTCTGCCTCACTGACCTTGGCGAAACTTTGTTTTCTTATTTCCATCGCATGTTTGTATATGATTTTCTAAGCCTTCAGTTTTCTTGGAAATGCATGCGTGCAAGTTCTATGTGTGACGTTAATGTTGTTGATGACATGACAGTATATTTATATAATATAGATACCTTGCTAACATTGCATGACCATGTTAATACATGATTTTCTTATGTCATCAGCAATGGCGTATTACGAACTTACGCACGTGCTGTTTACTGCAACCTAGAAGTTGGTGTTTTATAAATCTGTGTGTGCGAGAGAGAGAGAGAGAGAGAGAGAGAGAGAGAGAGAGAGAGAGAGAGAGAGAGAGAGAGAGAGAGAGAGAGAGAGAGAGATGATGATGATGAATCTTTTTTTATTCAGGATAAAGCCATTAGGCAACTCAATGCCTGTCTTACAAGCTGTCCTGTAAACAAAAGAGAACACAACAGGAAAAGAAACACAGCATGCAAATAATAATAATAATAATAATAATAATAATAATAATAATAATAATAATATGAGGAAGCAAAACTACGGGGGGGGGGGGGGGGGGGGGGGGGGGGAAACACAATAGGGGAATCGTCGAAAGGAGGAAAAAAAAAATGACAATGGAGAATTTGTAACTGCCTCCGATGCAAAAAAGCAAGAGAACGAAACGCGTGCACAGCATTAATATTATACTCATCTAAGACAGTGACATCGAATCAGCAGCATCAATAGCGTATAGAGACACCGACAAGACAATAGATGATCAGTTAGCAAATGTAAGGAGAAAGAGAAAAATATTTGACGTTTACGTGTTATCAGCAGTATTATTCTTATATGGCAAACTGTGAACTCACGCTGATTGGAAGTGAGTGTGCAATGCACGTTTAAAATGGGTTTTATCGGAAAATGATTTAATGTTTAATGGCAATGAGTTCCAGACAGAACTACCAGAAAATAGAAGGCTTGACTTGTAGAGATCTATCCGTGGGCGGGGTGAGTGAAGCAAGTCATTCCTCGTATGTAGTTGATGCCGAGGGCTGAAGTTAAATATCATGCGCAGATATTCCGGGGCTTGATAATGAAATATTTTGTGCATGAGGACGCATTTGTTAAATTTGAGTTGTTCCTTCAGTGTAAGCAGGCCAAGGGATTTTATTTTCTCTTCCGTGGAAGTAGGGTTAGGAATAATTAACTTAATTGAACGACGATACAGCGAGTTTAGTTTTTTAAAATGAAGTTCACTGCATTCGTCCCACAAAGAGGATGCATAGTCACAGTGGCTTTTAATGTGTGCGTGAAAGAACAATGTACAGTACTTTGTACTAAGAATATGTCTAAGTTTCGATAGCAGAAATACATTCCTGGACAAGGTTTTGCACAAACTGTCGATATGCGGCGACCAATTCAGCTGGTCGTCAATTACAACTCCCAGTAGGCGGTGCCTGGATACTTGTTGGATAGGTTTATTGCCAAGTGACAGTTTCAGAGGGGCAGGATGTAGCTGACGCTTTTGGCGGGTTGTTATCAACATGCTTTTGGTTTTAGAAGTACTGATTAGCATGCAATTTTGCGTACACCAATCTGATACTTCATCGAGACTTTGCTGGAGGATACAGTTTAACGTCGTTTCACGTTTGTCAGATGTATGCAGCGTTGAATCGTCAGCAAAGAGTTCGCATTTAACCTCAGGATTTGAGATGGAAAGAGGTAGGTCATTGATGAATAAAGAAAATAAAAGAGGCCCTAGGATAGATCCTTGGGGGACTCCGTGCCTGACTATACCTTCTTTCGAATACCACCCGTTTGAGTACACCTTCTGTCGGCGGTTACTGAGGTAGGAGGAGAAAAAAGCTATAGAGTTCGAATCGAGCTTATATACTGAAAGTTTATTTAAAAGAATGTTGTGATCGACTAAATGAAATGCTTTTTTAGGTCCAGAAAAACTGCACCATTTAATTTGGAATTGTTTATTGATGAGAGCCAAGAGTTAACAATGTGAACGAGGGCAGTATGACATGAGTGTTTAGGTCTAAAACCGGACTGAAGAGATACGAGGAGGCGGTGATTCTCCAAGAATTGGAGTAGGTGCTTATGAACGTGTCTTTCTAGTGGCTTCGATAATAGTGATAACACTGAAATAGGACGGAAATCGTTTGGACTTTTGGGATCTGCACATTTGGGAATGGGGACAACTTTAGCATCTTTCATGGCATCTGGAAAAATACCCTGCTTGATAGAAAGGTTGAAAATAAATGTCAAGGTGTCAGCTGTGTATGGAAGGGACAATTTCAGTACCATGTTGTTTATTCCATCCAGGCCACACGATTTACTTGTTAGAGTAGAAATATATTTACCTACTTCAAACACTGTCATAAGTGGTATGGAGAATGACGCACCAGTTGCAGACTCAGTGTGTGCGCAGTTTATCAGAACAACTGTAACTATCAGTGCCACTGAAAAAAGACTGTACAAGGGACTCAGCAATATTTAAAAAGTGGGAATTGAAGTCGTCTGGAGTTATGCCTGGAGAGGTAGCAGCATTGATGGAACTCCTCTTCTTTGTAAACAAATTGATTGCATTCCAGACACTCCGGGTATCTTTACCCTCTGCGATAACTTTTTCCGCAAGCGTTTTCTCTCTTTTCTGAGCTTTTCTAACTAAGGATTTTACAAGATTACGTTGTTTCTTAAAATCCCCAAACTTTTTCTGCCGCTTTAAGTCATCTCTTATTTTCATTGCGTGAATGATGTCCTTTGACAACCAAGGCGGAAGGGTAGGGTGTTTAACGCGTTTAGTCCTGAGTGGGGCATGTTTATCGAGGACCTAAAGAAATAGCTTGTACCAAAGCGCGAGGGCTTCATTGGGATCATAACTGTTATAAATAAGGTGAAAGGGCGTGAGTGAGAGGTCATGAAGAAAGTCATCTTTGTTGAACTTTGTGTAAGACCTGTATGTGATGGTAGTGTGGTGTTTGTGCTGGGGTCTATCACGTTTAACTGAAAGATTAAAACAAGTAGGAAAGTGATCACCAATGGCAACATTCGGCACGTGGACGTGTGTGACAGCAGGTGCATTTGTAGTGTAGATGTGGTCAATCAATGTGGCGGATGACAAAGAAACTCTAGTGGAAGACCGAACCATCTGCTGCAGGCCAAATAATGAGGTGGTGCAATTTCACGCCGCATTACCAGTCTTTAGCAGGTCAATATTAAAATCGCCTAGAAGGGTGTATATCTTTGTTGTGACGTTGTTGCACCTTATCCATCATGGTGACAAAATCATCATACCATGAGAATGTGGCTGAAGGGGTGCGATAAATAAATCCAATTAGTGTGGGGGAAGATTTAAAATAATAATAATAATAATTACGGTATTTATAATGCGCTTATCTTATAATAATTATAACTCTAAGCGCGCACTCACAACTCGCGCACGCATGCGCACGCTTTAGACAATGACTTGCGTACCACAAACAGTGGAATACATTACGACGGTCAGCTTGGGGTGGGGAGTGTGGTGATATAGTGCTAAAACTGTTGAAAGAGGTGAGTTTTGAGGGCGGTCTGGAAGGAGGAGAGGGAGTGTTTCTGACGGAGAGAGAGTGGGAGAGTGTTCCAGGTGGATGGACCATAGACGGAGAAGGAGCGGGGGCCGAAAGTGTTAAGTTTGGTGCGAGGGATGTGGAGGCGGAGAGGGTCAGAGGCAGAGCGGAGGGAGCGGGAAGGTGTGTAGGGGTGAAGTAAGTTGGAGAGATAGGCAGGAGCGCAGTTGTTCAGGGATTTGTAGCAGAGAGACAGAATTTTGTATTGGATGCGTTGGGGGATGGGGAGCCAGTGAAGGAGTTTGAGCAGGGGTGTGACGTGGTCGGATTTTTCTTTCTGAGGACGAGGCGGGCAGCATTGTTCTGAACGCGTTGGAGAGTGAAAATGGTGGAGTGAGGGAGGCCGGAAAGGAGAGAGTTGCAGTAGTCGATGCGAGATAAGATGAGGGAGACAGCAAGTTTGGTGGCAGCTTCGGTAGTGAGGTATTTTCTGATCTGACTGATGCGGCGGAGGTGGAAATAACATGCCTGGGCCGTGGCGGAAACGAAGCTGGTCATGGACAGAGAGGAATCGAGGATAACGCCGAGGTTCTTGGCCGAGTCAGAGAGGGAGATGGGGGTGCTATCGAGTTGAAGGTGGAGAGAGGGAGGGAGCTGGGAGAGTTTCTGGCGAGTGCCTACCAGCATGGCTTCCGTTTTGTCGTCGTTCAGTTTTAGCTTGTTTGCTGTCATCCAGTTTTTCACGTCTTCGTAGCAGTCAGCCGTGCGAGTCAGTAGTGACTGAGTGTTGTCGAGTTTGTCTTTGTCTAGCAGTTGTGAGTCGTCAGCGTAGAGGTGGTGGTGTATGCGGTGAGACTGGATGATGTTGGACAGAGGAGAGGTGTAGAGTGTGAAAAGGACCGGGCCCAGGACGGACCCCTGTGGGACTCCGCAGGAGAGCGTGACTGGGTTGGAAGAGACGCCGTTGATGGTGACGGACTGCTGTCTGTCGGAGAGGTAGGAGAGAAACCAGGAGTGAGCAGAATCAGTGATGCCAAAGGAGTGGTGGAGTCGGTGGAGGAGGATAGAGTGGTCTATAGTGTCAAAGGCGGCAGAGAGATCGAGTAGTGTAAGAAGAGATATGTTGCCCGAGTCGGTGGAGAGAAGCAAATCGTTTAAGATATGTAGAAGGGCTGTTTCAGTGCTGTGATGTTTGCGATAGGCAGACTGGAATGGACTGAGGAGGTTGTTGTCGGTGAGGTGGAGGTTGAGCTGGTTGAGAACAACCTTCTCAAGAAGCTTGGACAGGAAAGAGAGATTGGAGACTGGGCGATAGTTCTTGAGTTCGTTTGGGTCGAGGTTGTGTTTTTTTAGGAGAGGACGGACGATGGCGGACTTGAAGATATCGGGGACGGAGCCGTTTTCTAGAGATGCGTTGATGATGTCGGTAATGAAGGGCAGAAGTTTTGGAAGGCCGTCACGGTAGAGAGAAGCTGGGAGGGGGTCTAGCTCGCAGGTTTTGAAGGGCATGGACTTTATGGTCTTGAGTACTTCATCCTGAGAGACGGGGCGGAAGGACGAGAGGGGAGTGCCGGAAAAGGGGGGGTCGGGAGGGCAAGGCAGAGAAGGCAGGGTGTCGAGTGAGTCGCGCAGAGTTTGGATTTTGTCCGAAAAATAGGTAGAAAAAGCAGACGGGAGTTCTTCTTTGCTGTGTGTGTTGGGGAGAGGAGAGTCTTTAGAAGTGCCTAGGAGTGTGTTAATGGTGGCGTAGAGGGTTTTGGAAGAAGTGGATTCCAGGATTTGGTTTTGAAGGTATTTGCGTTTAGATTCGGAGATCATTTTGCAGACTTTGGATCTAGTTGTTTGGAAGATCTGTCTGTGAACGGTGAGGTCAGATGAGCGCCAGCGGCGTTCCGCTTGTCGGCGCTCGCGCTTGGCTTCAGCTATGTCGTCAGTGAGCCAGGGGGAGGGGAGTCGGTTGGGTATGGAGCAGGTAGTGACAGGGGCATGGGTGTCTAGAAGTTTTCGAAGGGAGGAATCGAAATGGGATGCAAGATCGGGAGAGGGGGCGGGGTCCAAGAGAAGGTCGACAGCTTCGTCGAAGAAGCTCTCGCGGTTGACAGATTTTAATTTGCGACGAGAGACGATGAGCTTGGTTTTTTTTCGGGGGAGGTAGATTGAGGGAGACGAGAATAGCGAGGTGGTCAGAGGGAAGCACAGAGGAGGTGTCAGAGTCGAGAAAGAGTTGATCGGAGGTGCGGGTGATGATCCAGTCGAGGGTGTGGCCGAGTCGGTGGGTGGGTTTAGTGATGTGTTGTGTAAGATTGTGGTTTGAAAGTGACGTGCAAAGGCGTTTTGTGTCAGGGTGGTCGGGTTTGTCAAAGTGGAAGTTAAAGTCGCCTAGAAGGATGTGTTTTCCGGGTCGTGTGCTGTAGTGGTCGAGGAGGAGGTCGAACTCGGTGAGGAACATGGAGTTTGTGAGTTTGTTTTGAGAGCTTGGAGGGGGGCGATAGATACATGAGAAGATGAGGGACTGGCCAGGGAGTGTTGCTACGGGCTCGACAGATTCAAAGGAGGGATGAGCAAAAGGTAGAGACTGAGAGAAGGAGAGGTGAGCGGAAAGACAGTCCCTGTAGATGATGGCAATTTGTAGATTTGTCACATTTCAATTCAAGAAATAAACTTTCTTCGTGACAAGACTCTAAATCCATGCGGCGGGTAAGGTACTGGCGGATAGAGTTATGAATGTACACAGCTATACCGGCATGACCGGGGGATGATGCATCTCTACGGAATACAGTATAGTTACAAATGGAGATCGAGGCGTTACTAATATGTTCCCTGAGTCTAGACTCAGTAAATCCAAATATATGAAAGGGTTGGGGTTGTGAAAGTAAAACAGTGGCGTCGGGCACTTTGTTGTATAAATGATAAACGTTAAGGTGCCCTATCCGTAAATCACGCTTATTCAGCGAACACTGATGTACATGTGGGCTACAGGCAGGCATGATGAAGCAACACGTGGGGGGAAAATGTTTACAAAAGTCAATTAAGAACAAATGAAAGCTTTTGAACTCTAACAAAGTTAAACAAAACCCAGGAAAAACTACAGTGCTGAAAACTCAGATCAGTCTATCGCTTTCACTGCAGACAACGTCACGCCCCACGCAGGGGAAATAATAGGTCGTTACGTGCTGTAGGCGAATGAGTCACTGAACGTATACCGTATCTGCGATATATATAAATATCTAATCTGCATCCGTAGCGTCACATCCCACGTAGGGGAAATAATGTTTTTGTTACGTTCTGAAAATCGAAATAAATGAGTCACTGGTCGGAGACCGTATAATAAACGATACACACACTGGCTCCTTCGCTATATCAAGAAGAGTATATTTCCTCCGTTTTGAAAGAAAGGAAAATGCAGGAAGATAATAATCGTCACCATTCACAGAAGAAAAATTCATGTCACGAATTAAATCCAAAGTGCTTGTAACGCACGCAGACTTGCCCACAGTCGCACGTACAGACTCTCACGCAACAGACGCATACACCGCCACTGACTCAGACGGGCGCATTCATGCGGTAAAACAAACACACGGGTACCCTTTCTAAATTGACTTTATACAATATAAATATACCAAAAAAACGCTCACACTATCAAGCTATATACATCACATACACATCACAATATCTTTGCCAGGCTAGGTTTTAGTTTCACACTGTCTCCAACCTGTTTGATGTTATTGCCTGGTTACGTTGGTCCTTCTCACGTCTAGGCGTGAAAGTCCTTCGTCGTACGCTTCTTCTTGCCGTCCTGTATCTTTGGCACGGACGTCCTCATTCTCGTACGGTAGCGCAGTACTCGCTTTGACTCGGGCGTCTTGGTCCCGGTCAGACTCACTCTCAGTGAAGAGCTGGAGGGATGACCTCACGTTAGGTCCCACCTGTGACTCGACGTCTCGGCGTCCGTCGTTCCACTCTTTACAAGAACTCTGAATAGACAACAAAAGTCCCAACGTAACACTTGCTAAACACACCACATATTGGATAAATGAGAAACGTCACGTAACCTGGCTGATACAAATAACTCACACGTTCGTTCACACACACACACATGCTTCATAAACTGTCTACTTCCGTAACACCCCCATATCTCTGTCACTATCTTGAAACAGACTATAGCCTAACACTCTTGCTATACACTACTCTATACACTGGAAAAGACTATGCTTAACCATCCACGTACTACCTTCATAGCGACTTAGACATACACACCTCACATTCTTTTAGTTATCCATCTCTGTAAATAACTGTATACCAAAAACACCGGTTACTTCACTGAATTCTAAACCAACATAACTGAACCAAAACCGGTAAACACTATACAAGCAAATTACTCTTAGCAACGCATACTGTCTTTAACTAAGCAACTATCAATACTACATATATAGAAACATACCTGAAATCTAGGCTTCAGAGTCTTGGAATGCGGGCTAGGTATCTCAAACACAACCGTTCCATACGACAAGACAGCCCGTACTACCGATCTAGACCTCTGACAGACACAGCTTCCGCCTAGAACTCGCTAAAAAGAACTCACTAAAAATCCCGTGCTAACCATGTCTTACAGATTTCCTGTGGAGCCTAATGCCACCCGGACTATCGGCACAAACAAACCGTTAACAAAACCCGTACCGTACTAATCCTACGGTGTGAGCACTATGCACGAGCATAGAGCTTCATCACAATTCCCCCTTCCTCGGGAAAAAAAGAAACGACCCCGTTTCTTTTTAAGACTACTCGACGTAATATTATCTGAAAACAGGAAAGGACTAACTTTGATTATCTAGAATACAAGAAAGCAAAAAAATATTACAGCCTTACGCCTCAACGCACACCCTCAGATCGCACAGCGAAAGCTAAAACAAAATTAACGCGCCAAAACCTCCAGAAATGAAATTGATCCAACGACGGCCCACACGATCGCGAGACCCCAGTCTCCGACCTACCTACAATCGCGAGACCCCAGTCTCCGATCTACCTAAATATTGGGTGCTGAGCGCATTTCTGTCCGCAACAGAAGTATGCCGTCTCCAGCCAACCCGACTGGTGGGCCAAGCCCGCTGACCGATTCCCTGATTCTGGACGGAAATAACACGGTGCCTCTGCTCACGAGCACGCTTGCTCTGAGCTCTCGTAGCGACTGATGCGACTACACCGTGAGGAACGTGAGCTCGCCGTTTCATCGCCCCGACCCTACTGATGACTGGCTGCACACCCTTCATATTACCTATGACTAAATCCACTACTGGCTCGTCGATGACACACGATACCAGATTACCTGTGAAAAACTCGGTGTCAATCTCTATCTTAGCTAACTGAAGAACTTCTATCTTGCCTCCAAACGAAACTACTTTCTGTGTCTCCCCTGTGAACTGATCTTGCCTAACTAGACTACGTCTGACCCCCGCGGTCGTTGTACCGGAGTCACGGAGAACAGAAGCGAGACATCCGTTTACAACCCCGTCTACCAGCGGTAGGCAACCACCTCCGTCATCTGAACACACTGCGCCCAGCTGTGGTTCCTCCCCGACTGGGACTGCAAAACTGGCTACGTGAGTGGGCCGCTCCGTCCCCGCTACCATACCAGTACTGTTAGGACATTGATGAGCCAGATGGCGTACCCCTGACAGGTGAAACACTGAGCCCCTGAACTACTGCTAGGACAGTCATGACTAAAATGACCGTATGCATGGCACGCAAAACACTGAGTGTCCGAATTCGCCATCCGTCCACGACCATACCCACGACCAGATGCTTCTCCTCGTGCGTACGGATCGCGACCGCTACTGCTAATACCTCGATCACCGCGTCGGAAACGCAAAGTACTTCTTCCGTTAACCAGCTGGGCTCCACGTAAAGTATTGACGCCCCGGTAACCCCCAGCGTGTTAGCAGCGACCAACCCGACTGGCGGTGTCTTGGTCCTACGCGCGAGGTTTTTCGTAGGATGCGCCATCCGAAAAGCCTCCGCGTTCTGTACTAACTCGTCCGTAGTCTTGAGGTTACGCTCCCTCAAGAATACCGCTAGATCCTTGGAAACGCTACCAAAGAACTGTTCAGCCAACATGAGATCGAACAATGCTTCGTACGTGTGGTCGATCTTTGACAGTTCGACCCAACGTACGAGCAAATGGGACAATCGTTTGCCAAACGACATAAACGATTCCCCTGTCTCTGGCCGACAAGCTCTCAAGCGTTCTCTAAAACCTTCCGCATTACACTGGAACTGCTGTAAGAGACACTCCTTCAAGTCTCGTAATCTATGTTCCCCGAAACGTTCAAGCTATGGTAAAGACTCAAGGCCTGACCCTCTAGCTGATGAAAGCAAAACGGGCCAGTTGGCAGAAGGCCAACTCAACGCCTGCGCATGAGACTCGAAACGACACAAAAAAGCGTCAATAGAGTCCACGGACTCTTTAAACATCGGCAGTCTAGGAAAATTCCGTATGCCCCGGCCTACTGAATCACTATCTGCTCTAGGCCCCGTATCCCGCGCTAACTGTAGCTGTACCTCCCTATCTTTCTCTTCTTTCTCTCTCTGGTACTCTAATTCTCTCTCTCTTAACGCATGTTCCCTCTCGTCCTTCTCTCTCTGAAACGCTAGAGACTTCTCGTCTTTCTCCCTCTGAAACGCTAGAGACTTCTCGTCTTTCTCTCTCTGAAACGCTAATTCTTCTTTCTTAAGAGCTCTTTCCTTCTCTTCTCTCTCTCTGTACTTCTAACTCTTTCTCCTTTAAGACTCTTTCTTTCTCTTCTCGCTCTCTCTGAGCTTCTAACTCTTTCTCCTCCCTCTGTATCTGTATTTCCAACTCTTTCTCCTAAGTTTACGAAACTCTAACTCTTTCTCGCCTTTCACTCTCTGAACTTCTAACTCTTTCTGTTTTAACTCTAATTCCTCCTTCTTAAGTACCCTTTCCCTCTCTTCTCTCTCTCTCTCTGAACTTCCCTTTCTCTCGCCCTATCCTCCCTATCCTTACATTTCTCCACATAGTCAAAAAGCTTCTCATCCCTAAGTCCTAACCTTTCACCCTGTTAAATGTACGCCTCTACCGGGTCTGACTCCATACTTACTGGAACAATTTCTCACACTTGAAAATGTAAAAATACAAATACCACAACCAAATCAACGCCAAAAACTTAAAATGAAACTCACAACAATATCAACAACCTACGCAGAAAATAGTGACCTACTTGACTTCCAGATGGACCGAAAAATAAGAACGATAGAAAGAAGAGCAAGGAAAAAGAATACTACCTATACAAAAGGAAGAAACAAGTACTAACTCCTCGTAAGATCCAGAAAACTACAGAAACAACGGATCTTACCCCCTAGAATCGGAGAGGGGAATCTAACACATCAACATGCACATAACAATCCTACTCTAAAATCGCTACTTACTATCGCCCGCAGATACTTTAACCTACCGCTAAAACAGGGTCACCACTGTAACGCACGCAGACTTGCCCACAGTCGCACGTACAGACTCTAACGCAACAGACGCATACACCGCCACTGACTCAGACGGGCGCATTCATGCGGTAAAACAAACACACGGGTTTCCTTTCTAAAGTGACTTTATACAATATAAATATACCAAAAAAAAAACGCTCACACTACCAAGCTATATACATCACATACACATCACAATATCTTTGCCAGGCTAGGTTTAGTTTCACACTGTCTCCAACCTGTTTGATGTTATTGCCTGGTTACGTTGGTCCTTCTCACGTCTAGGCGTGAAAGTCCTTCGTCGTACGCTTCTTCTTGCCGTCCTGTCTCTTTGGCACGGACGTCCTCGTTCTCGTACGGTAGCGCAGTTCTCGCTTTGACTCGGGCGTCTTGGTCCCGGTCAGAATCACTCTCAGTGAAGAGCTGGAGGGATGACCTCACGTTAGGTCCCACCTGTGACTCGACGTCTCGGCGTCCGTCGTTCCACTCTTTACAAGAACTCTGAATAGACAACAAAAGTCCCAACGTAACACTTGCTAAACACACCACATATTGGATAAATGAGAAACGTCACGTAACCTGGCTGATACAAATAACTCACACGTTCGTTCACACACACACACGTGCTTCATAAACTGTCTACTTCCGTAACACCCCCATACCTCTGTCACTATCTTGAAACAGACTATAGCCTAACACTCTTGCTATACACTACTCTATACACTGGAAAAGACTATGCTTAACCATCCACGTACTACCTTCATAGCGACTTAGACATACACACCTCACATTCTTTTAGTTATCCATCTCTGTAAATAACTGTATACCAAAAACACCGGTTACTTCACTGAATTCTAAACCAACATAACTGAACCAAAACCGGTCAACACTATACAAGCAAATTACTCTTAGCAACGCATACTGTCTTTAACTAAGCAACTATCAATACTACATATATAGAAACATACCTGAAATCTAGGCTTCAGAGTCTTGGAATACGGGCTAGGTATTTCAAACACAACCGTTCCATACGACAAGACAGCCCGTACTACCGATCTAGATCTCTGACAGACACAGCTTCCGCCTAGAACTCACTAAACAGAACTCACTAAAAATCCCGTGCTAACCATGTCTTACAGATTTCCCGTGGAGCCTAATGCCACCCGGACTATCGGCACAAACAAACCGTTAACAAAACCCGTACCGTACTAATCCTTCGGTGTGAGCACTATGCACGAGCATAGAGCTTCATCACAGTGCTATTTGATTAAAAAACTATATATTCAATGTCGGACACTAAACAGTTTGCCAGATTGTCAGATTCATATTTCATAATTAATGAGAGGTAAGGTTTGTGCTACACTGAGGGACTGTCTTTCCGTATGAGAGGGAAGATGTGCGCCACACTGGTTGACTCCGTCGATTCACAGTAGAGAAACGAGGGAGACAACTCATGTGGACTTATAAATACGACATTGAGACATCATGGTACGCCGCGCAAGTTGTCTCCGTCGCTCCGCCAGAACGAATCAAGGGAGACAACGAGCGTGGGTTCAGAATGTCACTTCACTCAGTCAAGGGACGAACGATAGACGACACTGATTGTGCCGGTCGAACCACTGGTGAGAATCGAGGGAGGCAAACAGTGTGGGTTCACACTGAGATTCACTCAGACGAGGGTCTCATAGTGCCGCCCATGATACTCTGGACAGGGGATGTAGCCGTACCGGCCATGGCTAGGGGCAACAGGTGGCACAGGGAAAGCAACACTCCAAGTGGCAGGATCACAGGAAAATTTGGGGGAAGGGGCCACGGGGTTGGAAACACGCTGATTGGTCAGTGGCTGGGGTGGATAATGTGGGGTGGGGAGGATGGGTACTTTACAGTTGAAATCTATGGGTAGGTGACCGTTACGGTGCAAGCCTCCTAGAGGCGGCATGGGGGGGTCCGTATTGCAGGCGGTCGTCACACATAGTAGGCCGCAGCACAGGCTGGTGGGCAGAGCTAGACCGCATAGACGGCAGGGACGCACGAGCTGTGGACCTAAGGTTGAAGGCAAGTCGCGAGGCCCCCTCAGTGCTTGGATGGAAATTATCATTCTGTCTGTAGAGCAACTTACGTGGGGCCCCACCACGAGACAGAAACACTGGCACGTTGTCAATGTACAGAGCCCTCGCCTGATCACACGCCGCCATCAGGTTCCTGTTGGATGGAATGTTGGCGGGGTGTCGACCAAAAGCAGGCAAAACAGACGACATTTTGACGGAGGCGCATGGGAACTTAATTTTCACCAGTTTGAGGAGGGCGACCCAGGTGTCCACACTGATCACTTGACGGCGTTTGCATATGTTGATGCCGACATGCAGCACGGCTAAAACAATGTGCGGTGCAGGAGGCTGCGAGTCGAGCCACGCCATCAATTCAGCAATGGACATGCCCGGCACGCATATCTTCTGCATAGGCAATATCTTCTGCAATCTTCCTACCCACCTCTCGCAAGATTGAATCACCTATTAGCACAGCAGGGACCCCAGAGAAAATTCTCTCTTTGGTCAAGACATCAGCGGGGATAGGGTGATCCTGATGTTGATCACGATTGGGGCGGCACGTGTTGCTCAGCGATTCCATGCCTATATTTTTGACCTGGTCGTTTGTGCAGTCGTCAACAGAGAGGGCAGCAAAGCGATTGGACACAGGCACCGCGGCGACTACAACGTCACGGTATGAGGCACGGCCAGTGTTGTGTGCGGGCTGGCTCGGCGAGGGAGTGGAGGGAGTGAGACCTGAGCTTTGAATGGATAACGGGGAAGCCATATCAACGGAGGGAGTCTTGGCTAGGTTGATGGCAGGCGGAGATTGGTCAGTGGGAACGGCCTGTCGGGGCTGAGAGGAGGTCAGGGATGGGCCAGGCTTGGTTGACAACAGAGTGCCGTCCACCTGTGCATTTGTCATCTGCTTCTTGGAGGGCTGGGAAGTGATGCGCAGTGAAGTAAACATTTTGTTGTGGTCACCAAGCTGAGACTTGAGTTTCTTGTTTTCAGCCTCCAGTGACTTGACACGACAACAAAGTTGTTCAAGCTGCTGGTGGAACTCGGCCTTGAGGTCACGAATCTCAATCCGGACCAGCTCACGCACCTCTTTCTGTAAGTCATACACTGCACACATGGCTGTGTCGTGTTGAGAGCCGATCGCAGCACCGAGACCATCAACAACACGGCCGAGTTCCGTCAGCTTCTTGGCCGTGTCAGCTTGGAGCATGAAAGTAGACGGTTGCAAGGCAGAATTGGTGTCCGCGAGAGGGGGGCAACCGCCCGGTCTGTCGCACTGGTCACTGGCCACCGAAGGAGTGGCGTCACAGGTACAGCCACTGCGGTCAATGCCGGCTGAAACAACATCGGCACTGCCAGTCGCGCTGTTTGAAACTGCACTGGCAGCCATATCATTGGCGCTGTCGTGGTCCTGGTCGATATTAGCACTTCCTGCTACCTGCTCGAGACCTACACCGACCGTGTCAGTATCGTCAGGTTTAGGGAGCCGTGAGCACATAGTGGCGCATGGTGGCAGGGCCCGTTGATCAGGAGGTTTACCAGACATGCTATAGCTGGGGAGGAGGAGGTTCACGACTGACCTCAGTTTGCCGAATTCCTCTTGCACCCAGTCCACACACGCCTTCCCCTGGACTAGAATTGTGCCCGTGGTATAGTAGATGGAGATTTTTAATAGTTTATTTCCATCAAGCGAGAGATCAAGCACTGATTTAAAAAGTTCAGGAGGAAGGTCAGTGGCCAGGGTGAGGGAGAGCGTCTTTGTGTGGTCCTTTTGGTGGTCAGCCCATGTAGAGGAAAGCTCAGGGGGTTTGTATGCGAACTGGTATCGTTCTCGTAAAGCATGCCTCCACACCGGCAAGTGAAGACCGTTTGTATCAAAAGTGATCTGATGCCAGTCTTTTGTTTTCTTAACTTTTTCCAAGTCATTGGAGTATTTGGCTTTGATAGATCTCGTGTGCGGGGGGCATGGCTTTAGTTTAGTGTCCTTCACTGGAGTTATCTAGTCCGCCATCTTGCTAACACGAACACATTAGACACTCATACACTGGATTTATTGGCAAGGAGCTGTTAGTGCACTGCAGAAAGGGCACCACAGTGCAAGGGATTAGTTATATTGCCAGCATGATACCAGTGCGTGATAGGGATAGAGCTTTTATTAGGGGAAGGCACTTGCGAGCGGGAGGTAATTGATCGACGTCAGCGCTCATGTTCCAAGTGACGCACTTGGTACTCTAGTTCCATATGACGCGTCAGCCGCTCTAGTTCAAAGAACGCGTGACGCAAATGTACACAATCATTGAATCAATGTTTTCAATGCCAAAAGTAACTTTCAGTTTGTGGACAAATTTGTTTCTTTAGATAAAGATTACGCTCATCTGGAAAAAGCAGAGCTAAGTCAGAAGAATCACTGAACTCACAAAAAGTAAAGTCAGGAAACCCAACAGACCCGTTTCAGTACTCCGACAGAGACGAATGCCGCGGAAAAACGGTATCGTGAGGATCACCGACCAACTCGAAAGTACTGTTCCTGAAGGAACGTGAGTGTTTCCAAGCAAGCAAGCACTAATAAAAACACGCACAACTAGTATTCCAGGAATCCGGAAACACTTGGTGCAGTGATGCACTCAAGGTTAGGTTAACGATCGTCGTGGAACAAAAATAGCTTTTCAAGTGCTCACAACGATCGTTCAGAATTATGTAACACAAAAATAGAAATCCATGTCTATTGCACACATGCACACAGTGCACTTCAAGAATTTAGTTCCAGATGCATATAATAAATACACATTCCCAATGGAGGTGTGAAAAAGTAGACTGGACAGTGTATCCTCGGTGGCGCAGAGAGAGAGAGAGAGAGAGAGAGAGAGAGAGAGAGAGAGAGAGAGAGAGAGAGAGAGAGAGAGAGAGAGAGAGAGAGAGAGAGAGAGAGACTAGTTGAACTTAGAAAATCTATGCCCCCCCCCCCCCCCGTCCCCGCCCCTTCCCCCCCCCTTGCCACCCCCCCTCCTTCCCCCCCCCCCCCCCCCCCCCCCCCCCCCCCCGCATGATTTGCATGAGAGTTTTTACGACATTAAAATTTGATGTTTTTGTCAGTTTTGTTCGTGTGTGAGTTCTGAGTATGTTACCGATATTGATGACGATGATGATGTACGTAACAGTAAAAATAGTAATATGTTATATTTTAGATGCATTTTCTACTTAGTACGTCATGCTCCTATTGCTGTCTTCCGGACTGACAGGAATGACGTACTTGAATTTATGCACGTGTATTTTACTTCGGACTATTCCGTAAGCATAATACGAACATTGTAATTGTGTGTGTGATTTTTAGATTTTTCTTGACTACACGTTTGAAAATTCTACTAATGATGATGGTGTCAATGTTGATCGTGACGTTATTATTATAAATATTTCATTGCGACATTTCTTCCTCCGCACACTGCGTGTCAATACTCGTGTTTCATAAATTTTTAGTTTCATGTCATCAGTAATGACTCACTAATATCACGAACTTGTGCACGTGCTTTTGTACCTTAGTCTATATATGTAAAAGTATTACGATAATTTAGAATTTGAAAGTGCATGCGTGTACATTCTGTATCTATTTTGACGCACTACATTCTCACACGTAAATTATGTTTTGTTACCTAGTTACCTGTTACCTGGGCATTCCCCTGAAGAAGTTCTCGCTGAGAGGGCGAAAATTTGTGCATAGAATAAAAGTGTAACTCCTTCTAAACTACGTGGTGTTTGTGATCCTTTCTTCACATTTTAAGTATATATATATATATATATATATATATATATATATATATATATATATATATATATATATATATATATATATATATATATATATTATATATATATATATATATATATATATATATATATATATATATATATATATATATATATATTTTTCAATAAATTCTGAGAATGCTGTGCTAATGCCATGGAAATCCAGGCTGGTAAGCTTGCATTGTGTCATCAAGACATCAGCTGTCCTTTTGTGACTGCATCGCTTATTAGATCTTTTGAGCCTTCCACTGAACACCTACTACATAAAGTAATAGGGACTACCCCCAGGCGCCCCGCAACCCGCTGGAGAATATCCAGTCCTCCCCCCCCCCCCCCCCGAGAGGGGAGGCTAGTGCATGAATATTCCCAAACAGATCTTGGACCTGCTGGATAGATTTAAGATTTTGCCGCCTACGACCGGTTTCGACCCAAGGTGGGTCTCATCAGGTAGGCATACGGCGTAACCTGAAATTGCAAACACAACGCATATACTAGAAGCCGCCTCCAGAATTTGACTGGTAGCAACCACTAGTCCAGCGTGGATTGCATCCCTAAAGCTTTATGGGGTGTTGCAGTGGAAGAAGACTGACTAATTTTGAAAAGGCAACACCTAGGCAATTTTGTGGTACAATTATTCATTACTTATAACAAAGGCGTCGCCCAAGCCAAAAAATGCACTCAATCAAAGTAGCTCCAAGGGACATAATTTTTCAATAAATTCTGAGAATGCTGTGCTAATGCCATGGAAATCCAGGCTGGTAAGCTTGCATTGTGTCATCAGGACATCAGCTGTCCTTTTGTGACTGCATCGCTTATTAGATCTTTTGAGCCTTCCACTGAACACCTACTACATAAGGTAATGGGGACTACCCCCAGGCGCCCCGCAACCCGCTGGAGAATATCCAGTCCTCCCCCCCCCCCCCCCCCCCCCGAGAGGGGAGGCTAGTGCATGAATATTCCCAAACAGATCTTGGACCTGCTGGATAGATTTAAGATTTTGCCGCCTACGACCGGTTTCGACCCAAGGTGGGTCTCATCAGATAGGCATACGGCGTAACCTGAAATTGCAAACACAACGCATATACTAGAAGCCGCCTCCAGAATTTGACTGGTAGCAACCACTAGTCCAGCGTGGATTGCATCCCTAAAGCTTTATGGGGTGTTGCAGTGGAAGAAGACTGACTAATTTTGAAAAGGCAACACCTAGGCAATTTTGTGGTACAATTATTCATTACTTATAACAAAGGCGTCGCCCAAGCCAAAAAATGCACTCAATCAGAGTAGCTCCAAGGGACATAATTTTTCAATAAATTCTGAGAATGCTGTGCTAATGCCATGGAAATCCAGGCTGGTAAGCTTGCATTGTGTCATCAGGACATCAGCTGTCCTTTTGTGACTGCTTCGCTTATTAGATCTTTTGAGCCTTCCACTGAACACCTACTACATAAAGTAATAGGGACTACCCCCAGGCGCCCCGCAACCCGCTGGAGAATATCCAGTCCTCCCCCCCGAGAGGGGAGGTTAGTGCATGAATATTCCCAAACAGATCTTGGACCTGCTGGATAGATTTAAGATTTTGCCGCCTACGACCGGTTTCGACCCAAGGTGGGTCTCATCAGGTAGGCATACGGCGTAACCTGAAATTGCAAACACAAATTGCTTGGGCGACGCCTTTGTTATAAGTAATGAATAATTGTACCACAATAATAATTGCGGGCAGTGGGCAGATGTTCACATCTGCACGGGACATAGACGACCCCGCCCTCCACGAGTCGCCTGCTGCCTTGCAGGCCTGGCCGCTTGGCTGCGGAAAGGCTAAGGGAGGAAACCCCTGACATCAAAGCCCCCGTGTCTCCGGGGAAGGCTTTTGAGCCAGAGACTAGGACAAGGACAGTCTGATATAAAACCTACGACCCGAGGACCTCAATGCCATCGTCCCAGCTTGCTAGGCCATGGCAGATGAACCAAGGGTTTAAAGGGTGGGGCCAGTACTGCGCACACTGCACTCCACCGAAAAGCTCCACCGCGCAGGCTTTAGGAAACGTCCACGGAATTGTACCACAAAATTGCCTAGGTGTTGCCTTTTCAAAATTAGTCAGTCTTCTTCCACTGCAACACCCCATAAAGCTTTAGGGATGCAATCCACGCTGGACTAGTGGTTGCTACCAGTCAAATTCTGGAGGCGGCTTCTAGTATATGCGTTGTGTTTGCAATTTCAGGTTACGCCGTATGTCTATCTGATGAGACCCACCTTGGGTCGAAACCGGTCGTAGGCGGCAAAATCTTAAATCTATCCAGCAGGTCCAAGATCTGTTTGGGAATATTCATGCACTAGCCTCCCCTCTCGGGGGGGGGTGGGGGGGGTGGGGGGGGGGAGGACTGGATATTCTCCAGCGGGTTGCGGGGCGCCTGGGGGTAGTCCCTATTACTTTATGTAGTAGGTGTTCAGTGGAAGGCTCAAAAGATCTAATAAGCGATGCAGTCACAAAAGGACAGCTGATGTCCTGATGACACAATGCAAGCTTACCAGCCTGGATTTCCATGGCATTAGCACAGCATTCTCAGAATTTATTGAAAAATTATGTCCCTTGGAGCTACTTTGATTGAGTGCATTTTTTGGCTTGGGCGACGCCTTTGTTATAAGTAATGAATAATTGTACCACAAAATTGCCTAGGTGTTGCCTTTTCAAAATTAGTCAGTCTTCTTCCACTGCAACACCCCATAAAGCTTTAGGGATGCAATCCACGCTGGACTAGTGGTTGCTACCAGTCAAATTCTGGAGGCGGCTTCTAGTATATGCGTTGTGTTTGCAATTTCAGGTTACGCCGTATGCCTACCTGATGAGACCCACCTTGGGTCGAAACCGGTCGTAGGCGGCAAAATCTTAAATCTATCCAGCAGGTCCAACATCAGTTTGGGAATATTCATGCACTAGCCTCCCCTCTCGTGGGGGAGGACTGGATATTCTCCAGCGGGTTGCGGGGCGCCTGGGGGTAGTCCCTATTACTTTATGTAGTAGGTGTTCAGTGGAAGGCTCAAAAGATCTAATAAGCGATGCAGTCACAAAAGGACAGCTGATGTCCTGATGACACAATGCAAGCTTACCAGCCTGGATTTCCATGGCATTAGCACAGCATTCTCAGAATTTATTGAAAAAGTATGTCCCTTGGAGCTACTCTGATTGAGTGCATTTTTTGGCTTGGGTGACGCCTTTGTTATAAGTAATGAATATATATATATATATATATATATATATATATATATATATATATATATATATATATATATATATATATATATATATATATATATATATATATATATATATATATATATATATATATATATATATATATATATATATGTGTCATTTTAGGTGTCAGTAAATTCTGATGTGCTTTTGTCAGAAAACCTTTTATCGGTTCTTTTGTCTGTTTCGATGTCTTTTTATATCTTAGAAGGATGTTGTGTGTTATAAACATAATAAAACAGCAACAACGCTTAAGATGAACAACTCTGTGAAAAATTCGACCTTATCCGTATGACGGATAAATCGTATGACGGATAAATCGAACGACGGATAAGTCGAACGAAAATAAAAATCCCTGCAGGTTCGACTTAAGCGTCGTCTACTGTAGTTTGAAGGTAGTGTCCTAGACATCCCCATAGCCGATACTAAGTTTGGATATGTTAATAGTTTTTAATGATGACCGCATGTACAGCGGTACAGTTAAGTATTTGCTCCAAGAGGCATAGATATTTTGGTAAGTTTTTAATGATGACCGCATGTACAGCGGTACAGTTAAGTATTTGCTTCAAGAGGCATCCTCATGATTTATGCATCTTGGAGATGTTTAGAGTGTTGTCTGTCCGCTGTGATTTCGTTGTCGTTCGTTACAATCGAAACCACACTAATTTATGTTCAAACGCTTTGGTCGTCCACAGGAATATGACTGGAAATATTTTTACCCAAGATGCAACGATGTGTATTTTGATGGGTTTAATCAAATTTTCCAGTGTCTTGACCACAAACAGCTTTATAAATGTCCTTCTGTGGCTGAGTACCAGAGTCCGCACAAATTTTGTATGTCGGGCGTCTGCAGATATTGTGTCGAGGTCTGTCCGTATATGTGTCACGTGTAGGAATTAAATATAATGCTAGGCTTGACAGTTCTTTCCCTCGTCTAATGGTTACTTGTTTTTCTTGTGTTACTCGTTATATGCTTTAATAAAATCGTGCTAGACATTTACTTGCACCTACCCAGCTGCTTCCATCATTATGGATTTGGGAACAACATGTCTCCGTCTGTTCGGGGGCGGATCAGTTACCTCGAGGGGGCGGGGGGGGGGGGGGGGGGAAGGTGGGGGTTCCAACCTTCTTTTTTTTTACCTTCAACCTGACTCAAAAGGCCTCCCCGACGCTAGACCTTCCAGTGGCCGAAAAATCAAACACGGGTGGGGGGGGGGGGGGGGGGGGGGGGGGAGTTGAGAAGGGGAGTGGCGGGGGGTGGGGGGGGGAGGGGGGTTACCCTTAGGATCCCCCCAGATCCGCCCCTGCTGTTACTACTTTGATTCTTGTTATAAGACTGTATTTGATGTACTACATTGTATACATTTTGTTATGTTGACGATGCTAACTGTGCAATAAAAGCAAAAATCTGCAGTATGGCAACAAGTCTGTGGTTTGTATTTAGTTAGCTCGATCAACCCCGACACCAGCACTACAACTGAAAAGATATGGATCGACCATGATAGTTCAAGGACTTTGGTGCCAGAATAGCTCGGCGTCTCTTGGCGCCAAGCTACCCTGGCACCACCCTTGAACTAACCTGGTCGAACCGTACGGCAGTCTTTAGAGGACAACTTTCAGTCATTAGAATAGCGACTCCCTATGGCTCAATGCATTAACCATTATCATTCGGAAATACACCAGTGTGTGAAATAAGTTTGACTAAGATAGTTCAAGGGTAGTGCCAGAATAGCTTGGCGCCTCTAGGCGCCAAGCTATTCAGGCACTACCCTTCAGTGAACTAAAGCCATTGGTGTATATCCTTATTTGTAAGTACTATAATGTAGCGTGGATATGGCAGTGTACAAATTTGAAGCTTTTAGCCTCAGTATGATAGAGGTTAACAAATGTACCCGCATGGCCGCATTTATCAAATTTCGGAGGTGATACGGAACGACTTTGTATGACTGGCAGGAGACGGACTGACCATGACAATTCAATGGTAGTGCCAGATTAGCTTGGCGCCTAGAGGCGCCAAGCAAATCTGGCACTACCCTTGAATTATCATGGTCGATACGTTTCCTGCTGTAGGGCGTTGGAGGCTAAATGGGTTAACAGTGTTATCTGCTTTATAAGTATATTATGTTTGCCTCTCCCTGTGTATGTGTGTGTGTGTGTGTGTGTGTGTGTGTGTGTGAGCATGCGTTTGTTTGTTCATTCACTGACCACTTGCATGCACAGAAAAGATAACGAGAGTCAGACCACCGAACTCTATAGCCCCTGAACGGTAGTAATTTGTTCACTGCCTTGTTGATAATTCTTTCAAATTCAAAATTCAAATGTAAAAATCTTTATTGTCCATTAAATATATTAGTATAAAATGGAAATTTGTCTTCGGCTCACAAACATGAACAAGCAATTAAACACATATTTAAATAAAATCCCTCCCCACGCCTGTTAGAATCTAAAATCCTTGTCGAATCGCATTCTATTGATCACTTTGAACCAAATTATCACCACTCCCTCTATCACAGTACCATCCCTTGCTATCACAACTTATCACAGCTTTTGGTTTGTATCAGGGGAAAGGACCATCACCAGCCTCCCTAATAAGGCGGCTCATGAGGGTCCCAGCCCTGGTCTCTCTCTCTCTCACGCACGCACGCACGCACGCACACACACACACACACGCACGCACGCACACACACACACACACACACACACACACACACACACACACACACACACACACACACACTATAATGCGATGAATTTAAAATAGTTAATAAAAGAAAAAGTAATATATAAAACCGCATTCTTATTTGTCAGTGCATAGATAACATCAGGCCTCATCTCTTACCGCTAGCAAAGCTTAACACAGTGACAGCCGATGGCACGAAGGATCGTTTGTCGCGCCAGCGGTACTTTGTACCGGCGTCCCGAGGGCAGCAGTTGGAACTGGCCATGGATAGGATGTGTTTGATCTGTGGTGATCTCTACAGCCTTCCTCCGGACAGCCTGGTGATACAGGTCAGCAGTTGGAACTGGCCATGGAGAGGATGTGTTTGATCTGTGGTGATCTCTACAGCCTTCCTCCGGACAGCCTGGTGATACAGGTCCGACAGATGTGGCAGTTTTACACCAACAATTTTGCTGGCTTGGTTGACAACTTTAGACAGCCGTACCCTATCCTTAACAGTCATGTGGCCATACCACGAGACAATGTTAAAGGCAAGGATACTCTCTACTACTTTGTACACAGTCACCAGGATGTCAGGAGAAACGCTGAAACTCCTCAGTTTACGTAGGAGGTACAGTCTTTGCTGGGCTTTCTTGTACACGTGGTCAGCATTTGCTGTGAATGTTATATTGCTGTCAATGACGGTGCCCAGGTACTTAAAGGCGGGAACCATCCCCACGTGCTGGTCTTTGATTTTCAGAGGCTTACTTAACAAGTTCTTGACCTCCCTCACCCGCCCCCCACCCAGCCCCATCCAATGTTTTTCAGCTTGGAAGGTGTACCTGGGGACGTAGCTTAGTGGATAAGACACTGCGCTGGCGGTCGTAAGACTGATCCCGGGTTCGAATCCCCTGGTGAGCAGGAATGGAATGTGGACTTTTCCTCATTCCCATCGAGTCAAATTTACATACAGACTCTGCTTACGGTTGCCTGTCTCGCCTTCTTGTGCACAGCACGCATAATCATCAAGCCGGCGCGCACGTTAAAAATCCCATTACCACTAATCGAAAAGAGAAGCCCGGTAGGGCCGGTGAAATGGAAACAGAAATATTTCGCATGCACCGAAGTTAATAGCCGGGTATAAATTTGCACATAAAATAGCGCTTAGTAGCAGCATGTTTTCAAAGCTACAGCTTCCAGTCTACGGCGGCGCATTGAGCATCTTTAATTAGATGGATATGTGCGCCTTGGGGACACCATACCATACCATACCCTGAACCGCCTTATCAGTGCAAGAGCGAACCATTACGCCTGCAAGAGGCATAGATCTTCATGACCCCACGCATGCTGCGGGGGTTCATGAGTATCTATCCCTCTGGCAGGCGCTGAGCGTGCCCGCTTCTCCTCCCCGTTGCAGTAGACATCCTCGACGCTTGACCTCGACTGACTGGCTGAACCGGACCTTTGTACCTTTCACTTTCAGAGCCCACTGGTTTAGTTTAACCCCCTTGACTGCTGCTAACGAGACCGTTCGGCGCAAAAGACGCGTAGTTACGTAGTTCGGTAGTGACGTAGTTACGCGTCTTTTTCTCCGAAGGGTACCGCCAGTAGCAATCAAGGGATTAGCACCAGCTGTTACGTATGAACATACTGCTTCCATACCGGCCATAAACAGATTTGGACTTGTAGTAATAGGTTGCCCATAATTAACTTGGCGCTTCTTCGTCCACAGACGACACTCTTGCCCCTGAGCGATCCCGGTCGATCCGTCTCCCACAGTTGGCACTGGATGTAAAGGAGCCGTCCTATAAAGCACGCGATATGTATGCCCCAACAGCGTAAATTAACCTCCATGATTCTTCAAGAATCGTTCGTTTTTGTGCGGCCAAGCGTTATGAAGCAGCAGACTGACCATAATTTAACTCATATCATACTGAGTCTAAAAGCTTCAAATTTGTACACTGTCATATGCAAGGTACATTATAGTACTTACAGATAAGGATATAGACCAATGGCTTTAGTTCAAGGGTGGTGCCAGAATAGCTTGGCGCCTAGAGGCGCCAAGCTATTCTGGCACTACCCTTGAACTATTTTAGTCAAACTTATTTCACACACTGGTGTATTCAGAATGATAAGGGTTAAAAAAAAAAACAACCTACAAGTAACTTCTGACTACAGTTCATTTTATTTCAGTTGTCTTTTTTGCTGTATCACAGACCGAATAGCGCTGATCATGCAGTTACTTGCATGATTACCAACGAAAGTATTATCCGTCATAGACACATATAATCCCATATAATTTGACCCCCGAATGTAGTAATACATACACAAATCTTCCGCGAGTTTAAATATGGTCGTCATGGCAACCGTATGAAGCAAAAACACGGTTTGTACAAATTAACTTGTTCATCTTTCAAGCAGCTGTATTTCTGGCTAGTAACGCAGATATACTGGTATCGATGAAGGGTCTGTGTTAGACAAGCACAACTCAAGCAATTTTAAAGTTTATTCCATAAACAAACAGTATAACGCATTCTGTCAACGGAGAGTAAGCGCCCACCAGTAATTTTGATTGTGATTTTCTCTTTAAATGATGAACGACCTAAAATCCATGGTAAAGATTGCAAAATGTTATTTCTCTCGCCCCCAAAATCGGTATACATAGGGTAATGGTCATTTTTTAATATTGTTTGCCATGGTAACATTAAGCAAAATCTTCGATGCCCCAGGTGTGGAATTTTCTTCTAATACGATTTTCTACCGCCGTGCCAAATTTCAGAGCAATCGGTCCATAATGCATGATTCTGCAATAAGAGACAAGGGACACATGCATTTATGACGAAAACAAATACCATGACACATTATCGGCTGCACGATGTTAGCTAAGATCAGCAAAAGATCATTGTGCCGTGACTCGGCCGAACAAGAATCGTAGATCCAGATGATGCAGAGACCAGCAGCCTGCACATGTCCTCACGATATAGAGGGTTATACCCGCAGCTGCACGAGTGAGTGTAGTCCTACGCAAGCCGCTAAGCCAGGTGTTCCGCGATAGCGGAGCACCTGGCTTAGCGGCTTGTGCAATAGCTCACTCACGCAACTGAGCTTAACGACGTAGAGGCAAAAAAAAAAAAAAAAAAAAAAAAAGAAGCATAAGTCTCCATGAGTCCCCACCGGCTGCGGGGGGAGCGTGGGGATCTATGCCTCTTGCAGACGGGAATCAAGGCATTCGTAGTTGGTCCGGCTGTAACTGAGAACCATGACACAGGGTAGTGTGGTTAGTCGTTTGTGCATTGACCCTTTGAGCCCTGACGCACTACAGCATGAGACGGGTCGACTACGGTCGATCCATCTCCTGCAACAGGTGCATAGTCGTTAGATGACGCCTCCACAATTCAGTTGGGAATTTACGTGCGTCGGGCTGAATGAGTTAACGTCTGTAGATAGCGGATAGTCCCCCCACGCGTGGTGTTCGGCCGATAGGGCTGTCAGATAGGCCGATAGGGCTGTCAGTTTGTTGTCACGGCCCGCCTCCGCGACTTAGCCGGGGTATAATTTAACCACTCCAGTTCACTGTCGAGAAAAAAAAAAGGAACGCGCTCATCCAGCTGCAAGAGGCATAGATCCTCATGAGCCCCCGCGACTGCGGGGGCTCATGAGGATCGATGCCTCTTGCTCAGACCAATTTGTATCCATGCTCTTTGCCCGGTTGTAGCTCTTGGTGGATGAATGAACAAAGATTTCCAAACAAAATGCGCTTCCAGTAGCAGGGAAGGGGTTAGGTTTTAACCCACTTAGCTGTGACATTCTGCACGATTAGTCTGATCTACCATGACAGTTTAAGGGTAGTGCCGGAGTAGGTCCGCGCCAAGAGGCGACTGATAAGCTGGAGAAAGTACTGAGAGCAAAGATATTCCCACAAAAGGGAGTTGGCATTACATGGTGGTCCGCAATCAAACAAGCATCACTGGAATGTCGACGTCATATTTTAAAGCCAGTTTTCAAGACAAATTATTGTGAAACGACTGCGCCAGACACACTCGAGCCTTAGTATGCGATACCCTATATCAACGACTAGGCAGCTTCCACTGAGTCTGCGCCAGACACACTCGAACCTTAGTATGCGATACCCTATATCAACGACTAGGCAGCTTCCAGTCTGCGCCAGACACACTCGAGCCTTAGTATGCGATACCCTATATCAACGACTAGGCAGCTTCCAGTCTGCGCCAGACACACTCGAGCCTTAGTATGCGATACCCCATATCCGCTGAAGAACTTATAAAACCATGAAATCATAATAATTAAAACAAATAACACAGACACATCAAAGGCCTACTACCGCTGTAAATGTTCAAAGATACACTTCTGTAACAGATGGTTACGAAACGCTACACACAGGTCTGGCTATGGTTTATTTAGACACAGAACAACCCAGTTCAGCACACCACGTGCACAGCACACCACAGCCCCTCCCACCCCCCCCAATCCCCCACACTTTGGTACCAGTTTCAGGCCACTTTACAAATTTCAAATACAAGCGATCAAAAATCTCTGCAACTTTAGTAGCTGAACTGGCCCTTCGTCTGTCTTGTATTGTGTCTTAAATGGCGTAAATCTGTGTCTGTTACGTGAGTGTGCGTGTTGGGTTTCAGTTCGCGGCGCTTTGAGTCGATTCGCCCAAAAATTGAGAAAAAGCGCCTATATAATAACGGTATTATTATTATTATTATTATTACCACTTTTTTATATAAAGTAACCTGACACGACTCCATTCCGTTCTACACTTATAGTTTTGTCAGTGCGAGAAACGGCTTAAAATAGACCGACAGGCTAACGACAGTACAGAATAAATAAGTTCGATTACGCGTGTGCTTTGGTGCGTGCCAAAACTACTGTTAAAGTTCGTTAGGTGTGCTGACAAGGCATAACAAACACAATTGGTGCTGAAATGTGTGTCTTAGGATTTTGCACAATTCTTTGGTCTTCTAACGCCGCCTTGTAGCCATGAAAGAAAATAAAAGTGTATGTATATGAAATGCCACGTGAGGTCAGTACAGCAGACTGGAACAAGTCCAATAAACCAGTATCAGTAGCACAGAGGGTCATAGGGCGGTCCAAAGAGTAGGGGAAAGCGCCGCCTATCGGATGCCCATCACTCAAGCCGTCCCGTAAACTACCTGTCACCTGGGACATGGGGGGGGGGGGGGGGGTGCACCTGGCCAACTAGGGGGGTAGCCTGGCCACACGCGGGGCGCTTGCCCGGTGCAAACCCCATTCGCAGTTACATATGTGTGCTGGCCTGTGATTTTGGACCTGACGGCCTGAGGCCGTCAGGACCAAAATCAGAGGCCAACACACATTTACGTACCAGTCGACTGCAGGGTAATCAGTACAACTTACACCAGACGACATTTTCATATGATTCCTATCAGCCAGCAGACTCATTGGAATAAAATCTGTTCGTACGGCGGGCTTCTGAGGTGATTCGATGGGCATCGGGTCAGCAACCTACATTGGGGGTCTTTACAGTCATATTGCATGGATGATTATTGATGAGATCCACCACAATTTAAGCATCTGCAATGAAGACATTACGCAGAAACGGGGAAACGAATCCAGGTGCAGTTTTACTTATCTAGAAAGTGCATCGTCGAGCCAGCGTTGATTGGTTGTCGTAAGCGAAGGACTTCAGTTAATATTTTCACATTGCGTGTACGAGAGACGCAGTCAGACGCAACCACCAAGAAGGTAATTGCACATTGTACTGTTTATGGCGACAAAACGATTTTCAAAGTTCTCATGCAGTGACTCATGCACTACATTATCGCTTTTTAAAAAAGTAGTTCTATGTCCTTTTTGCTGTTTGTTGCCTGTTAGCTTTGTTTGCAGTAGTGAAAATGTACGTAGTACGCGTGTTTTTTCTTTTTACATTTTAATTTTATTTTAGCATTTCAGTATCGCTTATTTCCTTGCATTTTTTACACACTCAGTATTTCGCTCTTTGGATCTGGATTTGTTACACCCATCACCAGATTAACACGTCCAGAATCTAGACAGAGTAATTACAAAGCACATTGAAAGGGGAAAACCTAGGTACGCTCAGGAGCATACTATGTAGACAAGTAAACTGACGTGCATACGGCAGTCATTAGAATTTAACCCGTTCAGTGCCGAGAAAATCGGAACACCAACCAGCTGCAAGAGGTATAGATCCTCATGAGCCCCCGCAGTTGCGGGGGCTCATGAGGATCTACACCTCTTGTTGACACCACTGTGAATCCACGATCCTGGGAAAGCTAGGGCCTTTTGGTGTTGAATTAACAAAGAATCGGCAGAAACACAATCTGCGTTAAGTCCGATCAGGCGAAGTAGGATATGCGGGCCAGGTGACATGGTCTGCCGGTGCCGTCTCATTAAAGACCAGCAAGATTTCAAACAAAAGATGCCACCAGAGGAGAAACACTTCAAAATAGACGAAGAGGAAAGCATAAATATAAAGAACCACAGATACAGCTGTGCCAGCAAGAGGCACAGGGGACGTTTTGAGCTCCGCACGTGCGGGGGCGCATGGTTTTTTTCCCCTCCCCCCTGTAGTTGTCATGGATTTTTGCATTTTCTCGACAGTGAATGGACTGCCCAGAAAGGTAACCACGAAACTAACTACAAAAGGCATAGATCCTCATGAGCACCGGTGACTGCACACACAAGGGGGTTACACAAACATTATTTTTGAACAAGTATTTTAAACGCAGACGGCCCACGACATCTACCAAAGAGATATTACAATAATTATGTCGATCCGTACATGTGAACCTCTCAAAAAACAAAGACTAATTAGACCGATACAAGATCATTCCACCCCCACACAGCCATGAAAACGAAACGTATATTTTAAAGCGTAATATATAATATGTCAAAATCACACATGTACGCCGCATCATGTCGCCCCGAGCTGACATCATGTAGTCGAGCCGTTGACACTTTAGCGTTGGCTGGATCTACCTGGGGTCCTGTTTACGTGGCAACTTTGCTTGAGGGGAGTAATACGCCAAAATGCTCTCATGCCAGATGGACCCGGGGTCACATTGAACTCTAACGCCAGATAGACCCGGGGTTACTTTAGACTGTCACGCCATAGCGACCGGGGTTACTTTGGACTCTCACGCCAAATAGACCCGGGGTCACTTTGCACTGATGCCAGATAGACCCGGGGTTACTCAGAACTCTCACGCCAGATAGAACCGGTGTCACTTAGGACTGATGCCAGATAGACCCGGGGTTACTTTGGACTCTCATTCAAGATAGACCCGGTGTTACTGTGGACTCTCACGCCATATAGATGGGGTCACTGTAGACTCATTCCAGGTAGAAACGGGGTCACTGACTTTGCACTGACGCCAGATAGACGGTGTCACTTTGGACTAACGCCAGATGACCTTTTGCGCATTTGGTAGCGTTTTCTGTCAGCTAGCTCATTCCAAGCGCCCCGCATCAATAGCAGCGAAAGTGCCGTATAGCGTTGCCGGCCGCAATGTTATTCGACGCTTCCGTATCTATTGATGCGGGACACTACCTTGAACGAATGAAAGGTAAGACGATGTGCTTCTGAAGATCTCAGGCGTTAGCTTCCTTCATCGCCATTAGGGAGACAGAAAACATCGTGTACCAAAAATACGTAAATTTCGCTCCTGCCTAGATTTACAGAACTGTTTCCGTAGGTTAATTTGGCCGAAAGTTTAAGTTTAATTATTACGTTCTAACAACTATACAGTAAAAAAAAAACAAAAAAACCCAAAACAACCAACAAAATAAAAAAAACAACCAAAAAAAAAAAAAAAAAAGGAAAGAAAAACGCACAAAACACCGCACACCAATCAATCAACCAACCAAACAAACAAACAAGGCAAACAACAACAACAACAAAAAAAAAACCACCAACCAACCAAACAAACAACAACAGTTTTAAAATATACTGATGAGCGACATTTTTGGAGCCGAACGGCGTAAATAACACATAGCAGAGCACAGACTATTATGTCAGCGTCGACGTCTGTCTAAAACAATGCTAGCTCAAATCTAACAGCGCTGATAATTCATTCAGCCCTGACGCACTACAGCAGGAGATGGGTCAACCATGATAATATCAAGGGTAGTGCCAGATTAGCATGGCGTCTGTCGGCGCCAAGCTAACCTGGCACTGCCCTTGAATTATCATGTCGATCCATCTCCTGCAACAAATACATAGTCTTTAGATGACGCCTCCAAAGTTTGGGAAAATACGTGCGCCGGGCAGAATGAGATAAAACACCTCGAGATATTGCTGGTCTAGGAAGGCATAAAAACAGCAAGTCTATTTTTGACACAAGGGATTTTCACTGTGACACAATAAAAATCCCGAGAAGAACCCAACGAAGAAAGAAGCACGCGAGGAAATGATAGTTCCAACACAAATTATCGATATTTCGGGTCTGTATGTCTATTTTGAAAAATAGACATGTATACAAACTAGTACACAATTTGCAACCCCAAAATGAATTGCGTTGGAATTGCCATTTTTAAGAGTGTCTCTTTATCCGTTGGGTTTTTCTACACGCCTGGCAGTCTTTTTGGTTTGGATTTAACCCGTTCAGTGCCGAAAAATGTTAAACACCACCCAACTGCAAAAGGTATAGATCCTCATGAGCCCCCGCAGTTGCGGGGGCTCATGAGGATCTATGCCTCTTGCTGACACCACATTGAATCCATGTCCCTGGGACAGCTCGGGTTTTGCAGAGTTCAGTTGGCGAAGATTGCGGAAACACAGTCAGCGTCAACTGGCCCTGAGCTGGTTTAACTCATTCGAGACGTGCCGCCTCAGGATACGCGGCATAAGCCGCATATCCGGAGGCGGCACGTTTCGAATGAGTTAATGAAAGTCTGGCTTTCCGCAAAAATGGACTTTCCGCCTCGTGCCTTCCTAGGTCATCTCTGTACAGCACCTCATCCAGCCTATGCCACTTGCACAAGACATTGATTTACAGGCAGCTGTACGGACACATAAACATCTATGCCCACTGCAGCTGCTGACGCAGGTTGGCTCCAGCTAATCCCCAAATTTTGAGTGTTTTTCCGTGTGAACGTATGACTGTTGAGGTGTACGGCAGTGTTGTTGAAATGGGATAAGCAAGCAATGTTTAAACAACCGATAAGATCGGGCGTTGATCGGTGGGCGGGGTCGGCAAGACTGGGTGGATCCTGTACCCTCAGACACCTTGAAGACAACACTAAGACGTACAGAACTAAAAATCAATAATCAACACCTACGCGCCTTGACGGTCTTTCATTAAACGCCGATGGACCTCCTCCAGGTTTTGAAAATGCACATGTAAACTGGAGAAGCAAGACGCATAGATGTTTACGAACCTCCGCAAATTGCGAGGATCCATAAGCATCTATGCTTTTTGAAAAGAATGGTTTTCGTTGAAGACGTTTCCTATGTCACGCCCATCTCATGTCAATCATGTTTGGCACATTGTTTGCCGCGCAGGTAAACGGCTCTTCATAAAGCTTCTTTCTTGTGAATGTAATATTCCCGAGATCACGTTGTTTGAACGAACGTCAGGGACTATATATTTGTGAGAATGAAGTTATTCGTTCCTTTATCCAGGTGTTCGTAGTGTTAGCACGACATTCTATATCACACAGAACAGCCCTTAGGAGGTGATTAGGTCTCAACTATAGTTAAAGAAGTGATCAAGCTGAAGTTTGCTGTATCATCTGGGAACCTACGACTCGCCGACTCTAACGAAACCGATTGGATCTACACAGCATACTATCAGTGCACAGAGTTTTGTCTGGATTATTCATCAGGCTGTCTACGCTTTTATGACAGACTCACTGAAATTCCAGGTCTTGTTTGTAAATCTGGTTAGCTGCGGTCACATAGCCTAACAGCTAGATGTGAGTTGGGCATCAAAATAATTGTGTCTAATTGTCTTTACCAGAGCTTCCGGTCTTGGGGTACACCATCCACGCAGACGTCCACGCAGACGTCCTGAATCGTTGCACTAGCTGAGCCGTGTCTGGTTCTTCTTTCAACTAAGCAACTCTCCAGCAGTGTGAGCAGCATTCCCACCTCGATGCAAGTTAAACCTATGTAAAAAAAAAACAAAAAAACAAAAAAAAACAACCTACACAGCTGCTTGATTGGCAGTTCAGCTCAACAACCAAGTGGACAGTTAATAGTCTATCAAGCTGCAAGCAGATCGAAACAAACCGCCATAGGGATTCTCTCTCCTTGACTGATAAACGTTACTACCAACTGTACTGTTTCACTGACCAGCTGGACTGAGGACCAGTTAAACTAGCTGATTAAAGACACCACTCACAATGGCCGAAGTTCACTTTTTCATCTTCCTCATTTTCATCCTCGTGACTCATGTTCTGCCATCGCCACAGGGTGAGTCATTATTAATTAATAATAAATAGCAAATTCAATAGCATGCCCATAGGTATGCCTCAACCTATGACAACAGAATTAACAAGATAAAAATTACGTCATGTCTAGTTACGTTAACCTCGATGCAGAACTTACTTTTGGCGCGAAGCGCCGTGTGTGTGCGTGTGTGCGTACGTGTGTGTGTGTGTGTGTGTGTGTGTGTGTGTGTGTGTGTGTGTGTGTGTGTGTGTGTGTGTGTGTGTGTTTGAATGAATAATCACGAGACAAGATGTTGTCTTATTTATGTCAAGAAAAAACATTTTACCTACAGACTAAACTTTAGTTGAAAGTGAAAACTGATGTAATATGCATGTGCTTGATGTGATATGACCAGTATAAGCCTGAAATGATCAGTATGCCTGAAACTGAAATGATAGGAATAATCTGCAGACAAGCTGATGTACTGTTAACGGCAAGAGAACAGTGTCACGGAATACAGTACAACAAATTAACTCATTCGAGACGTACCGACCCCGGATACGCGGCATAACCCGCGTATCCGCAGGCGGCACGTCTCGAATGAGTTAAGCAAAACGTTTAATAACCTATTTTTTCTTTTCAGAGAAAAGAAAACAGAACCACCATGTTTCCGACAAGAAGGACGCAGCCAGAGTACGTTTTCGTGACAGAGACCTTTCATCCAGCGTTTGGGTGAACAGGGGACTCTTTGTGGCACGTCGTAACAAGGGTTTGTTTGAGAAGATGTCACCAGAGAAAAACGAGAAACCAAATGGTCAATCCGACTTTGGCTGGGTGGGACAACTTGTAACAAATTCTGTGGATTCCTCCACCATGCTGCCTGCTACAACGACGAATGACCAAACAAAGAAAGAGACACAAAGCGAACGTGCAAACCTGTTGGATGATCAACAAGGCAAATATCAGATAGGTATAGACTATGATCCCAACAGTGGAGATGTAGTGCTAAGTGAATTCGAGTCTTCCGCTTCCCAGAACAACGCCAACTCAAGCTTAACGAGTGGTAGACCTAGGAGAGAGTCCCAGCATTTAGCAACAATTATCAAGAGACATGTAACCGCCAGGCAAAAGGAAAGGAAGGCCTCAGAGTTCCACTCGATTCCATCGCCAACAAGTGATTATTGGAGAGATGTTACCTATAGTGCAACGGCTACAGATGATCGAGGCCTGTTCTCAACTCACTATTCATTCCCAGAATCAAGCCGGACGCATAGTTTTCGGCGAGAAGCCACAGACACTCTACCACCTGGAATTGATCAAGACCTGTACTCAACTGCCTATTCTGGAGTAGGTCTATTTTTTAGTACACGATCAGGACCAAGCCGAAAGACGGCAAGTCAACATTTTTCTCCGCTACCGACCTCTCCCAGTGGCTCTCGACACCATCTTCCTCACGAAGACAACAATGTGCTGGTGTCTTCCTCACCAGACTCCAGCTTGGGCACGTCTGTCAGATCTTTGTTACAGCCCATCGTCGGTAACAACACCGTCAGCAGATCACGGTTTGCCGCAAAGGACTGGAACGTCCTTCAGAATGAAGCCACGATAACTGCAGGCGACCAAGACCCGGACTCAGTACAGCGAGCCTCGTCCTCCGACATGTCCCAGGACAACCAGATGTCAGGTCTGTTTCCGCCTGTTGGCCCAGCTGATGGTGTGCTCCTAGGGAGCTCTGGTCAGTACGTGGACATGAGGCAGGACGAGGTGCCGGCCTTTGATGACTACCTTGTCTCCGTGTCTCAGAGTCCCGTGGCGGACGACCCCGATGCAGCCGCAGAGAGCATAGACCAGACCAGCACTGAGAACCCCGTCCTGCATAGCACTTTGCGCCCAACACCATCCCCCACAAAGGTGCACGAAACACCCACGGCCGCCCCCACCGCCAAGCCCCAGCCCCGCACCTCCGCCCCCAGCCGCTTGCCCGGCAGCACTATGGCGCCCACGCCGCACCCATGGCCCATGAACTCCACAGTTGCCCCGACCCCCCAGCCTGGCGCCACCCTATCCCCAGGGGGACAAGACCTCTCTACTACGTACGCCATACCTACCCTAGATCCCTTCGGTCCACTCGGTGGCAGTGGCCTCGACACAACACCCGCTCTACAAACCGATGTTCTAGCCCCCCGAAGCCCACTGTCCACCCAAGAGCGTGAAGTGTGCGCGGACAGCCGGTTTGACAGCGTGTCCGTGGACAGCTCAGTGCCATGCGCACAGGGTCGCCGTCGCCGCCGGGCTCTGAGTGATGAGCAGCTGACCCTTCTCCTGCAGCATCACGGGGGGATGTCCACCTCCACCTTCACCGCTCCCTCCCTCACAGTCGCCTCTGCCACTTTCCGCAACATGCTGCCGCTCGACAACCACCACACGGTAAACAATTTTTCATATCTATGCTTCAAGGAAAATGTTCCTACGCATGCATACTGACAAGCAAAAGAAATGCGACATTTTCGGAACCACTTTAGTGTTTCCGATGTTTCCGAATATAATGCGCTTATCTTATAATAATTATAACTCTAAGCGCGCACTCACAACTCGCGCACGCATGCGCACGCTTTAGACAATGACTCACGTACCACAAACACATTACGACACTCAGCTTGGGGTGGGGGTGGGGGGGGGGGGGGTGGGTGGGGTGTAGTGATATTATAGTGCTAGAACTGTTGGAAGAGTTGAGTTTTGAGGGCGGACTGGAATTAGGAGAGAGATATATGTTCAGTATATGTTGATAAAATATTGGAGCAGTTTTCATGCTTCTGTTAGTGTTACGTGTTGAGTCGTACTCGTATGGTCACACCAGACGCACGCACGTAAGGTTCTTTTAAAGAAACTTCATTCAGCTGCAACCCGTCACACGTGGCTTAAGGATGTAGACTACACTGGAGTAACAGTTCCAACATTATTTTATTTCAGCGATGCGATCTCCACACAATGCATTCCCAAATACACACTGACCGGCGGCTAATTTCACGCGCACAGAAAACAACTATGACTAAGAATAGAGCGGCTCTACTACTGTGTTGCAAAATATTGCCTACACTTTGATGTCACATGTAAGGTCACTCGACAGAGCGCGACTTCGCTCGAACGTTCTAATCTATTCTCAGCGAATCTATGCATAACAAAAATCGACCGCTCTTCTTCGTGCGACTTTGCTAGAAACTTCAGGACTAATCTTAGCGTATCATAACAAAGCCAATTTCGCTCTCTGCGCGAACGATAGAGAATCTTACTGAAAAGGTACTTGATTCATAACCAAGATAGCTCAAATAAATATCGGATCGTTTCCTACGATTAATACATACATGCTCTCACGGAACAACATAACCACAATCGTAACAGTTAGAAACCTAGCGGAAACTGCTTTATTTGAAATATGTACTTGTAATTCTTTATTCACGTAATCGCTTCAAGAAAAAAAAAAGTTTGTAGACCCTTTACATATTTGAGGAAATATCAATATCACTAAATTTCAGATCGCAGTTATTGAACGTAGTTACAACTGTCAGTGTGTGTACAGGGTGTACAAAACGTTCACGTTTTTTCCCCGCGGTTCTGTTATAACTTTGGTGGAAACCTGTTTTATTTCATGCGTGTGCTTGCTTTGTTTTAGATTTCATTAGAAGCCTTACTATTTGTAAATATCAGCACAAACTGTTCAACTATCACCGTCGTCAAGGCCTTTTGTTTGACTTGCACTAAAGGTGCACTGAAACCTTTTCGAAAGAAAAGGGTAGTATAAGGTAGCTGATGTTTGACAGCCACGGTTTTCAACTTGTCATCTTGTGACAAATTACGACCCAAATAATTTCCGTCGCGGCGGTAGACCACTTGGCTGCCCGGCGGTAGACCCTTAACTGCCCGGTTATTGTGAACGCTACCACGCCGCAGGAGACGTAAACTCTCTTGAACCCCCGCAGTAGCGGGGGTTCATGAGGATTTATGTCTCTGGTTAGTCCTGTGTTCTTTGTGCACATTTTTGGTACATTTACATCTGCTTCTTTATTCAAATGTCAGTATTCATGCAGTGGCCGCTTCGAAAGCGAAATCCGTGATCATTGAGAGCGAAAAGGTTAAGCACATGGCGTTCAACAGCTGTAGGTATGGACAAGCAGACAATAATAATAATAATAATAATAATAATACTGTTATTATATAGGCGCTTTTTCTCAATTTTGGGGAAATCGACTCAAAGCGCCGCGCCTGAAACCCTCACACACTCACGAAACAAACACGGATTTTACGCCATTTAAGACAAACACAGCACAAGACAAACGAAGGGCCAGTTAGCTACTGAAGTTACAAAGATTTTTGATCGCTTGTATTTGAAATTTGTAAAGTGGCCTGAGACCGGTACCAAAGTGTGGGGGGTGGGGGGGGGGGGGGTGGAAGAACCGGAGTACACGGAGAAAGAACCCCCCGACGGTCCGCCCGAATTAACGGTGACACTTACCAGAGGAGAAAAGTCCAACGCCGGAACCCGGTATCGAACCGCGCACCTTTGGCATTGGTGGCAGGCGCCTTAACCACTGCGCCACGGACCGCCAATGACCGCGATAACTGACAGCAGTAGGTATGGACGAGCAGACAATGACCGCGATAACTGACAGCAGTTTCCATCATTTTATTGCGTCGTTTACAAGTGTAGTTTTTGCGCCAAAATTAATTAACACATTCTGCCCCATGACCGAAATCCCCAAATTATGAAGTTGCTCTCTGAGGGACTATATTGCCATTTTAGAGATAGATCGAGCATAATAGTTCAAGGGATCCATGTCTTGCTGTGGTGTGTCGGGGCTGAATGAGTTAAAAACAGGGACACCCCGAGCGAAATTGGCTCAGAATGGTTTATCTCTCTGTGGCAAATCGACCTTGGTATAGCTGTGTGCCGCGCGGCGCTAGCAGTTGGAACTGGCCTCCATCCTGGCATCAATCCCATCTTCGTGTGTTATTTGCGGCGTGCCGCACCTTTTGCGGGTGTACATCCCGGATAAACCCACTCGGGCTAAAGGTCTCATTTTAATAGAAGTAGTAAGGTTTCGTTTGCATCGAACGACTGCCGACAACGCACGAGAGCGAAATCAGGGCTGATAACCAGCTTGTGCCATAAGCATGGGTAACACTCCAAACATCTCCAAGAGGCATAGATTCTCATGAGCCCTCCGGGCTCATGAGGATCTATGCCTCGTGGAGGTGGTTGGAGTGTTGTCTGTCTGCTGTGATTTTGCTTTCGTTCGTCGTTGCGAGTCGTTTGTTTCAAACGCAGCCTCACTGGTGTACTTGTGACGTGCTCCCCGAGTGGGTCTGTGTGGGGGAGTACACACACAAATGGTCCGGGATACTAAAAGGAAAGGAATAAATAGCCGGTGCGTGTTCCAGGCCCGTGATATCCACGAGAGGTTCACCACGAAGCAGCTGCAAGACCTGCTTGAGAAGTACCACCAGAAACGAGGCCAACATTACCAGAACAATCACCAGGACAACATCGGCATGAACCGACATTCCGGCACGGACGAATCTATGCACCACGAGGGTCTTGACTTGAACGAGACGAATTTCGAGGACGTTCCTGAGGAGTTTCTGCAGCAGATGGTCCCAGCCAGCCATCTCCGTCACACCACTATCAGGAATGAACGCGCAGTCAGTAAGTACACGTGGTTATCAGTGAGCTCGGGATGTAATAAAACGCCTGGGTCCCTCATGTTTTGCGGTTATACGTACCCAGCAAGCAAAGGTCCTCGGGCCACTGCGGCCGTCGTGGGCCTGAAGACGTTTTGCTACAGGGGCGTATAAAAGTACATAGAATAGTGTTGTGAGGTTCTCTGAATAAGCGTTGACAGATGTGGGGGTGGGGTGGGAGTGAGGGGTGGGTGGGGGTGGGGGGTGGTGGGGATGAGGTCCTGGAGTCCTCTGTTTTGAAACAGAGTCCATATGAAAGTAAGACTAAACTCAATTTTAAATCACTGCTAAGGTCATCCTCACCTAATGTAACATGTCTGCTAGATCGTCCTCACATAAGATAAATTTAATTTCAAACCACTGTTGCGTAGTCCCACGTCGGTGAGCCCAGTTGGTGAAAATTTAAGGTTTTTGGTCACTACACGTTATTGTGTTTGGCTGTTTGCCAGTTAGAATCTGTCCCCCCCCCCCCTTTGTTTGTTTGTGTTAGGAAAAGGCATCTTTCCTACTGGAGCAATTTTACATTCCATTTCCTTTCCTTTGTTGTTAGGTAAACACACAGATATCGCAAACAAAGAAATGCATTTAAGAGAAAGGAAAATATTATAAGTTATTGGTCGGAGAGGTTCGCTACACGGACCTTTGTAGGCCTGAGGGAGGTCAAAAGAATCATTGTACCCCGAAGGCCTTCGGCCTTCGGGGTACAATGATTCCTTTGACCTCCCTCAGGCCTACAAAGGTCCGTGTAGCGAACCCCTCCGACCAATAACGTATTTGTTTTCCTTCCTCCGTTTATTATTTAGAAAAAATCCGGTTAATGAAGACGGCCGCTTCTGTGGCGGATAGGTGACACCATTGAATATACATGTTCTGCCGGGGACTCCCAGTCTTTACGAGACAGAGTGTGACGTAGCATGATTCCGCGCAAGTTTCGCGAGTAAAAAGCTACTAATCTTGGCTTGTGGACAAAATGATTCAAGCTGCAATGTCTACAAAAGGTCGTTAAAGTATGACAGTGACAGCGCTTCTTGACTGCTGTGTGATTCAGACAAATTAAGAACTTTTTGATGAAGCGATCAGCATTTGACCACCGTCTGATGTGACAGCTTGTGCAAGTTAGCATGGTGCCTCGTGCTCAGTTTTAGATTCAAGATGACTGAAGGGAATGCTTCGAGTGTGCAGCAGATTGTCGTTGTTATATCCTAAAGTGTCACGTGTGTTGGGATATCTGGAAAAAAGAATTTTAAAAAAACCGCTCGTTGTTAACAGCAGGACTAGTGTTGAGATGGATTTTAAGGTAAGATTTTATTTACAGCGTTGACATGATGTCAGATAGTCTTCGAAAATTCGTGAGATGTTTTTCTTCACATAGTCCCGCATTGAGTTACGTGAAGAGAGAACTTTGGCAATATCGTGCTTTGTGTATAGTGTTGCTGGGTGTGTATTTTCGTTTTAGTTCTTGAATTTGTTGCTCTGTGCTTTGGTGAAATTGTGGCATGTTGGTGGCTGAGCAGACGACAGTGTGTTGCCGGTTTGCAAGGATTGCTGTCTCTGGTTAAAAAAAACAACTCGGAAGCTATTTTTGTTCCGTGGTTTCCCGAACTTTGAAAATGTCTCGGTGCATGGCGATGAGCGGATGGATTTGGCGAAAGCTTTTGCTGTTTGCGCTGTGTAATTAGTGGCGAAGTATTGTTTAAGTTGGCTCCTCACGTCGTAAAAAATAAGGCAGATGATGTGTATTACGTCAAATATGACTACTTTAGTGCGTTTTTTTCTGCTATTTTGTCGAACCGAGTTGCTGTCAAGACTCGAAAACGAGGTCATAACGTGTCTATGAGAGGGCTATAAAAACGTCCGCCATTTTTCGCTACAGTGGTTTTTATATCACGGTCACATGGTACAGTTTGCGTTAAAGTGACTGGTCGTGTGACGTAGGGAGGAAAACAAATATGCACGTAGGACATCGGCAATGGAAAAAAACCAAAACAAACATATTGACACATTCCGCAGCTGATGTTGCCGCGTCTGGAAAATACGTTGTCTTTTCATTTCATGGCACATACACCAGCTGCTAGTCGAATGAATGTGCTTAGTCCTGTGCCAGCCACTAAGCAAGGTGCTTCGCTATAGCGAAGCACCTTGCTTAGTGGCTGGCGCAGGACTGTGCACACTTGTACAATTGGCCCATCGGTGTTTCTGTAAGCTGGGGACCTATAGTACGACTCCTAAGAACTTTAGGCGATACACACAGTTAAAAATCATCGGGATAGTGTCTAGACCCCCCCCCCCCTCTATATGCCAGGAAAAAAGGCGGCTAAAACACCACCCGACTGTACACCGCAAAAAAAAAAAAACTGTCTCCTCATGCGTGCGGGAGTTCATGAGGTTCTTTGTCTTCTGCTGCATTATGTCCTCGGGTCCACGACAGCAGCAGTGGGCCACCGCGGCCGTCGCGGGCCCGATGACCTTTACATTCTGTCCTCTTGTCTCTTGCCGCGTCAGTTCACTAGCTGGTCACTCTCTAAAGCTGTGTATCAAATGTGACATTGACCACAAAAAAATCAAATACCTCCAAAATGTTATTTTTTCTATGTTTTTTTTTTGTAAATGAAGATTCAAATCATCATTTGATGTCAGTAAAAATAAAATGAATGTTTGCATTCATGCATTTGCATGTTTGTTGTGAGGTGGTAGAGAAGCGAAAGTGTAACTATATCCAAGGTAACTTTTGGAAGCATGAAGAAAACAAAATTCACTTGAGCTTCGCGCTCTCCGAACCTCTTTCAAACTGACAGAGTGAACTACTATCCTTCTGCTGACAACCGGAAGCTCTTCATATGCAACATAGTTCGGGGGGGGGGGGGTGGTGGTGGTGGGGGGGGGGGTGGTGGTGGTGGGGGGGCTGTATGTTTTCTATCGTAACATGCGAAAATGATGTAGTCCAACGTGACAGCGGAAACAGGAAGCGATCGTCGATTACCATTTTAAAAACCCGAAAAAGTCTGTATTTGTTTCATTCACAATTTTAATCACCTACCTGCACGTTTATAACACAACTATCAAGGTCTCATGATAAAAATAGTTCTGACTTCATACGTGTAGTGAAAGGAAGCGGTGACTGTTGGTTGACATGTGTGGTGGAAACACACGTTATATTGAACAGCCATTTTTCTCACTGCCCAGAAACGCAAGGTATCGGAATTAATTTGCGGAGAAAATAAATCGCACACTCATTTCAGTTCACAAACAGCAGAAATCAGCGGGTGTAGAACTTGATTTTCATTGAAACTCAATCAGAGTTAGTACACGAAAAGATGAAGGGTCTCAATGCATGTCACACTTCCATCCGCCTGTGTGTGCAACTTTTGGACATTTCAGGCGGAAAAACACAAACAAAGACATCGAATTTTGAAGTAAACGTTGTTTTAATACATAGATTTTCAGTTCTCTACAAATCGGTATCAGTAACACAGCCGATCGATAGGAAAGGTTTACAAAAACACTCATCTGAGAGTTTGACCCTCTGTGGTATACAGCATTATAGAGTGACACATCTCTTAACTCATTCGCGGCCACCCGCAACAGGATGCGCGGCATACACCGCGCATCCTTATGCGGCTGGCCGCGAATGAGTTAATGAGCTGAGCGGGCAAGGTCACGCAAACGAGAGCGAGGCTTTGTTTGGTCGCCGACCTACAACATTCTTTTTCTTTGCAATTTCTTTCGACATCTCTCTTGGATTCGTGGCCTGCAGTGATCTTAAACTCAAAATAACGTAAGCAATTTCAACTAAGCTTCGCTTTCGACTTGTGACCTTCACTTCATGGCTGAATATTCCAAAGAACGGCACATGTATAACCATGCTGGTCCTTGGATGGATAAAGGGTTGTTTGGCGTTACATTCAACGCGCTTTCACAGACATAACCTGACACCATTGGCAATGGTCGCTTAGATCAATACTTATTACATCTCTGCATACCAGGTTCTGTTATGGGCTACTGCCAGTCCACCCGGAACACAACGGGGGTGAGCTTCCTGCACCTGTGTTCCTCTTGCCAACAGACAACAGATCTTGGCGCCAACTTTTTCCCGCGCTATATTAACGAGGTCGTCTGCAACCCGACTGTCGGCGACGAGTGTCTTCGTGTTCAAACTACAGGTGAGTATATATATGCAAAGAAGTACCCAAACGGAGAAAGAAACACGCTTAGAAAAGACGGGTACAACACAATTTATTAATATTTCGGGTAAATACCCTTTGTCAAAATAAACAAACAAACAAACAGAGAGATTAGCCGCTAAATCTTCATTGGCAGAAGGAATGTGGCAACTGTAGTTGCCACATTCCTTCTGCCAATGAAGATAAGTAGCGGCTAATCTCTCTGTTTGTCTATTTTGACAAAGGGTATTTACCCGAAATATTAATAAATTGTGTTGTACCCGTCTTTTCTAAGCGTGTTTCTTTCTCCGTTGGGTACTTATTTGCATATTACACGCTTAGCAGTTGCCTTTTTGGTCTGGATTGATTTTTTAAAAAGTATATATATGTAATGCAAAAAGCTGGTGTCTGAACTTTCCTTGAAGGCTGACTAAGAACTACAAGACAATTTCCGAAAATCAAACGTAGGACAACGCACACGTGTTTCGACGAAAACTTTGGATTAAAAGCCCGGACAAACGGGCGATATCGCACATTTGTCCGGGCTTTTAAAATCCAAAGTACTCAAACCAAGGGGAATCACAGCGCTGGACAGACAACAGTTAGATCCCCTGCCCCCGCCTATCAGGCACCCAATCGCCAGCCCACAGAGAAATACGCAGGTATAGAATAAGACAATCATTTCCATTATTAGGAATGGAAATGATTGTCTTATTCTATACCTGCGTATTTCTCTGTGGGCTGGCGATTGGGTGCCTGATAGGCGGGGGCAGGGGATCTAACTGTTGTCTGTCCAGCGCTGTGATTCCCCTTGGTTTGAGTACTGACAATTCTGCCAGCGCTAGCCTCACCTATCTGGTTTGTGAGTTTTAAAATCCAAAGTTTTCGTCGAAACAGTGCGATTTTGAGGTATGTTGGTTTGCGTTTCCGAACAGCGTCTATGTGACCAAACTGACGTTTTTTCAGTCCGCCTTCGTGCATTTATCGGCTCAATAAAAATAAGAACTGCCGTGCATGTAAAATGCAAAAGCAAAGAACGAGACATGCTTCGAACTAGCAAGGGCAATACAGCGTTATGTCCTTGTTATTTGTTCGTCTGTCTGTCTGTCCGTCCGTCCGTCCGTCCGTCTGTCCGTCCTTTCATTCATTCATTCATTCATTCATTCATTCATTCATTCATTTATACTGCCGAAGGTGTGAAATAGGACATTGACAAACATTATTTTTCACGGAAACTACATTTAAAAGGTCTGAGGCGTGTTTTTGTTTCCACGTTTCATTGTAACACATAACTATCTGAGTTATTTTTCATACATTTGACCATTCAGACCATCACTTGTGAAGAGCAAGCAACAATATCGGATTAAATGGCTCTGTTACAAGAAGTGTAAAGGAATTAGCAACACATCAGTTGGCAACGGTCAGGGCCGAACTGTACGGTTTGTGCAAACCTCAGTTAGCCTAGAGACCGGTTTCGATCTTTCATGATCACAAGGTCCTTATAATTTGACCCTCGGATGTAGTAATACATACACAAATCTTTCTCGAGTTTTTAATATAGTTGTCATGGCAACCGTATGAAGCAAAACCACGGTCTGTACAAATTAACTTATTCCTCTTTCAAGCAGCTGTGTTTTTGCCGAGTAACACAAATATATTGCTATCAATGAATGTGTTTGACAAGCACAACTCAAGCAATTTTAAAGTTTATTCCATAAACAAACAGTATAACGCATTCTCTGTCAACGGTGAATAAGTGCCCACCAGTAATTTTGATTATGTTTTCTATTTAAATGATGGACGACCTGAAATCCATGGTAAAGATTGCAAAATGTTATATCTCTCACGCCAAAAAATGGGTATACATAGGATGTGGTAAAAGTCATTTTTCAATATTGGTTGCCATGGTAACATTAAGCAAAATCTTCGATGATCCAGATGTGGAATTTTCTTCTACTACAATTTTCTACCGCCCTGCCAAATTTCAGAGCAATCGGCCCATAATGTATGATTCTGCAATAAGAGATCGGACTAAAGAGAGAAGAGAGAGTAGGTGGTAAAGACAAAGAAAAAAGCTTACGACACTCGCGTTAAAAAATCAATTAACGAGGGCGAGAAGTCCAAAAAAAATGTAATTAATTACGTCACCCGATTTGCCTGAGGTCTTGATTTATTTTCGATTTTGTATACCTTCATGCGATCTTTCTTCTTCTTCTGTTTCCATTGTCTGCTTTTCTCGTTCCGTTATTTTCTAAGGGAGGGGGAGAGGTGATTAAACTACGGGATGCCAAAGCAAAAAGCGAAGGCTGTAATTTCATAGTAATACTTAGGTTATTGTATTAATCCCTCAGTAAAATGGCTTCAGATTTGGCCACCTTACTCCCAGAGCACGAAGGCGTCCACCCAAATTAAGAGACATAGGTCCTAATGCTCTCCCGCATGCGCTTGGGCAACATGAAAATCTATCTCTCTTGCTGGTTCCTTGACATCTGCAATCGGGCACGCAGGCGGCGTTGAATCTTCGATATTTTCGGAGACATCATATTTTTTACATTTGATATTTTATGATGAAATCTTTCCGCATCTGAGAACATTTGCATTTTTTTTCGATGCCACGAGATTTAACCCTTTTAACGCCATGGGTGCATTTCCCGAATTGTGGAAGTGTTACTTAACGAATGTGGACCACTTGCAGGAGGTGGATTGTCCATGATAATTCAAGGGTAGTGCCAGATCAGCTTGGCGCCTGTAGGCGCCAAGTTAATCCGGCACTACCCTTGAATTATCATGGTCAATCAATCTCCTGCTGTAGGGTGTTGGCGCTAAAAGGGTTAAAAAAAAGCCGTTTCCGTTATTTCCGTTAAGGAAGATAGTCCGTTTATGCAGCATTATTGTGCGACTGATTTATGAAGTGGATGTTGTAAAATGTTAACCCTTTCTTGCCTGGGTAAAAGCGAGGTCACTAACTGAGTCTGAACTTTGAACTTTTAATTGCTCTTCGTCTTGGGCAAAATATCGGTCGCGCCACTTATGACACATCCGTAAAAAAATGAGTGTTAGGTCTTAGGATACGGCAAAAAAAACAAACCAGTACATGGTATCTGATTTGGAGGACGTGAGTGAGAGGGAGAGGGAGAGAGAGAGAGAGAGAGAGAGAGAGAGAGAGAGAGAGAGAGAGAGAGAGAGAGAGAGAGAGAGAGAGAGAGAGAGAGAGAGAGAGTATGATAGTGCAAGGGTGATGCCAGAATAGCTTGGCGCCTATGGGCTATCATGCTCGATCCATGTCTTGCTGTGGTGTGTTGGGGCTGAATGAGTTAACCTACATGCAGTTTGAGACACAAGTAATGATGCAAAAGCAGCAGCTGGTTTGTTAACCCATTTGCCGTCCGTAGCGCTTTTTGTCGAGGCGATTATTCCTGCAGGAATAGACTCAACAAAACCTGCTACCGACAACGTGTTGATTATTGTTTAAAAATAAAATAGTGGGAGAAGTCTGTGAGTTTTCTCAGTATTGATTTGCGTTACCAAAAAAACTTGAGAGAGAGAGAGAGAGCGAGAGAGAGAGAGAGAGAGAGAGAGAGAGAGAGAGAGAGAGAGAGAGAGAGAGAGAGAGAGAGAGAGAGAGAGAGAGAGAGAGAGAGAGAGAGAGAGAGAGAGTATACATGCCTGTGCACCTAGGCTGCATGAAAGCCGAATCTGACGGATGGCCATTTAGCACATCAGCATTACAGTTATTTATTATTACCTGTTAGAAGCAGATCCTCGTGAGCTCCCGCTGCATGCGAGAGTTCATGGAAGATCTGTTCCCCTTGTACACAGCAGTCATTCGCTGAAGAAGTTTCAGCTGTCATCTGTGGAATGGGCACATAGGGTGTTGTCTATTTCTGGCATGACAAATGGATACGTATCCATATATGTTCTTCCACATAAAGGCAAAACAGCGCAAACGCTAAAGCTCTTAAAATGGCCGATCACGAACTGATATATCAGGTCGTGATCGGCCATTTTTAGAGTTTAAGCCTTTACGCTTATTCAACAAAGCAACAAACGTGAAGAAAAACACAGTTACACTCATTGTTTAACCCTTTTCCTCCTGATACACTAGTGCTTGAAATAAATTTGACTGATAGTTCAAGGGTGGTACCAGAACTGTGCCAAGCTGTTCTGGCACAACCCTTCAACTAAACTGGGTGATCTATCTCTGATTAATCTGTAATGTGGCGGCCTTCATAGGACAATAAGCAGAGTTTGAATCAATGAATCAATGAATCTTTATTTTACAACGGTGAAGATATTAACACAGTCAGTGACTATTTCATTTTTCGCACCTGCCGTTGCTACAACTACGACTAAGTACAAAATATACATAAAACAGGGACATCAAAGCATAGTGATACAAAATATATAGTCCACTAAACACAAACACGCGCATACGCGCACAAACGCACTCACGCGTCCACACACACACACAAACACACACACACACACACACACACACACACACACGCACACACACATACACATACACATGATTGTTAGAATATACACGTACATTCGTGTGTCTACGAATAACTAGATATTATTATTTGAGTAATGTCAGATACCTATAAAGACTTGCCTTGAAACGAGATAATGTCGGAGTGGCTTTAACGTGATGTGGGAGTGAGTTCCACAGTGTGGAACCCGCAAATGACAAAGTAGAGTTTAACAAATTAAACCTCGTGATGTAATGGGATAAAGAAAGTCTCAAAAGACGAAAAGGCTGAAACCTCCGCAGCATGAATATATTGTTTGTGTGCTGGTCAGTGATGTTGGATCTAATAGGCTTACTGATGTGGAGTGATGTACACGAAAGTGGTCTAGAACCGTTGGCCAGTTCTAACACAGCAAGCCAAGGTTCCCGGGCCCACACGGCCGCAGTGGGCCCGCGCACGGCTGTGCGCGGGCCCACTGCGACCGTCGTGGGCCCGAAGACGTATCGCTATTTTGGCTGTTATGACAGTAGGCTATGACTTCTGGCGTAGCACTAAACAACGAATTTAGTCGACTTTCACGTACATCACTCCAAGTCTACATTCACGTGTAACCACACTAGAACACATTCTCTAATCATGGCAGTGGAATCAGAGTTCAGACAGTGTTCAGTGTTCTAAAGCCAAAACTGACTGACCAAACTAAGGGATGCACGCCTCACTAAGGGACTCGCGTCTCATAGGTCGCAGCTTCATGGGAAGTACTTGTTCTGGTGATGTTTAAAATGCTGTGATCATCTTAACCCATTCAGCCCTGACGCACAACAGCAGGAGATGGGTCGACCATGATAATTCAAGGGTAGTGCCAGATTCATGATTTTGGAGGTGTCATCTAATGACTATGCACTAGTTGCAGGAGATGGATCGACCATGATAATTCAAGGGCAGTGCCAGCGCCTGTCGGCGCCAAGCTAATCTGACACTGCCCTTGAATTATCATGGTCGATCCATCTCCTGCAACTAGTGCATAGTTATTAGATGACGCCTCAAAAAATTTTGAAATACGGCCGTCGGACTGAATGAGTTAAGAATGTATTGGATTTTTTTTTCTATCAGTTTTCATTTCTGATTTATTTCGTATTGCTCTGATCTCTAAGATTTTGTTTCGATAATCTTCTAATATTCCGACGCGACGTCAGTGTATTACTCCACGACAAATATCATATTGACATACTTGGGTAGCCGTCCGCAGAATTTACTTTATGTCAGTACAAGTTATGTACCAGAAAGACTGATGAATCACGCGCAAACAGTATGCCCAGCAGTGACGGAAGGCACAGAGAGACACCGAGGAAAGCTAACACAATATGAAGAAGCATAGATCTTCACAAGCCCTCACAGCTCTCGGGAACACTTGAAGCTCTGTGCCTCTTTCGGTCGGAAGCCTGCTTTCTCTTTTAACGCCCCCACTGCTAGAGTTCTGACGCGGATGTCTGACACAACCGCAGAGTGACCAACGGAAAACCCGTCATCCTGAGGCGCACGTGTGTCAATGGGGCCGACAAGAGGAGTAGATCTTCAGGAGACCCCGCGGCTAAGGGGGCTCATGAGGATCTATGCCTCTTGCATTTGAGTACTCTGCTATGTTTCGGCAGCTAACAAGGTTTAACTGAGTGTCACCCTAACCAAAAGTTCCTGCGTTTCTGGTCACACCGATCTCTCGCGAGACACTTGTGGCTGGATTAAGGGATTGAGGGATTATCCTTTTACCGTGCTGCGGGCAACCCAAAGCGGGCGGCTCCACCCTTTTTGTCCGCGGTGAACTGACCTGTGTCTTCTCCTCTTACCCTTGTCTCTCCCAAAACTCCGACGCAGAGCAGTCTCATTAAAGATTGCTCATATCCTAAAGTGTTTGATGCACTACTGACATAACCACCCTTTTGCAATAGGCATAGACCCTCATGAGTCCCCGCTGCCTGCAGGCAGCAGAGGCTCACGAGGATCTATGCCTATTGCTGGTACAAACTGGGTTCGTATCAGGTAGAGGGGGGTTTCGGATGTTCGGTGGGTGATGTCGACTGTCACCCGTGCCCCATGATTAATCAAAAGCGAAACAATCAAAACGCTGCATCGCTCACGTATAACAAACTTCTGCCGAACAGTGTTGACACAACACGTTGAACTCATTCGCGGCCAGCCGCATCCGGATGCGCGGCTTATGCCGCGCATCCGGATGCGGCTGTCCGCGAATGAGTTAACGTCGAGCAGGTGGCTAGGGCCATCTCACGGCAGTTGTTTTGACAGAATAGTAATCACCTGTACATACATTATCGTTTCTTGATAATTTATTTATCGGTGCGCAGTCATAATTCACACATTATACTAGAGCGTCTTGTCAATTTGACTTTGTAAAACTAATTGACTGTGCTGAACTTCCTAGAAAGTGTCTCCTTTAATATAAACCATATCATATTTTGTACCATTTGTTCCCATCACTGGGGTCATCAGAGTATTAATGAATTCAGAATTCAGAACACTTTGTTGTTCCATGCCAAGCTGACTCTTTTTGATCCGTTATATACGCAGTTGCACCCTTCCACATTCACGAGTTTATTTCCAACACTCTGGCAGGTTCAACCTGTTCGCAAAATACTGAGGGGAGACATAACCAGAAATGTTCACACCGTGGCTGTAAGACAAAGAAAATCGTTGGAAATGCAACGTGCTGGAAGCTGAAAATAGAGAACAAAATGCAGCTGAAGATGTAGAAAGAAGCACCGTTATCCCCTTGACTGCTACTGACGAAACCGTCCCGCGGAAAGACGCGTCAGTAGATGATACCGTCCCGCGGAAAGACGCGTCAGTAGATGATACCGTCCCGCGGAAAGACGCGTCAGTAGATGATACCGTCCCGCGGAAAGACGCGTCAGTAGATGATACCGTCCCGCGGAAAGACGCGTCAGTAGATGATACCGTCCCGCGGAAAAGACGTGTCAGTAGCAGTCAAGAGGTTAACTTATTCGCGGCCAGCCGCGAATGAGTTCACTTACTAGTGCAACTGTATATCGATTGTCAGGTTCTTCACAGACGTACATCTAGACAGTCAGTGATCAATCAATCAACGAATACCTATAAGTATAAGGAGGGCGGGGCGTGCTTCAGTCCTACCGCATCTGGCTTGAGCCTGACTGGCAGGTGGTGTGCTTGAGAGAGGCAGCACCTATGGAGGACTTTGCACGGGCGTAATCTGACCGTCTTATGACCTTTTCTTTACAATGAGCACGGCTGTAACAAAATGGCTGTAACTAAATAAGAAGCATTGGTCCATATGAATCCCTGCAGCCTGCACCCGTGATGTCCCTTGCATATGGGTTTCGTTTGTTGCATTCATGACTACACTTACCTGTCGAATCTCATCAGGGGCGGATCTGGGGAGGGGGTTACAGGAACGCACCTCCTCAGCCCCCAAATACTTTAAAATGTAATATCAAAGTCCCGTTTTGGAGTTCTCCCCCCCCCCCTCTCCCACATTTTTTGTCCGGCAGCTATGATAAAGTCCTCCCACACACACCTCCCTCTCACCCTACCCTGCTTTCTATTTTCCGGCCAGTGGCGCCACGTTCCTCACACGGCTGCCACCTTCTCCACCCCCTCCGCTTTTTCGACCACGCAATAAAACTTTGGAAGCACCCCACCTCCACCTCCACACCCCATCTCCGAGGGCAACTAATCCGCCCAAGTTCATGAGGGTCGATGTACCTCATGAAGATGGGACACGTTTGGTGCATGGGTGTGTACTCTCTCACCAAATTATCATTCTCTATTAATCCCCTGATCACTTGTAGGGCTGCAATGACGTCAGAAATGCTTTCCGACCAATCCGCAGCGGAATGACTACGACTTTCTGTGTACAGCTGTCGTGGATTACAGACCGAACGTTGCGGAACTCTAGTTATCACGATCGTTAATAAAACGCAGGGATTATACCTTTTACGTAATTGGACCAAACCAAATCGCCCACGTAAATTTCTTATATATGTACAGATGTAGACTTTGTCCTTTCTGGCTACAAATAGTTAGTTTTGAAAAAAAAAAAGTGTTGAAGAAAAATGGCGATGAAAGCAAGCACTGGAGTTGTGGATAGCGTTATATTAAATTATACTGACACACTACAGCAGGAGATGGATCGACCATGATAATTCAAGGGTAGTGCCAGATTAGCTTGGCGCTTGTCGGCGCCAAGCTAATCTAGCTCTGCCCTTGAATTATTATGGTCGATCCATCTCCTGCAACAGGTGCATAGTCGTTAGATGACGTCTCCAAAATTTGGGAAATACGAGCGCCGGGCTGAATGACTGAGTTAACAAAAGAAAGATAATAATATCACAGAAAAGGCGCATGCAACAGTCAAAAACAAAGATGCAATTTGAACAAGAAGTTAACTACAGCGCAGCAGTTTTTTTGCCTGGAGCATAATTTGCATTTTATATACTTTTTTCAGCAACGCGGAACATTTAAGTTTAATTGGACGTTTTTATTCTGAAGTTGTTTTGTTTTGTTTTTTTCAAATGTTGACGTATTATTTGAGCACTTCTTGACAACACATAAATGTAGCTAGAATCAAGGGTAACAAGCACTAGAAACAAGATTCCCCGCTATGTGAAGAGTCATCACATAGCCAGTGCTTTTCTTACGTGACGCAGACACGGAGATTAATGTTTTGTACATTCTGACGATCGGCGTACTCGTGACTAATACTTTGTGTAGCACCGTCCTAGTGCAATCGTTTTAAAATGAGGCGCGTGTTTTTAGAGTTTGTTTAAAAATGTCGAAAGTTGAATAGCAAACGCTTATCCAAATAAAAACAATGGTTTAATCCAATGAAAACTATGGGATTGCAACCAGCAGATAAGTTGGTGTGACGACTTCCTAACGCTCTTGACGTCATGGAGCTGAAGGGTTTGTTGACGAACTTAACCAAGGAGACAAAACTGTTTTCGGGCCGCCGTCGGCCCGACTGGAAGTTGCATAGATCCTCATGAGCCCCCGCAGTCGCGGGGGCTCATGAGGATCTATGCCTCTTGCTAAAACCACTTTGTATCTATGTTCCTCTGATGTCTGGGGTCTTTGAGCCAGTATTTATAATGATTTCAAAAGCTTTGCCATCACCACTGGCAATGATGGGGGCTATACATCGTTTTTACCACGTCCTCTTGTAAACTCGACAATTAGCCCAAACTTCCACTTTCAAGAGATAATACTTCTGTTTTGCTAGGAGGCTTTGCACACTCGTTTGAATATCCAACAACCTTAGATGACAGGTTAGAAGGCTGTTTTTATGTAAGAAGGAAACACACGATCTACGCAGGCTACAAAGTATGTTTACATTTTCTGACCCAACATTCGAGAACGGCATGTGTAACGAAATGTATTATCAGCCGCTGCTTTGTTTGCGTCATCAGCGTCAGCTGATTTGCGGAACAAACGATCTAATGCACGTTTGTTTGTAAATCATGTTAGAGTTTATATGTTTTGTTTTCGAAGATACTCTCAACATGTTTTTTTTTTCTAGCTTACTGGTTTTGGCTTAACCCAATCAGCCCTGACGCACTACAGCAGGAGATGGGTCGACCATGATAAATCAAGGGTAGTGCCAGATTAGCTTGGCGCCTGTCGGCGCCAAGCTAATCTGGCACTACTCTTGAATTATCATGGTCGATCTATCTCTTGCAACAGGTGCATAGTCGTTAGATGACACCTCCAACATTTGGGAAATACGTGCGTTGGGCTGAATTAGTTAATAGTTGATTGTAGAAGTGCACTCGCGTATACTCACAAAATCATAACATGCACTTGTGTTCTAATATCAATCCCTTGTAAAGTATAGCCCCCCCCCCCCCTCACCTCCGTCGCGATATATATCTCAATATTGTCAGTTATGAAAACTAACAAGGAAGGTGTCCAACTAAGCAGCCGGTCAGACACATTTTTCTGTGCACAGAAATGATGTCACAGAGATCCCCAAATATATACTGACGAGCAAAAGAAATGCGACATTTTGGGGAATCATCGAAAACACTTTAGTGTTTCCGATGATTCCAAAAATGTCGCCTTTCTTTTGCTCATCAGTATATTATGATCGTTTCAGTTTTATTTATGCACGACACTAGCAAATTTCCACAGAAAGAACAACAATCGAGACTGAGAAGTAACTTTTCTCTCTCTTTCTCTTTTTTTGTTTTGTCGCAGTACACGGCAGGTGTCACCAGTACTCGCTGCACGTGCGCATGTTGCGCCGGAGGCCTGGACGCTGCATGACGCTGACCCGCAACGGTCAGAGCGTCCTGACTGACGAGTGGCAGTTGTACTCGCAGGAGGTGCGGACAGGATGCCAGTGCATGCTGGACAAACGATCGGCGTTACTCATCATGGGCTAGTCACCTAGCATCGATCTCCTGATGATGTAGCAAGCAGGACCTTTTAGACGACTGAGCCGTTATCCACCTTCAGTTGTGTGCTGGGGCCAGTTGCATGAGCGAGCGTAGTCCTGCACCAGCCACTAAGCAAGGTGCGCCGCTCTAGCGGCGCACCTTGCTTAGTGGCTGGTGCAGTGCAGGACCAGGCTAAGCTCGCTCATGCAACTGGCCCCTGGTCCTTTCATCCTGGGCACATTTGGTGTTGAATAAACACACTCGCACTCAGACAACTTGTCAAAGCTTTCCATTTAATTCTTTTTTTTTTAATTGATGCGATGTATGAGACCAGTTGTCAAACCTTTTCAACTGATTCAAGTATGAACCCAGGTACAGTGCCAGTTGGCTCTTTTTCTGCAATCTTCGTTAACCCAACACCAAAAAGCCCCAGCTGTCCCAGGAACATGGATTCAAAGTGGTCTCAGCAAGAGGCATAGATCCTCATGAGCCCCCGCAACTGCGGGGCCTCATGAGGATCTATGCCTCTTGCAGTTGGGTGGTGTTCACGTTTTCTTGGCACTGAACGGGTTAAGCGTTTTTACGATTAATGAGAAGCACTACCCGTCCAGGAAAGCTGCACTGCAGTGCTTATCCGGACTCTCGTTTCTGCGTCCCGAATGTGAGTTCTGTTGTTGTTGTTGTCGTTTCTGCTGCTGTTGTTGCTGCTGCTGCAAGCGACCTTAACATGGCTGCTAATGTGACAGGCATGGACATTCTGTTGATTTGTGTTTCCACATGTATTCTCGTGCTTTTTAAGGACCGTTGTCGACTGCATTGTACACAGGGCCTGATGACTTTGTACTGCTGCTATTATCATTGTAGGGGGAACGTTAAAAAACTTTATAAACCTGATTCCCAGGAAGTAAGTATGTAGCAAGAGGCTTGGATACCTGTAGTGGCGTGGAGATTTGCGCTTTTTGAAAATCGAATGTATTCAGTGGAGTGATTATTCCAGGCCATGCTTTGAAAAAAAAAACCGCCACAAACTGATCATTAACCCATTTAGCCCCGAAGCCCTACAGCGGCAGGAGATCGATTGACCATGATAATTCAAGGGTAGTGCCAGATGAGCTTGGCGCCTTCAGGCGCCAAACTCATCTGACACTACCCTTCAATTACTGCCATGGTCAGTCCATCTCCTGCAGCTGGTTCAAAGTCTTTAGATCATACATTCAAAATTTGAGAATGCGGCCATGGAGTTAATTGGTTTAATATGAACATCAGTAACTTTGTCAAGATCGATATAAGGTTACAGTCAAATGAAGTTAAACAAAACACAACGATGATCCATTACCAGTTATGCTTGCCTTTGTGTCGATTCGCAAATGAAGTTAAAGAAAACACAACGATGCTCCATTACCAGTTATGCTTGCCTTTGTGTCGATTCGTGTTTGCCGGCAGATTTATCAGCGCAAACAACGTGCAATTGTGAACTATAATATTGTTAACTCATTCAGCCCGACGGCCGTATTTCCCAAATTTGGGAGGTGTCATCTATTGACTATCCACCAGTTACAGAAGATGGATCGACCATGATAATTCAAGGGCAGTGCCAGATTAGCTTGGCGCCGACAGGCGCCAAGCTAATCTGGCACTACCCTTGAATTATCATGGTCGACCCATCTCCTGCTGTAGGGTGTCAGGGCTGAATGGGTTAATATTATTATTATTATTATTATTATTACAAACGTAGCGATGGCGCTTTGATCAACGCACACTTGCACACAGTTTTATTCATGTTTTAACCGGGACTGTCCAGTGAGCAGAAAGTCCTATGACCGATGTCGAAATTATGACCGTTTGCTCACCATGTGATAACATGTTGTCTGTTGCTTTGTTAGGCATCACAGGTGTGTGTGTGTGTGTGTGTGTGTGTGTGTGTGTGTGTGTGTGTATGTGTGTGTGTATGTGTGTGTGTGTGTGCGAGTGTGTGTGTATGTGTGTGTGTGTGTGTGTGTGTGTGTGTGTGTGTGCGTGCGTGCGTGTGCGTTCTCGGATGCACGCATACATGACATAAATGAATAAATGACGGAGCAACGAGAGGGAGAGAGTGAGAGAGAGAGAGAGAGAGAGAGAGAGAGAGAGAGAGAGAGAGAGAGAGAGAGAGAGAGAGAGAGAGAGAGAGAGAGAGAGAGAGAGGAGAATATACGTATTGAATGTTAATCTAACTAAAATTGACGATATGTCATGTAATCTGTTTGCTGATGTTTGCTTAGATGATTCAACTATTGCACAAAGAGGGCATTTTATTTTCAAGTTATGATTGAAGCACAATCTTTGGGGTCATGCTTTGACTACATGTATGCACAAAGCTTATTCATTATTTTTTTGCTATATGTGATTGTGGGATCATTTATTCCGACTATTTTGTTGTCATTCATGCATTTGAAGAGTTGCAAATCTATACGTGTTGAATCTGTTATTACTGTACTCTTAGCTTCAGCTTTGTGTTGACTCAATCTCCCTCTTTGATGCGCTTTGAAAAGAAACGAAGTTATTTTGGGCTGTCAACTCATTCAGCCCGACGGCCGTATTTCCCAAATTTTGGAGGCGTCATCTAATGACTATGCACCAGTTGCAGGAGGTGATCGATCATGATAATTCAAGGGCAGTGCCAGATTAGCTTGGCGCCAACAGGCGCCAAGCTAATCTGGCACTACCCTTGAATTATCATGGTCGACCCATCTCCTGCTGTAGTGCGTCAGGGCTGAATGGGTTAAGTCTACGTGCTTATCAAAGCAGCTAGTTACATCAGGTCATTGTATCAACAAATTTCTTCTTGGTGTGAATGATACTTTGTCCCAAATAGATACCAAATGGAAATTAGTTTTCCGGTGTTGGCGAGCTAACAATAGTGGGCTACTAATGTACTGGGGCTGTGCGACTTCGCTATTAGTTTTCCGGTGTTGGCGAGCTGACAAGAGTGGGCTACTAATGTAACTGGGGCTGTGCGACTTCGCTATTAACCCCTTCCCTGCCTCTGAACGTATGTTGTATTTCTGAAGTCTTTGCCGTCCGCTCACCGGCCGACAGTCACAAAAGGTCCGAGGAACATAGATGCCAACTGGTCTAAACAAGAGAAATATATCCTGATGAGCCCACGCGATTGCGGGGGCTCATGAAGATAATGTCTCTTGCAGTTGGATTGTGTTCCGTTTTTTTTCTCCCTCGGCAGTGAAGGGGTTAATACTTGAATCTTCAGTAGGACCAGGAGGCGTTTCATCGCGAGAGCGTGCCACAGTCACTTACAGGGAACCGTAAGACCCACCTAATACAAGATGAACTTTGTTGTTACCTGTGAAAATCAGAAGTAAATTCAGTTCGATATCACCGTATTATACATCTATACAAATTCGGTTTTTACTCCTTCCCATACCCACTCCTTTTTTTTTACAACCTGCTAGATGCCCGAGAAACCTGAACACCGTCCAACTGCACGAGATTTAGATCCTCATAAGCCTCTTGCTCAAACCACTTTGAAGCCATGTTTTTGGAACAGCTAGGATTTTGGGTCTAGGATTAACGACTATTGCATAAACGCAATCTGCGTCGGCTGACACTGAACGGGATAAAGATATACAGGTCCAATAAATCAAAGCAAGTCTTGGTGCCGAGGTGCCCGCAATTTAGAACCTATGCTCTATTTTTGTTTGGTTTGTTTTGTTTGTTTGTTTGCAATGTGATGCAACGTTTGCCACATTTTCTTTCACCTTATATAACGACGTTGGCATTTCCCCAAACTGCCAGCCCTTATCGGGCATTTCCCCAAACTGCCAGCCCTTATCGGGCATTTCTTCAAAGTCAACGTCATTAACCCGTCAGAGCCAATTGACGCCGAACGCTGCGTTCTGCAATCTTCGTTAACTCATTCTACCCCAACACCGAAATCTCCAAATGTTGCCGTTGTTCTCTGAAGACTGCTTTGCAGTGCAGGACACAGATCGACCATGATAGTTCAAGGGTGGTGCCAGAATAGCTTGGCGACTATGGGCGCCAAGCTATTCTAGCACCACCCTTGAACTATCATGGTCGATCTTTATCTTGCTGTGGTGTGTCTGGGGTAGAATGAGTTAATTCCAATCACTATAGATCAAACTAGTGGACTGTTGTACTCAAATTCGTTTTGTGTGAAATGTTACCATAGACTAATGAAACTTAAAAAAAAAAAATCATCTGCTCGTACTCTTGAGTCTGCAAACAATGCAATTGACCAAGCTAACAAGATATGGACAAGACTTAGGATCCATCACTCAACAGTTTTGACTGCACCAAAGAAGAAGAAACCATTTAGGAAGACTACTAAATAAAGTAGGTAAAAGCACTGTCAAAAGAATATTCATTGCTCTCAGTCACTTAGTGCTCCTCTCTTTCTTATTCCTTTATTGTGTGCTTTGGACAGCTAGGTGTATGATCATTAACACAGTTTTCTACACTGACAGTTGTACCTACTTTATTGGGTAGTCTTCCTAAATTATTAGCACTGGAAGTCCCCCCTTTTTGTAGGAACAAACAAAAGTGAAACATAATTAACGACAAACCGGAAAAAGGAGACGTAATTCAATTCAAGTACAAAAACTGAATTCATCCCTGAAAGGGAAATTCTAAAAACTGTTAATATTAAGGAACCACCAGTGTGACATGCTTCGGACCCATTACTTGTGTTCGTGTTGATGTAAAGGCCCAATGTGATATGCTTCAGAGCTGTTATTTGTGTTAGTGTTAATGTAAAGGAACCAGTGTGGTGTGCTTAACCCTTTCATTACTGAATTCTCTGGTTCGTGAATACCACTGAGTACTGCTTTTATAAAGTTCTGTATTACCCCTGCTTACTGAGTTTAGAGACTAAAAAAATACCCAAATATAGTAGTGCACGGGAAAGGGTGATAGCGGAGTACCCATCCAACGCAGATACCCATAACCCTATATTGCTGTGACGGGCTTTGGACGGGCTACACATTGACGTCATGTGTCAGGGTCGGTGGTTGATTTGGTGACACACAGGTGCAAATATGTGACAAAATGACAGTACATTAACAACACACACCTATGAAGCATTGATTTCAAGTAGCGACGCAAGAGGCGTAGATCTTCATGTGGCCCTGCCGTTGCGGGGTGTCCTGACGATCTATACCCCTTGCAGTTGGGTGATGTTCAAATTTTCTCGGCATTGAATGTTGGTATGTGTTTCTGGACCTAACATAAAGCCGTAAATGTCCAGAATGTGACTTAAAACATCGCAGACCAGGGCAGCATATACACACCCACAGCAGATTTCTTCACCTGCTTAGATTACGCTAGATTAACCCATTCAGCCCTGACTAACTACAGCAGGAGCTGGGTCGACCATGATAATTCAAGGGTAGTGCCAGATTAGCTTGGCGCCTGTCGGCGCCAAGCTAATCTGACACTACCCTTAAATTATCATGGTCGATCCATCTCCTGCAACAGGTGCATAGTCGTTAGATGACGCCTCCAAAATTTGGGAAACACGTGCGTCGGGCTGAACGAGTGAAGTGTTTTCTTGTCGTTTTCAAAAGCGCTCACAGAACGACTGGTGTGGACGAAACTAGCTGAAACATGAGATTTATCTTCTTTTCCTTCCCTGTGTAACTAACTAAATTACTCTCGGCCTCTGTCTCTGTCTGTCTGTGTCTGTCTTCTTATTATTATTATTATTATTATTATTATTTGCATGCTATGTTTCTTTTCCTGTTATGCTCTGTTTTGTTTACAGGACAGCTTGTAAGACGGGCAATGAATTGCCTAATGGCTTTATCCTAAATTATAAAAAGATTCATCATAATCATCTCTCTCTCTTTCTCTGTGTGTTTACACACACAATATATATATATATATATATATATATATATATATAATATATATATATATATATATATATATATATATATATATATATATATATATAATGTTTATATGGATATCAAGAGTAGTTTCTAAATATATATATATATATATATATATATATATATATATATATATATATATATATATATATATATATATATATATATATATATATATATATATATATAAACCTACGTCTTTGATATCCATTATAAACATTTACGGGACCTTCTTATAAAGTTTAGACTGATTGGGGTTTCAGAAATTAATACGCACAAATGCAGATATGCTAGTGATACAAAATTTGGCCTTTACTTGTCCATTATGCAACTGCCGATTTGAGGACGAAATGCATTTTCTGTTTCATTTTAGATCACTTGAAGACCTTAGACAAAAGTTTATTCCTTCTAAATACACCCTTTATGCCAATTATGGTTCCTGAGTCGTCTGCTTAATGACAGAGTCGGTGCAGGATGTTGCCCGATTCATATCATCATCATCATCAGTCCCTTGCCCGAACTGGGCGTTGGGGGGACTGAAAGGCAGCAGCAACAGACAGTGCTCTCCACTGAGTTCTATTTTGGGCGGTGGCAAGCAAGTCTGGCATCTCGAGTTCGGTCCATTCTTTTATGTTTGTGACCCAACTCTTTCTCTGACGACCTCGCCGACGACTTCCTTCGAGAGTGCCTTGGAGGATAGTCTTGGACAAGGTGTTGTGTCGGGTCACGTGGCCAAACCAAGCAAGCTTGCGCCGTTTCACGGTTGCCAGAAGGGGTTCATGTGGGCCCACCAGGGAAGTGACGATGCTCCGTACATATTCGTTGGTCTTGTGCTCGCGGTACGAGATGCGGAGCAACTTCCTCAGGCACTTGTTCTCAAAGGCCTGGATTTTCTTTTCTGAGTCTGCAAGCAGTGTCCAAGTCTCACAGCCGTAGAGTAGAATAGACACTACGAGGGACTTGTAAAGCCTGTACTTGATGGTGAAGCTGATGGAGTTACTTCGCCATATCCTGTCCAGCCTGGCCATTGCGGATGTTGCTGTACCTATCCTGATACGGATCTCTGCTATGCAACTACCCTCTTTGGACAGGGTGGCTCCCAAGTACTTGCCCGATTCATATATTACAGTTTAAAACGCCGCCGTGAGGTCCGCTGATATTCGTGTGGCTCACGGGCTTGCCAAAACTGCCCTATTTTGAAAAAAACGCAGCAGGCCCATTCTTGGCAAGAATGAACTTGCTTCGTTTTTCACGACCCCGTGGCAAGACAAACGCATGGAGTGTGTGCACGCCTTATTTACATTTTGTAAATGGTTGGTTGCTTTTTTTTTTCCCGGAGTTTTCATGTGATGGGCCGATGGCCTAATCAAAAAAGTCTTGAGAATGTGTGTGTGTGTGTGTGTGTGTGTGTGTGTGTGTGTGTGTGTGTGTGTGTGTGTGTGTGTGTGTGTGTGTGTGTGTGTGTGTGTGCGTGTGTGTGTGTGTGTGTGTGTGTGTTCCATTCTACCGTCACCCGTCTATTCCTTGTTTCACCAAATCCTGGGTCATGTACAACTGTGTAAATCTCTATGCGATTGTTCGTCAAAAGTTCAAATCGCAATTTGACTGCGGTGAGTAATAATTTTTCCATTTACTTCTTTACAAGTTAAACCACATTCGTAGGCCGATAACGACGAAAAGCTTGAAGATTGCAACGCTAGCACTAATGCTTCAGAGATTTGCTGTAGATAATACAGTATGAAAATTAGAAATTAAACGTCTGACCTGAGCGCTCTCGTTGGAACTTTTAAGCAGTAGTCTTTAGTAGAAATCTTTCCAGGAGCCAAGCCACACTGGTTGTTCCCCTCGATTCGCTACCGCGGTACCGCGGTAGCGAATCGAGGGAGACAACCAGTGTGGAACCAAGCATAACAAACTTCAAACAAATCGCAATGGACAATACTTTATCTTTGTGGTACGTGTACAGACTTTGAGAATGTTGTACAAATAATGAGATGTATTCCCTGAACATTTTAGGATAGCTCGTTGAATGTGACATATAAAACGGAGGGTGCATTTTCATTAATTTCATTGATTTATTGACCACACTTTTCTGTTAAACAATCGTATGTGGACACAATGGTGAAGAGTGATTGGAGGTTTGTCTGATTCACTGTAACTTAAAGTCATAATTATATACCTTGTTAACTGAAAACACGCTCATCAGAGCCATTACGTATTATTTGTAAATTCACAGGCGTATGACGGCCGATGTATGCTGCTGTTATCGTAAGTTGTTGCGCTTTTGTTATCATACATAACATTGTGTTTCCTTGTTCGGATTTTTGACTGCTTAAAACATATCGATACTTCTTTATATATGTGTTGCTTGTTTGCGGACGCTGTCGCAATACCATCGCCAAGTTGTGTCCAAGTTTCAAAAAATATTTTGCGAAAGGTATTTGATAAAGTACGATTTTTTTGTATGTAATAAAGGCGTCGCTTAACCTTCATCATTCGGAATACATCCGTGAGTGAATACGTTTGACTAAAATAGTTCAAGGGTAGTGCCAGAATAGCTTGGCGCCTCTAGGCGCCAAGCTATTCTGGCACCACCCTTGAACTAAAGCCATTGGTCCATATCCTTTGTTTGTAAGTACTATAATGTAGCTTGCATATGGCAGTGTACAAATTTGAAGCTTTTAGCCTCAGTATGATATGGGTTAACGTTTGTGCATGAGTGTGTGGGACTGACAGGTACCGGAATCCTGCACGAAAGCAGGCCCCAGGACTTTGTTGTGTAGTATATTTGGATCTGTGCACTGAACAGCAACGATCGTTTCTAATTAATTTATTCAGCCCGACGGCCGTATTTCCCATATTTTTATCTAATGACAATGCACCAGTTACAGCAGATGGATCGACCATGATAATTCAAGGGTACTGCCAGATTAGCTTGGCGCCGACAGGCGCCAAGCTAATCTTGCACTTCCCTTGAATTATCATGGTCGACCCATCTCCGGCTGTAGTGCATCAGGGCTGAATGGGTTAACTCTTAAACTCCCAGAAATAAATGACATCCATTCTGTAGAATAAAAGTCATTTAGTTCTGGGCGTTTACGAGTTAAATATGCACATGGTGATACGGGAACATGCCAAGTATACAACAGATACTGTGATTGTTACTGTGACATTCTGGAGATGACTGTCTAATAAAGATAATAAAATGCACGTCAGTGTTTGTGCGTCTATGCGACTCTGTCCGAGTGTGCATGTGTGAGTGACTCTTTGTGTGTGCACGTGTGTGTGTTTGCGTGTATGTGTGTTTTGTGTCTTGTGTGAGTGTGTGTGTGTGCGGGTGATTGTGAGGGTACGTGTTTGTGTGTGTGTGTGTGTGTGTGTGTGTGTGTGTGTGTGTGTGTGTGTGTGTGTGTGTGTGTGTGTGTGTGTGGTGAGAGATATTTGTGCAAATCACATCACACGCACCCACACAGTCCTGACGTACAAGTAACTCAGATGACCCGGAGTTATGCATGATGTATTTTTGTTATCACAGTTTGTCGCCGCCGTTTCAAAACGGTCCAGTACAGTCATAAATAGCAAAATATAATAATAATAATTACGGTATTTATAATGCGCTTATCTTATAATAATTATAACTCTAAGCGCGCACTCACAACTCACGCACGCATGTGCACGCTTTTAACAATGACTCACGTACCACAAATACATTACGGCAGTCAGCCTAAAACAATCATACACAAATGAAGACAAGAAAACAGCTGCAGAGGATATTTGCATGGATACATTGAATAGTTTTCAAGCAAAAGCTAATATGGCAGTCGCAAGAAGAATAATTAAAACGCCGGGCCGGAGAACATAAAATAAACAATATCAGTAAACTTGGCATGTTGTCATCATTGTTGTAAAGAAGAATGGCCCGTTGGAATCAACAGATTAACCCTTTCCCTGCCAGTGATCGCGAAATTCTCGTCTGAAACGACTACACACTGACCGACATTCGCCTGATGTAACTGTAACTGATGCATTGTAACTGGCACCACAGCCAGGCGACGGTACCGAACAAAGGAGACTAACAAGAGACGATAAATCCTCATGAGCCCCCGCGACTGCGGGGGCTCATGAGGATTTATGTCTCTTCCAGATGTATATATTTCGTCTTGCCCCGGCAGTTAGGGGGTTAAAATGTTCAAAAAAAAACAAACAAACAAAAAAAAAAAAAACAACCCCAGAGTATTATTTCACATTTTGACACGCCTTCTCCATATGACTATGGACTGTTCTCGTCCCACCAGCTTGGCAAAGCAGGACAAAGCCTTCATCGTTACCGACGAAGGAGTTGTCCCGCTTTTAAAGGATACTTCAGACTTTCGCGTCCTGATTATTGTTTATTAATTGCTGATAATAGTCTAGCAGATGCCCTTTTATAGACGACGGATCAGCCGTTTAGGAGATAGTGATTTTCTTTAGAGTAACAAAGGTTTGGGTATATCAAAATAAAGTATGGGATGAATACATTACGCCCATGTCAACTGGAAACCGTGACGCCGGAAGATGGAGACATTTTTCTGTATCTAAGTTTGTACCGACGTCACCGACAGACGATTTTCCGCCATTTGCAGTTTTATTTTGGGGGACCAGCTGTTTACGCTATCCACATTAGAAACTTTGCTTCAATAAGTTTGACCGCATGAAGTCACAGTTAAATATAGTGAACTCTTTGTTGGAGATAACTCACAATGAATGACTGAAAATGATTTAGTGTACTTTGCGGAAAACAATATGTATTTATGCATTCAAATAATTAGCACTCCTATCTGTTTACACTCGGCATTCTTTGCATGTGGTCCCGATGGCGCAATAAGCGGTAATATGCGGGGAGCAAAGGGCAAGCATATCCTCTCAAAACAATGTGATTAATTTTGTTTTATGTAATGTTCCAAGGGAAATATGATCAGTAATTGAAAATTTGACCGCCTGGAGTCACAGTTAAATATAATAATATTGTGAACTCTTTGTTGGAGATAACTCACAATAAATGACTGAAAATGATTTGTACTTTGCGGAAACAAGATGTGCTAATGCGGCATTCAAATAATTAGCGCTCCTATTTGTTTACACTAGGCTTCCTTCGCATGTGGTCCCGATGGCGCAATAACCGGTAATGAGCGGGGAGCTAACGACAAGCATAATCCTCTCAAAACAATGTGATTAAGTTTGTTTTGTGTAATGTTCCGAGGGAAATATGATCAGTACTATTCAGAATAGTGATTATGTAGATGATATTTGATTTACACAGGACATTCCGACTCAAAATGTTGTGGACCATCATACCGCCCATACGATGCATGTGTCAGTCCCAAAGCAATATCCCCATACGAAATGTATACGGATGCACATTAATCATCAATAGCTGGCATTTAAAATGAAGGTAGCTGCACATCAGTACTTATACAAGTCTAATTCTTGCTTTTCACTGTCACAGCTGAATGAGTTACAAAAACAAAAATTTCAACAATTATGTGTTTAGCTGAACATAGTGATTAATAAAGAAAAGGTTCGGAGAATGATTTCAGTCTGCCTGGCGTGTGCCTATAAGACCAGACGGATAAGACTATGCTTGACCAGTTAAAGATCCCATTTCCACTAATAAAAAAGAGCAGGTCTACACTTAGAGTCGGTAGACTGGAAAACAGACGAACAACATGCATATTGTATCAGGACAAAAAGTCTTCAGAATGTTGAAGATGGTCGGCAGACACAATGCAAAACATGTACTGAAGGAGTCTACTTTTAATATGCTTTACTGCCACAAAAGACTGAGTTCTATGGGAAAGGCTGCTTTCAAAACCTGGAAAAATAACGTATAAAACGATGAAAAGATGTGCTTCAAAGTTCAAACCCAAAATAATCTATGTTTCACTTCAGGAACAAAGTAAACCTGCATCAATCATGCGCGTCTGATTGACTTCGTTCGAAGGCATCTCGCTGAACGCCATTTTGAAACTAGCGACGTGAGCATGTTTACGATATTAAAAATATTACGTTTTCATTTTTATTTTTATCGTAAATATGAATACATATTTACTTGCTGATGATTTTAATTTGATCACTGGAATAAACTTGTGACTGACTTGTATGATTGAAATTTTAAATGTTATGCACAAAAAATGTCTTGCGTCTTATCCCGGCTGCTTACGCGGACTGGTTCGGACGGACTTTCATTTCGTACCTGCAAACCAATGTTACTCTTTTGACTCACGAACTACTTACTTCTGCAGAAATTGCGTAATCTGCTAGACAATAATGACGTCATTTCCGTCTGATCTCTCTTGCGATTGAAAACGTTTTACATCATTTCCCGTGATTATTGTTAACACGTCAGTCATCGTCACTGTCAATCTGCAAGTTGTATTTCTTTCTCAGTCTCTCGAACACATCGTCGTCATCATCATCGTCGTCATCATCATCGTCGTCATCATCGAAATCCAGCGTATCGGCAGAGGGTGGTCTGTCCGGGCCTGGCTGTGAACTTTGACCAGCCTTGACCTTTGATCTTCCTGGAGAATCTGCAACAGATATAGAGGAAATGTTACCGGTTTACGTCATCACAAATGAACCAAAATTATCCCTGCAGGCACGCTTTTAATTAGCAGTTCTTGAAAATTTGTCTGTACATGTCTTTAAAAAAACATAAGATATTCACGCACACAAACTCAGAGTAATCGATTTTTAATTGTGATAAAAAGAAGAGTTTAGAAGCGCAAAAACATAATACACATCATTTTTGCTTAACGTCTCTTGCCACCAGAAAGGTGATTTTAAATAGGGTCTGAACAAATTTCGACCCTACCGCGGTTTGAACCCATGACCTACAATTACGAGCGAGAGTCTTGAGCTCTCCTACCTGAGCCATCCCGGTGCCCCTGAATGCGTGAAAATTGCATACCATGTATCTAGCAAAGACCAATCACTGGCAAATGCAGAATTGGATGACGGACAAATAGTTTACTGCTGCTGCTACTACTGCTGCTGCTGCTGTCGCTACTGCTACTACTACTAAACACATGTCATATACAGCTTACATAAATATATACAGGTAAGTAGTCAAGCACTCAGGTAGTTATGCAGATAGACATATTGCACGCAGTGTGACTAAAACTCGGTTCACGATAATTTGTCGTCAATGGACCCACGGCGTTTGTAGCCTAAACAAAGGCAGTAGGCCTACTTTAAGCCGTTCAGTGCCGAGAAAATGTAAATAACCACCCAACTGCAGTTGCGGGGGCTCATGAGGATCTATACCTCTTGCTGACACCACTTTAAATCCATGTTCCTCGGACAGCTAGGGCGTTTTTTTGGTGTCGAGTCAACGAAGATTGCAGTAACACAATATGCGTCAGCGCAGCTGGCACTAAAAAAACTGGTTAAAATTGCGAAAGGTACTTCTATTAAAGCGTGGTGCACTTCGAAAGTGAGTTATTACCCTCATTGTGCTTGCAGCCACCGGTATTATTTACAATTTACCGGCACTTTAAAAAAAACGTTACTAGACTACTTGGTCACAGTTCCGGCGCCGCTCAAGGAGAATCATGCAAGTCGCATTTTAAAAGAAAGGCAATTTAATTAGCATGGCGCACCTGGGTCTGTGGCGGCCGCCACGGCCATCTTGGCTTCCTTGACCACGTCCATCACGTCTCGCTTCTTAGTGCGGGTACGACCTGGGGATGGTTTAACAGCAAATCAGACAATGGTTCAAACAATAAGTCTATTACTATTATTGTAATAGAATTAAGCTCAAACACGTTTCAACAGTTACAAGTCAAATTCGTATATAACCTGTCAACGTCAAAAAACGATAGTGCAGATAACAGCGAAATGAAATACAGAAAGAAAGAATGCATGTATTAACTCATTCAATCCGAAGTGCGTATTTCCCAAATTTTGGAGGCGTCATCTAACGACTATGCACCTGTTACAGGAGATGGATCGACCATGATAATTCAAGGGTAGTGCCAGATTAGCTTGGCGCCTGTCAGGCGCCAAGCTAATCTGGCACTACCCTTGAATTATCATGGTCGACCCATCTCCTGCTGTAGCGCGTCAGGGTTGAATGGGTTAAGGGATGTATATGATCGTCTTGTTCTTCACCTGCGTATTTTTCTGTGGGCTGGCGATTGGGTGTCTGATCAGTAGGCGGGAGGAGGGGATCTAACTGTTTGTATGTCCAGCGCTGAGTAATCCCCCTTGGTACGTGCACTATTCTACCAGCGCTAGCCTCACCTATCTGGTTTGTGAGAAAGAAAGAACAACAACCCATCATGGAGCCACTGAAACAGCCACAAGTCGGGATCGTCCTCTCAAGACTAATTTAAGGCGCAGATCGAACCATGATGTCACAGTAGTAAAAGGTGGTACGTGGGAGAAATGACAGCCTGGCGCCTGTCTGGTGTCAGCAAAGGTCTTCATTGGGCCGACGTCGGCCGCAGTGGGCCCGCGGCTGTGCGCGGGCCCAATACGGCCGGCGTCGGCCCGAGGACCTTTGTTTACTGGGCAGAGGCGTCAAGCTGTTCTGGTACCTCCCTTGAACTGTCATAGTCGATGCACCTCTTCTCTTCTCAGTGTGCGAGGCTTGAATAGGCTCGTCAGATATGACTGTTCATTTTTGTGTGCATCGGTAAGCGTCTCTGATATAATTATGCGGGGGTGTTAATAGTACCTGAATAAGGCATTTTTGGTACGTCCACTACGCAGGTGGATACGAAAAAAAAAATATTGAATTCTTTCTGCCAAACCACTGGCTTCATTTTTTTTTCATTGAAAAAAAAAATCATTAAACATCATTGGAGTAATTTGACATGCAAGTTAGACATAGCCTTTGGCCGCTAATGCCGCCTTCGACCAGAGGACCTTTTGCTCGCTCAAAGCACATTTACCCCCCTTTGGCTGTCGGCAGCATGTTTGGTCGAGGTGATTCCTGCAGGAATCACCTCGACCAAACATGCTGCCGACAGCCAAAGGGTTAAAGTAGTAAAGTTGTATAAAAACACGTTGAAAGTAGTGCAGTATGGAAGCCTCATCGTGAGTTAACCTACCTGCAGTTTGAGACACTAGCTAGTAATGACGCAAAAGCAGCAGCTGGTTTGTTAACCCACTGACCATCCGTAACGCTTTTTGTCGAGGCGGTCTCTGCAGGAGTAGCCTCAACAAAACTCGCTACCGACAAAGGGTTGATTATTGTTAAAAAGAAAATACTGGGAGAAGTCTATGAGTTTTCTCAGTATTGTTTTGAGATACAAAAAAGCTTACGAGAGAGAGAGAGAGAGAGAGAGAGAGAGAGAGAGAGAGAGAGAGAGAGAGAGAGAGAGAGAGAGAGAGAGAGAGAGAGAGAGAGAGAGAGAGAGAGAGAGAGAGAGAGAGAGAGAGAGAGAGAGAGAGAGAGAGAGAGAGAGAGAGAGAGAGAGACTTTAACGCCTACGGAGGTCAGCTGAAAGACTATAGGATATGAAGGTTATAATGTAATTTGAATTCATACCATCCTCATCGATTATCAAATCTCCTGAAGAACAGGGCAACATGAATAAATCAATATAAGACTATCCACTGTTCATACGTAAGTCTTGACTCATTCAGCCCCGACACACCACAACAAGACATTCACCGAGCATGATAGTTCAAGGGTGGTGCCAGAATAGCTTGGCGCCCACAGGCGACACGCTATTCTGGCACCACTCTTGAACTATCATGCTCGATCTGTCTCTAAAATTGTAAATTGGGGCGGTCCGTGGCGCAGTGGTTAAGGCGCCTGCCACCAATGCCAAAGGTGCGCGGTTCGATACCGGGTTCCGGCGTTGGACTTTTCTCCTCTGGTAAGTGTCACCGTTAATTCGGGCGGACCGTCGGGGGTTCTTTCTCCGGGTACTCCGGTTCTTCCAACCCCCCCCCCCCCACTTTGGTACCGGTCTCAGGCCACTTTACAAATTTCAAATACAAGCGATCAAAAATTCTCTGTAACTTCAGTAGCTGACTGGCCCTTCGTTTGTCTTGTACTGTGTTTGTCTTAAATGGCGTAAATCCGTGTCTGTTTCGTGAGTGTGTGTGTTGGGTTTCAGGCGCGGCGCTTTGAGTCGATTTCCTCAAAATTGAGAAAAAGCGCCTATATAATAAAGGTATTATTATTATTATTATTATTATTATTAATACAGTCCTTCAGAGGGCAACTTCAAAATTTGGGGATTTCTATCCTGGGGTAGAATGTGATAACTCGTTCATTGCCTCAGAAAATGCAAACAGCATTTACTGGAAGAGACAAAGAAAATGCTAGGAATGAAAGGAAAGGAATACAATTCATGTTTCATAACACAACTTACACTCATTTTAGATGTGTTTTTGATGTGTGTGTGTGTGTGTGTGTGTGTGTGTGTGTGTGTGTGTGTGTGTGTGTGTGTGTGTGTGTGTGTGTGTGCATTTACGTGTACGTGTGTGTGTGGTGCCTAAACAACATCGAACTAAGTTCACATTATGTCCCACGACAAATAGCAATAAGAATCGTTATCGTTATGTGTAACCCAAAACTCCAGCTTAAGTTGGAAAATACAAGAAATGCGTTAACGGCATTTGCAAAGATTCAAAGATTTTATCAACACTCTTCCAATCTTTGAATCTTGAACCCAAATCCTCACTCTCCTGATCATCATTTTTGAAAAGCCAAGAATTTGAACATAAGCATTTTGAACAGCTCCATTAAAATTCTGTTTTCTGCCTGATGATAAGGATAGTGAGTATTTTGGAATGCTAATATAACTCATATTAATTTTGAAAAGAAAAGGGGAGACTGCCAGTGCTCATATTTTAGGAAGTTTACAAAGTAAAGTAGGTAAGAGCACTGTCAGGGGAGAGAAGTGTGCATGATCGACCAGTGATCATAGATCCACCGTGGCCAAAGCACAAAAAAAAAAAAAAAAGAAGATAGGAACTGGGGTGCGCTAAGAAAGTGACGGAAAGCAATGCATATTATTTTTTTTTCAATGGCGTAATCTGCGGTTTCCTCTGCAGTGTCACATGTGAGCAATCCCTTGACTGCCGATAAAAAATGAACCCAGCCCAAATGCAAGAGGTATAGATCCTCATGAGCCCCCGCAACTGCGGGGGCTCATGAGGATCTATACCTCTTGCTGACACTATTTTGTATTCACGCGTCGTGGACGACTGGGGATCTCCGGCGTCGAATTAGCAATGGTTTCAAAAACACAATGTACGTTCGCTGGCAGTGAAGGGGTTAATAATAATAATAATAATACTAATACTAATACTAATAATAATAATAATAATAATATTAATAATAATACATGGTATTTATATAGCGCATTTCTCATAATTTATTTATAATATAACTCAATGCTCTCTCTCTCTCTCTCTCTCTCTCACACACACACACACACACACACACACACACACACACACACACACACACACACACACACACACACACACACACACACACACACACGCGCGCGCGCGCGCGCGCGCGGGCACACAAACGGGCACACATATACACGCACACACACGCACACACGCACACATACACACACGCACACACACACACGGTCACAGAGAGAGAGAGAGAGAGAGAGAGAGAGAGAGAGAGAGAGAGAGAGAGAGAGAGAGAGAGAGAGAGAGAGAGAGAGAGAGAGAGAGAGAGAGAGAGAGAGAGAGAGAGAGAGTCTGCAAGGGCTGTGAACGAAAATACCGTAGAAATTACTCAAAAGACTGAGTGAAAAAGTAAGTTTTTAACTTCGCTTTGAACTGCGTAAGGGTGGAGGCATTTCTGAGCTCAGCCGGTAAGGAATTCCAAATTAATGGAACAGTATATCTGAGCGTTCACCGGCAGATTTGAGATGGAACTTTGGAGCTTTGAGAAGTTTCTCTCCTGATGAGCGCAGTGAGCGAGACGGCTGGTAAGTAGACGCCTCCCGCCAACACAGAAAGTTTAACTCATTCAGCCCGACGCACGTATTTCCTAAATTTTGGAGGCCTCATCCAACGACTATGCACCTGTTGCAGGAGATGGATCGACCATGATAATTCAAGGGTAGTGCCGGATTACCTTGGCGCCTGTCGGCGCCAAGGTAATAGGGCACTACCCTTGAATTATCATGGTCGTCCCATCTCCTGCTGTAGTGCGTCAGGGCTGAATGGGTTAAAGAAACACTTTGATGACATTCGTACCCCAGCACGGCGAGGGCCGGGCCGAAGTCGGCCGCATTGGGCCCGCGCTCAAGGACCTTTTGCTTACTGGGGTACAGGCACTGCTGCAGTTTAGAAACATCGAAGCTGACATTACAGTAATTATCCGGAGGATAGTTTTGCCGTATGCTTATTAAGATGATCCGTACAGTTTCACAGGCTATAATTATGCCAGTGACATTTAGAAAACCAAGTGCCTGAAATAGAAAAGAAGCATCTCTGAATTGTATTTCAGGCCTAAACGTTTCGTCACACTTCAACAGCTATCTCATGTTCATACATCTGTTACAAGTATAGACTCTCATTAATTTAAACTACGACACCCGAGTTTCTTACAGTCCAAGCGCTATAGGGAAGTTTTGACATGATTGGTGCATTCAGTTTGGAATTGTCGCCCTGATATTTTGCACAGCGTTACTTTGACATGATTGGTGCATTCAGTTTGGAATTGTCGCCCTGATATTTTGCACAGCGTTAGCACACCGTTCAATGAGCGTTTCCACTCATTCAGCCCGAGTCACGTATTTCCCAAATTTTGGAGGCGTCATCTAATGACTATGCACCAGTTGCCGGAGATGGATCGACCATGATAATTCAAGGGCAGTGCCAGATTAGCTTGGCGCCTGTCGGCGCCAAGCTAAGCTGGCGCTGCCCTTGAATTAACATGGTCGACCCAACTCCTGCTGTAGTACGTCAGGGCTGAATGGGGTAATAACTGGGGCATCAGGGATTCAGGGAAATGTCTTTACTCATTCGCGGCCAGCAGCATCCGTATGCGCGGCTTATGCCGCACATCCGGATGCGGCTGGCCGCCAATGAGTTAATAAATTGTGTTGTAACTGTCATTTCTAAGCGTGTTTCTTTCTCCGTTGGGTTCTCAGCATTTTACACGCTTGGCAGTCACTTGTACTGGTCTGGATTACAAGCAGTACTTTGCTTTACCTGCTTTGGAAATAGCGCTTCTGGGGGTCTACAAATCATGACTGCGCACAATGTATAAAACTAATCGTCATTACGTTTTACTATGAATTCAACAAATAATGGAATACATGGAATGATATAATTGGCAAAATGAGCCACAGTTACGGCGAGATTCAGTGATCCAGATTTGCACGTCCACGTCTTCAAAGATAGAAACAAACTACGTCCGAAGCGTGTGCTTTCACTTTGTTGGTTATTTTCTTGCAATTTACATGCTTTGAAGTTACTGTTCTGTTCTGCGTTTTGCCTTCTCTGTCTGCATGCTGAGGAAACTCTGAAAGACTGACCTGCTGGTACAGTACGATAGAAAAGTTATATACTGACGAGCAAAAGAAATGCGACTTTTTTAAATCACGGGAAACACTTAAGCGATTCCGATGATTTATTTTAAAAAAATGTCGCATTTCTTTTGCTTTTTGGCTCAACCCTTTTCCTGTCGGATGTGCTTTTTATTGTATTGATTTTGACAGGAGTCACCTCGACGAAAAGAGCTGCCGATAGCCAAAAGGTTAACGTCTTTTGGCCAATAAAGAATTTGATTCGAAAGGCGGGTCACTGGGAAGACTTGAACAAATTGTGGTTTCACCCGGGTTCGACTACAGCCCGGCACTCTACCACCGGCAATACCAATCTCCCGCACCATATCCAGCCATTCACCTCCACTGAGACCTCGTAGGGTTTAACCCTTTTCATCCTGATCCTCCCACCCACTGCTTGAGATACTCATTTGACTGATAGTTCAAGGGTGGTGCCAGAATAGCTTGGCACCTAAGGCGCCAAGCTATTCTGGCACCACCCTTGAACTAAGAGAGTCAAGTTTATCTGTCTCCTAATCTGTAATGAAACCTTCATAGGGCAATAAGCAAATTTTACAAAAGTTGATTAGCCTCAGGATGGAATAGGTTAACAAAGGCTTAGAGGACGGTGTTCAGACGTTCAGATGTACATCCGGAACTCCCTAGCACTCTCCTCTATGCCTTTGCACGCTTCTATCTCTCCCGTTGCTTTTTGTGGTCGTCCAGGGAAAAACGAAAACGAACGAAATGATCTGTATCTCTTACCTTTGCTGTCCGTCTCCTTCAGCAGAACGGTGTCTATGCCTTCCATCTTGGGCGGTTTGGAGCCGGATTTCCTCGCGGGGCCCAAACTGACGTCAAACATCTTACCGTACTTTCGCTCAAGCTGCTTCTTCTGATCGGCTTCCGTCAGCGGGTGCGCGTGCGCTGGTTTCCGTTTCCTGCCTCTCGACTCAGACTGCGACCTGTTTTGGGAAGGCCGGAAGGACGCTTTGTCGGTCGTATGCCGGTCTTGGGAAGACTGCCTTTGATCATCGGTCTTGGCATTGCTGTGTGTGGAGGTTTTTGCGTGTGCTGGTGTGTCAGACCCAAACACTCTAGTCGTTGTGATGTAGCGTCCTTTGGAGTCCTTTCTCATAGTGGTTACTTTGCCGGGAGTCGCAGTGTCTGTCTCTTGTTCTTTCTCACTCTCCTTTTTACTGACACCAGCCGGCTGGGGAGCTGCGCCGGACCCTTTCGTGTCTTCGCCTTTAGTTGAACTCGCTGGTGCTGCATGCACAACACTGTGACCGTACACCTTACCGCCAGTGTCTTGCTGTGCCGCCGCATTATTTCCTGTGCTAACACCTTTCTTGGCTTCTTCCTTCTCTTTGCTCCTGTTTTCTGGTTTTATCACAGCGGCCTTACTGTCAGGGTCTGGTTTGTCGTCACGTTTGTTACCCGCTGTTGCTTTAGCAGAAACAGTTCCCTTACCTTGAGAAACAGGCGCATCACTGGGTCCGTTAGCTAGGGGTTTGTTTGAATCACCGCTGTTCTTCGTTGTAGAAGCTGCAGCGTTCTGTGTGGTAGTTGTGGAAATTTGTGTCGTGGCGGGAGGTTTCTGTTGTGTGGTATCTTTCACATTGTCTGATGTGTTGTTTGTTGAAGGTTTGGAAACATTGTCTTTGTTCGTTGTCTTTCCTTTAACAGTAGCACCATCTTTGGATACATCTTTATCTCCACCGTTTGTCAAACTGTCTTTTGTTTTTGTTTCATTTTTGACTTTCTCGTTATCAGTCTTTGCTTTGTTTTTTTCTTTGTCAGCATCAGCTCTGTGCTCTTTGGTGACGGTATTCTGTTTCCCCTGGACGTCCCTACTGGTGTCCGTAGTGTTTTGCTTATCTTTCACATTTTCTGATTTTTTTGTGTCCTTATGTGAAATGTTCTGAACGTTCTTATTTTCACTTTCTTTGGAATCGACAGCTTCAGGCTTAGATGACTCTGTTATTTTCGTTGTGTCCTTGGTGCTCTTGGTCACCGGAGCAGTGCTTGCGGTGCTTTCAGCGGCGCGTGAAATATTATTCTGTTTGGCAGTGTCTTTCCTAACTTTGTTACTGTGAACATTGTTCGATTCTTGTCGGGCGTCTGGCACGGTAGAATGTTTCACATCGGGCTGAGCTACGTGAAAAGGCTTTGAGTTTTTGGCATCTCCTGTGCTCGTGTCTTTCCGAGAACCACCTCTATCGACTTTAGCGCCATTAATGCGCGCGTTGTTTGGAGCACCGTCTTCGTTATCGTTTGAACTAGTGATTTTGGAAGAGTCACTTTTCTCCGGAAAATAACCCGAATCGTCGTCAGAATCCTCTGAGTCTCCCGGCAAGCCGTACAGGTCTCGGTCCTCCCTCTCGTACTCCAGGACGCGGGACGTGACGTACTGAGTGCGGAAGCGGTGAAGTTGTTGCCTGAGGAACTTGCGCCGGACGTACATCAACTGTCGCTGCTGGCGCCGCTTGCTCTCCTCCCGGCGCTGCTGGGCCTTGCGTCTGTCCTCCGCCTGCTGCTTGTCTTCCTTCTGCTGCAGGTTCGTCAACTTTTTGAAGAAATGCTCCTTACGCTGATGGCGGAACGCGTCGCTCCCGTACACGCCCTGCAGATGGATATACATCTTGGCCTCTTTACGCGTGAGGATGTAGTCCTTGTTATGCCGTGACGTGGCGTCGCTCTGTCTGGAGTCGTCTGTCGTGTAGCTGTCCTTGGTGGGCGGCCGTCCTCTCTGTGACTCGGGGCTGGTGTGACGCCCACCCTCACTCAGCGCCTGGTGCTTGGGTAGGCCCGTGTACGCCTTGTACACTTGGTCTGTCGACGTCACGGCCGGCTTGTGCGTCAGCTCCGCCTCGTAACGCCTTTGCGACTTTACCTTCAGGTCAAGGTCGGGAGGTTTGATGGTCAGGCGGTTGTCCCAGGAGGGTTTCCGGTCCGACGTTTTTCTTGCCTTTTGTTCCTGGTCATGGTGGCCGTTGTCGTTGTCGTGAATGCTGGTGATGTCGGTGTCGCCGTTAACGGGGCTTGCTGACTCCGTGTCTCGGCCTTCGTCAGGCATGGTGAATCTGCAATCAGCCAGGTGAGTGAAATGTGATAATTTACAGTGATTATATAGCACAAAATGAAAACTACAGCCAAAGGAGTTGATTGCTCGCACTCTGCCTCTAGGCTGGGAGAAGGAGGAGGAAGAAGATGTTGATAGCAAACACTAAAAGAAATAATGTTGATTTATCCCTTATCATTCGGAATACACCAATGCGTGAAATAAGTTTGACTAAAAACAGTTCAAGGGTAGTGCCAGAATAGCTTGGCGCCTCTAGGCGCCAAGCTATTCTGGCACCACCCTTGAACTAAAGCCATTGGTCTATCTCCTTATCCGTAAGTACTATAATGTAGCTTGCACATATGGCAGTGTACACATTTGACTCAGTATGATATGGGTTATAGGACATTCGGTACACGAACCATCTACACAATTATGCGGCAAGACAGCCTTTCTTACAGTCATACGCGTAACACAGACGCCTTCATCAACCTGAGAAAGGAAAAAAAAAAAAAAAAAAAGGAAACGTTAAACGTTAAACGTTTAGGGCTTAATGTCTTTTGTTCTCACGGAGATGATTTCAAAGACGAGGCACAGAAAACAGGTCTGTACAAATGTTTATCCCCAGCTCCAACCCACGACCTTTTGAACGAAAGTCCAACACTCGACCAACTGAGATAGCCAGCTTCTGTTTCTGCCAGCAAGGGGAAGAGATTTGCTTAACCCATTCAGCCCTGACGCACTAAAGCAGGAGATGTGTCGACCATGATAATTCAAGGGTAGTGCCAGATTAGCGCCAAGTTAATCTGGCACTACCCTTGAATAATCATTGTCGATCTATCTCCTGCAACAGGTGCATAGTCGTTAGATGACGCCTCCAAAATTTGGGAAATACGTGCGTCGGGCTGAATGAGTCAATAGATCGTCCATCTATAGGAAGCATAGATTCTCATGAGCCCCAGCTTCGTGCAGATGTACGGTGTGGATGAGTGTTTGCTTACCTTATATCATGCTTTTCCCTACGCTCATCTTTGCTATTCTTTGATGGCGATTCGGCCTGTGGTGATGTTTGGTTCTTCTTCGCCGTGCTGTTGTTGGGCGGCTTATTCTCCTTGTCCTGAGTCTTGGCGTGGAAAACGCCTCTGCTGTTTCCCCTTGCTCGGCTTTCCCGGGACGCGTCGGGCTGAGATCGGTGAGGGGATGTGGACTTGTTTCGACGCGGGGATTCTGATTGGTCCCTGGTTCTTTCATGTGATCTGAGCGCTTCTTGGCTGCTGTCACGAGGACTTTGTTTTGTATGCTCCGAGCTGGAGGAAATACTAAGTGTCAATATCTTATCACAGCACACTGAAACTACGTTTACCATTCATACGAAATCCAGATACCCTTCCCCCCTCCCTCCCCCCTCCCCCCAAAAAAAAAGGGAAAAAAAAAAGAAAGAAAAGATGGTATCTGTAAAGCGTGTAAAATGCAAAAGAGGAACCCAACAAAAGAAGAAGCACGCTTAAAAAGGACAATTTTCCTGTTAAAACTCTTTCCAAATTAACATACAGACAAGAATACCTTACAATGAACTACTTTTCTTTCATGAAGTTGCGAGACACACCGAAAACGTAATAACTTGTGTTGTAATTGTCTTTTCCCAGCTTGTTTCTTTCTTTGTTGGCATCAGTTGTAACACACGCCAGGATGACATACGCCAGATCAAGCCGGAGTCACTTTGGCGTGCGCCTTACTTGAACCCTCTGACTGTCGGCAGCGTTTTCGTTTTTATCGCGATGATTGCTGCAAGGAACATCACGACAAAAAAACCAAACAACCCCGACAGCCAAAAGGTTAAGTGGTGACCGCAGGTCGATTTGTTGTGGAGTCATTTTGGCGTATTACTCCTCACGCAAAACTTCCGTGCCACAAACAATCCCCTGGTTCACCTGTCATACACAAAAATGATATCAGGTCGATCTAGCGCAGAGGTTGTTTTGGTGTGTTAACCCTTTTAGCCCCAACACCATACAGTAGGAGATTGATTGACCATGATAATTCAAGGGTAGTGCCAGATTAGCTTGGCGCCTTCAGGCGCCAAGCTAATCTGGCACTACCCTTGAACTATCATTGTCAGTCCACCTCCTGCAAACTGGTACATAGTCGTTAACACTTCCAAAATTGAGGAAATGCTCCCATGGTTAAACAAGCAAAATCACACTTGTTGTTTCTCTCAAATCGCTACCGCTGCTCAGCGGTGGCGAGTCGAGGGAGACAACCAGTGTGTGAATACACCTGAAGACGTACCTAGTGCCGACGTCAATGTGATTCTCCGCGCGGATCTGTGCCCAGCTGGAAGCAAACTTGTTCGACCTGCCACACACAAGACAAAATAGTGAAAAACTTGTCTACATCAACATCAATAAATTGGACAGAAGAAACACAACAAATAGCGATTTCAAAAAAAGCGCATGCCGAGTAGTGTAACCTCATCGCTGTCAGTGCAGCTGGACACATATTGTCACGCCTTCAAGCATCAGACACACGTATTTTCAGGGTTCCTAATCGAAAGAGGCCAAGCCGTGCTTTTTTCTTATTTCGGTCCAGTCACCTGGAACGACCTTCCAGCCCATGTCAGACATGCTCCAACTCTGTCTGATTTCAAATCACTGCTCAAGACCTAGCTTTTCTTCTTATGCGTTTAGTTATATGCATTTTCAGTGCGTTAGCAATCTCTGGCAGTAACCGTTCTTGTAAATGTGTGTGTGTGTGTGTGTGTGTGTGTGTGTGTGTGTGTGTGTGTGTGTGTGTGTGTGTGTGTGTATGTGTATGTGTGTGTGTGTGTGTGTGTGTGAACTTTAGTTTTTGTAGCATTTATTGTAGCATTTACCTTCTTGTACTTTTTGTTCTGTGATTTTTGATCTTGTAAAGCACTTAGAGCGACATTCATTTGGAGATTAAGCGTATATAAATGTACATTATTATTATTATTATTATTATTATTATTATTATTAAATTGTTTCCTTGAAATCATTGTAAATTCAACGTCAAAGCGACATGGCAACAAGCTGGTTCCAGCAAGAGGCATAGATCCTCATGAGCAACCGCAACTGCGGGGGCTCATAAGGATCTATGCCTCCTGCAGTTGGGTGGTGTTCATTTTCTTCTCGGCAGTGAACGGGTTAAAGTTCGTTTTTCAATAGGCAGTTAATGGATAAAGTTAGTAACACAATATGTTTTCGGTACATTTAGTGTGTGTGTTCTGAACTTCACTCTGAATCAGACATCGCTATCAGACATCGGTGTTTCAGTTTCTAAGTCGCGTTCTTTTCTTCTTGACAGATTCGATCAGAAAGTGTCAGCAGAAGTTCTTGCTTATGTTACTGATTTGCTATGACTTCAACAGACGTTGTTCTTGTGCGATAGCACTATCCTCCATCAAACGCGCTGCTGTGTTCTCCGTTTCTCTTTCTGTAACCTCTTTCGAATTGGGATACGTATATGATATTTAACTTAACATAAATAATTGGATAAATAATTCAAGGATCTTTATAAAGTACCTGATATGACTGGAGTCCTGGTTTTTGGTACTGATGCCCGCAAACGCTGAAACATGTGGTTTCAATTATTAACTGGTGTAATTGACAATGGGAACGTTTCTGAAAAATAACAACAAACCAACTTGCTTTCAGAAAGAACTGAGGTACACACAATACAATAACCAACTATGGTTTAACTCATAAAGCCCTAACTCGATACGACAGGATGTGGAGCGACCATGATAGTTCAAGGGTGGTGTCGGCATATCTTGGCGACTACAGGCGCCAAGCTATGCCGACACCACTCTTGAACTATTATAGTAAATTTGTCCCCAGAACTGTGACACAGACCTGAGAGGATACATGTATCTCCAGCATTTGATAATTTCGTCCTCAGGGCTTAATTCGTTTAACATATATGGCAAACACTAAGGTTGTTGTATCGGTAAAGAGCGTACATCATTCTGATAGTCCCGTGCAGTCGCACAGAGAGAGAGAGAGAGAGACAGAGAGAGAGAGAGAGAGAGAGAGAGAGAGAGAGAGAGAGAGATGAGAGAGAGAGAGAGAGAGAGAGAGGGGGGGGGGCACCTGCAAATAACTGTCAGTGCTAAGTAAACGAAACCAAAACCCGTTTTCCTAGCTATCATGTGTCAGCTAAAAACAACCTCTGCGGCAGATCCACCTGAGATCATTTTTGTGTATCGGACAAATGATGTGTCAGCTACAATCATCAGTTGGTATTTGTATGTAATATGAATTATTATGCCTTAAGTGGGCGAAGAACGTAATGACCAATAACTATTACATCCTGAGACTGATGTACTCATCCGAGAGGAGCGACTATATATATATATATATACTGGCGTTGCTACCAGTAAAAAATTCTGGAGGCGGCTTCTAGTACATGGGTTGTGTTTGCAATTTCAGGTTACGCCGTATGCCTACCTGAAGACCCCCCCCCCCGCCCCCCCCCCCCCGCCCCCACCCCTCCCCCCCCCCCCTTCGGGCGAAACCGGTCGTAGGCAGCAAAAACTTTAAATCTACTCAGCAGGTCCAATATATGTTTGGGAATATTTTCTAGTATCCCCCCTCGGGGGGAGGTCTCGATATTCTCTAGCGGATGGCGGGGCGCCTGGGGGTAGTCCCTACTGCTTTATGTAGTAGGTGTTCAGTGGAAGGCTCAAAATGATAGGTCTGTCATTCCTTCTCTCCCACTACCCTCTCTTTTCTGGAACTAGTGAGCGATGCAGTCACAAAAAGATCAGCTGATGTCCTGATGACACAATGCAAGCTTACCAGCCTGGAATTCTATGGCATTAGCACATCATTCTCAGAATTGAATGAAATATTTACGTCTCTTGGAGCTAATCTGATTGAGTGCATTTTTTGGCTTTGGGCGACGCTTTTGTTAAAAGTAAAGAATAATTGCACCCACAAATTGAAGGTGTTGCCGTTTCAAACTTAGTCTCTCTTCTTCCACTGCAACATCTAATAAAGCTTTAGGGATGCAATCGGCGCTGTATTGGCGGTGCTACCAGTAAATTCTGGAGGCGGCTTCTAGTACATGCGTTGTGTTTGCAATTTCAGGTTACACCGTATGCCAACCTGAAGATCCCCCCCCCCTTTTTTATTTATTTATTATTATTATTATTTTATTATTATTATTATTATTTTTTTTTTTTTGGGGGGGGGGGGGCCAAACCGGTCGTTGGCGGCAAAAACTTTAAATCTACTCAGCAGGTCCAAATATCTGTTTTTGATTATTTTCTAGCATCCCCTCTCGGGGGGAGGTCTGGATATTCTCCAGCGGATGGCGGGGCGCCTGTGGGTAGTCCCTACTGCTTTATCTAGTTGGTGTTCAGTGGAAGGCTCAAAATGATAGGTCTGTCATTTCTTCTCTCCCACTACCCTCTCTTTTCTGGAACTAGTGAGCGATGCAGTCACAAAAAGGACAGCTGATGTCCTGATGACACAATGCAAGTTTACCAGATATATACCGAATGCGGCCGACGTCCGGCCCGAGGGTCTTTTGCTTGCTGGGACGGTGCAAAACCATGACCTGGCTTTATTTGTTATTTGCGGGCATACCTGTGGTGATGACGTGCGCGTTCTGATTCTGGTCGCCTCCTCCTGCAGTAGGATCCCGGGACCTGGCCATGAGGCTGTTTATTTTGGGGAGAGGCGCACCGCCGTCATTGTTCCCCCCATTCTGGTCTTTGCGGGACGGTGCTGACTTGGCTGGGCGGACACGCTCATGGTCTGAATCGAAGGTTGAAATTAGGGTTAGGGTTAGAACCTGTTGTGACGTCCACCCGAATAAGAGATCACTAGCCATTAAAAGACCACCATTTGGGTAGCTGTAGCCTTTAGGGAACACTTTTTTTGGTCCTTAACTCATTCCAGGCTTGCGACATCCGGATACGCGGCTTTGTGCCGCGTATCCAGATGTCACACGTCTCGAATGGGTTAAGATCTCTAAGACTACTAATTATGCGAAAATGCTGATTCTATTGTAGCCCAAATTATCTTTATTTGCTGTTATCCCTGCCGTTATCTCAATTAATCGCCTTTGAACCATTGACCCAGTGCGTAAAAGACCATCTGGCCGACGTCGGCCCGATTGATTTTTTTTTGCACTGGGGATGTGCATCACTTCATTATAGCCGCTGTATTGTTCTGTTGTTGACGACAGGGCAATTTCACAACCCTGTCGATCTGTCTCCTAATCTGTGATGTAACCTTCACAGGGCGATAAGCACATTTGAAAAAAAGTTCAGCCTCAGGATGTAATGGGTTAACTCATTCGCGGCCAGCCGCATCCGGATGCGCGGCTTATGCCGCGTATCCGAATGCGGCTGGCCGCGAATGAGTTAACTCATTCTACCCCAGACACACCACAGGAAGATAAGGATCGACCATGATAGTTCAAGGGTGATGCCAGAATAGCTTGGCGCCTATGGGCGCCAAGCTATTCTGACATCACCCTTGAACTATCATGGTCGATCTGTGTCCTGCACTGCAATGCAGTCTTCAGAGGACAAGGGCAAAATTTAAGGATTTCGGTGATGGGGTAGAATGAGTTAAGAGAAACGACGCGGCTGTCCTTGCTCTTCAGATCATGGTTCTGGCGTTGGTATATATTTGTCAAAGCCAGTATATTTATTTCTTTTATAAATATATATAGAAAAGCGAGATTTTCATTGTTATTAATGAAAATCTCACTGTTCTAAAAGAATGGACATGCTTGCTTATGCCAGAACTATGATCTGAATAGCAAGGACAGCCGCGTCGTTCATCTTAACTCATTCGCAGCCAACCGCATCTGGATGCGCAGCTTATGCCGCGCATCCGAATGATGCTGGCCGCGAATGAGTTAACCAATTCCATCCCGAGTCTTAACTTTTTCAAACTTGCCTATTGTCCTGTGAAGGTTACATTACAGATTAGGAGACAGTTCGACCATTTTAGTTCAAGGGTAGTGCCAGAATATTCTGGCACTACCCTTGAACCATCACAGTGAATTTTATTTCAAGCAACAGTGTATCAGGATGCAAAGGATTAATCCTTCAAAATAAGATTAATTCATTCATTCATTCATTCATTCATTCATTCATTCATTCATTCATTCGTTCACTCACCAGAACAGTTTGCCGCCTTTATATTAGTAAAGGACCTAAAAAGACATTCTGATTGATAGACAGCTGAGGAGAAAGAAAAATAAAACAAAACAAACAACAACAACAAAAACAAAACAAAAAAACACCAGCAAATGTCACGTACCATTCAGTCTGCGACTGGGCAATGACTGCTGTCGCCTTGCGGGAGAGTTCTCTGCCCGTAGTCTGCTGCCGTAGGCGTCATTGGTGTAGTGCGTCATACGCTCCGGCCCCGCCGCATTCTCTGAAGTCACAAGATGGCCGTTCTGTGTAGGCGCCGGAAACGAGTATGTTTGTCGAACATTTTGGGGTCCGTCTGCTCGCCGGAAATCAGAGTTCACGACCCTGAAACAGACAACATCAACATTGATGTTTTGTTTACTCTCATAAACGAAAGACAACACATGCTATTTTGCTTATTTATTTTTATTTGTTTATTTGTATGCTGACCTGTGACCTTACGGCTTGAAGCACGCAGTACACAGGCATTTGAAAAAATGAAACGCCCTAATACAAACGCCACAAGCAAACGATTGAGGGAAATAACAGAAAAAAAACATATATATATTCACGATCCTGAAACAGACCAGAATGAAATACACTGTTTATTCTCACACATATATATTTTTTCTTTCTAATACGATTTGATCAGCTAACATCGGAATTAGGCTTAACTACTAGTGGTCTTCGCTTGCTGCGGACCGTGACACCTGGCGCTCCACCATTTACAAGGCAGCCGTCTCCTTTGAGGACTCTCGCAGAGCTAACCTTAAGGACAAACGGCTCAGGAGAAAAAACCGAGTTGCCGTAACTCAGAACCCTGACCAGACCTTCCCCTGCAGCCACTGCGGTCGAACCTGCCTGTCCCGGATTGGCCTCCGCAGCCACGAAAATGCCTGCAGACGTGGGCAAGCCCTATAGAATCTTCGTTCGCGAAGTCAAGCCAAGAGAGACTAGAAAGTACAGCGGGCGCACCATGTTTAAGGCCGGTTAATCCTTGCAAAACCAGCGAAGGGCTCAGTTGCATGGGCGACCTTATATCCCGCGCAAGCCGCAACGCAAGGTGCTCCGTTATCGCTAAGCGCCTTGCGTTGCCGCTTGCGCAGGATTTAATGTCGCTCATGCAACGGAGCCAAGGTCTCTAGATGTCGCCCAAATGATTGCTACGTCGTTTCAGAGTGCAGGGACAAGTCAGTCATGCGGATTTACTGCAGTATTGTGCTCTGGTCTCTGTGCCGTAAGGTCAAAGTTGCTGGCCAGATATTGTGTGCTGGTCTGTGATTTTGGACCTTACGGCTGAAGCCGTAAGATCCAAAATCGCAGACCAGCACAACTTTGAAGACAACTTCACGCATGCAAACTCCAAAAAGCGAACCATTACAGAAGAACCAAAACAAGCAGAGACCCTGAGAGTAGCGACGTCAAGTAAAACGGACATACCATAATCCTGATACCTGATGTTCGGGTGCTGATTTCGAGACACGAGGGTGTCTTCTCTCACCGATACTCCTGGCCAAAACTATAGTAAATGGACGAGGCAACATGGCCTAGCAGTAATTTTGACGGTCTTTGTCAGATTTTAGAGCTCGATTTCAAATTCACAGTACTGCAACAAGTGTTGTTGTGACAAATAAGTGAATCAAAGAAATAGGCAGGCAAGCTGCCTAATACACGATACTGAAACTGTTAAAATTAACGACCGCAGCGAGTCGAGAGGAAATAAAGCATTTGAATCCTCCAGTGAACTTATCCATCATGTCTTTGTAGACATGGTCAGTTTTGATATTTAAAAAAAAATGTTAAGAAAATATCTGTTAATCTCCTACAGTAATAATTTAAAAAAAAAAAAAGAACAGTCAATAAAAGCCTAAGAGAAAGCGTGCCGACTGGATGAACACGAGCCAACCAAAGACTACAGGCTTGAATGACCAGCACCGAAATATATCGAGCGACCTGTTCTTAGCAACCACATGCATCTTATGACGAGCGTCTAATGACCCCCTTCACCTTTGAAAGGCAAGTAAAAATACGTCCAGCCATGGGTAAAGACTGTACTCATCCGTCTGCAAGAGGCATAGGTCCTCATGAGTCCTGGCGTATGCGAGGGCTCATGAGGATCTATGCCTCTTGCAGATGGATGGTTTTCCTTGCGGAACAGATAGAGTAATCAATCATTTATTGTTGTCAGTCTCCTTCGAGGCCTGCCTCGTGGGGACGGTTACACATGGAACTAGCGGCCGATATTAATATGTATTGGGAAATTTGGCAGTGTGTCTGTGTAAGGGAGAGGGAGGTGGGGATGGTGTGTGTGTGTGTGCGTGCGGGATGGGTCGCCTTCAGGGATCTGAAATGACCTAACCCCTTCGCTACCGGTGATCACGCCTGAAACCACTACACACTGATCGACTGACATTCGAACCACAACGTGAAAAACAGATCTGAACGGAACCAAAAAAACAGACCTGAAGAACGCAAGAGTAGCAGGAGACGTAAACCGTCACGAGCAACCGCGACTGCTGGCGCTCATGAGGGTTTATGTCTCCTGCAGCTGGGTGGCGTTCGCCTTGTCCGCCAGTTAAGGGGTTAAGCAACTACAGTGATAAATGAAGCTACCGACTGACTCAAAATAACGAAGCACAGAACTTGTTTATTGCGCATGCAGGTCGGACAGCAACATTCTAAAGCAATTAATATAAGGCACCTAAGCATATCCTAATAACACCGCGTTTTGTCACACAAAAAAATGCAATATCATTTACTTATCTGAAATTATTTTTGATCATTTGAACATTCCCTTATGCTGTCCGTTCTAGCCCACCATTATAGGCCGTTTGACATCGGTTTTTGCCCAATAACTCCGCAAAGAAACTTTTGCGCACCACTTTAAGAACAAATATCATTTAGTGCCAATTGAGCTAATAAAAAGGAGATTTTTTGTACTGAACTCCTATGATTTGTCGATTTTATTCTACAGTCGTAAACAATTGGTGAAAAGACAAGAACAAGCCATTTTCAATAACCTAAATAGAGCCCCGGGAGATTTCACTATCGAGGTCAAGCCTGCAGACTTCGATGTATACCTGCGCTGTTTCGGGTTTGAAAACTTGTCCAACTCCCGTGAAAAGGATCTTTCTTATGCTGGTCTTACTATATCTGGGGCACATTGGGATGTAAAACCAGTCATTTAATGAAAAAAATCCGAATGTTAACGACAGCACAGCAAAAGTGACACATTGTTTGCGTTTCAAGTCTTAAAGTTATTTTCCCCAGGATGAAGCATCTCAACACAGTCAGAAAACTGTCTGCAACAGACACTGCTGACAGTATTATGTATGGGTCCTTTGTGCAACTAATTTAGAGCTTTATGATGTAACTACAATGCCAAAAGTCGAAATTCATCGTTTGGAGGGTGTGTTGTTTGTGTACCCGAGAGCGCAGATTATCGTTTGCATTGGCCTCTTTTTGAATATGTGCATATTTACTAGCCTACGTCACAAGGCAGAACCCGATCAATACTGCAGGTCACGAGGTCATCGGTGTGGTGAACACACGTGTCAGTGTACACAATCATGTACTGATGTTCTCCGGCATCCCTTTGACATAATTTTCCACGAGAATGTAAAATAAACCTTCCACACTCGCTATGCTGTCAAAATCACAATGCGGGTTCCGCTTGACCTGCTTACTAGTAACGACCGTGCTGCATCAGTCGTCAGTGCACGGCCGGGGGCGTGGCTTGTTCGATTCGGTCTCCGCGCCAAGCGACTGAGCCAGCATCCACGGTGCCTAATTTGACCTTTGATCCTTTATCCCTCGGAAACACGAAACAGAATAGTGGTATTTATACCCACTTTCTGCACTGCAATTTCACATCTCACACATCGAAGTCTAAGTAACTGAAAGCACCTCTGGAAACGACAAATGCACCATCACAGCAGAAACACTACCTCTGTGAATCGAGGGAATGAGAGCCCGCACAGACAAAAACGTGTCACGACCAGCGATGTGCCGCAATTTTGACACACACCGTAGTTCTCAGATCCTTGCAGCATAAAATCTGATAAGTAGTTCGTAACTTTATGATAAAACAGGTTTAAAAGCGTGTGAAATCAGTAAGAGATAAATTCTACTGAAGATCATGAATTCTGAAAATCACTAGAACTCGCGGAACTATAGGAAGATCGACAAAGACGGTAGATTACTTACTGATTCACATAGCAGGAAAGCGACAAATTCCTGATGGGCGGTCAAGCCAAGCTCTATATTCCCTTGTCCGATGTCAGTTCTACTTAGGGGTATCTTGTCTCTCTTCCTCTTTCTTCTCTTCAATTCCGAGTCTGTCATTGTCCGCGCGAGTTGATGGTACTTTCTTTTCTTCGATGGTTCATCCGCCATCTTGTCTCTGATTGGTTATAATTATGCAGATAACCTATGGTCGTATAGACTAGTTATGACGTCAGCTACCATCGCCTATCAGAAGCAATCTGTTGACGGTGTCCAGTCACAAGATTTCGGTGGTCTCTTTTCGCTTTGAACTAACGAAAGAAAGCATTTGGTGGGACAATAGGGTGGTCATTGTCTAAGTGGGTGTGTGTACTGAATCCCAGTAAAAGCTTGCTGCGAACTGAAGCATTAAAAAAGGTCAGGAGTGCCCCATATCATTCTGAGGCTAAAAGTTTCAAATTTGTACACTGCCATATGCAAGCTACATTATAGTACTTACAGATAAGGATATAGACCAAATGCTTTAGTTCAAGGGTGGTGCCAGAATAGCTTGGCGCCTAGAGGCGCCAAGCTATTCTGGCACTGCCCTTGAACTGTTTTAGTCAAACCTATTTCACACACTGGTGTATTCCGAGTGATAAGGGTTAAAAGTAAATCATATTAGGTCAACTGTCACTGAATGATATTTGTTCTAAGTTTGTAAAAGAGAAAAGTGACTCTTTGCGAAGATGTCAAACGACCTATGCCACCTACTTTCCCTGTTCCCCAGCCCACGCACGCACGCACACACACACACACACACACACACACACACACACACACACACACACACACACACACACACACACACACACACACACACACACACACACACACACACACACAAATCGTGACTCTCTTCAATTTAATCAAGCCAGGTCAGAAAATGGAATCCAACAGACCAATTTCAAACGTCCGTCTTGAAGTTGCGGGGGCTCATGAGGATCTGTGTCTCTTGCTGACCCTACTTCACATTCATTTCCCTAGGACGGCTGGAGCTTTTGGCTGGGACCCATCAAAGATTTCACAACACAATCTTCGATCTCTGGCAGTAAAGGGAGTTTGGTGTATTTGATACTGATGAGAAAGAGTATCTTTGAACAAAGGCAGAAACAAAGATATCATTATGACGCAAATTCCGTCTCACATTTACATTAATTTCCAAAAATTAGTCGGAAATATAGACAAATGTCAACGGTAAACATTTCGGGAGATGATTCTATCCGCACCATCGAATTTCAGTCAGACAGTACAATATAATGAGTAATAGCACAAAATAATTCACCTTTGCTAACCAGGGGCGGATCAGTTACATCCCGGGGGTGGGGGTGGGGGTGGTGGGGGTGGGACCTGCAACCTCAGACAAACGGCACCTACAGGCGATCTTACTTACACTGGCCGAAAAATCGAAAATCGGGAAGGGGCAAGGGTGGTGGTGGTGGTGGGGGAGTGTGGGGGGGGGGGGGGATGAGCAAGAATGTTATTGTGGGTGGGTGGGCGGTTTCAAACTCTTAAAAAGGAACTTTGATATAACATTTGAAAGAATGTTTGCGCCCCCCTCCCTCCCCCAAGATCTGCTCGTGCTAACGATCTTCACTTAAAGGGGCACAACTGAACTTTTTGAAAGCTTCAGTTCGCAAAAAGCTACCCACTTAGACAGTGACCACACTATTGTCCCACCAAATGCTTTTTTTCGTCCGTTCAAAGCGAAAAGAGGCCACCGGAATCTTGTGACTGGACACCGTCAAAAGATTGCTTCCGATAGGCGATGGTAGCTGACGTCATAACTATTCTATACGACCTTAGGTCATCTGCATAATTATAACCAATCAGAGACAAGATGGCGGATGAACCAGCGAAGAAAATAAAGTATCATCGACTCGCGCCGACAATGACAGACTCGGAATTGAAGAGAAGAAAGAGGAAGAGAGACAAGATACCCCTAAGTAAAACTGACATCGGACAAGGGAATATGGACATGTGGGCGGCAAAGTGTCCCTTTCCTGCTGAATCAGTGAGTAATCTACGGTCGATCTTACTATGAGTTCCGCGAGCGCTAGTGATTTTCAGAATTCATGATCTTCAGTAGAATTTATCTATTACTGATTTTGCAAGATTTTAAAACTGTTTTATCATATAGTTGCGAACTAGTTATCACATATTATGCTGCAAAGACTGATCTGAAAACTACGGTGTGTGTCAAAGTTGTACGGCATCGCTGGTCGTAACATGTTTTTGTCCGTGTGCCGCGGGCTCGCATTCACTCGATTCGGAGAGGTAGTGTTCTGCTGCGATGGTGCATTTGTCGTTTCCAATGATGCTTTCAGTTACATAGACTTCGATGCGTGAGATGTGAAATTGACTGCAGTGCAGAAAGTGGGTATAAACTTGATACCAATGTTCTGTTTCAATGATGGAACGCGTTGCGTGTTTCCGAGGGGTAAAGGTTCAAAGTCAAACTAGGCACCGTGGACGCAAGCTCGCCGGCTTTGCGTGTCAAATAAGCCACGCCCTCGGTCGGTGCACGACTACGCAGCACGATCGTTACTAGCAAATACTAGTTCGAGCGGAACCGCATTGTGATTTTGACAGCATAGCGAGCATGGAAGGTTTATTGTACTTTCTCGTGAAAGATTACGTCAAAGGGATGCCGGAAAACATCAGTACACGTGTGTACACTACACCGATGACCTCGTGACCTGCAGTATTGCGATACTCTGCCGATAGGCGGCCGGGTTCTGCCTTGTGACGTAGGCGGCTCATAAATATGCCTATTAACTCAAAAGAAGACCGATGCAGACGATAAATTCGCGACTCGGCTACAAAAACAATACACCCTCCATTGCGGGGCATTGTACTTAACACCATAAAGCGTTAAGATAGTACACAAAGGACCCATACACATACTGTCAGCAGTATCTCTCTTGCAGACCGTTTTCTGGCTGTGTTGAGATGCTTGATCCTGGGGAAAATAACCTTAACAATATTTGAAACGGGTTACAAAGGTCATAAGCCGGATGTAATGTGACGTCAACTGGTTCAGGAGTCTAATCGGGTCATATTTGAAAGTGGACAGTTGACAGAGGATCGCAGTGACGCCACATGATTCTCAAGCTTTGCAGATCTAGATGGAAATATCTGTATGTCAGTCTACAGGAGTGATACAGGAGAGAATCTGATGTTATTTGTCTTTGTCAATCATTTTCCCGCCGCCTTGCTGGATCAGCATGATCTCAACACACCTTACTAATCCTTATTTATTCGGCCCGATTATTCGCCACATATGCAAGGTATTCATGACGACCACCAAACCGCATTGCAGTGCTGGATCATTTTCATGTGTCAGTATCTGCGTTACTACAATAAAACAATACAACGTGCGTTCCAGTACAAATCATTTGTCATACGAAGTAAATGCAAAATAATGTAAAGATGTAAATGGTGCGATGGTCTGCCTACAAGAGGCATAGTTTCTCATGAGCCCCTGCATCCGCAGGGGCTCGTGAAAAACTACGCCTCTTGCAGACAGTAGACACTGGCTGAGGGACGTTTTACATCAGTGATGGCTACCTAGCTACCACTACATGTCCTGTTGGGAATGGGGAAAGGGACGTAACTACTGCCTTTTGTGAGGAACTACGGAGAGGGACATCACAACCTCGCTGTTCCTTTTCACGTTGTTGTTTACCTTGGAGCTGTGCTTAGCAACGCGTCCCCCCATTGAAGTACGCGTATGCTTCATTACAGCGGATTTTTTTTTTTTTTTTCCAATGTCGGTCTCGTGTAAACGCCTTTATGTGTCGCCCAACATTATTAGTCACGACAACGAACTGGGAAAGCTTTCGTGGGTTTCACGGTTAATTTAACCGGGCCTGTGTGTAAATCAATAATTTAACCGGTTTACTGCCGAGACAAATTGAATACACCAGAGTGTAAGAGGCATAGGTCCTCATGAGCCCGCACAATTGCGGGGGCTCACGAGGGTCTATGCCTCTTGCTGACGCCAATTTGGATCTATGTTGCTTGGACGACTGGGGATCATGTCTAACTTACAATGTTCAAGTTACAATGATTTGAAAAAACACAATCTGCGTGAAGAGAATCATGCAATAGACGGATGAATACACATTTTCCTGTCTCAGCCCAATGAGTGTTGTTCACAAGGCGAGAAACACTAAGCTTGTATGTAATCTTGTAAAAGGAGTGTTTCAACTGAATATGCGTCAGTAGAAAGAGAATTATGCCACCTCCTCAGTCCTACCCGCCCAACCGCCCCCCCCCCCCCCCCCTGCAATTTCATACCCGTGTGATCACTGCAGTCTGTGAAATTAGCTTAGCCTATCTCTCTCTTACAAACCCTGTTTTGACGACTGTTGCCTGTTGTGGGGGAGGGGTGCAGTTAAGTTCATCTTACTTGGGGCGGTCCGTGGCGCAGTGGTTAAGGCGCCTGCCACCAATGCCAAAGGTGCGCGGTTCGATACCGGGTTCCGGCGTTGGACTTTTCTCCTCTGGTAAGCGTCAGCGTTAATTCGGGCGGACCGTCGGGGGTTCTTTCTCCGGGTACTCCGGTTCTTCCACCCCCCCCCCCCCCCCACACTTTGGTACCGGTCTCAGGCCACTTTACAAATTTCAAATACAAGCGATCAAAAATCTCTGTAACTTCAGTAGCTGACTGGCCCTTCGTTTGTCTTGTACTGTGTTTGTCTTAAATGGCGTAAATCCGTGTCTGTTTCGTGAGTGTGTGTGTTGGGTTTCAGGCGCGGCGCTTTGAGTCGATTTCCCCCCAAAATTGAGAAAAAGCGCCTATATAATAACGGTATTTATTTATTTATTTATTTATTTAGTACATTTGACGGTCGGGATGTCTCGCTCCAGATACTTCTCAAAATATCTTTGCAACATATAGCACAAGACCAACCAATGTAGGATCGATTGCATCTTCGATTTACGACCTGGCAGATCAGTATTAAACCATGTAACATTAAGGCCGCATTTCCCAAATTTTGGAGGTGTCACCTAACGACTATGTAGCAGTTGCAGAAGATGGATGTACCATGATAATTCAAGGGCAGTGCCAGATTAGATTGGCGCCTGACGGCGCCAAGCTAATCTGGCACTACCCTTGAATTATCATGGCACATCCATCTCCTGCTGTCGTGCGTCGGGGCTGAATGCGTGAAAGATTCACAGCCGACAAAGACTTTGCAACTAGGAGGTATAAGGAGTGTGTACCCGCTGTTGTGATAGTTTAGGGGTAGTGCCAGATTAGCTAGACATATGGGAAGGCGCCAATCTATCTTGCTCTGCCCTTGCGTAATTATGGCCGATCTCTCTCCCGCTCAGGTGTCTCAGTTACCGGGTGAGTGGGTTAATATAATGGTCGCTAGTTACTAGTACAAAAACCGCTCATCTACAAGAGACAAAGATCCTCATGAGCCCACGCGAGCTGCGGGGGACCATGAGGATTCATGCCTTTTGCTGGTTTTAATTTTTTGTTCACCTCTCTCTCACAGTACACAATTTCGCCTTCGAACGGTTCAACGAATTTGTTATAAGACCGTTTCGTGTTTTACTGATTTGAAAGCGCAACGCCGAGCAGCTGATTTTCGATATAGACAACTAACTCATTCAAAGCGCTTCGCATCAATAGCTGCGAAAGTGTCGTATAGTGTTACCGCCGGCAACGCTATACGACACTTTCGCAGCTATTGACGCTGCAGGGCGCCTTGAGAACGATCTAATCACAGGTAATGATTTATAACTTGTGTTCATGTCGTTGTACCATGAAATGAGGAAACTTCTAGACATTTTGAAATCGAGCTCTGAGGAACGGGTGGGACATAGCTCAATTCATGTACCGTCTATAGCGCCATTCTAGAAACTTCTAGACATTTTGAAATCGAGCTCTGAGGAACGGGTGGGACATAGCTCAATTCATGTACCGTCTATAGCGCCATTCTAAACACTTTGGCTGTAGGTATCGGTATATAACTTAGGTTGGTTGGTTAGTTCGGGTTTTAAAGTCCACAGCACCGAGGTGATCATGGACGGCCCTGACGGGCGGGTTATGGGGGACAGGGAAATCTATTGCCTATGGAGTACGACCTGAACACTGATCAACTCAGGCGCACTTCAACTGTGTCACTTTGATTTACCAGGACCTTTCAACGGACATGCTATTGAACAAATCCGTTTTTTGCCCCTGGATTGTGAGTCCATCTACCGGGGCCGGGACGGGATTCGAACTCACGACCCGGCGATTCCCTTCGCTCTCCTGCTCCGACGTTTAACCGCCTGAGCTATTTCGGACTCTATATATAACTTATAAGCAGTACAATGCATGTACAAATCTCGGGTGTTTGACTGACCAGCGAAAGGGCTCTAATACAGCTAGGATATCGTTGAGGTGTTATGATCGATGTTTGTATCTGACGGGGAGTCAAAGAACTGAGCAAATTAATTCGAATTTTAAATTGAAACACACACACACACACACACACACACACACACACACACACACACACACACACACACACACACACACACACACACACACACACTCACGCACACACGCACGCACACACACACACACACACACACACACACACACACACACACACACACACACACACACACACAAATTAAAAAAATTCAACAACAGCAATAAACCAAACAAGCGCTGCACTTGTTCACAAATTCACGAATCGCATTCAGCATTCGCCAGGATAAAAAAAAAAATGAAAGGTCTTGCATTCATTGAACCAACACAATATGTGAGTCCGTGTAGCGGAAATACATTGCTCAAAGATGTTTGTGTGCTTGCTTGCTTGCGTGTGTGTGTGTGTGTGTGTGTGTGTGTGTGGGGGGGGGGGGGGCGTGAGTGTAGGGTTGGGGGGGGGGGGGGTGGGGAGGCACCAGAATTATACCTAAAATTCAACTCAAGTTTTGAATAGTTTGTTTTCAGTATTTCTATTTAAGAGGTTCTACGATAGCAAACAGGAGACTCTAACGCGTATCATTAGCACTATCTGGTCTAAACAGTTTTTTTAAAAAAAAAAAGTTTATTGATTTATTTTATAGTTTTAGCACGTAGAAAGGCACATACGTTTACATTAGAACAACTCAGAACTAAATACCGCAATAATCCCCATTCTCATCAGCCTTCACTCATTCAACCCGACGCACGTATTTCCCAAAATTTGGAGGCCTCATCTAACAACTATGCACCTGTTGCAGGAGATGTATCGACCATGATAATTCAAGGGTAGTGCCATATTAGCTTGGCGCCGACAGGCGCCTAGCTAATCTGGCACTACCTTTGAATTATCATGGCCGACCCACCTCCTGCTGTAGTGCGTCAGGGCTGAATGGGTTAATCCGTTCACTGTCGAGAAAAGTTGAACACCACCCAACTTCAAGAGGTATAGATCTATGCCTCTTGCTGAAACCACTTTGTCTCCACGTTCCTTGGACGACTCAGAGGATCTTTTGCGTTGACCTAACATAGGTTTAAAAAATACAGTCTTCGTCCAGTAGCAGGGAAGGCTGCAATATTTCCTTGTATTTTTCTAACAAATATTCGTAGAGACTTACCACGTAGGTAGACGGGCGTAACGCACATGTATCGTAGGCAGTGTCATCATAAACAATACTTATGTCCACGCATCTGAAACGATACCCTTATACACCGCTCCGAGAACTTTGAAGAACAGGCTGACAAGCACGTCTACTGCAATATGTCCGAGAACACGCGAATACGTATGTTCATACAAGGACTTTGATGTAGCTGTGCAAAGACCGTGCATTCTCCAATTTCTAACGAAAGTCAGTCACTCCCTCTGCAATAGGCATAGATCCTCATGAGCCCCCGCAGCCTGCGCGGGCTCATGGGGATCTATGCCTATTGATTAATGAGCGGGTATTCAATCTACCCTACTCTACCCCACCCTACCCCACCCCGGCCCAACCCAACCCATGACCAAAGTTTTAAACAGAGACCAGCAACGCGTCTTTTGTGACTCTCACGTTTGCTGCCGGTACAAAATGAAAGGCAGGTCTGCGCAAAATACCAGAAAGACCGACACTGGCGTCACCAAAGAGTCCCTTTAAGTTAACTCATTCCGTGCCGACACACTCCGACTAGAGATCAATCGATCATGAACGGCCAAAATAGCTTGGCGCCCGGAGTCGAATATTTCAGTTCAAGCTTGGTGCCAGAATAGCTTGGCGCCTCAGGCGCCAAGCTATTCTGGCACCGCCCTTGAACTATCAAGCTCTGTAATGTAGTTTTCAGAGGACAACTCCCAAAATTTAGACCAGAAGGTTCAATGTGTTAAGCTTTAATGCGGTGACTACCACCTCCCACCCGGCCTCTTTCATCCACCCCTTCTGTCCACTCGCGTTCTGCAGTCGGGCTGTGTTATACAACGCAGTGTGAAAGGGTCCTAAACAAAACAACCCCAAGATTTGCAATTAAACGCCGTTAACTCATTCTACCCCAACACCAAAATCCTTAAATTTTGCCCCTGTCCTCTCAAGACTGCATTGCAGTGCAGGACACAGATCGACCATGATATTTCAAGGGCGCCAAGCTATTCTGGCATCACCCTTGAACTATCATGGTGGATCCTTATCCTGCTGTGGTGTGTCTGGGGTAGAATGAGTTAAGTAACTTACTCAGACGCACACATCAGTATTTCTCCCCCGTTTCCCCACCCGCACCGGAGTAATTATAATGAAAAAGACCTACACACACCGCACCCTAACTTTTCTTCAAACCCTATACGTTAGACATGTAGCCGCTACTTATCTTCATTGGCAGAAGGAATGGCAGCATTCTAGTTCAAGGGTGGTGGCCACATTCCTTCTGCCAATGAAGATAAGTAGCGGCTAATCTCTCTGTTTGTTTGTTTGTCTATTTTGACAAAGGGTATTTACCCGAAATATTAATAAATTGTGTTGTACCCGTCTTTTCTAAGCGTGTTTCTTTCTCCGTTGGGTACTTCTTTGCATATTACACGCTTGGCAGTCACCTTTTTGGTCTGGATTGTTAGACATGTAGTTAGCAAACACCACCACCACCACGGCAGAATGTCTACCCAGTGGGAGGCTTAACCCATTGCATCCTGAGGCTGAATTTTTAAACTTTGCATATTGTCTTAATGAAGGCTACATTACTGATCAGGAGACAGATCCACCATTCTAGTTCAAGGGTGGTGCCAGACTAGCTTGGCGCCTCAGGCGCCAAGCTATTCTGGCACCACCCTTGAACTATCATAGTCTCATTTATTTCAAGCAGTTGTGTAGCAGGATGAAAAGGGTTAGCCAGAATGACGCTCTGAGACAGGGGTACATACAACTGACGTCGATTTACGGCCAGCAAGACACATACATTCTCATCTGCCCCTGCGACTAAAGAGGCCTGTGGAGGTGTATGTCTTTGGCAGAAGGCAGACGCTGGATGAGGACTGTACCCCACCCCCAACTCCCGTCACCTTCTTCTAACCAAAGCCATGAAAAGATCAGTTGCAAACGGGTGCCTTTCAAGGGAACATGATCAGGAGTCACTTTTCGATGAAGGCTTCTGTTAACGACTTTTTAACACGCTCGTTTTTAAAAAAAAAATTTTTTTTAAATATAAGACCATCGAACGCACTAGGGTGGTGTGGTAGGCTGAAACCCGGATACGGTCAAAGCTAAATTTTAGGCCAGGAGGCGGCACTGATTCTCACGATTCCCTTGCAGCAGCCCGATACAAGGAAAAAGTGTGAGAATCGGTGTCTCTCGGATATTTAAATAAAAAAAAAAATGATCGTGAAAATCTACGATCCTTGCAAATGGGAAGGAAGAAAAAGTAATGAATACGAATAAAATTCCAGTAAGCAAAAGATCCTTAGGCTGACATCGGCCGCAGTGGGCCCTCGCATAGCCGTGCGCGGGCCCACTGCGACCAGCATCGGCCTGAGGATCCTTTGCTTACTGGGATGGAGACGAAACAAATTGACGACAATCTTGCGGCTTGAAGGTGGTCGTAGGAAACTATGCTTCGTGCAGACGGAAGGGTCTCAAGCAAATTAACGTACACTCTTGAAACAGAAAGAAAGTAATGAGAATCTATGTCTTTTGCAGAGATAAAGTAATGGCTATGGAACTGGGGGACAGACGGAGGGGGTGGGGGTGTGGTGGGGTGAGATGGGGCGGAATGGAGGTGGGGATGGGGGGTGGCGGGACAGTAAAATAAAAAAAATATATATATAAAAGGAATAAGATATTAAATTACGAAAAGGTGGTCTTTTTGTGTGGTGAACGTACCCCGATAGATTGCTTTCTTTGCGGGGGAGACATCCGTTTGGTGGCAACGCCATGAAAACACAGCGGTTTTTTTTTTTTTTTTTTTTTTTTAAGCAGACGGAATGACATATATAGCTGTCATTTGATCTAGAAAAGGCGCACAACCAGGCGTCTTATTTTGTCCATTGATATGTGTGTGCTGGTCCTGTGATTTTGGACCTTACAGCTTCAGTCGTAAGGTCCAAAATCACAGGACCAGCACAGTTAAATAAATGTAGATCTATTATCGATGTATTTTTTCCATCGAATTATGCAAATAACACTGTCTCCCTGTCTGTCTCTGGTAACCTTCTAGCAGACTAGACTTGCACTCACATTTCCAGCAAAATAATTGTTATCTAAGAAAGCGCTTACATATATTTAGGATACGCGCTGTATAAATGTTTACTATTATTAAAAAAAAAAAAAAAAAAAGAAAGAAAGAGAGAGAGAGAAAAAGTGATACCAAACCACGATTTTCCATCATTATTTGCGCACTGATCCGTCATTCTGGACTATTACGATCAAGATTGGTAAAGTATAAAATCACAGACATGCACACGTTGCAATCAGATCACAGTAACTGCTGCTATCAAACCTCCAAACGTCACCTCATTCTTTTCTTTTTCTTTGCGATTTTATCATTCATTTGTGATTGTATACATATTATGAATCTATGTCTGGCTAACAATGTCCCTTCAAGAGATTGACCCCTTCACTGTCTGAAAAATGCGATTACGACTCAACTGCAAGAGGAAACAACCTCATGAGGCCCCTGCAGTTGCGGGTTCCTCATGAGGTCCCTTGCCTCTTGCTGACTATTCACATCCGTGTTCCTGGGGTTGATGGGATTATTCAGTATTGAATTTGCCCTGCTTTCGAACGCACAATGCTGCGTTCAACGGCAGTAAAAGAGTCAATCATGTATTTTGACTTGACTTATAATAATAATAATAATAATAATAATAATACCGTTATTATATAGGCGCTTTTTCTCAATTTTGGACGAATCGACTCAAAGCGCCGCGAACTGAAACCCAACACGCACACTCACGTAACAGACACGGATTTACGCCATTTAAGACAAACACAGTACAAGACAGACGAAGGGCCAGTTCAGCTACTGAAGTTACAGAGATTTTTGATCGCTTGTATTTGAAATTTGTAAAGTGGCCTGAAACCGGTACCAAAGTGTGGGGGGTGGGGAGGTGGTGGGGAGGGGTGGGGGGGAGGGGGGAAGGGGGGAGGGCCGTTTAACTCATTCTACTCGGACGCGGACTTCTATGAATCAGCGGGGGGGGGGGGGGGGGGGGGGGGGGGAGGGGGTTTAACTCCTTCTACTCCAACACCGAAATCCCTAAGTTTTGCCATTGTTCTCTGAAGACTGCATTGCAGTGCAGGACACAGATCGACCATGATAGTTCAAGGGTGATGCCAGAATAGCTTGGCGCCCATAGGCGCCAAGCTATTCTGGCATCACCCTTGAACTATCATGTTCGATTCTTATCTTGCTGTGGTGTGTCTGGGGTAGAATGAGTTAATTAACAGCACAACGTCGTGTGTGTAAAAAAATAATTCCTGCCTTCATTGTCACAGTGTGTATTTCATTAATGAATAGAGTTACATATTTAGTCAGTAACACGCTGACTGACTATTAACGTATAAAACAAAAAAACAAACAGATTATTTACGGTAATTCACATAGGCAATACGAGTAAACGGTGTTATGGATCATTAGATATGCGATCAACACTGCTGTTACGGAGGCCTATTATGTGTCTTGAAAACAGTCAGCGTATCTAATGTTTGTTTGCGCTCAGCGGTATGTCTCATTATCTTGTAGAGGTAGGCCTTTAGAACGTACAATACCGGGGTGCTGATCACACCACTGGCGACACTTTACATTCAGTAGGGACGCGGATGTAAATCTTACTCCAGCAAGAGGTATAGAAACTTCATGTGCCCCCGCAATCGCGGGGGGCACATGAAGATCTATGCCTCTTGCATGGTCACGTTCTGGTGCAAGAGTGTATTTTCAGCATTTGTCACGGTGTTATAATATCGCGGCAAGTGTAGATTTTGAACAGGTGTGAATGGCGAAGGAATACGCTATTACTGCGGCAAGTGTAGATTTTGAACAGGTGTGAATGGCGAAGGAATACGCTATTATTATTATTATTTCCTGCTTAACGTCCCTGTTGCATTCCGTGTGATCTGGGAGAAGGAATACGCAATAGCCAACTCATTTAAAAACAAATTAGCAGAGTGCCCTTGCAAAGTAGATGTGTCACACAGTTGCGTATGAATGCACACTGGCCATTGAAATGTTTTTCTCTAGCACCTCAGGTGCAACACTGTGTAAGAAAAACGACGAAACCGGTGAACATTTGAGGTTATGTACACAGTAGATATACACTCGTTGCATCTTTCTAAAAAAAAAAAAAAAAGAAAAAAAAAGAAAGAAAATAAAAAAAGAAAATAAAAAAAAAGAATATATATACACACACACATATATATATATATATATATATATATATATATATATATATATATATATATATATATATTATATATTATATATAATATGTATTATGTTCTATATATGATATATATAACATATCTATATATATACATATATATACATATTGTGTCATATATGAATGTATATATATATATATATATATATATATATATATATATATATATATATATATATATATTGTGTCATCAGGATATCAGCTATATCAGGATACACACACACACACACACACACACACACACATATATATATATATATATATATATATATATATATATGTATATATGTATGTATATATGTTATTATATGTATGTATAGTATATATCTATATATATATATGATACATATATATATAATGTACGTATGTGTTGGGCACGTTCTATAAGCTTTCACTTGACTTGGATTTTAACCACAATTAGCTGCCCGCACAAACCAATACTGCAGAACTAGGTAAGTTAATTGGTTGGCGCTGCACTATTGCGACGCGTTGTCCCCTGGGGAAGGCAGCCCAAACCTCCACCATTGGGACAATACAGTTGTAAAAAGAAAATCTGCAATGTCAATGGCGTGTCAAAAACAATGCATATAAAATACATTTACAAGGGCTAAATATTACAATGTCGGAAACGAAAGAAAGAAAGGAAAGGAAGAAGACAATTAAACAGCAATATTGTTTTTTTTTCTCCTGTAGGCTTCACCCGTCCCGAGGCATTGTCCATTTTAGTGTTGTGTGTGAGTTTGGGTGATTGCGAGTTGCACCTGAGGTGGCGAAACAAATTTTCCTGTACGTGGCAACATGTATTTGGAACAATAAAGTTGATTCATTCATTCATTCATTCATTCATTCATATCTTCAGTGATTTGTGTGCTGGTCTGTGATTTTCGATCTTACGGCTTTCATCCGTAAGGTCCAAAATCACAGACCAGCACATTAATGAGCAAATACCTGATCTGCGCGACAATTCTGTCCAAGACATCTCGCCGTTGGAAGCGTGCTTCCATAAACTCCGCCATGACGAAATCCTGATTTTATGTTTGTTTTTGTACACGAAATACAATACCGCACCCAAAGAACAAATGGTAATAATCTTCAGTATGAAGCACAGCTGTCACGAAAGAACCTAACCAGAACACGATGCTGTTCGGTGTACCGAAATTCATAACAGAATAAAAAACACCACTGCACCATACTAAGCAAGGAACTAGCTCATACTTGGGTCGTCTGATACACACGCTAGAAATTGAGCCTTCTGCACTTTTTGTATCAGACATCGTCTAGTGAATATCGTTGAAGTGACGCTGTAGAATAACACTTCCAGCTTGCTTTTCTGATGTTTTATAATCCGTTGTTCTAAGCTAATCACATGCGTACACCTGTTTGGCCCATAGCCCCCTAGAACATTTTTTTTTTCTTCTGTAGGCTTCAAGGCGCCAAGAATCATTCAAGTGCCTCGCTTCCTGATATCTGAGGGTCTATCCGTTGTTCTGAATATGCAATCAATAGACCACACCTGTCTGTTTCATTGTCACACACGATATGCTTCTATTTTTCTCCCAGCAGATTGTTTCGGTAGGTGTATACAAGTTCCTTGAATCCGTTCAATGTGAGTCAGTGGACGTAGATTGTGTTTTTGAAATCGATCTTAGTTAATTTAGCACCAAAGATCACCGAGGAACGTGGACACAACGTGTTGTCAGCAAGAGGCATAGATCCTCATGAGCCCCCGCAACTGCGGGGGCTCATGAGGATCTATGCCTCTTGCAGTTGGATCGCGTTGTCTGTTTTTTTTTTTGTTTTTGTTTTTTATCGTCGGCAGCGTAGGTGTCACAGACACTTTGACAAAAAAAAAAAAAAAAAAAAAAACCCAAAAAAACAAACAAACAACGTTCCATTCACACATCCTGATATTTGATGATACATTATCATAAGCTAATCAGGGAACTACTGCTATGCTTGAGACACAGTAGGAACAGTTCCGTCTCCACTTCAGGTTTTTTTTCCTCAGTAGGCCTAGTGGTCAGAGCCTATCAAGAGACACTACAATTGTCTGCTGCTATGTGATTAGTGTGCTGGTCTGTGATTTTGGACCTTACGGCTTCCAGCCGTAAGGTTCAAAATCACAGACCAGCACACACTAAACGCCGCGTACAACAACAAAAAATCGTATCAACTGTGTGAACTTTGCTGATTCAAACACTGATTCTCATAGATCCTTGGTGATCCAAATTGCAGGTCTACAGTGACCCAAATACGACGGTCTACATTATTATAATGTATTTGATAAACCGGATAGCTTCCTAGCCTTCTGCGAAGCCTGCCTAGAGCCACTGCCAGACATACCTGCACGCACATGGATACTGATCAAAGTAACAAATCGAATTGTAATGTTTATGAGCCATACAAAAGCCTGCATTCCGTAACGGCATGTAATTCGAGCCTGGCTCGCTCCGCCCTATCATAACATGTCTCTCATCAACCCTGACACATCGGTCGCTAACTGTGGTTAACTCATTCAGCCCGGCGCACGTATTTCCCGAATTTGGGAGGCGTCATATAACGACTGTGCACCAGTTTCAGGAGATGGATCGAACCATGATAATTCAAGGGTAGTGCCAGATTAGCTTGGCGCCGACAGGCGCCAAGCTAATCTGGCACTACCCCTGAATTATCATGGTTGATCCATCTCCTGCTGTAGTGCGTCAGGGCTGAATGGGTTAAAACACTTCTACCCAACTGGGCATTAAGGAACAAATGAAAATCCATCTACAAGATTATTAGATCCTCGGGAGCAACCGTTGCTCGCAGCTGGTTCCAGCAAATCCCAGTTAGGCTGGCTGCAACTGCCGAGACTATTCAGTGTCCTCATGAGGACATGTTGCTTTCAACTGGGCTCCGGCAGACGACATATTTATCTTCAAGAGACATAGATCCTCGTGAGTCGCTGCAGATTGCGGGGGCTCACGAGGATCTGTGCCTCTTGCTGGCGGCCCGAAGATCACGAACCTCTATCCTTCTTGCAGCCCCAAAACACCAAGAGCGTCTGTTTCTTGCCACCAGAAACATTATGCGCATTATGCGCGTCAACATGTCTGTGCTTCTTGGAGCTCAAACATCCGCATCAGCGTCTATGCTTCGTGCAGACCAAAACATCAAGAGCGTATGTGTTTCATGGCAGCCAAAATCATAATGTTAACCCATTCAGCCCTGACGCACTACAGCAGGAGATGGGTCGACCATGATAATTCAAGGGCAGTGCCAGATTAGCTTGGCGCCTGTCGGCGCCAAGCTAATCTGGCACTGCCCTTGAATTATCATGGTCGATCCATCTCCTGCAACTGGTGCATAGTCATTAGATGACGCCTCCAAAATTTGGGAAATACGGCCGTCGGGCTGAATGAGTTAAGGACATTTTGCTATCGTAATTTAAACCTATGTTAATTCCTAACCAGAGGAGGTACGGTGTACCGCTGCAAGATGGACTGGTGTACCAGGGATTAGGCTGTTGGAAACCACATCAAATGAATCGAAGAGTGAAACAGAACGTTACAAGCACGGAGCAAGGGCGTTTATTTCAGTTTTGAGTGTATGTATTGTCTTCGTGCCAAGAATACATTGAACCGTTCGGTCGTTTAAAGGCAGTTACATAACGTACATAACGTCGGGCTCGTTTGCCTGATGAACTCATTCAACTCCGACACGCCACGGCAAGACATGGATCGAGCGTGATAGTTCAAGGGTCGTGCCAGAATTGGCGCCCATAGGCTATCACGCTCGATCTATTTCCAGAAGTGTAGTACAGTCTTCAGGGGGTAACTTCAAAATTTGCGGACTTCAGTCCTGGAGCAGAATGGGTTAACCCCTCGACTGTTACCCTCTGACGATACCTGAGAAGACGTGTAACTACGCGGTTTTTTTCCCCGCCGCCTCGCGGTATCGACAGTAGAGGTTAAGGTACTACTACTACATTTACTACTACAATATCGACTGCAACCCCTTCCCCCCTTTTGGTAGGTTCTCTTTTAGGGTGCATGGAAATTTAGCTCTAGGTGGTGGCATGGAATGTATGCCCCTGCAGACACCACAGTAAAATGTGGTTGTCATTGCAGGTAGGCAGAAATTCCTGCCTACTCCAGTATCGCCGATGGAGTGCTGAAGAGGTCGCCAAGACCGAAACAGCTGTCCACACCGGCTAAATATCTGGACCCCCCTTGGGGGGACCTAGATTTAAATTTCCATGCACTGAGTGGCTGGAACAGTGGGATATGTGATACGCCCCCCTTCGGGGGGGGGGGGGGGGCTTCCATATGCATTGTTTTCAGCCACTTTTTTAGCGCCCCCTCTCTTTCCTATCTCTTTTTTTTTGTGTGCTTTGGCCACAGTAGATCTATGATCACTGGTCGATCATGCACACTTCTCTCCCCTGACAGTGCTATTATCTACTTTACTTTGTAACCTTCCTAAAATATTAGCACTGGCAGTCTCCCCTTTTCTTTTCATTTACCGCATATTAGCTTATTAGCTATCGGAAACGTTGCTATCTGCCTGGGATACGAAGGAGACCGACAAGAGGCATATATATATATATATATATATATATATATATATATATATATATATATATATATATATATATATATATAATATATATATATATATATATATATATATATTATATATATATATATATATATATATATATATATATATATTGTCATAAGTCTCCTCAGTGTTACGGGTGCCCATGAAGATCTACCCCTCTTACCTCTGGGCGTTGGTCGTTGTGTTTTAGCAGTGAAGGGTTTAGTGGCTGTCTGAGCAACGTTTCTTGTCCATCTGATTCTTAACAAACATCACGTGGACCGAACCAACCCAACCCGGATACACATCTACGGGATAGAGCGAACATGATAGTTCAAGGGTGGTGCCAGATTTGCTTGGCGCCCAGGCGGGGCGCCAAGCAAATCTGGCACCACCCATGGGCATTCATGTTCGATCCGGCTGTCTCCAAAGATAACAGCGTAAAGAGAACAACTCCAAAACTTAGGGATTTTCTATATTACCGCTCGCTGTGGTAAAGTGGTTGAACAACTATTGGTCAGGTTATGCCACAATGGACTTTTATTTACTGTTAAAGGGATCCTCACAGGTCACGGTGTTCAGATTTTAATGACCCAATCGCGCGCTAGCGCCGTAATCTTGATCTTGAGCGGCGCAACACGCGCGTTTCTGTGCTGTGAACTGAGCGAACTTAATAGACTAACTCTAGGCACTTTCCCAAGCATTATAAGTAATGCAATGCTGCGTTTTGTGATCAATGAAACGAGTATCTGTCTCAAATACTAAAAAGTGCAAGTTTTATTTCTGAATTGTAATCTATATAATTACAACCATACGAAAGTTTAACTCATTCGCGGCATAAGCCGCGCATCCGGATGCGGCTGGCCGCGAATGAGTTAATGTCGCAAAGCATTATAATGTTATAATAATTCTAACCCGCCGCCATCAGCATTTATGCCTTCACTTTCCGCACCAGAATAAAACAATACCACCTTGACTGAGATGGCCGCAGTAGATCGTCGAGATCTGCTCAGCGTGAACGCTAATAATTAACTAACCAGAATGAACTAATTGAAACCATGACACTGACAAAAAAAGAACCCAACAGCTTGAACAGGGACATAATTGGACCAGCGAGTGGCACAGACTCACATCAACTGGGGGTGTTCACTGTGCCTCAGTGCCGCCAATGTAGGAGTTCAAAGCCCCATTTTCCTGACAGAGGGTCTTTTGATTCATATTTCGGGAATATTAAGTCGCAAATATGCAGTCTAGGAAATAGAAGACTTCGCCATCCCATAAGACGCAGAGAAAAAGAAAGTTTTATTATTATTAAACTACTAACGACTGAACTCGCCACAAGGTACTCACTACAAAAAGGTACTTATCCCCTATGACACATCAAGGGTGGTGCCAGAATAGCTTGGCGCCTGAAGGCGCCAAGCTATTCTGGCACTACCCTTGAACTATCATGGTCGATATGTCTCCTAGACAGCAACGTAGTCTTGTAGGACGACTCCCAAATTCCGACCTTTGGACTCAATGCGTTCAATACCAACCTGTCGTAAGCGTACCATCCATAGTAGTACGGCGTGCTGGGCGCTTCAGAGCTGCTGCAAGTCGCGCTGGACAGATCTGAACGCAAGGTCTTCGTCGCCGGCCGCCATACAGGCCCACCGTACCACATGATTTTTAGTCCACTGGGTCCCGGTAAAAAATGCTATTCACCACAAAACAGCGGCCATTTCCGAAACACCTCAGTCACAAAGAATTTGCTCCAGGATTGTATTTGCGCACTCTGGTCCTATCACATCAATAGAAGTCAGATCCGAAAGAAAAGGGTATCTTCTGTTGGTCACGTGTCATGTGTAATTGAAACATGTGAAGAAATGCCCTAAACTCCGTGATCTGACCAAATTCAGTTAAGACTTAATAGAAGTCAGGTCGATCCGAAAGAAGACAAAGTCCCCACATGGTTACGGTGTGGCCAAAATATTTTGGTCACTCAGAATGTGCGATGAAATTCTCATACACGCGTGTTTCTTTAAGAAAACGAAACCCCTGTCACGAGGACATTTCGGTCACCCAGAATGTGCGGTAAAATGCGTATGCGGTCTGCTTTGATCAATTCAGCAAAAATCACACTCAAGAGACAACAGACCTCGCTATGGTCACCAAGATTCGCCAGAACATTTCGGTCACATAGAATAAATCCTTACGCTCTGCTCTGAGCGGCTCAGCAAAGGTCACAGCCAAAGGAAACGATTCCTGTTACACATAATGGCCAAAAATCTGCAATTAGTGTGCGGACCGGCCCACAATCGTATGATTTATTGTTGCTAACAGCTGCTTCCAGGGCTACCATAAAATATGGAGAATGCAGTTCATCGATACAGTCGTTCGTGCAGGCCTTGCCATCTGCAACAGGCATAAATGCTCATGAGCCCCTGCAAATTGCAGGGGCTCATGAGAATTTATACCTCTTGCTGGAATAAATCTATCTCATTTACATCTTCGAATTGCGAAAACTCATTCGATTTTGTGCTCGCCTGGATAGACAGAAAAAAACCCAATCCTGTAGAATTTGAACGTTGTTGCACAATCCTGCAGTAGTTGACTATAACAATAATCAATATGCACTTTCAAGGTCGAAAATGCGTGATGACTCAAACTGATAGCCCCCGTACACCCACAGCAAAAACCAGTCCCACTCTATCAGCCGGCCATTTCCCATTCGTCTCAATAGGTGACGTCACCACTGAGAGAAAACAGAACTCAATATCCAGTCGGAAGCATAACTCAATTTTTCTCCCTCAGTTTGAGGATATAAATGAGTTCAATCTCTTATAGAAAGAGGCATAGATTCTCGCGAGCCCCTGCGGCAGCAGGGGCCCGTGAGGATCTATGCCTCTTGCAGGTGGTCTAATGGAGGAAAAAGTGCCTATGTATCGATTACAAAATAAGAAACCAAAGTTTGTATGAACACACTGCTTAGCCCCCTTGGGAATATTCTGTCACGGAAAATGCAAGCAATAAATCTGTGAAAGGGGCCTTTGATTAAACAGAAAACGAGGACCCTTTGGGAGACCACTTTTGTATCACCGAGAAAAGGTGTTTTTTTGCGTAGGCTAGATCAGTCGTGGACTTTAACTGAACCCCCTTTCCTGCCATATTTTGTTCCTGAAATCCTTGGAAATCCTTGTTCATTGCAAGACCAACAGGCATAACAGTTCAAAGAACATGGATACAAATTGGTCTCGGCAAGAGACATAGATCTATGCCTCCTGCAGTTGAAATGTGGTCACTCTTCCTCGGCATTGAAGGGATTAAGAACAGTTTCAAATGGGGCAGGGTGTTAGCCATCAAGTCGCGTGGATTCACATGAGTCCCTGCGGCTGCATGATGTTATGAAAATCTATGCCGCTTGCATATGGAGGGGTGTTGTTGAAGAACTGTGACGAAGCTTCTATTAAAACAAATATTTAAAAACATGTCGCTGAATTTGAACTCCTTCTCTTCCATTAACAACAGTACTACAAGTAACAATACGCACATCGACAGTGGTATCTCGAGAGGACACATGCAAAAGTGTCGAGCCGATCAGGCACTGCCTTTCAGCTGTCGCTTTTGATCTATTGCGATTTGTATGCAGTTCCTAACACATCATTTCAAACTGTGAACAACAGGACTCTGTCAGTAAAACGGGCCCCGTGAAGGGTACCTTTCGCTGACGTCTGGCGAATAACTCATCGATTTTTTTTTTCAATTGCAGACTGAACGCCGTTGATCCTTTGCCCTCGAAGGAACAGGCACAGACGGGAATATAGCTCAAGAGGCATAGATTCTCATGAGCCCCCGTGCCTACGGGGGCTCATGAGGATCTATGCCTCTTAGAGGCGTATTAGGTAAGCAAAAGCTGAAGATGTGTTTATGTGAACAGTAATAGGCCTGCATGATATGCAAACAAGGCAAAAGTAAACTAACGCACAAAGGGCAAAATGGTAAATTGCCCGCAAACTGAAAAGAAAAATGTCAATATGTTAAACTATGAGTGATGGTGAGTTACGAGCCGAAACTTGCTTTTGACAAAAAGTTCGGCTCCGAGGCTCTGCCGAGGAGCCAGAACTGTGTGTTGAAAGCAAGTCGAGGCGCTTAATTCATTGTGCCCGAGGTACGAAATACCCACATTTTGGAGTTATCCTCTGAGGACTGCATTACAATTCAAGAGACAGATCGACCATGATAGTTCAAGGGTGGTGGCAGAATAGCTTGGCGCCTATAGGCGCCAAGCTATTCTGCCACCACCCTTGAACTATCATGGCCGATCTTGCTGTGGTGTGTCGCTGGCAGAATGAGTGAAATAATGACCATTCATGGTTTAAAGTGTTTATCCGACATTCTCACGAGCCCCCCACAATGTTGGGGACTCATGAGGATCTATGCCTCTTGCTGACGCCACTTCAAGATGCATTCATGTTCCTTTGACGGTTGGGGCTTTCTGTCGTTAAATGAACAAAGACTTCGGAAACAGAATCTCAGTAGGAGAAACAATACCATTACTGTAGTCGGTTCTACGTATCGTAAACTGATTTTTTTACTGATTACTACGACCATTGTGTCATTGTGTATCAGTTAGTTAGTTAGTTAGTTAGTTAGTTAGTTAGTTATTGGGGTTTAACGCCGAGCAGGCGACTAAAGCCATCTCACGGCGGGAAGGGTAAAAGTCTATCTGGTCAGCCAGATTTAGAGAAAGGTCTTAAAACAGGATGTAAATACAGTCTAAAAATAATCTTAGCTTAAAAGGTCACACAGGTCAATCGTACATCTCTACAGACCGGAAGGTCATAAAAACAGATTTATTAAGACTACAGAGACTTAAATTTTGTAAAACAAATTGGCTTCCTTCAGAAAGCTGAAGATTTTGTCCGGGGGAACGTCCCGAAACAAAACCTTCAAAGAGTCTGCTGTATAGTGTTTTCGCCTGAGATCGATTATGTCAGCACATGGAGTCAAGAATGCTTCACCAAAAACGGCTCGTCGTAGGCGAAGCACCAGGGTCGTTCCTCCCCTTTCAGTAAGAAGGAGTGTGTATTATAAGTATGGCCAATGTGAAGACGAGCAAGGACAGTCTCCTCACGGCGGCGTGTATCAGTGACTGTGCATCAAACTTGTAATCAGTATCTTTCCTCCATAACCAGGTAGGGAGTAAAGGAAATAAAATCATTGAATGTTGAATCTTTAAATCTTTAGAACGCAAAGTCGTGGCCACCTTACAAAGATTGCTGTCTTTTGCAGGTGTCTGCTTAAATAGAATTGACAGGCCTGCAGACTATCTTGGCAAACACAGAAGCCATCAGCATCATCCTCGACGGGGGCGGGGGGGGGGGGGGGGGGGGGTGGGTGGGAGGGGGGAGGGGAGGGGGACCCTTCTCAAAGTGCTCATGCACTCTTCATTTAATGTATATAAGGCAACCAAATACATATTATTCACAGGCACTAGCGGCAAGATCTTTATCCGTGTGAGTTCGTTTAAATGCGCACTGCTCTGCAATTTTGGACATTGCGGTTGAATGTGTGCTGGTCTGTGACTTTGGACCTTACGGCCTGCGGCCGTACGGTCCAAAGTCACAGACCAGCACACAAATGATCTGCTATGGAATCAGAGACGAATTTTTTTTTGTTGCTGGCGACCCTCTATTATTTCAGATCACAAATAGCAGTCTAATCATAGGTTACGGCAAGCTGCTCCGCACAGCTGTGTTAAAAAAACAAGATGAGATGAACCATAACCCACAAAGTCCCTTCTATATGCGAGCTGCCCTCGCTGTCAAGGGTCTCTACCTTTCGTCTTTGACCTAATTCTGATGTTGAAATGTCTCCTTTTGAAAAAGCCACAGTGAATTTTAAAAGAGGCGCAGTGCATACGCGTCATTGGTTTGTCAAACGTCATTTATCATGAGGTATTTTGGGTTTTTACGTTATTTTATATTTAGCGTGAAATGAGTTTCACTTTCGTTTCAAGACTTGAGAAAATGGTGACAAAACTAGAATTTCACTGTACGATTTCAGTCTTGCTATTTTGTATGAAATCAGGTCGACTTTATCTAGCTACATGATACACTAAGTACACCTGCATGCTCTTCTGAAAGCGCGTCGATGTGTGTGTGTGTGTGTGTGTGTGTGTGTGTGTGTGTGTGTGTGTGTGTGTGTGTGTGTGTGTGTGTGTGTGTGTGTGTGTGTGTGTTGTGTGTGTGTGTGTGCGTGCGTGCGTGCGTGCGTGTGTGTGTGTGTGTGTGTGTGTGTGTGCGTGCGTGCGTGAGCGCGCGCTCCAAACATCTCCAAGAGATGCGAGCATGTGTATATAAGAGAGAGAGAGAGAGAAAGAGGGAGAGAGCGCGCGTCCGAGATAGAGAATTACGTCATATTTAGAGTATTGCGTCAATGTCTGCGTGGTGAGGGAGTTGCTTCTTTTACGTCACAGCCACTGTCTGACTTTCTTCAGAAGTCAAGGTTTTATAACGTTTTAATTTTTCCGAAAGAATTAATTTTTACTAAAGAAGCTGAAAAGATAAAAAGCTGGCTAACGAACTCATCCAATATCTTTTTCCAAACTAGCCATATCCAAACTTTCAAGTAAATATGACAAAAATTACGGACTCTAATCTGGGTCAACCGACTTTCTATAAACTGTCTTTTATGTCTTCAAGGAGACATCCCGTTACAACATGCTCGGAGGCTCTCTTAGCCATCCCTTAGAGAAAATATTTCGCCAAGTTTCAAGCTTGTGAGTATAGCACTATCGGAGATTCTCGTGTTTACATACATGCGATCACATAATTATACGCATATACGGCGCTTCGCGCCAAATATACGTTCAGCAGCGAGGTTGGGGTAACTAGACATGACGTAATTTTTATCTTGTTACTTCAGTTGTTAGAGGATTAGGCCTGGCCGTCTTTGACATCATGCACATGCTATTAAATTCGCCCCACCGCGACCCGTCCTAAAAAGTCCCTTCTATAAATAGAAGGGACTTAAAAGTAAAAAAAAAAAAAAATAAAGACAAGATGAGATGAACCACAACCCACAAAGTCCCTTCTATATGAGAGCTGTCCCCGCTGTCAATGGTCTCTACCTTTTGTATTTGACTTGATTCTGATGTTGAATTATCTCCTATTGAAAAAGTCTCGCAGATCTGTCAATGCGTCAGTGAGTTCTATAAGGGGCGCAGGACATACGCGTCATTGATTTGTCGAACGTCATTTGTCATGACGTAAGTTTTAGTTTTTACGTAATTTTATTTTTTTACGTGATATGAGTTTCACTTTCGCTTCATAGGTTTGAGAAACTGGTGACAAAAAAACTAGAAATTCACGGTACAATTTCAGTCTTGCTATAATTTGTGTGAAAGCAGGTTGACTTTACCTAGCTACATGATATACCATGTACACGGGTCACCTGCATGCTCTTCTGAAAGCGCGTCGAAGTGTGTTTGCGTGTTAGTGCGTGCGTGCGCGCGTGCTCCAAACATCTCCAAGATGCATAGATCCTCATGCGCCTGGAGGGCGCATGAGGATCTATTCCTCCTGGAGATGCGCGCATGTTTGTGTGAGAGAGAGAGAGCGGAGAGCACCGCGCGCGAGAGGGAGAATGAGGTCATATTTAGAGTATTATGTCAGTGTGTGCGTGGTGACGGAGTTGCCTCTTTTACGACACCGCCACTGTCTGACTTTCTCTAGAAGCCAAAGGTTTTTAGTGTTTTAATTCTTTTCTGAAAACAATTAATTTTTACTAAAGAAGTTGAAAGGATAGAAAGCTGGCTAACGAACTCAGCCAATGTCTTTCTCCAAACTAGCTATATGCAAACGTTCAAGTAAATATGACAAAAATTACGGACTCTAATCTGGGTCAACCGACGTCTTATAAACGGTTGTTTATGTCTTCAATCGGACATTCAATTACAATATGCTCGGAGGCCGCTCTCTTAGCCACTCACTAAGATGGTTGGTTAGTTCGGGTTTAACGTCCACAGCACCGAGGTGATCATGGACGGCCCTGACGGGCGGGTTATGGGAGACAGGGAAATCTATTGCCTATGGAGTACGACCTGAACACTGATCAACTCAGGCGCACTCCAACTGTGCCACTTTGATTTACCAGGACCTTTCAACGGACATGCTATTGAACAAATCCGTTTTTTCCCCCTGGATTGTGAGTCCAGCTACCGGGGCCGGGACGGGATTCGAACCCACGACCCGGCGATTCCCTTTGCTCCGACGTTTAACCGCCTGAGCTGTTTCGGACTCTTACTCACTAAGAAAGTATTTCGCCAAGTTTCAAACTTGTGTGTACAGAAATATCGGAGATTCTTTTGTTTACATGCATACGCACACACATACATACGCACATACAAATATACGTTCAGCAGCGAGGTTAGCGTAACTATACATGACGTAATTTTTATATTGTTACTTCAATTGTTAGAGGTTTAGCCTGCCCGCCTTTGACATCATGAACATGCTATTAAATTCGCCGCCCCACCGCCGGCGACCCGTCCTAAAAAGTCCCTCTATAAATAGAAGGGACATAAAAAGCGCCCTACCATTGAATGTAATGAATTACATGTATTATTATCCTATATTGCCGGTACCCAAGGTTCAGTTACAATCCAACAGTGACGACCCCCCCCCCTCCCCCACCCCTCTTTATTGACGAGCAGCAGTATACCGCGGGATATCCCTCTCAACGCGAGCACCGGCTGTATGTCTATGGTCACGGTTGTTTCCCTCGATTTCGTCGCAAACCGCGGTAATGAACCGAATCGAGGGAGGCAACCAGTGCGGTCTCTGGCTCCAGAATGGATTGCGAAAATCCTCAGGAAGACTTGACAAGTGTTTCAGTGTTAGCTCGCGCACTGCTGGTGGTTTTCAGTGGAAGTGCGTGTAAATTCAGCACCGTAAACTTATTATGAGCAAATTAATGTGAAAAGACGAACGTGTGATGGTCTGTGATGTTGGACCTTACGGCCTCAAGCCGTAAGGTCCAAAATCACAGACCATTACACATATTTGTTTTTACAATTAAAGTAGCCTTACCTGCTATTGTATTTCAAGGTCCATTTCTTGTCTGCCTTCATCATATAAAATGTCATTTTTCTTGGCTTTGAATTCTAATATTTCTTCTTGATATTCGTAGTATAGTTTTTTTCACAACAGATACTTTTCAACGAGAAAACTTTTGAAGTGAACCAGATCTTAAAGCCAGTTTAGAACTGAGCCAAGTTTTATACTGAACCATCGAACTGTGTTTAGAACAGTTTTGGTACAGAGCCAGCCCTTGAACTCGGTCGAGTTTTGAACTCTGCCAGTTTGAGTTAATCTCTCTTACATACTGGACAGTCTAATTTTGATAAAAGGCAACGCATGTACGAACGTGCTTCAGAGAAACGTCACCAGTAAGTATTAAAACATTCACCAGCAAGTATAAAAACATCCACCAGTAAGTATAATAACATTTCAGACAACTTTTCATACTACAATTCCGAGTCCAGTTTTCGACACGCCGGGTTGCCAAGAACATGCTGTTAAAGTCCGCACGGAAAAATGGTCAGGGACACTGGTGTCAAAAGTGTAGGTTTCGTGATCAATGGCCATTACTATACGGTGGGCGAGGTGTCTAAACCTCTAGTGTCCAATTTCAGTCCCACGCCTCTTTTTCACTTTCACAGCATAAAATTAGCGTTTCTTTTTCACCATCTGCAAAGCTCTGTATTGAAGTCGAAGACAAATGGATCGACAGGGACAGCTTAAGTGTAGGTCCTGGTTAGATTGGCGCGTTTCCAGGCGCCAACCTAACCAGGCACTACCCTTGAAAAGGCCATTATCATAGTCGAACCACTTCCCACATATGACCCTGAAACGGAAACCCCATTCTATAGAGTGTCAGTCATATTGTCAACGCTCAAACCCGGTGGACAATCGGCCCTCGGACGGACGTCGACCGGCGTTGGCCCACGCATGGTCATGCGCGGGCCAACGCCGGACGATGTCCGCCCGAGGACCGCTCGCTTCTTGGGTAGTGCCCGGTGGGGTAGAAAAGGTGATAGGAAAACAATTTATTGTCGCCTTGACTGCTCTATTTTACTCGTAACAAAGACTGGGCGATAAGTCGAAACCCACAGCCGTAAAAATACGGTGGGATCAATTGGTCACGGCTATGCTGCATTGTCTACAGTATTTTTGGCGCTTGTGAATGTAGAGACTGGCCATGTGTACGCATTCGAACATGAAACATTCAAAACAACCGCAACGAAAGCCGAAACAAACGCTTATGCCAAAAACTCAAACCGCTCATCCTTCCCCCCCCCCCCGCCCCCCTCCCCCCCCCCACCAAAATAAAAAAAGGGGGGGGGGGGGGGGGGGAATAAGTAGGGAAAAGAAACAAATGTAGTAAAACGAAGTAAAGGTAGTGTAGGACAGCAGTCCGTATTGACATGGATATCAAAAGAAAATATATATATTTGACAACAAACGAAAGATAAAAAGCAAACTGAGCTGACAATCCGTACTAGCATCATAAACTGACACCTTCGACGACAAACACAACGTTTGAGGCACACTGGTTGTCTCCCTCGATTCGCTACCGCTCATCAGCGGTAGCGAATCGAGGGAGACAACCAGTGCGTGCTTGAGGTCGTCGATGTTCAAAGCATTAATAACATAGCAACAACAACAACAAAAAGCAATGTAGGTGGTCTGCATGCTAAAATAACCTATCTGCACTCTTCGCACTGCCAAAGGGTAAGGCAATGATTCTAATGGACCCCAGCTGCTTTCAGGGATATATGCATCTTGCCGCGTTTACATCTTCAGACTGAGGAAATCCATCAGGGCTTACGCCAGAGCTGGTGGAACATTCCGGCGGGGCAAAATGACTTCATTAAAAACTGTGACCGGTGTCAAATGTCGTGCCTTTGAGACTTGCCAAAATCGTGTTCTTACTAAAAGTCTTAATGTTGCAACCTGCTAAGAGAAAATAACAAGTTCCATTACTTTCTCATTTTTCAGTGCAAGGTACGACATTATCTGGCGAACACCCGCACGGGACAGCACAAAAAAAAACGTTTCATAATCGTGAGGTTTCGTTTGAGACGAACGACTACCAACAAAGAACGAGAGCGAAATCTGGGCGGACAATCAGCTTGTTCCATAAGCGTAGACAATACTCCAAACATCTCACAAGAGGCATAGATCCTCATGAGCCCTCCGGGCTCATGAGGATCTATTCCTCTTGGGAGTTGTTTGGAGTGTTGTCTGTCCGCCCTGATTTCGCTCTGGTTTGTTATTCAGTGCTAGTCGTCCGTTCCAAACCTCACAAATACGGTCAGTCAAGGCCAGATGGAACACTAGGGTCCTAAGTCGAAGAAGAAGAAAAAGAAAACCTCATTGAATAAGGCTGAAGCCTTTGTGTTCATTAATAACAAGATTTCCCTCTCACGTCCCGGTCTTATTAGGAATGCCTAACAGTATCTTTGCACTTTCAGAATCAAGAGCAAGGACCACGCTATAACAAAATCAAGCTAATCTGGCCTTACCCTTGAATTATCATGGTCGATCCATCGCCTGTTGTAGCGCACTGGTGCTAAATAGGTTAAATACAGTGTCAAATATCGACTTTGATAGCTCGAGATTTTTTCATGTTTTATTTTCGTGGGTCAGTAGTGCCTGACTGTTTTTTTTGTCACCATTAAAGAGCGCTTGGCTAGTCAGGAATACCTGATAATACCATTAACGATCCACCTCATTCGCTGACTTGACGTTAGCAGGAAACGAAAAATGCGAAGAAGAAAAGAAAAAAAGCTTTCACAGTTGTCGGGTGTGATGGGCGAAGGTTTGTCATACCATAACCCCTTTAACTGACAGAGGCCGCGATATATCTTTGAACACTGTGCGGATCGATTTTTCAAGTCTCATAACTGTCCTGGGACACAGATATCGAACAACAACCAAGCAAGAGGCATAGAACTTCATGAGCCCCGAAAATGCGGGGACTCATGAAGTTCTATGCCTCTTGCATTTGAGGTGTATGTGCACTGAGTTCCGGCCCTGAAGGGGTTAAAGAAGACATTGCCACGCGCAGTTTCCAGAGATTAGGAAGAGCAGCTGAAACCGCACACAGTGCTTCTGTGTGGAGGAGGGAGATTTGCAGACTTACGCTTAAACACCGGGCGATTTCCTATGTCTTGAAGAGGCCAGTTTTGTGCCGTCTCCGATCCGGCTAGCTAGATACATAGACCGCCATAGCCCCCCTCCCTCCCACCCCCCTCCCCTCCGGGGCTGCATTGTCTGGTGAGAATCTATGCCTATTGCAAATGGGAGTACAGGTTGCACCATACCTACTGGCACTTCAAAAGACATTACAACGTGACACTGACTCAATACGCTTAGCCAATCATCACCCGTGACCAAACCGCTGTACGTGGGTGCGCTGCCTTAGAGTTAGAGAGTTCAGTGATGTGTACTGGTCTGTGATTTTGGACCTTACGTTCATAAGCCGTAAGGTCCAAAATCACAGACCAGCACACAGCAGTGTAGTGCACGTCAAGTTCAAGGATAACGGGGTATGTCAGTAGACACGCCTACAGTGTGGAAGGCGGGACTACGTCCCCAAAGACCCACTAGGCTGTAGTTTATGCTTGTATCTGACAAAATATAATAATAATAATAATAATAATACATAGCATTTATATGGCTCATTTCTGATATTTATAATATAACTCAATGTGCTATATAAGTCGATGTTGTTCATTTCAAACATCTGCTAGCGGCAAATAGAATGGTACACCTGCAGCTCAGTCTTTGCAGAATTTCGAAAGCCGGCGGGAAATTGTCATAATTTGAAGAAATCGGTGACCTTTTGGTGTGCAAAATTTGATCGATAACGTGTCCAATTCATTGGGACAGATTCTGCTGCAAAACAGCGTCCACACAACACTATCGTGCACTTGTCAACATTCTTGCGGGTTGTGCAAGTAGTATTCTGTGAAATGACTGAATTTTAGTTTCTTTCGAGCTGAAAAGGGTGTCTGATGTTGGGACTACGATGTGCAGGAATGGTCGCGGTTGGGCCGAGATGGCCTACGGTGTAAAGAATGTGGGACTACACTGTGCAAAAATCGCTGCCCCCCAGCCTAAGTTGAACTGTTACACTTATTCATTATGTAGCTGTCTGCTTTTAATGTACAGTAAAATACTGCCAATAAACTAGTTGAAATTCCTTTGAAAGGTCAAATAAAGATACTTGACAGAAAAGAAGTATGATAGAGGCAAACGAAAAGTGTCTGTTATGACAGAATGCATTTTGCTTTGCTAATATACCCCGGCTGGAATGTTGACTATTTTATATGAGGCAGATCAAAACGCACATTTGTGGAAACAACGAACACAACACACGTTACACCCAAGTCATGTCAGCTGCATGCAATGGCATAATTATGTTACTTATGGATGTTCATTGACTAACCCCTACAGTGACTAACTCCTATTTAGGTCCCCCTTGAATTATATAACTTTTTTTTCAAATTTGCACAAAATTTGAGATAACAGAAAGTCAGGCTGAAAACCACGTTATTCAAAATTTGTTGGAAACATTTTTATATAAATCAATATACCTATTGACATACCTATTTCTTGATCTCTTTTACCTTGACCTTTCGAATGGGTCAACCAAACTAATATGCATAGGAAAGTCTTACCGTCAGGCGTCTTTGTACTAACTTTGGGTTTCGGGTTGTAAATAGTATTTGAGGAAAAAGTTTTTTTGTCAAAATATTGCTAGTTTTGACGTATTTCCTGATCCCTTGTGACCCTGACCTTTGAGAGAGGTTACTAAAATTGGTAGGTTTAGAAAGGTCTGGCCTGGGCCAAGTTTGAAGTCTGTGTCTTGAATGGTAAATACCATCATTAAAGTTTACGACGGACAGACGACCTCTGGCCCATTTAATAGACTTACTTTTGCTATTGCACAGGACCAATTTATTCCGGGCAAAATATTTCCACAAAAAGAAGATTAAGAAGAAGAAGAAATACGGTTGGATTTACAAACCTTGGTTGTTTTAGTCGTAAGTAACTATGGTAATATGACTAACAGCTGATGTTAGTCATGTTACCAAAGACACGAAGAGCTGTGGGTATGCTCATTCTGTGTTTTCTAATGGTCACGTTGCAAGCTTCACCTAAAGAAGATGTATATTAAGCTGAACAGCTTGCAAGCTGTGAACAACAAGATATTCTGTATCTTTATTGTGATGTATTGAACCATATGTAAATCGCAACATGCCTGACAAGATGACTGTAGTCGTGTTATGAGACTGTCAGTTGTGTTACGAAACTGTCAGTTGTGTTACGGAAAAATCTTACCTTTTTATTCAGACGTAAATACAATATATTCCCACCATAGTTTGAGGCTTTGAGTCATCTTACATCAGTTCACCATTAAACAAGATGGGATGAACCATGACTCAAAAAGTCCCTTCTATATGAGAGCTGTCCTCACTGTCACGGGTCTCTACCTTTTGTCTTTGACCTGATACTCATGTTGAATATCTCATATTGAACAAGATGAGGATTTATTCTAAAGGTCTACGGTATTGTTTGGAGCTCACATGCGTTTTTCTTTTAGGAACATTCACAGTTGTATATATTTTTAAGCTTATCCTTCTGTCTGGTCCAAACCATCTTATGATCAACACACACGCTGGCACACACAAACATAGACGAACAAACGGTGCTTCCCGCCATTAGTACGATTTGTGGGCTGGAGTAGCGACAGGAATTCTGAATAAAAATAGCACGAGCAGCAAAATGGCGTCAATATAAGTTTGACGTCATGGCATCGCTAGTCTCACGAAGCCGTGTACACAGTGACGAAATTGATGTTTCACGTCACTTATCCGAAAGGCACGCTCTTCCAGGGCTGATTGTTCGTTCCACACAGCCTCTTCCAGGGCTGACTGTTTATGGGGGTATATAGTGGATCTAAAATGTGCAAAAATTAATTATTTATTATTGAAAAAGTTTAAGAGGTACAAAGCTCTCTAACGACTTCCCGGCTTCCAATATCTTTATCCAAACTAACTATATCCGAAATTTCAAGTAAATATGACAAAAATTAAGGACTATAATCTGGGTCAACTGACTTTCTATAAACGGTCATTTCATGTCTTCAATGTGACATGAGTTACAACATGCTCGGAGGCTCTCTTAGCCACCCCTTAAATAAAGTATTTCGCCAAGTTTCAAGCTTGTGCGTACAGCAATCATCTGCAATTCTCGTGTCTACATACACACACGCACATACGGCCTTTCACGCCAAATGTACGTTCAGGAACGAGGTGAGCATAACTAGACATGACGTAATTTTTATCTTGTTACTTCAGTTGTCAGAGGTTTAGGCCTCCCAGCCTTTGACATCATGGACATGCTATACAATTCGCCCCACCGAGACCCATCCTAAAGTGTCCTTTCTATAAACAGAATGGACTTGAAAAAGAGCAGCTGGTCACATCTTGATGCTATTACCGACTTTGTTGTTTTGCAAATACTATAACGTATTTTACATAGTACACATTATTCACCGAAATATCATATTTTTACTTCAAATGTTACTTTTGGTTTTGGCATTTGGCAATGTCATACCTACTACGGTTGCACTGCAAGTACTTCAAGCAAGATATGTTTCCTGTTTTTGTCGTGTGCACAGTGTAGTCCCAAATCTTTCACACTGTTGGCCATTTCTGAACAACCGAGATCGTCTTGCAATGCGTAGTCCCAACATCAAATAAGCTTTTTCAGTTCGAAGGACACTAAAATTCCCTAACCTAACCACTTGTTGTCATTTGTCACAGTACAACCCACAAAAATGTTGACACGTGTATTTAGTGTAGTATAGACGCAGTTAAGCAGCAGAATCTGGTCTGACGAATCCGACACAGGATCGATCAAATTTTGCACACTTAAATTTCGCCGATTTCATCAAATTATGACAGTTTGCGGCCACATTTTAAAAAAATCTCTACAACTAGCTACAGGTGCACCAATCTATTTGCAGCTAGGGGACGCTAAACATAAACAATTGACTTACATTTTGTCTGATCCACGTATAAATTGCAGCCTAGTGGGTCGTACGGGACGTAGTCCTTATCTCCGCTACGTGCACAGGCGTAGTGCTGTCTACATACCCTGGGATAAGTCCGTTTCCTAAATGCTGTAGTCAACGAAACTTGCGCGTGACTGACATCAGTTGTGTGTTCAAGAGTACATTGGTCTGTGATGGAAACAATCAGTAAGTGCCTTTTAGAGAAAAGCACACTTTTCTTTGTATTACAATGAAAATTTTGCTTTCACGATAACGGACATACTGTCAGTTTTGCCGTGAAGGTCGTTACGCACAGTGTTTTGACGTGTCACAGCATTAAGAAAAAAGCCGCTGCTGTCTTTAACCGCATTACTTGATGATGTAGAGGTCACGGAAACACTGTAAATATTCATCCGTTAATTTCTTTAATTTGCATTATTTCGCTCATAGAAGTCTTAGAATAATAGAATTTGAGAAATAAATAACTTAAAAAAAAACAGCTTGAGTAATGTTGTATTGGTTTGCGCTCTAAAATGTTTATTTTAAAATTTTACTGAGTGAAAAAGGTAGGGTTACAGAAAAAATGAAAGGTGTCAGTTTTTCACTGAACAAAAATAATAGCGTTGAAAAAGTCACTGTGACAGCAACAACAGTTAGTTATTTTTTAAGAGAGAGAGAAAGAGAGAGAGAGAGAGAGAGAGAGAGAGAGAGAGAGAGAGAGAGACGGAGAGAACAAGAGAAAAAAAAATTAGCAGAGCGTGGTTTCGATCCACGGACCTCTGGGTTATGGGCCCAGCACGCTTCCACTGCGCCACTCTGCTGTTGCACTTGATTTATCTCTTACCTTTAGCCATTTCTGATGCAACTACCACTAGCAGGCAGCGCGCAAGGGAGCTTATTCTAAAACACCGCTTCTGTAGCAGACGACAGACTCTGAGCATGTACGCACCGATCACACACCCAGCCGTTCCCTCTCCCCTCCCACACATCGATCCTTCACTGATTGGTGCGCTGGTCTGTGACTTTGGATCTTACGGCTGTTAGCTGTAAGGTCCAAAATAAATACCTGTCAATACATTTCAGCACACGGCAACCGTAATGACAAATTATGGGAGTCATACTGAGAAGCGGCGGAGCAACTGGGGCACTGACGGTGAAGCGGTTTGCACTGGGACACTGCTGTTGCTATCAAACATGTCAAGGCGTATTCTGTATCATCAATAGCTGCGAAAGTGTCGCATAGCGTTGCCGCCGGCAACGCTATACAAAAAGAGACATTTCCGCAGCTATTGATGCGAGACGCCTTTACAACACTTCCGCGCAGCTGTTGATACGAGACGCCTTGAATGAGCTAATCTTTTATAAGCGAGTCTGTTTGTGATGTAAGGGAGGCAAGTGCACCATTCAATGGAGCAACGATTATCACAGTGTGAGCGGTTATTCAGTTTTATCTGCAAAGCGCAAAGATCATCATAGTCCTCACGAGCCTTCAATGGCTGTGAGGGTTCATGAGGATCACAGCCTATGCAATTCAAGTTGCTGGCCTCATTTACATCGATAGTGTAGGCTGCACGAAAATAAAACTATGGCCCGTCAAGCTGAATGACAGTGCTACAATTCCGAGATATTAGAAAAGTACTTTAGCATCTTACATCGTCCATATAATACACTACGCCTGCAGCAGTCTCCAGCGCAAGCTCAGAGATCTCCAGAATGAGTGGTGGACCAGACTTGCACAGAGGACCCAGCTTTGTGCTGACAATGGTGACTACAGGGGCTTCTACGAAGCACTGAAAGCAGTGTATGGCCCCAGGCACCTGGTACAAAGTCCCCTGCGAAGCGCGAATGGCCAGGCACTCCTCACAGATAATACCTCCATCTTGAACCGCTGGTCGGAATACTTTCAGAGCCTCTTCAGCGCTGAGCGCACTGTTCAAGAAGCAGTCGTCCTACAAATCCCACACCTCCCAGTAAAGGTTGAATTGGACGAACCGCCCACCGCTGAAGAGACCCTCACAGCCATCCACCAGCTCAAGAGTGGCAAAGCAGCAGGCATTGATGGAATACCGCCAAAGATCTGGAAACATGGAGGCACAGCACTGCACAACAAGCTCCATGACCTCTTTCTCTGCTGCTGGGAGGAAGGAACACTACCAAAAGATCTCCGTGATGCAGTCGTTATCACCCTGTACAAGAACAAAGGCGAGAAGTCTGACTGTTCCAACTATCGGGGAATTACCCTGCTGTCCATTGCTGGGAAAATCCTTGCAAGGCTGCTCCTGAATCGGCTGGTACCTGCCATCGCTGAAGACCAACTCCCAGAGGGCCAGTGTGGCTTCAGAGCAAACAGGGGCACCACCGATATGGTCTTTGTGCTGAGACAGCTACAGGAGAAGTGCCGCGAGCAGAACAAAGGGCTGTACGTAACATTTGTCGACCTAACAAAAGCGTTCGACACTGTGAGCAGGCAAGGCATGTGGCAGATCCTGGAGCGACTTGGCTGTCCCCCAAAGTTCCTCAACATGATTGTCCAGCTGCACGAGGACCAGCAAGGCCAGGTCAGACTTAACAATGATCTCTCAGAACCATTCCCTATTCTCAACGGCGTAAAGCAGGGCTGCGTGCTGGCACCGACCCTCTTCACCATCTTTTTTAGCATGATGTTGAAGCAGGCCACAGTGGACCTCGATGATGACGATGCAGTGTACATCAGGTATCGTCTCGATGGCAGCCTGTTCAACCTCAGACGACTGCAGGCCCACACGAAAACCCTAGACCAACTGATTCGTGAGCTGCTTTTTGCTGATGATGCTGCCCTCGTTGCACACACAGAGAGAGCCCTGCAGCGCATCACGTCTTGCTTCGCAGATGCTGCCCAGCTCTTTGGACTCGAGGTCAGTCTGAAAAAGACAGAGGTCCTCCATCAGCCGGCACCCAAGACAGTGTATCGCCCTCCTCACATCACCATTGGCGAGTCTGAACTAAAGTCAGTGCACCAGTTTACTTACCTTGGCTGCATTATCACGTCGGACGCCAAGCTGGACAAGGAGCTTGACAGCAGGCTGGCAAAAGCGAACAGCGCTTTCGGGCGACTTTTCAAGCGGGTGTGGCACAATCAACAGCTGAAAACAGGCACCAAGATCAGCGTGTACAGAGCTGTGGTCCTCACCACCCTGCTGTATGGTTCCGAGTCCTGGGCCCTCTACCGCAGCCAACTACGACTCCTCGAACGCTTCCACCAGCGCTGCCTGCGTACCATCCTGGGCATTCACTGGAGTGACTATGTCACCAACGTCGAGGTCCTTGAACAGGCTGAAACTGTGAGCATCGAGGCTTTGCTGCTGCGGATACAGCTCCGCTGGGCGGGGCATGTCTCCAGGATGGAGGATCACCGCCTACCAAAGATCACCCTGTTCGGCGAGCTTGCTACTGGACACCGTGACAGAGGGGCACCAAAGAAGAGATACAAAGACTGTCTCAAGAAGTCACTTAGTGCCTGCCAAATCGACCACCACCAGTGGTCTTCGCTTGCTGCGGACCGTGACACCTGGCGCTCCACCATTTACAAGGCAGCTGTCTCCTTTGAGGACTCTCACAGAACTAACCTTAAGGACAAGCGGCTCAGGAGAAAAAACAGAGATGCCGCAGCATGTCGTGAGCAACTCCTATAAAATCTTCGTTCGCGAAGTCAAGCCAAGAGAGAGAATTACAGTCCACTGAGGGCTAACCAGCCAGCTACGTTCAAGCTCAGTTCAGTTCCCTCAAGATGGGATCTCTGCGCTTGGACCGGCGGCCTATTGTGGCTCCACATGACCCAATCAGAATCTAACAGCTAAACAACCAACCAACTAACCATCCAACCAGCTGACCCGCAGCCACAAAGCGGTTTACATAGCATTGCTGAACCTGACATTAACACATTCTGCTCCAGGATCAAAATCCTCAAATTTTGAAGTTGCCCCCTGAAGACTGTATCACACTTCTGGAAACAGATCGAGCGTGATAGTTCAAGGGTTGTTCCAGAATAGAACTATTTTGGCACAACCCTTGAACTATCACGCTCGATCCATGTCTTGCCGTGGCGTGTCGGAGTTGAATGAGTTAAAACATTGGAACACTCAAATGTGTCATTATATCGATCCCGTTACTGTGCTTGCTTTCATCCCTTAATAATAATAATAATAATAATAATAATAATAATAATAATAATAATAATAATACCGTTATTATATAGGCGCTTTTTCTCAATTTTTGGGGCGAGTCGACTCAAAGCGCCGCGAACTGAAACCCAACACGCACACTCACGTAACAGACACGGAATTACGCCATTTAAGACACAGTACAAGACAGACGAAGGGCCAGTTCAGCTACTGAAGTTACAGAGATTTTTGATCGCTTGTATTTGAACTTTGTAAAGTCCCCTGAAACCGGTACCAATGTGTGGGGGGGGTGGGGGGTGGGGGGGGGGGGGTGGAAGAACCGGAGTACCCGGAGAAAAACTGAACCCCCGACGGTCCGCCCGAATTAACGGTGACACTTACCAGAGGAGAAAAGTCCGACGCCGGAACCCGGTATCGAACCTCGCACCTTTGGCATTGGATAAAACAAACTGCAAGAGACATAGATCCTCATGAGCCCCCGCGACGGCGGGGCTCATGAGGATATATGCTTCTTGCTGAGACCAGTTTGTATCCATGTCCATCTGGACGGTTGTGGTTTTTCGTCGTTGCATGAACAAAGATTTCGGAAACAATTATGCGGCGTTCAGTGCAGGAAAGGGTGAACACAGATCTATGAACATACATATTCATGTGTATGCGCGTACGAGCCAAAACCTGGGAACAATCAACCTGCAGAATATTTTCAATGCAATTAGAAACAGGTCAAAAGGTCATCAGTCGTCTTATGACACAGGGATTATACGTTAACATTACGGCGATCGATACTCCTCGGCTGTTGTAACATGGCTAATGAACTGTAATGCCTCAGCCCCTTTATGGTCATACTGCACGAAAACCTTAATAAAAAATAAATTATTTATTTATTTATTTTATGTAGCCAATACACAACCATGTATTTCGAGGTACCTACAAAAAGTCAGAACCGCAACAATGGCCGGTCCAAGGGAGATCAAACGAGATATAACAATAGCGACACGAAACCTAACCGAGATCATAAAAAGTTCCAGGCAGTGGTGGTTTCACAAACAGAACAGTGGTTTCGGTCTGGGCATCGAGCCAAACATTTTGTGTCAGTAAAGAGTAATGTTTGTTTCTGCAAATACAGTTCCGCCTCAGCATTACGAGCATCAGACCATCTCGAAATCGAATATAACGCGGTCAGGCCTGTGTCTCCCCAGTAAGATACCAAATGAACAAGAACCGCGCACGGCCGTGCGCGGGCCAGTTAAAGTTGGAGTCAGCCAGAAGATTTTTGCTTTCTGTATATGTTTAGCACCACATTAACCCCATCACTGCCACTGATCGTATATGATTAGTATTATTATTCAGATATCAGTGCAAATTCAACGTGAAATAGCTGCAGCAGTTCCATGAAAAATGGATATGAAGCGGTGTCAGCATGAGGCGGGGGCTCATGAGGATCTATGCCTCTTGCAGTAGTGCAGTGTTCATTTTTTTCTCGGCATTGAAGGGGTTAACATCCCAGGTTTCGCGAAACAACAAGGCCGACCTGTACAAATCTTTGGGGAGGTAACATCGACAAAGTAAACTGGCAATAACAAATACTGACACAAGAGACACACGGGTGGCATGCCCGAAGTTCATTGGACTACGAGAATATAATTATTGCGTGAATGACGAAGAAACGCCGAAGTCACTCAATTAATTGCATGTAAGCCTAAATGTGCAGAGATGTGATTTTGGACCTCATTTATTGAAGCAGTAGGATCAGAATCACAGAGCAGCACAAGGTGGTTAGATTCTATGTAGCATTCTTTTTGTTTATTCTCTCGAGCCGTAGGATGGCCTTAGCATGCCTGCTCGGCGTTAAACCTCAATAACCAAGTAATTGTGTGTGTGCGCGTGTGTGTGTGTGTGTGTGTGTGTGTGTGTGTGTGTGTGTGTGTGTGTGTGTGTGTGTGCGTGCGCGCGTGCACTATTCCATCTTTTTTAAATCATTTTTTTCCCCTACTAGAGAGGCGCAAGGGGTCCCAGGATGCCATCTGAAATAATTCCCATGCCATTAGTTTTTTTCAAGAGTAAATTACACTTTAATCCCACCTTTTACTCATTCGAGACGTGCCGCCTACGGATACGTGGCTTAATGCCGCGTACCGTATGTTGCACGTCTAGACTGCGTATATTAACTCATTTCATCCTCAGGATGAATTGTCAATTTTTGTAGACATCCTTTGTTGAGGTCCACTTCACAGTTCTGGACACAGATCTACCACGATAGTTCAAGGGTGGTGTCAGAATAGCTTGGCGCCAAGCTATTCTGACACAACCCTTGAACGATTAAGGTCGATGCACATCCTGTCGTACCACGTCAGGGCGTAATGGGTTAATACATTTCTTGATGATTCGCCGGAAGGGGTGGGGGTGGGGGTGGGGTGGGGTGGGGGGGTGGGGAGACGGGAGTGCACAGCTGGGGCACCAAAAACATTGTATCGATGTGTTGCACGTGCAGTACTACCTGTTGTTTTCCTCGATGCGTGGCAGACGGAAGACATCCGACTGACGCGGGATCACGTGAACTCCACCGTGTCGCGGCATTGGTCAGCACGACTTACATAGGAAGCTCCATTTATGGTAGACTTTGTTTCGACGTAAAGCCAAGACAGATGATGCAGCCGTCGATGTGGCCGGCCGATCGCCAGGTCAAAACAGGACAAGGCACTAACGCTAGTAAGTTGTCACACACGCAGAAAATTTCATCTACCTTCCTTGATTCCACCAGACATAATCTAAGTGCCTCTCTCGCATCTTTCCCCCCCTGAAGAATCAAAGACTGAAGAGCCCACAAAACACTTTAAAATTTACGGCTGTTGATTTGTGACTGGGGTAGGTATACAACAAATCGCTTCTGTGCACAAGAGATGCTTCCGATGTTTGTAGGCATATGTCTACGACTGATTCCCGGGCCTGTTCCGTCTAGTCTCAAAAATGCACACAAAAATTAAATCGAGTTGATTGGATCGAATTCAGGTGGTCAGTCATAGTGACAAATCAGCGCTCCAAAAAAACTTCTTTCCTTTTATATCCCAGAGTTCTTGCAGGATCCCATGTCTGCACAGAGTCAAGCGATGTTAGTTTGGTGCAGATAGTACAGACCACCTTTCACATTTCACCATCTTCAAAAATGACCTGTCAAAAAAAAAAAAAAAAGTGACACTCCGGTTAGATCACGAATTTTATTATACTGACAAGCAAAAGAAATGGGACATCATTGGAATCATTGGAAACACGCCAGTGTTTCCGATGATTCCAATGATGCCGCATTTCTTTTGCTCGTCAGTATGCACGATCACTGTCCAGCTGAGGGTTCCGGCGTTATTTTCCTTCCATCGCTCAGACACACACAGTGGCTTAAGGCTGACACTCAATACGTTGTCCTCAGTGACGCGTGTGTGCTTCTCCAATGATTTGTCCGTCCGTCGCTACTGGTCTAATGCCCATAAACCAGCGTGACTCCTCCTAGTCCGTCGCAAGTCCGACCCGTCTTCTCTTTCTTTCTTTATGTCTTTCTGTGTACACACTCAGAGCCAACCAGTAGCGGTCGATCCTATTGTAAGTTATACGTACACTTGTAAGAGTATATGCCTACCTCCGCTGGGGGCAGACCCTTTCCGAATCGGTTACCATTTGTGACGTCCCCCAAAACAGTCGTAAACTGTGGTCCATAGAACTCCCTCAGGCTAAGAATGTACAAGTGGGCGATTTTTTGTGTGTTTTGTTTTGTTTGACAACAGAGGCACATACTTGTCTCATGGCACCTGCGGTTACACGACCTCATGAGAATCTACGTCTCTTGCAGGTAGAACGGATGGCTGGTTAAAGATCTGAAATGCAGCTGTTTTTGTCTGTGCGGTCAACTTCCCAGTGCGCACTGAAAGGCCATCGGGGCGATGTCGGGGGCCGCTGGCCCGCGCACGGCCGTGCGCGGGCCAACGTCGGCCCGATGGCCTTTTTCGCATTGGGTTGATTGTTAATCGCAAGTGGTTGAAGTGACAAACCCTGTCTGAGGCTGTAGTGACTCATATAAATAGCTAAACCTTTTGCCTGTCAGTGGAACGGGGTGACTGAGGGACTGGACTGCTTTGCTTTATATACTAATGATCACAGTTCGTATGATCATGAAACCATTGGCTAACTTATAGACTCCCGTCCCGTCGACGTTAAGTCCTGAGTATAGGTAGCACTTACGACAAATCTGATTCCGACACCTGCGAGAAGAATGCATCGTACACAAATTGCTTTGCACCCCACTGATAACCATCGGGACTAATGGGAGACCACCTAGAATCTCCCGCACCAAATGACATTTATCTGCAAGAGGCATAGATCCTCATGAGTCCCCACAGGATGCGGGGGCTCATGAGGATCTATGCCTCTTGCTGGGCTTCTGTCGTCGATCTCTTTCTGGCAGGGGGTCCTAAAAGTTGCAATGCACGAAGGCACACATGACTATGTCTTACGTTTTCTCCACTGAGCCGTGATTTGCTGTTAGGTAAACAAATGCGAAACTATTCAACCTCTTGACACGCAGGCGATCATGCGTATATACACCACTGAGGCATAGGCTGCTCTCGAGACCACTACCACAACCACCGTCTAAGGATTAGAGCTGATTAAGTGCACTGGCTAGAGACATAAACGATGCTCATAATTATGTTTCTGTGGTCTTTGTCAGGTAGGGGGGCTCCGGCTATGGACGACCAGTAATGTGCTGTAAAATGGGCTAATGCTGTATGCGACGATACGTAGTGTCTTATGATTGCCGTGATAGAAGACACGCTGGCGGGCTAATACTGACTTTCTTTGCAGCGGTCTGTCTCACTTATGGGCTAAAAATACTTATAACTTCAAATAAATTCAGATTCAGCCATGGCTGACTGCTCTAGAGCTATTATGGTTTGTAACCCCGTCTGACGGAGCGGAGAGGGTAAAAGTGTTATGCGGCTTTACGCCGAATAGAAATAAAATCAACCGCAGTTGCCGGATCAAATGAGTTGAATACATTGTCAGCCTCAGCATATCGCGGTACCCGGGAGCCACAAAGTCAGACGGCGTTATTAACACCACAATAACGTTACATACACTTGTGAAGAAAAGTCACTCGGTGAGTAGAATATCCTCGGGCCGATGTCAGCCTTGTGGGAGCGATACATCTGTGCGAGTAAAAGATCAGATACCTGTATACTGGGGCGCGTTATACTTAGGCTGACCTGTACATGTATATTGATAAGGTTATATGGCCACTTTGCACATTGTTCTGGTTCACTGGAATTCCACTTTGACATTCACTGCTGAGATAGAGATCCACGCTAAACATCCAATGCTGTCGTCAAGATCTCGTGGTACCAAGTCGACGATCTGCTCAAACAACTTTTACAACTGGGTAAGAGCGTTATGGGCATTTTATGGCAATGGAGTGCAGTCAGATTGCCTCCTCAGTAGTGTGTAGAGAGGCGTTACTAAGTGATTTGTGATTTATATATAACAGAAAACGAAGACACAAATGCACTGCAGTTTTATAAATTTCATTCTTTTATCATTCTTATTCACAGAGGTTCCGTTAACAAAGTTACTCAAGTACAGAAGTACGGAAGTCCTCTAAGTGTGTGCGTTGTTTCACGGAGTCCAGAAACCTGACCATCGTTCGATTCAACTTACACAGTCTCTACCGTCAGACAAGTTTACACGATAATGTGCGCTAGTCTGAGGGCCGTAAGATTAAAAATAAAAGATCAAGACATAGCCTTTTACTATTTGCCATATTTTTCTTAGTCCACCGTTTAAATCAGTCAATGAACATTTTAGCTGGCCAGAATTTCAAAAAAAGTGCTCTGCACACTTCTTTTTCAGGCCTGACTCAGTCGGCCTCTGCTACAAGAGGCATAAATTCTCATGAGCCCTTGCAGCTGCAAGGGCTCATGAGAATCTTTGCCTCTTGTCGGTATAGACCTGCGGAAAATCTTCGTCAGTTGAAAATAATATTGTTAAGCCGGGCTAAGCGCTTATCTGTTGTTGTTTTTTTGCGACATTTTTTGCGACTAATTTCAATGATCATTACCAGATATATTTTTGTGCTGAAATTAAAGGCGACCGTAGGTGAATGCCTGGTTTGTGGTCTAAAAGACCGCTATGATTAAACTCAGCATCTCCAAGTCCCATGAGAAATCACCCTGTGGTACAAGTAACGGGATCTAGAATGCTGCTGTTAGTATCCGCTGAAAGCGTGATTATAGAGCCGGTGGCTTGAAAGCAGATCACTTATTTCCCAAGGTCTCGTGGCCTTAATGTTTTAGTGGCGGCTGTGGCCGTGGTTAATAGAATCACTGAACCTTTCTCTTTCCACGGTACAATAGTTCTCAGCCTTTTGATGCAGAGTAATTAATTTAATCATCGCCGGGTCGTTGTGGTCTTTTCTGTAGAAAATTTCAAGCAGTTCAGTCTGGATCAGTCACCCCGCCAACATTAATGGTAGCGTTGTAATAAAAGCACACACAGAGTCACCTTTCAAAAAGTGGGACATGCCGAATTTTATGAGTCTTCGTCAAATCTCTCCAGACTATTTACGAGCACAGCCTCTGATAATAATAATAAATAATACCGTTATTATATAGGCGCTTTTTCTCAATTTTGGGGAAATCGACTCAAAGCGCCGCGCCTGAAACCCAACACACACACTCACGAAACAGACACGGATTTAGGCCATTTAAGACAAACACAGTACAAGACAAACGAAGGGCCAGTCAGCTACTGAAGTTACAGAGATTTTTGATCGGTTGTAATTGAAATTTGTAAAGTGGCCTGAGACCGGTACCAAAGTGAGGGGGGGGGGGGGGGGGTGGAAGAACCGGAGTACCCGGAGAAAGAACCCCCGACGGTCCGCCCGAATTAACGGTGACACTTACCAGAGGAGAAAAGTCCAACGCCGGAACCCGGTATCGAACCGCGCACCTTTGGCATTGGTGGCAGGCGCCTTAACCGCTGCGCCACGGACCGCCCCAGATCCAGATATTACAACGACTAAAATCGCACGGATCCCAATTATTCAGCCCTAAAACGTACAGAAGGGGTAGGGGGGAGGGATGTGTGTGGGTGGGTTGATCGACCATGATAGTTCAAGGGTAGTGCCAGAATACCTTAACGCCTGTAGGGAGGGGGGGGGGGGGGAGGGGGGAAACGATCGACCATAATAGTTCAAGGGTAATGCCAGAATAGCTTGGCGCCTGTAGGCATCAAGCTATTCTGGCACTTCCCTTGAACTATCATTGTCGAAATATCACCTGATCACCTCAGTGTAGTCCAAAGAGGCAACTCCGGCCAAATCTGCAGATTTCACGATAAGGCTAAATGTGATATTCACCCATTTCCCTCGCCTTTGTGAAACCGCCGCCAAGTGGTTTTCGCTGTCTGACTACACCTTAAACACTAGAGTCAATATTATATCCTTTGTACGGCTGATTTTTGTACCAAGAAAACCTGCCCTCCTAAATGACAAATCACTTAAATGTACACCGCAAACTTCTTTCCCATGCCCTCGTGTGTCGGTCTGTTCAAACAAACCGCAGATAATCCCTGTCTTCCACCTTGACTTCGTAAAACGGTTTTAAACCCGAGTGTCGTTTTGTTGGAGTGCTCGCCTTTTAAGTTAATCCAGCTTCTCAGCCGGCCGCCATACCATTTCTTCTGCAAGAGACACAGATGCTCATGTGCCCCTGCAGTCTCTCCATGGCACTCGCATATCAGAAACCTGTTTTGAGCGACCACTGTTGGACAGATCACTTGTCATTAAAGACCATTTAGGTAGCTGCAGACACCGAAATGGTGATCTTTAAAGACAGGCGACACGCTTTGCACTTAAAAACGTCTCTTGAGACCACATTTCTTTTTGCAACGGGTCCCACTGTTGAAATCGGTTAGTATGCATTCGCGAAGACGGCCAGTGTGTATTTGATTTCTATCCCTGTGTCCAAACTTGACTTCAGTTTGCATTGACAGGATGATGGAAAAAGCCTCCGAGGGAAGAATGTCAAATGCCAATAATGTGCGCTCACTTGATAAGGTATATCTCCAGGTTCTCTTCTTAGCCCCGTTCAGTGCGGAGAAAATCTGAACACCACCCAATTGCAAGAGGTATAGATCCTCATGAGCCCCCGCAGTGGCGGGGGCTCATGAGGATCTATGCCTCTTGATGACACCACTCTGAATCCACGTTCCTGGGACATCTAGGGTTTCTTGGTCTTGAATTAACGAAGATTGCAGGAACGCATCTGGCACTGAACGGGTTAATGCTTACATCTATACGTGGTTGACTTACATCGCACGTAATCCACACTGATCTTGACACTTGTCCTAATCCACCTGGCACCGCCTGAAAGAAAATTACGGTGTCCACGCCGAAGGTGTTTTCACGTGGCGAAATATCACATTCTTGGGCACTGCAAGACTGATCACCTTTAACGTACTTGACAGTTGCAGATGTGCGTGGGCACTCACAGATTTTATATAAGGTCTCTGACGTAAGGTTTACGCTTCAAGGTGGATTATGCACACCTCTTGACACGTTCTGGATGAAGGTACAGAGTTATTATTGGTGTGCTTTCACCCGCCAAAATATCATGTTTCAGGTTAGACGTCGGCTCTGTGGAGGCAAATGACAGTAAATTCTATTTTTTCGAAAAGCCCGAGTTTCAGCGTATTACAATGAAAATCTAACTTTTCCTTTAAAAAAAAACTGACTTAATGTCTTTTGCCTTCAGAGGACACGCTTCTTCTTACTCTCCTGCGACAGTGTTGTCAAGTACTAGTCTTGCACACTAGTGTCCCTCCCCTTTGGCACCGAAACAGAATTAATGCCTCGTGGTCCACTACTTTTTAAGGAACACAGATACAAATTGGCTTCCGGAAGACGCAGGACTCATTCAGGTCTGTGCAACTTACAGATGACTGGACTGTGTAGGTGTGCATTTTGTCCTTCTACATGCCATGGCACAGATCAGTGAAACACCCGATGACACGTGTGTGGAACGTATCAAATCAAGCCTGCAAGAGGCATAGATCCTCATGAGCCCCCGCGGCACGCGGGGACTCATGAGGATCTATGCCTCTTGCACACGGGCGAAATCTATGAAACAGATGATAATATTAAACCCGCAGGAGGCACAGATCCTCATGGTCCCCCGCAGACTGCGGTGGATTATGAGTAAATATGCCTCTTGTCCGAAGGGTCTGGCTCATGTAGTACATGTACCAACCCTACTCTCTTTGGTTCCACCCCTCCCCTCGTACTTTTTACTCCTCCCGACTTTCATTGTGGGCCGATTTTGAAGACTGATTAACTTGAAAACGAAGCTCGAGTTCATTTAAACCCCGTCCCAGATCAATAGGCTTTAGGCTTTATTGGACTGCCGCGTAGGCCAACGAAACTTACAGGCGGGACCGCATGTAACAAGTCACACAACAGTAATTAAGTTTTCTTTCTTTTTTAACCGATCATATCATGTACAGTGAATGGCGAGTGCATTCAAATTGTACATGAACACGAACGGGAGGTCTATTTGAATTATTCTTCGGTTCAAAATAACAAATGCAGCGCATATATATCAAGTGATTCCTAAATGTTCACTAATTTCTGTTAAAAAAAAAAAAAAAAAAAAAAAAAAAAAAAAAAAAAACAATGCGCAAAATTCAATCGGGCCGACGTCGGCCGCCGTTGCCCCGCGCACGGCCGTGCGCTGGCCAACTGCGGCCGACGTCAGCCCGATGGAATTTTGCACACTGGGAGGCGTTCGTGTGTTATGAGGGCCTCCTTTCGCAGAAATGTGTAGCTGACAACAGGGCACGTTCCTAATTGTTGCCTAACTGTTCACTAATTTTTGTCAGAAATAAACTTGTTTGTAACAAGCGTTTGGGCGTTACGATGGGCCCCATGCCACAGGAATTTCGAACTGACAACAGGGCACATTCCTGTTTCCTAACTGTTCACTAATTTCTATAAGAAAACAGGCGTTCGTGTGTTATGAAGGCCTATAGCTGTCACAGTAATTTCTAGCCGACAACAGTGCACACAAATAAAACAAATCAACTTCAGTAAAACTGAAGAGAAAAAGTATGTAACGTACTGCAAGCATTATTCAGGCCGAGGACGCTAGTTCGCACGTTGTCTTATCTGGTTTTTCAAGGTACAAGTTCCGGTCGAGACACGAGTTGCCACTGTTCGCAGCTTACGCTTCTGAAACTCTGTGTTAATTCCACACCAAAGAACCTCAGTAACCCGTTCAGGACGTATACAAAGTGTGGTGAGCTAGAGGCATAGATCCACATGAGCCCCTGCAACTGCGGCGAGGGCGGGGCATGTCTCCAGGATGGAGGATCATCGCCTACCAAAGATCACCCTGTTCGGCGAGCTTGCTACTGGACACCGTGACAGAGGGGCACCAAAGAAGAGATACAAAGACTGTCTCAAGAAGTCACTTAGTGCCTGCCAAATCGACCACCACCAGTGGTCTTCGCTTGCTGCAGACCGTGACACCTGGCGCTCCACCATTTACAAGGCAGCTGTCTCCTTTGAGGACTCTCGCAGAGCTAGCCTTAAGGACAAGCGGCTCAGGAGAAAAAACAGAGATGCCGCAGCTCAGAACCCTGGCCATACCTTCCCCTGCAGCCACTGCGGTCGAACCTGCCTGTCTCGGATTGGCCTCCGCAGCCACGAACAAGCCTGCAGACGTCGTGGGCAACTCCTATAAAATCTTCGTTCGCGAAGTCAAGCCAAGAGAGAGGGCTTCTCTCCTCAGAAAGTAACTCGTAGCATTTGGTACAGACTGACAATGTCTATTTTAGTGACGGCATTGGCACAACAATAGGTTACACAAATCGAAGACTGAACGTGCCATTACCTCTCCCCCCTCAGGAACCAGATGCCAGTTAGCCTAGCACAATAAACCATATCTTTCTATTAGCCCCCTTCTGCTTGTGCTCATCAACGTCTCTGTATTTTTGCAGATCAATGGACCATAAAATTATTCAGACAACAGTTGATTGGCGGGATCTTAATATTACACACACCCGTGTTTACTCTTGTTTACTTTGATACAAGAGAAAATACCATGGAGGTATCTAAAGAAAAAAAAATGGCGCAGGGACCTTTTGTAGGCGTACACTGTGAGTCAACTTCATTTACTAATAAGAGCGTGTTTGAGCAATGTCATAACTGCAAGAACTATATTAAATTCCTTCGTCCATTCAATAATTCTCAACTATGAAAACGCGTAGGCCAGAGTTGAATGAGCACCGGATTACCCACCCCCTCCGTAATAAACAAACAGATATGAATTAGGTCAGCAATGAAGAGGCATAAAACACCATGAACCCCCACAGTCCGCGGGGGCTCATGAGGATCTATTCCCTTTTGCAGAGGAATGTCGTTTGCAAAGGGAGTCTTAAAGGTCCGTACATATTTCTTTTTCTAGTCTCAAACTTTCGTCAGTGTAAAGGGCCCCTATATCCACTTACAGCATCACCAGGTCGATGCCCCAGCAAACAAAGTGTGGTGCATGTCAGTCAGTTTTTTTTTCCTCAGTATTTTATTACCGCCTTTTCACTCACTGGTGATATTAGCATGTCCATCTGTGTGATGGAAAAATAAAACCCGTTACGATTAATCCGTGTGCATCACCCAAGTGCAAGAGGCAAAGAACCTCATGCGCCTCCGCCTCTTGCTGACTCTATTTATATCCGTGCTTTTTGGATCAACGGGATCATTTGGTGTTGAATTTGCCCTGCTTTCAAAAACATAACTTAGCATCCACTGGCAGAGGCCAGCCTACTTTTACACAAGGTCCAGTTCAAGTTTGCAAACATTCGTTTTCAACGGCTATGTCTTGACAATTTTTCTTCTTCACACGCGATTCTACCCCAACACCGAAATCCCCAAATGTTGCCGTTGTCCTCTGAAGACTGCACTCTAGTGCAGGACACAGATCGACCATGATAGTTCAAGGGTGATGCCAGAATAGCTTTGCACCCATAGGCGCCAAGCTATTCTGGCATCACCCTTGAACTATCATGGTCGATCCTTATCTTGCTGTGGTGTGTCTGGGGTAGAATGAGTTAAGTAACATACATGAGACCCACAGATGCAATATCAACACCTTCTGTTGTCAGTAGTCTTTTCAAAAAGTTGGGATTTGTAAACAGCAACGGACCGCAGCTTTAAAAACAGCGATTCAAAATAGTAGCCAGAAGTAATACGTCAGGTAATATGTTTCTGTGTGTGAACGTGTGTGGCCTATACGCATAAGGGTTTTTGTATTCTGGTGATATTGTGACACGAGTCCCAAAAATATTCATAGGTTTCCTGCACTCGAAAGTGAACAGATTTTTGTTGTTGTTCAGTTTTGAATAAGCCTGCGCATGCATAAAGAAGAGCCGAGTTAATCAATCAGACACAGCACTTCAGTTGTCACGGTTGGTCCACCTCCAACATTTTTGCACACAGTTGGCATCTTGCTAATCCTGATGAATATCTTGTCATTAACGACCGGCGTCGGGTGTCACCTCCCAAAAGCGAATTATGCAAAGCGGTGTGTTATCCTTCTTGTATCAATTACATAGTCCAACAACTGCCTCCGTCTATTTGCAAGAGGCACAGATTCTCATGAGTCCCTTGCAGTCGCTGGGGGTTTCATGAGAATCTATGCCTCTTGTCAGAGAAATCGTCCCCGTTTGACCCTTTCAATGCAGAAACTGTGTCTCTGAAACTATCGCACACCCGTCCGCCTGCGTCACATGGATTTGAACGTTTGACGGCAAGATGCATAGATCCTCATGAGCGCCCGCATTTGCGGGCGCTCATGAGTACCTATGCCTCTTGCAAAATTCGGGTCTCTGTTTGGCAGTGTGTTCCAACAGCAACCCCTTCCCTGTCACTGTCCGTCCACTGTGTCAGTGTACATTTTCGTTTCTGAAATCTTGGTTCAATCAACGACCAAATGCCAAAACCGTTCCCAAAACATGGAGAACAATTGATCTCAGCAAGAGGCATAGATCCTTATGATCCTCATGAGCCCCCGCAGTCACGGGGGGCTGATGAGGGTCTATGTCTCTTGCAGCTGGATCGTGTCGAATGTTTTCTCGGCAGTGAAGGGGTTAAACCCCAGACGGAAGAACTGATTCGCCATGGTAAAAGTCTGTACATTGCCTCAACAGAGGAAACCCACGCCTACTCCAGACAGATCATGAGCTCGTATAGAGCTGTCACCCTAACACGAGTTGAGGTCCTACGGTAGATAAATGACATATTAGCATAAGTGATGAATTCCAATGCGGTTATATTCATGAAGTTAAGATAAAGTCCGCAGTCTACACAAAGTTAACCTGGCTTAAATAAAAGACCTTTTCAAAAGCTCCTGACAGGTTTGATGCATGCTATCTGAAAGACGTTAACAATAGGTTCAGCTCGTGACATTTAAACGAAGTACTCATGTGTCGTGTCATATCATGATATACTGACGAGAACAAGAAATGCGACATCGTTCGAATCATTGGAAATACTCGTACGGCGGTGCCTTGTTTCAAGTGATTTGAATAACATCGCATTTCTTTTGCTCGTCATATTTAGCTAAAGTGACACTTCTTTTTCACAGCAGGCATATTAACCCTTATCATTCGGAATACACCAGTGTGTGAAATAAGTTTGACTAAAATAGTTCCAGGGTAGTGCCAGAATAGCTTGGCGCCTCTAGGCGCCAAGCTATTCTGGCACCACCCTTGAACTAAAGCCATTGGTGCATATCCTTTTCTGTAAGTACTATAATGTAGCTTGCACATGGCAGTGTACAAATTTGAACCTTTTAGCCTCAGTATGATGTGGGTTAATATGTATTAATATGCATAAAGCGCGTCTGCGTGAAGGACTAGAAATCTTGGCAATTGCTCTGCATGTAGAATTACAACTTAAACCTCTCTATTGCCGAGCCTGAAAGAGTGAACGCAGTCCAACTGCAAGAGACGTATATCCTCATGAGTCCCCGCAGTTGCAGTGGCTCATGAAGATCTATGCTTCTTGCCGCTAGCTAACACCATTTTGTTGACACCACAGCTGCGTCTCTTAAATTTGGCTGCGTCTCTTAAATTGTAATATTAACAAAGATTTCAAAAACACTGACATCTGCGTCCAAGGCAGTGATCTCAAATGGTAGCCTGGGCTGGTCGAAATGTCAAAGTGTATGCCCAATGATGATTCAATTCAGCTTGTGAACACAGAAGTGAGGAATGCGGGTGGAGGTGGTGGTGGTGGTGATGGTGTGTGTGTGTGTGTGTGTGTGTGGGGGGGGGGGGGGACTAGTGGGCGGGGGGTGTTGGAAAGTTGAGGGGAGCTACTCAGTGTCACGGCTTCACTATGACCTCATTTGCCAATCATGAATCCAAAGACTTAAAGTCATCGCGATGTTGTGACATTTAGCACTGACGGAACACGACAAGGTTCTCTCACGAGTTACGAGAACTTGAGGTAGTCAAGTTTCACGATTCTAGCGCGTATCTCCCCTCAGAAGCATGTAAAATTGTATCAGCAAGAGGCATTTATTATTATGAGACCCCCGTGGGTGGCGGCAGGCCGGGGATCCCTCTTGCAAATTCATAGTCATGAGACTTTGCTGGAACAGACGTTGCTCAAAATCAGAGGTAGGTCAGAACTGCAAGTGTTTCGGCGAAAACAGTAGATTTAACCCATTCAGCCCTGACGCACTACAGCAGGAGATGGATCGACCATGATAATTCAAGGGTAGTGCCATATTAGCTTGGCGCCTGTCGGCGCCAAGCTAATTTGGTACTACCCTTGAATTATAATAATAATAATAATTACGGTATTTATAATGCGCTAATCTTATAATAATTATAAATCTATAAGCGCGCACTCACAACTCGCGCACGCATGCGCACGCTTTAGACAATGACTCACGTACCACAAATAGTGAAATACATTACGACGGTCAGCTTGGGGTGGGGAGTGTGGTGATATAGTTATCATGGTCGATCTATCTCCTGCAACAGGTGCATAGTCGTTAGGTGACGCCACCAACATTTGGAAAATACGTGCGTGGGGCTGAATGAGTTAAAACCCAGACTAACACGCGATGTCGCATGTTTATCCGGACTTTCATGAGTCCACTGTTTTCCTCGAAACAAATGCAGTTTTGACCTACGTCTGCTTGCGGAAGTCGTCTCTTGTCTAGACGTGTATGACACATGAAAGACACATCGCCTGGTGGTCAGCGATCTTCACGCTTGATCGATTGTATACGTCGCAGTCATTTTGTAGCGCGTCGTAGAAATAACTGCCTACAAGTTCAGGCACCGTGCTATTGGCTTTTTTTTTTTTTTTTTTTTTTTTTTTTTTTTTTTTTTACACTACTTTGTACAGACAGACAGACAGACAGACAGACAGAGGGACGGACGGAAAGAAGATAGACAGACTGACAGACAAATAAGTGTACACTTGTCAGGCGTTTCAGTGTTGTATCTGACTATCAACCTGAACAGGGAGACATTTAGACAGATAGACAGACAGACAGACAGATAACCTAGAAAGACAGACCGACAGACTCGTGGCGCAAAGCTGTCCTGGCACCACCATTGAACTATCAAGGTCGAACCACCTTCAGAACCCTAATGTAGTCTTTTGAGGACAAGTCCTGTCAATTTTGGACTGAAATTGCTGTGAGATCCTGTACTCCATGTGTAAATTTGTGACAGCGCTGATCTTACGCTGCTCTGGAAATCCCCCTCGACAGAACTAAACTAAAATCACCACCCACACATCTAGGCTCGACTGATCCAGGACAAGTGATCTCAACCCCTTCACTGTCACTGGACTGCAGACTGTTTATGAAATCTTTGTTAATTCCGACACCAAAGAGTCCCAACCGCCCAAGGAACATGGGTACAGAGCAGTGCCAGCAAGAGGCATAGATCCTCATGAGCCCCCGCAACTGCGTGGGCTCATGAGGATCTATGCCTCTTGCAGTTGGTTCATGTTCACTTTTTCTTTGAACGGGTTCACCCTCGTGTACATCCAGCCACTGGTGCTGTAAACACAAGGGGGTTAAACGCAATTTCCCTTCGAACAAACAAAAGAGAAGAATCAGTTGCTTCTGAGTCTGACTTATAAGTAACTTCTTTGTCGGACTACTGATAATCCTACCTGTGACTGAGATGGGTCCTTGCGAGGCCATTCGGGACAATGCAGGACACGGGGATTTCTTTGGCGGCTCTCAGTAGTGCGGGGGACCAACCACGGAACGTAGAGTCTCGTATAGGTGGTAGCGGTGGGCCCATGTCCTGATTGTCCGTTTCCGAATTTCAAATGAACAGATGTCCTTCGGAAATCACCGAGAAGCAGGTCAAAAACTGCGTGTCTTTCGACGGAAAACGGTGGATTCAAATCCCAGAAAAACATGCGAAATCGTCTATTGCTCTTCCCTAATCCAATCAGTAAATTAGTACCACTCAGATCGCCCAGACATCTAAAGACATCAACAGTCCTTAGACTGGCGATGCTACCTAAAAAGGCTGACAGGAATGCCAGAACGGCGGCTACGCTGTATTGTTTGATGTCCGAGACCACTGTTGAACTTTGCCGTCAACATTTCAGTTCAAACAGCTGTTGAAAGTACTTCACAACAGAACAATTCAATCGGAAAGTCCGGCTCAGTGTGTGTCCTACCGTACCCTTATGTGTGTGTACATGTCTTTATTGTCAGGAGGCCTTCCTTCTACCTCCACCCCGGATCACCCAACCCCTCCCCCCCCACCGCAACTACGCGCCTAGTTAGGTTTTAAATACTTCTCGGTGTGTGGCGTATGTTTTGAACGGAACCACACATTATGGCTCTCACATTATAACTTAAATGAGATGCTTCGACCTGCAGGCTCCAGGCTGTTCAAGCACCACCCTTAAACGATAATGGGCAATCTTTTTTTTTAAATTTAAAAAAAATTTTTTTTAACAAGTTTGTAAGATAGTCTTCAGAGAAACACTCTCTATGAGCTCAATGTGTTTAGGTCGTGAATGGTCCTTGTAATACTGTGACAAAAATAATTGCGTAAACATTCCCTGCGAGCAATAGGCATGGATTCTCATGGGCCCCTGCGACTGCAAGGGCTGATGAGAATCTACGCCTCTTTTGCAGATGAAAGTAAGCATGCTAGATTAGGGCAGACCAGTGACCAGCATTCCGGCATAAAGTAGTCTTTGTCTGGTGAAAACATCTGCCTGCCTGTATTGAGGTTAGCAATGAAAAGAGTCTGATCCGGATCATTGGCTTTTTGATTTATGCGATAGGCTCTATTCGTCGCAGGATATTTCAGCACAATAAAATGCTCCAGCAGTTAAGACTGTACACTGATTGTCTCCCTCGATTCGCTACCGCTTATCGAGGGAGACAACCAGTGTGTTACGACTTTTGACTGTTCAAAGGCATAGAGTAGAACAAGAAAAATACATGTTTTGGTTAAGAATTTTATTTACCGCTTTACGCTCTCTGGTGATGTTAGCCCCCCCCCCCACCCCCACCCCCTCCCCCCAAAAAACAATGACAACAAAACCCAAATAAACCAACAACAAAAAACAACAACAAACAAACATAAAATACAATTAAAAAATACAATAATAAATGCATTATTATCAAGAATCGCAATAATTGGCAACTACATAAATATATAAAAGTTTGCCTACCAGAGTATGATATATTATACATTAACTATTGAAATTTCGATGTTATTAGGTAAAACACCATGTATATTTCCTGCTAAATTTTCGATCTTTCTGTTATTTTCTCTAACAGATTTGTCGTAACAGGCCTTTCAAATATTATGTCGAACAGAAAAGATTTAAATACTCACGATTGATGTCTTTTGAAAAGTTTGTTTTCCAAGAATTTAACCTTAACTGATGATGTTGTTTTTCGTGAGCATTCTGGAATATTTGAGAAATGTATTATTTTATCCTTGTGAAAAACAGCTGTGAGCCTGTATATTGTTATATACACACGCAAATGTCAAAAGCCCATATGTTCCCAAGTGACTACTAAGTAAACAAAAGCGTATCGCGAGCAGGCAAAGTGACCCCTGTAATGCCGAGTAAAATGGACACCACACTACTGCAAGAGGTATAGATCCTCATGAGCCCCCGCAATTGCGGGGGCTCATGAGGATCTATGCCTCTTGCTGAAACCACAATGCATCCATTGTTAGTGGGACGGCGGGAGCTCTTTCGTGTTGAACTGACACAGATTTCCGACGTGCAGTGTACCTGCAGTGGCAGTAAAGAATTAGGGTTGATGCTGGCATGAGAACAGTTTTCTCGGTGCTTGTTTCCCTCCCCGAGTCTATATATAAATTCAGCACCAAGTTAGCGGACGCTTTTAACGCGGGACTACAAGATGGCTACCAGCAATCGGCGCCGAGGATGATCAGTCTGGTAATCTACATGTCTGTCTCACCGCCGCACTTTGTCGTCAATACGAGACGCACGCACGCACGCTCGCACGCAGGCAGGCAGGCACACACGCACGCACGCACGCAGGCAAGCACACACACACGCACGCACGCACGCACGCACGCACGCACGCACGCACGCACACACACACACACACACACACACACACACACACACACACACGTAATAGAAATGCACGTCCCTTACAAATAGAAACAAATATTTATTCGCGACTGATTACTTTTAAAAAAGGTATACATGTACGAGTACTGCGCACGAATACAAACCTACTAATTTACGTGTAAAGTACAAGATTGACACTTGAAAAAAACTATTTAAGAAACACGTTTAAACATTTTGCGTGTCGCTATTTGTTATAAAAATCAACTGCTGTCCCGCTATGTACATTTCTTGGAAGACATAGATTTCGTTGTAAAACCTGCAAAAAATGAACCAGAGATAACAACACAAAAAGCCACACGTACAGGGATACATTGCAACTGTCATGCTTGCATAGATAGAACTCATTGTACAACCGTGATTTTTGGCACTGGCGGAGTCCCTTGTATTGTACTATCCACAGGCGTTGGTTAAGTGGTGGTTGCATATTCTTACAACACATTAGGCAGATGTTTCCATGAGCCCTGATGGGTACATTGGCATCTGCGTTATACCTTGGTTGCAGACTGACTTTCGTCTAAAAGTCACTCGTTCAGTGTCAGTGTGACAAAAGGTCTTCGGGCCGTCGTCGGCCTTAGCTGGCCCGCGCACGGACGTGCGCGGGCCAGTTAAAGCCGACGTCAGCCCGAGGACCTTTTGCTCACTGCCAATCTGCAGGTGTAAATCATAATGATAAACAACCCACTCTCCAACAATGCTTTCGTCTAGTACAGACAAGGGTAGGTCTAAATGTTTTAAATACTTGACACAGACACGCTCATGCAAAAGATTCCTGAAGAAGAAAAAAAATGAATATAATAAGGCAGACAACGAATATCACATTTCGTGTTACGGCAGTGATCATGGCGTACGGGTAAACTGATCAAGCGCGTGAGGAATATTATTATTGATAACTCCACAATTGTGATGTTGATTGTCAGTTGATTGTCTGCTTGGAAATTTCGCGTGTCTCGATATTTTAAAGAGTGAAATACGTATCGACTCGCCGATAAACGCAATGTGCGTATCAAAGGAAATTAATCAGCGCTGGGCACACAGACGGTTACATCCCCTGCCTGCCTCTTCCTATCAGGCGCAAAATCGCCAGCATACATCGCTCTACTGATAAACGCACTGATCATTGAAACATTATCTGATTGAATTGAAACATTATCTGAACATTTCTACACTTATTTTTGACCAAACATCTGCGTATTCGATGATTTGGTTTCCCGCGGCAGACATTACACACTGACACTCTCATTCCCATCTTGCAGTTGAAAACAAAGCGTGCATGTGGCCCGGATGCGTAGAGGACGGGTTATGCCAACATTACATACTACAATAATGTTAAAATGATGGACGGAAAGTCAACCGATTATACGTGTGCTGCGATCTCGATCTATTATGGAGTTTGAAGATACAAAATGTGCAAAACATGTCTTAATAACAATATGCGTGGTGATGACATTCAACTAGTCTATATTACATTTTTGGGGCCCTTGTGGTATTTCTGCTGCACAGTGACAATAAGATCTTCACTGCCTGTGTCTATGCATTTATAGGTCTTTGAGGCCAGCCGAGAATCACTGATGTAAGTAGGACCAGCAAGAGGTATAGATTCTCATGAGCCCCCGCGAACGCGGGGGCTCATGAGAATCTATGCCTCTTGCATTTGGGTGGAGTTTGATGCGTCTCGGCAGTGAAGGGTGTTAAGATATATAATTACACGGCAGGCAAAACCAATTACACACGTTTCAGTCTCACAACAGAACAAAACCTGACAGCAGAAAAAGGATACATAGAAAATACAGTATACATTCACAGCAGTATGAGCCACCGTTTTCACCCAACTATACAAACAGCACCATTTGAAACCAGTGTACGGGTGCGGCTATTTTTTTTTATTTTACAAAAGAAAAAATGACCGCGTTTTTGCCCGCCGATCTAATACAAAACAGCTTCGCCGTTACATTACAAACGAACAACGAGACTACAAGCTGAAGGAGTAAAAAATATTTTGCATACAAGTTGCGCTAAAAAAATGTTATCAAAGTCGTTTGGTGGGGGTTGTTCGGTAAATATAACACATGACACTTTCGATAATACCGTCTGATACAATAGCAAAATGCAAGTGTTATCAACACAGATAATCACATTGTCCTTCTTAGGTCGCCATCCCAAAATGTGGGAGCTGGCTAGTAATGAATACGTTACATTTCAGGAGACAAATCGCCCATGATAATTCAAGGGTGGTGCCAGAATAGCTTGGCGCCTACAGGCGCCAAGCTATTCTGGCGCCATCCTTGAACTATCATGGGCGATCCACATCGTGTTGTAGGGTGTCATGGATGGGTTGATTTTTTTTTTTTTAATCTCCCATTGACGTCGATGTCACGGGATATGGTGACGCTGCTTCCTGACGGGTCACTGTATCCCAAATGGCGCAGCTGTTTTGGAAAACGCGCCAATGGTTGGAAGTATTGATGGTCTGCTTTCAGTCCGCTTCTTCTTTCTACAACCCTAGACATCATCTGCAATAAAGGAATTGACTTTGTAATACGGTAGAATAACTCTTAAACCCCCAGAACTAATTGACTTATGGAAGTCATTTAGCTCTGGGAGTTTAACTCATTCAGTACCGACACACCACAGAAAGATATGGATTGACCGTGCTAGTTCAAGGGTGTTGCCAGAATAGCTTGGCGCCTATAGGCGCCAAGCTATTCTGGCACCACCCTTGAACTAGCGTGGTCAATCTGTCTCCTGAATTGTAATGCAGCCCTCGGAGGACAACTCCAAAATGTGGGGATTTTGTACCTGGGACCCAAGGGGTTACAGAGTTACACAAACAAACAAGCAAATAAACGAACACCCTTCCCACCTACATCTAAAAGAAAATGCTTCAGAAGCAAAATTCCTGGTACACTATAGCAGGAAGAAATATACTATGTCAGTTTAAGGGCAGTCCCTGATAAGCTCGGAGGCGCCGATCTAATCTGGCACCTGGCACTACCTTTGAACTATAATGGCCGATCTACGTCAGGAACTGGTAAACTTGTAGAGAACGCCAGGTTTTACGGAAAATGTAAGTTAAGTGAAAGTAATATGTTTTGTATTACTAAAACAAAAAAAAAAAAAAAACAAAAAACGAAAGAAATAGCAGAGCGTGGTTTCGATCCACGGACCTCTGGGTTATGGGCCCAGCACGCTTCCACTGCGCCACTCTGCTGTTGAAACTCCGCTGCAGCTTGACAGATCATCTACCTGTAGTCATTTCTGATGCAACTAGCAGGACCATCGGGCAGCGGAGCTAATTCTAAAACTATGGTGCGGTAGCAGACGACAGAGTCTGAACATAATGTATAATCCTTGATCATTTTTGTACGGAAAGTATCACACCTTCATCCCCTACTCTCTCCCCCGAAAAAAGAAATTCGATCTTCATATTATGTTCAGTGGTCTGCGATTTTGGACTTTCTGGCTCTTTACTGTTAACCCTTTTAGCGCCATGGGCACATTTCCCGAATTGTGGAAGTGTCACTTAACGACTGTGTACCACTTGCAGGAGGTGGGTTGACCATGATAATTCAAGGGTAGTGCCAGATTAGCTTCGCGCCTTCAGGCGCCAAGCTAATCTGGCACTACCCTTGAATTATCATGGTCAATCAATCGCCTGCTGTAGGCCGTCGGGCTGAATGAGTTAAAAATACCTCTATACATTTCTGCACAAATATATAGTGACAAACTAATCCAGTGGCGTAGGGATACCTATCCGGAGGCGGGAGGGGGGGGGGGGGAAGGAGTGAGGGGTGGGTTTTGATTGATTGATTGTACATTGCTTAACGTCCCGACAGCAACAAGGCTTTCTCAGGACGTGCCTGCACTGCTTGTGAAAAAAAACCAAAACAGAACATTGAATGTATGTCGCCAGCCGGTCAAATACGTTAAATAAACCTAACACATGGGGCCTAAATAAAGCTAAGACCATTCAGCGACACACATCCAATATCAAGAGCTACAGGCAGTGCAGACAGTAGGGAGAGTTTTAAAAAGGCAAATACAGGTGAATGGACAAAGGGTAGACAGAAACACATGCCCCAGAATAGAGAGAAAAACCCACCCTGTGGGGCTGACCAGGGTGACCCTGGGAACTAAAAAATACCTAACCCCACCCAAGTCCCCCAGGGCAGACCCGGGTGGGGTAAGTGAGGGGTGGGGATAGATACTTTTCCGGGTATAGAGGGGTAGGGAAGGAGAGGGGGGGGGGGGCAGGGGCTGGGGTGCAGTGTGCTTGACGTGTTACTAACCAGCCTCAAAAAGAGAGAGAGAGAGAGAGAGAGAGAGAGAGAGAGAGAGAGAGAGAGAGAGAGAGAGAGAGAGAGAGAGAGAGAGAGAGAGAGAGAGAGAGAGAGAGAGAGAGAGAGAGAGAGAGATGAAATAAAACGAAACTTTATTTTTCAGGGATAAATGATTAGGTATCTTCAATGACCTTTTTTCAATCATGTCCTTGCTAAGCTATAACATGCACGTAAACACACATACACTCACACACACACACACACACACACACACACACACACACACACACACACACACACACATATATATATATATATATATATATATATATATATATATATATATATATATATATATATATATATATATATATATATATATATATATATATATATATATATATATATATATATATATATATATTATAAGTTATTGGTCGGAGGGGTTCGCTAAACGGACCCTTGTAGGCCTGAGGGAAGTCAAAGGAAACATTGTACCCCGAAGGCCTGAGGGGTACAATGGTTCCTTTGACCTCCCGAAGGCCTACAAGGGTCCGTGCAGCGAACCCCTCCCCCCAATAACATATTTGTTTTCATTCCTCAACTATTTTTGTAAAAGAAATCAAGAAGACATCTTCCGACCTGGATCACGCCAGACATGACTGACGTCAAAGGAATATATATTTATACATAATAGACTTATGACGTAATTTAAAATATGTCATGATGTTCCGTCTCCAGTACTGAGTGTGCTTGTTGTTTCGAACAACACTAAGTAACTTTGTACTTTAGAACGTTTGGCGATCTTTTATAGAACAAAACTGGCATCGAGAGGGCTACAAAACGTCCGCCATTTTTCGCTACAGGGGTTTTTATATCACGGTCACATGGTACGGTTTGCGCTAAAGTGACTGGTCGTGTGACGTAGGGAGGAAAACAAATATATTTGTTTTCCTCCCTACGTCACACGACCAGTAAATTTAGCGCAAACTGTACCATGTGACCATGATATAAAAACCACTGTAGCGAAAAATGACGGACGTTTTATAGCCCTCTCGATGACGCGTTACGACCTCGTTTTCGAGTCTTGATAGCAACTCGGTTCGACAAAATAGCAGAAAAAAAACGCGCTAAAGTAGTCCTATTTGACGTAATACACATCATCTGCCTTATTTTTTACGACATGAGGAGCCAACTAAACAATATTTCACCACTAATTACATAGCGCAAACAGCAAAAGCCTTCCACCGAGACATTTTCAAAGTTCTGGAAACCACGGAACAAAAATAGCTTCCGAGTTTTTTTTAAAACCAATCAGAGACACAATCCTTGCAAACCGGCAACACACTGTCGTCTGCTCAAACACCAACAGGCAACATGCCACAATTTCATCAAAGCACAGAGCAACAAATTCAAGAATTAAAACGAAAATACACACCCAGCAACACTATACACAAAGCACGCTATTGCCAAATTTTCACGTCACTCAATGCGGGACTATCTGAAGAAAAACATCTCCCGAATTTTCGAAGACTATCTGACATCTTGTCTACGCTGTAAAATAAAATCTTACCTTAAAATCCATCAGTCTCAGCACTAGTCCTGCTGTTAACAACGAGCGTTTTTGTTTTGGTATTCCTTTTTCCAGATATCCCAACACACATGACACTTTAGGATATAACAACGACAATCTGCTGCACACTCGAAGCCATCCCCTTCTGTCATCTTGAATCTAAAAGCACGAGGCACCATGCTAACTTGCACAAGCTGTCACATCAGTGGTCAAATGCCGATCGCTTCATCAAAAAGTTCTTAATTTTTCTGAATCACACAGCAGTCAAGAAGCACTGTCACTGTAATACTTTAACGACCTTTTGTAGACATTGCAGCTTGACTGAATCATTCTGTACACAAGCCAAGATTAGCTTTTTACTCGCGAAAACAAGACTTGCGCTTCTGACACGGAATCATGCTACGTCACAGTCTGGGAATCCCCGGCAGAACATGTAAATTCAATGGTGTCACCTATCCGCCACAGAAGCCGCCGTCTTCATAAACTGGATTTTTTTCTAAACAATAAACGGAGGAAGGAAAACAAATACGTTATTGGTCGGAGGGGTTCGCTACACGGACCTTTGTAGGCCTTCGGGAGGTCAAAGGAATCATTGTACCCCTCAGGCCTTCGGCCTTCTGGGTACAATGATTCCTTTGACCTCCCTCAGGCCTGCAAAGGTCCGTCTTAGCGAACCCCTCCGACCAATAACTTATATATATATATAAGTATACATAATAGTGAAAAGTACAGGCAACAATAATTCCATTTAAAATAGAGAGAGAGAGAGAGAGAGAGAGAGAGAGAGAGAGAGAGAGAGAGAGAGAGAGAGAGAGAGAGAGAGAGAGAGAGAGAGAGAGAGAGAGAGATGATGATGATGATGATGATTTTATTGCAGGATAAAGCTATTAGGCAGTTCAATACCTGTCTTACAACATGTCATGCAAACAAAAACAAACAAAGAAACAACAACAAAAAACACAACAAGGAAACAAACAAATCATACACAGAGAGAGAGAGAGAGAGAGAGAGAGAGAGAGAGAGAGAGAGAGAGAGAGCGGCGGAAAGGGGGTGATTGTTTGGGAGCAAAGGCATTAGTCCTCCATACTCCAAACAGTCGTACATCATACATTCCAAAGCCAGTGTGCTCCCATAGGGCTCCGTTGATAGCATCTTTGACTAGTGCAATCCACTGCGCCACCGCGTGCGCGCCAGCGCCTATTCATACTAAGCTCAAGACAAATGTATTTTGTCTTGAGCTTAGTATAGGACCACTATGTGTGCTCCGGATGGGAGCATAGTGCGTACAGTGCAGCGTTCACTGCCACGACTACATATTATGTGCTGGCCTATCATTTTGGACCATGTAAGTGTAGATATAATAACAATTTAAAAACACGCGAAAAAACAGTAGAAAGCCAAGGTTCCTCATCTGCAAGAGGCATAGATTCTCATGAGCCCCTGCAGTCGCAGGCGCTCATGAGAATCTAAGCCTCTTGCAGTTTAATCTTGCATATGGGAAATGTGTGTCATTCCGTATGTTCAGGTTTGGGAACTGATTACATCGTACAATCACAGAAAAGTATGAACAAAAGTTTTCTTTAGCAGAGCGTGGTTTCGATCCACGGACCTCTGGGTTATGGGCCCAGCACGCTTCCACTGCGCCATTCTGCTGTTGCTACTCAGGGCCTTTTATTGATCTGTTATATATAGGCATTTCTGATGCAACGCGCAGGACCTGCGTGCAACGGAGCTTATTCTAAAAATACATTTCGGTAGCAGACGACAGAATATGAACATAATGTATGAGTATGTATGTACCGATAGGATTAAATATCATACACACACACACACACACCACGCCACTATAACACGAAAAGGGAGGGGGGGGGGGGAGAGAGAGAGAGAGAGAGAGAGAGAGAGAGAGAGAGAGAGAGAGAGAGAGAGAGAGAGAGAGAGAGAGAGTGGGGTGAGGGGGAGTGGAGGGAGGACGGTGGGGGGGCGCGGGCGGGGCGCGGGGTGGGCAGACGATCTCCAAACAGGAAAAAGGAAATTGCGGACTCCAATATAGGCGAACCCCCCCCCCCCCCCCCCCCCCCCCCACAAAAAAAAAAAAAAAAAAAAAAAAGCCAACAAAACAAACCAACCAGGTTTAAATGGTCTAATTTCTCATCCGCAGGAGGCATAGATCCTGAAGTCGCATCTGTGTATCATGAGAATCTATGCCACTTGCAGTGTTACCTTACAAATGGCAAAATGTCATTCAGTACGTTCAGGTTTGGGAACTGATTAAATCGTGCAATCATATTGTGTGACAAAACGTTTCAGTGGAAAAAAAAAAAAAAAAAAATAGCAGAGCGTGGTTTCGATCTACGGACCTCTAGGTTATGGGCCCAGCAAGCTTCCACTGCGCCACTCTGCTGTTGCTACGCATTGACCTTGGTTGATCTCTTACGTGTAGGCATTTCTAGCAGGACCTACTTGAAACGGATCTTTTTCTAAAAATACGCTTCGGTAGCAGACGACAGATTCTCAATTAACCCTTTTAGCCCCAAGGTCCCATTTCTCATATTTTGGAGGTTTTGCCTAATGACTATGTACCAGTTGCAGAAGATAGATTGACCATGATAATTTAAAGGTAGTGCCAGATTAGCTTGGCGCCTGAAAGCGCCAATCTAATCTGGCTCGACCCTTGAATTATCATGGTTAATCAATTCTCCTGCTGTAGGGACTCGGGGCTAAATGGTTTAAAGAAAACTGTGGCTTCTAATACAGGCGAAAACAAATGGAGAAAGCCGAAGTTTAAATGGTCCAGTTCCTCATCTGCAAGAGACATAGATTCTCATGAGCCCCTGCAGTCGCAGGGGCTCATGAGAATCTATGTCTCTTCCAGTTTTACCTTAGGTGTGGAAAATATGTCCCTCTATATGTTCAGGTATGGAACAGATTACCTTGTACTATCTTATTGTGAGAACAAGAGTTTTAAAAGAAAACGTAATTTAGCGGAGCGTGGTTTCGATCCACGGACCTCTGGGTTATGGGCCCAGCACGCTTCCAATGCGCCACTCTGCTGTTGCTACTCATTGCCGTTAAGTTATTAAGTTATGTAGGCATTTATGATGCAACTAAAAGGACCTGCAACGAAGTTTATTCCAAAAATACACTTCGGTAGCAGACGACAGATTCTGAACATAATGTTTGAATATGTAGTCTATGTACCGATAAGAAAAAATATCATACCCTCATCCACCCACATCCCCCCTCCACCGTTAATACGGCAAAATATCGATCCTTCATATTTTCACTGGTCTGTAATTGTGGACCTCACAGCTCTTTGCCATTTGTTCAAAATACCTGTAAATACATTTCAGAAGACGTATGTAGTGACAAACCAATCCAGCAGTATAGGAAGATAGTTTTTTCAGGGGTGGGGGGGAGGGTGGGGTGGGAACAAACACACACACACACACACACACACACACACACACACACACACACACACACACACACACACATCACGCCACTGTAACCCGGAAAGGGGGGAGGGGCAGAGTGGGCGGGGGGGAGGGGGGCAGGGCCGGATCACTTACAAGTGTGGGGGAGGGTCCAAAAAATATTTGGGAGAAATTAACCGCCTGAACCAGTTTTTGTGTGAAGTTGTGCAAGCATCAACAAAATATGCTTGTCAAGGACAACAGCATTTTTTATGGGAGAAGAGGGGGGGGGGTGTGTTTCACCCCCCCCCCCTGGATCCGGGTCTGGGGGGGGGGGGGGTTGAGGGGGGGGGGAGACGATAGTCCTCCAATCCTTAAACAGGAAAAATGAAATTTCGGACTTACATCCGAAAAAAATGTAAAAGCCCAGGTTTAAATGGTCAAATTTCTCATTCGCAGGAAGCATACATTTTCATAAGATCCTGCAGTTGCTTGGTTCATGAGAATCTATGCCACTTGCTGTGTTACCTTACATATGACAAATATGTCATTCAGTCCTTCAGATTTGGGAACTGATTACATCGTGCAATCATATTGTGTGACTAAACTTTCCAATGAAAAAACAAAAAATAGCAGAGCGTGGTTTCGATCGAGTAGATCGCTGGGTTACGGGCCCAACACGCTTCCACTGCGCCATTCTGCTGTTGCGACACTTTGATCTCTTACCTGTAGCCATTTCTCGCAGGACCTACGTGAAACGGATCTTTTTCTAAAAATACGTTTAGATAGCAGACGACAGATTCTCAATTAACCCTTTTAGCCCAAGGTCCCATTTCTCAAATTTTGGAGGTGTTGCCTAATGACTATGTACCAGTTGCAGGAGATGGATTGAAAATGATAATTTAAGGGTAGTGCCAGATTAGCTTGGCGCCTGAAGGCACTACCCTTGAATTATCATGGTCAATCAATCTCCTGCTGTAGAGACTGGGGGCTAAATGGGTTAAAGAAAATTATAAAGGCGAAAAAAAAGGAGAAAGCCGAAGATTAAATGGTCCAGTTCTTCATCTTCAAGAGGCATAGATTCTCATGAGCCCTGCAGTCGCAGGGGCTCATGAGAATCTATTCCTCTTGCAGTTTTACCTTAGGTGTTTAAAATATGTCCCTCTATATGTTCAGGTATGGAACTGATTATCTTGTACTATCATATTGTGTGAACAAAAGTTGTAAAGAAAAATGTAATTTAGCAGAGCGTGGTTTCGATCCACGGACCTCTGGGTTATGGGCCCAGCACGCTTCCACTGCGCCACTCTGCTGTTGCTACTCATTGGCGTTTATTTATCTGTTATATGTAGGTATTTCTGATGCAACTAGAAGGACCTGCGCGCAACGGAGTTTATTCTAAAAATACGCTTCGCTAGCAGACGACAGATTCTAAACATAAAGTATGATCATAAACTCATCCACCCTCATGTCCTATCCACCTTTCATACGGCAAAATATCGATCTTTCATATTTTCATTGGTCTGTAATTATGGACCTTACAGCTCTTTGACTTACGGTTCAAAATACCTGTAAATACATTTCAGAATACGTATGTAGTGACAAAAACCAATCCAGCAGCCTAAGAAGATACTTTTGAGGGGAGGGGGTGGGGGGAGCCAGGGAAGGAGGGGGCAGAATGCCTGCAGTGCTACTTTCAAGACCCCCAAAAAACAAAACAAAACAAAAAAACAACAAACAAAGAAACAAACAAAGAAACAATCAAACAAACAAAAATAAATAAATAATAATAAAAAATAATAAATAATAAATAAATGAATTAAAATATGAATTTTTTTTTTAATTCACGCCATTGTAACGCGGAAAGGGGTGGGAGGGGGGAATGTGGGGTAGAGTGGGAGGGGGGGGGGGCGGGGCGGGGGCGGACGATAGTCCTCCAACCTCCAAACAGGAAAAAGGAAATTGCGGACTCCAATACAGGCAAAAAAAATTAAAAAGCCCAGGTTTATATGGTCAAATTCCTCATCCGCAGGAGGCATACATTCTCCTAAGATCCTGCAGTCGCATAGCTCATGAGAATCTATGCCACTTGCACTGTTACCTTACATATGGCAAATATGTCATTTAGTATGTTCCGGTTTGGGAACTGATTACAACGCGCAGTCATATTGTGTGTCAAAAATCTTCAGTGAAAGAGAAAATTAGCAAAGCGTGGTTTCGATCCACGGACCTCTGGGTTGGGGGCCCAGCACGCTTCCACTGCGCCACTCTGCTATTGATACTCATTGCCTTTTATTGATCTGTTATATGTAGGCATTTCTGATGCAACTAGCAGGACCTGCCTGCAACAGAGCTTATTCTAAAAATACACTTCGGTAGCAGACGACAGATTCTGATCATAATGTATGATCATTTATGTAGCACATATGTGCAGCAACAACAACAAACTGAAAATTAGCAGCATTGGGGGGGGGGGGGGGGAGGGGGGAGTGAAAGGGAAGGACGCGGGGCTGGAGGGGGAAGGGGTGGGGGTGGGGGTGGATAGGGGGGGGGGGGAAGCACGTGAGCGCGTCCCGTAAGTTACATCAGAGGGAGGGAGCAGAATGCCTGCCGTCTTACTGTCCAGTCTCCAGAAAACAAAATACAACAAACAATTCCTGCAGGAATCATCGCGACAAAAACCGCTACCGACAGCCAAAAGGGTAATGCGGCCTACAATACAGGCGATAAAGTAAAAAGCCCGTTTTACCCCTTGTTAGGCAAATAATTATGTCATGTAGATATGTTCAGGTTTGGGAACTGATTGCATAGTACAATTACATTTGTATGCAACATAGTTTCAAAATGAGAAAAACGTTTAGCAGAGCGTGGTTTCGATCCACGGACCTCTGGGTTATGGGCCCAGCACGCTTCCACTGCGCCACTCTGCTGCTTGAGCCACTATCCGAAACATATAATACTTGTACGCAGACCTGATATCGCAAATTCTGACGCAATCGATCGCGACAGGCATAAGCTGGCAAGGGACCTAGCGCGTTTAATGCAGCAGTAGCGAACTGTGAGTGATGCTTTCCCTTGAAATATATTGAGAGAGTGTATGTATTGAGAGACCTGTATGAAACTTGGAAAAAAAACTTGGGCCAAAAAGAAGCGACAGAGACGGTAAGTAACAATCACTCCTGAACATGTTTTCATAGCGCCAGGAAAGTAGTTTCATACTTTCTCTTCATTCCTGTGCATGCCTATGTTCTGAATCTATTTAACTCTTTTAGCCCCAAGGTCCCATTTCTCAAATTTTGGAGGTGTTGCCTAACGACTATGTACCAGTTGCAGGAGATGGCTCGACCATGCTAATTCAAGGGTAGTGTCAGATTAGCTTGGCGCCTGAAGGTGCCAAGCTAACCTGGCACTACCCTTGAATGATCATGGTCAAGCCATATCCTGCTGTAGGGATCCGGGGTTAAAGGGTTAAAGGTAAAGAGGCAGACATATAGAAGACAAGTGTCAAGACACACGAAAGAGACAAATCTCGAAAAGACAAGTGTCTATATATACATATATACAGACGGGAAACGATAGACTGAAGAAACAAAAGCCCAAAGCAGATCCATTGCAGGCAGGTGGCTAAAGTGTCAAGTGCCTATGTAAATGTGGAACGTTCGATGGGAAACAAATTTAAGGAGGATGCAGATCATTAAAAATGGAACCAAAATAAATCGGCAAAACGAGACATAAACAGTATTACAAGAGACATAAATCCTCATGAGGGGGCTCATGAGGATTTATGTCTCGTGCAGATGGGTAGCGTTCACCTTTTCCCCGGCAGTTAAGGTGTTAACAGATTCTCACCTTTTCTAGTTGACAATGTTTACTGTTCGACGACCTTGATCCTGGCCTTGGCCTTGTCAACGTAGTTGGTGTCGTTGTTCTGGTTGAAGGCCACGCATGTGTAGTCGCCCTCGTGGTGCTTCTGAAGCCCCTCGATCTGCAGCCATGACGTCACCATGAACTTGCCGGGACCGCCGCGCGCTGACGTCACCACGTGGTTGTCGTCACCTGGGACAAGAAATATAACAACGGCAATGTACGCCCAAGCATACAATCACCTTTAGATTCTTAAAATTCTGGATATACAGCATATGAAGCGGTCTGTGCGTGAGTCAGTCTTGATTTGATCGGCAGGAGGCATGCATTCTCATAGGAATATAGTATACCATGAAGATGGACTGCACTGCCTGGTGGACTGAAGTGCACCTCAGACTCTTAACAGTTAACTCTTTGACTGCCCGTGGACACAGTCTGTGCTAATTCAACACCAAAGGGCCCCAGCCGCCCAAGGATCCTGGATACAAAGTGGTGTCAGCAAGAGGCATAGATCCTAGTCAGCCCCCGCAACTGCGTCGGAGGCTTATGAGGACCTGTGTCTCTTGCAGTTGGATTGGGTTCACATTTTCTCGGCAGTGAAAGGGGTTAAAGCGTGGAACTGGCAACTAGTGGTGCATTACACACATACAACTGGCCGATTTAAAGTCTGGTGGTAAGCCCGCTTAATGGTGGGACCAACAGCCTCAGATTGTAGTGCAATGTTTATAACAGCACACATTCGTGATACCTATTCAAAGTATATAAAAAAGACGGCCTAAAATTTTTTTAAAAATAATTTTAAAAAACAACACCGCACCTGAAAAGTTTAACTCCTTCCCTGCCACTGTATGTTTTTTTTTTTTTTTTTTTTTTTTTTTTTTTTTTTTCTATTTTTGAAATGTTTGTTCATTCAACAACCAGCCGTCCAAGAAACATGGGTACAAATTGGTCTCAGCAAGAGGCATAGATCCTCATGAGCCCCCGCAGTCGCGGGGGCTCATGAGGATCTATGCCTCTTGCAGTTGGATCGTGTTCACCGTTTCTCGCCATAAATGCCGCACCTGGCAGGTTGTAGGTCTGGTTGTCTGCCCGTGTGAAGACCCAGGCCATGGTGGGGGTGGGCAGGCCGATGGCCTCGCACTGCAGGACGATGTTGGTGTCCGTGTGGTTGCGCACGTACTCGGGGCGGGTCACGATCTTGGCGCCTGAAAAAAAAAAAAAAAGTTAGACCCATGAATTTAGTATCCTTGTGATGGAAATGTAAGTTGTCACCAAGGTTATAAGTGCTGTCTTGTGAAGGCAAAAGACAGCAAGTCCCTATTTTGTGAAAAGCGAGATTTTCATTGCATTACAATGAAAATCTCGCTTTCCATAAAAATGAACTGTCCTGTGCATCCACAGTTCAATGATCCATACATGTGCCTGCTGGTCTGCAGTTTCTTCTTACAGCAGAGCTCTAAGCTCAGGGGACGATCGGGGGAAGGTTGATGGTGCAGGAAAAAACCACTAAAACAGTATTTAGATATTTATGGTCTGTTTGATATTTTGACCGTTTTGAAACGGAAAGATCTCTTGTATCGGCGACTCAGCTTGAGTATTACGTGTGTGTGTGCGTGCGTGCGCGTGCGTGCGTGCGTGCTATATAGCGGAGCACCTTGCTTAGTGGCTGGCGCAGGACAAAGTCAACTCATGCAAAAAAAAATCGAGGGATCAAACAACGTTCGATTGGCACTGAGCGCCTGCACATCCTATCGGAGCAAGATTGCTCATGCAACTGGCCCGACTGGTCTGTTGCTAAGGCCGTACTGCCCCACATCACTGACCGCCACACTGTAGCAGACTCGTGCCATTAGCGTCATGAAGATAATTTAGTCATCAAGAACGAGTATAGTGATGCGTTCAGGCGCTCATTGCCAGACGAATATTGCTGGATTCCTCGATCTTTTCACAAGAAGCATAGATCCTCATGAGCCCCCGCGATAAGCGGGGGCTCATGAGGATCTATGCCTCTTGCGGGTGTAAGTGATTAAACACATCTGTAGTCTTTGTGCCAAGACCCAGACGTGGACGCCGAACGCGATGGACTGGGATCTCAATCAACGTACACAGCTGAACCCTAAAGATTTCAAGAGTCATCGAAAACCAGGAACCTCTGTAGGCATGCAACGGTAGCTCACGAGGATTACGATCATAGTGATGCGTAGATCTCCGCAAAGAATGCCGCGAACGACTGATGCAAAGAAATAACCCACAAAGAAAGGCAAGCTTTCGAAGACCGACAACAAAGCAGTTCACTAAATAAAAACATTTAGCCGCGACGCACCATAGCAGGAGATGAATCGACCATGATAATTCCGAGGGACGTGCCAGATTAGCTGATGGCGCCAAGCTAATCTGGCATTACCCGCTGGCGCCAGGCTAATCTGGAATTACCCTTAAATTATCATGGTCGATCCATCTCCTGCAATTAGTGCATAGTCGTTATGTGAAACCCCCACAATTTAGAGGGGACGGAATACGACCGTGGGGTTAAATGGATTAATTAAATTTTTTAAAAAATATATAGCAAACTGTAGAAAGAAACTTAGAAGTGTAGTACTAGTAGGAAAGTGTACTACTAGCAGCAATTCTCTCTCTCTCTCTCTCTCTCTCTCTCTCTCTCTCTCTCTCTCTCTCTCTCTCTATTTGTAGTTAGTCTTGTAGTTGTTAGCAACGGCAGGTTTGTAAAATGGCTGTGTCGATGACGATGTCAATGCCTAAACCGTTGTAAAATAAAGTTTCATTGATTCTCTCCCCCCCCCCCCCGCCCCCCCCCCCCCCCCCCCCCCCCCCATCCCAACAATACCAAAAACGTAACTTATCTGAAAACAGAAGAAACGAAACACAATGTATCGGACCAAAGATCCGCGACCAGCTAGAAATCATGAACTACGAGGGTTTCGTACTACGCTTTCACCCCTAAACTGCTGGAGCAAGGCGAACGCTGCCCAGCTCCTTCCCAACAATACCAAACACGTAACTTATTTGAAAACAGAAGAAAAGAAACACAATGTATCGGATCAAAGATCAGCTAGAAATCATGAACTACGAGGGTTTCGTACTACGCTTTCACCCCTTAACTGCTGTAGCAAGGCGAACGCTGCCCAGCTGCAAGAGACATAAATCCTCATGAGCCCCCGCAGTCGCGGGGGCTCATGAGGATTTATGTCTCTTGTTGGTCCTACGGTTGTTTATGCCTAATTTTGTCTCATTTACATCTGTGTTTTTCCCGAACACGAATGTCGGTTAGTGTGCACTGTACTCAAACCAAGGGGAATCACAGCGCTGGACAGACAAACAGATCCCCTGCCCCCGCCTATCAGGCACCCAATCGCCAGCCCACAGAGAAATACGCAGGTATAGAACAAGACGATCATTTCCATCCTCTAAAAAGAATGGATCAGGTCTCTTATATAACCCATGTCTTTCTCCGGAACTTAGGAAGTAGGCAGGAGAAACATACATACACAAACATGAAGGTGCGCTACTATATGTGGTCGGGTAAATACCCTGATTTCCCACAGTAGATGCACAGAACATTACACAACAATGTAACGATACAAATTTGCCTGAGTTATAGACACTCACAAACCAGATAGGTGAGGCTAGCGCTGGCAGAATTGTACTCAAACCAAGGGGAATCACAGCGCTGTGATTCCCCTTGGTTTGAGTACAATTTTGCCAGCGCTAGCCTCACCTATCTGGTTTGTGAGTGGTTAGTGTGCAGTCTTTAATGACGCGAAATTTCGTGATCACCGACACCGAAAAAAGATTAAAGTTTCGTCCATTTACAGCACGCTAGCGGCATCTTGTATTCACTTCATTAACTCCTTCAGCCCGACGGGCGTATATGTCCCAAATTTTGGAGGCGTCATCCAATGACTATGCACCAGTTGCAGGAGATGGATCGACCATGACAATTCAAGGGCAGTGCCAGATTAGCTTGGCGCCCACAGGCGCCAAGCTAATCTGGCACTGCCCTTGAATTATCATGGTCGATCCATCTCCTGCTGTAGTGCGTCAGGGCCGAATGGGTTAACAACCGGTTCTGTCTCTTGTCTTTCGAAACGCGTTTCCTTTCTCCTTGGTCATTTCCTTGCATTTTACGAGCCAAGCACTGCAGCAGTCACCTTTTTGGGGACTGGATTTTGAACAATACTTTTTAATCGGCTACTGACGTTTAGGCCTACCTGGTTCACAGGGTCCTACAGATTTGACGTTGAGCGTGTTGGTGCGCTGCTCGCGGACGGCAGTCGTCATGAGCTGGCAGAGGTTGGAGTAGGTTTTGCCGTCTGAGCCACACAGGATCTCCTGGAACGTACACTGGCAGATGGAGCCGGTGTCCACCGTGTCCCGGCATTCCATGCCGTCACCACACGGGTCGTGGTTGCTGAAATCATGTACCACGTGTGTATAATATATTGATGGAATTATGAAACCAAGAATTCCAAAACTAACATACGCTGCATTTTAATTGGATTCACTCCCCTTCTAAAGCTCTTCACTGTCCGTGGACACGAATTGTTTCAGAAATCATTGTGAATTCAACGTATATCCCCAGACGTCAGACTCAAAGGAACATGGATAGGCCTACCAAGCAAGTGGTTTTAAAACCTCTACACAGCCGAGAAATCGTGAACGCAATCCAACTGCAAGAGGCATAGATCCTCATGAGCCCCCGCGACTGCGGGGACTCATGAGGATCTATGCCTCTTGCTGAGACCAATTTGTGTCTATGTTCTTTGGACAGCTGTGATTTTTGGTCGTTCCGTGAACACAGATTTCAGAAATAAAATGTACGTTGGTTGGCAGGGAAGCGGGTCAAAGCGATAGGCACAGATCCTCATGCGCCCCCGCAGTTGAGAGGGCTCATGAGGATCTATACCTCTGGGCGGTGTTCAATTTTTCGCGGCAGTGACTGGGAGGGCTGTAAGAGTACAGTCTAATTTAGTCTAAAGCTAATTAACCTCATCCATGCCAACCACCAGAAATGATCAATGATCTGGATCTGAACTAGAATCAAGGCCAGAAAATCCGGTCCGCCTAGGATTATAATGAGGCCAGCGTGAGGCACTGATACTCACGAGCCCGATACCTCATAGATTTTAGCGTTGCTCGGCTTTGAAGGGGTTAAGGTAAATGCGTGTTTACAACACGCAAAATGTACTCTACCGTATACGTTGAGTCACCGGACAGATAAACTTTAACCCTTTTGATCCTGATACAATACTGCAAGGAATGAAACTGACTATGATAGTTCAAGGGTGGTGCCAGAATGGCTTGGCGCCTCAGGCACCAAGCTATTCTGGCACCACCCTTGAACTAAAATGGTTGATTTAACTCCTGATCTGTGTAATGTAGCCTTCATAGGACAATAAGCAAATTTTAATAAATTCAGCCTAAGAATAGGATGTAATGGCCGGGTTAAATTGTTCGTTCGGGGTTATTAGAGGGGGAGGTGAGGGGGGAGGGGGAGGGGGGGGGGGATTGAGTCAGAGGGAACAACACTGATGCACTGAGGACATCGAGAACGCTGGTCATTACAGGGGCACGTCAGCACATACATGCACGTCTCCATCGCTGGCGCCTGGGATGAAGATACGCAACCTAAACATTTCGCTTACTTCAGTTTCCCAGATAATCTCACAACCATCGCAGCTGGCGTGTCGATCTGTTTGCTGAGAAGGCTCTGCTTGCGGGCTCCACTGATTATTCAAGACGCAGTCTCAGATAAAGTTTGAGAAAGCACGCCAGCAATTTCTGCAATGTTCTGCTGAACTGAACAACTAGTGCGGCCGGTGGGTGTGGTCAAGTTTTCTGACTTCGTATCGTCAAAAACACCAGCCACATTTGGCCGCGTACACTGTGCAGGTCAAGCCATCATGCATTTATCATCATACACCATCAGGCTTTTCCACAATAAACACGAAATGTGCCAAATATTACAGAAATAGTGGAAAGCACAATGATGGAAGGAAATCGGTGACATTTAGTTTTTTCCGTCGTGAGTACAGATTACTGCTTTTCATTACTTAGTGATTAATCCAATCAGCCCTGACGCACTACAGCAGGAGATGGGTCGACCATGATAATTCAAAGGTAGTGCCAGATTAGCTTGGCGCCGACAGGCGCCAAGCTAATCTGGCACTGCCCTTGAATTATCATGGTCGATCCATCTCCTGCAACTGATGCATTGTCGTTAGATGACACCTCCAAAATTTGGGAAATACGTGCGCCGGGCTGAATGCGGTCATCGATTTATATTAGGCCCTCTCCCCCATCCGCCCCACCCCCTTCTTTCCCTCAGTTCTCGCCTGCACTAAGAATAAGAATAAGAGAATAAGAGTACTTTATTATCTCGAAAAGAGAAATTCGTCTCGCCAGTGCCGAGAAAATCCGAACACCACCCAACTGCAAGAGGTATAGATCCTCAGGATCTATGCCTCTTGCTATCATTTTTTTTTAGTGATGAGCTTAGTCCTTATCCCCCCCTCCCCCCCCCCCCCCCTCCGCCTTTCGAAAACACATCATTTCCGGAAATGGGGTCACACTGACACGAATTCCATTGGTACCGAAGGCAGACCCTCACGTATCGCGGATTAACGGCTTAACGAAAGTCCAGCACCCACCTGTCGCCACAAGCCTCGCCCTCCAGCTTGGCGCAGACGTCGCAGCAGTTGCAGTCGTCCTTGGTGGTGCCGGCCAGACAGTTAGCCGCGTTGAGGACCGGACAGGCCTCCTCGTCACACCGACCGCACTTCTTCTTACCTGCCGCTACCACCACCAGCATGGCCGCCATGACACCAAGCATCGCTACACGCATCATCTTGTATTGATGGATTCTTTTCCCCAGTAAAGCCCACACGACCGTCTAAATCGACAACACAGTTCACCTTTTGACACTCTAGAAATGAGGAGTCTGGCTTCTTACTTCTAGGTAGAACTCCCCTTCTCGCCCTCAACTCGAAAACTTGACCGAAGTTTTAGAACTTCACCGCTGATGGAGGAACTAAGTAGGCGAGACGGCAGCAGCGCACAGGAGGCAGGAGGAATGGCTGAAGATACAGTGCCAGCCAGCAGGCAAGTCAGCAGGGGTGGGGGGGGGGGGGGGTTGTACAGAACAGTCAGTGCACAGCAAGAAGTGGGGCACAGAGAGGAAAGGAGGGGGTGTGCAGCCACAGGCTTGTGCCGTAACGACTACCATCCTCTGAGGAGCCGATATAAAAATTGCTGTACACCAAGAAGAGAGTCCGAAATAGCTCAGTCGGTTAAACGTCGGAGCAGGAGAGCGAAGGGAATCGCCGGGCCCCACATGATACGAAAGTTGAGAGCGATACTCGCTGGGGAGAAGAACAGCCGCATGAGCTAATGCCCCTGCGCATGGGTTTATGAAACTCTGTTCTTCTTGCCGATAAAAGGACGCTGAAAAGGGTTATGTATACCGATGCTGACGTGGCAAGCCCGAAATATATCGCCGCCTTCAGCCTTCTTCATCTGAAACAAGGCCCGGCTCCTGGTACTGAGCGACATGGCCAAGAAGGGACTCTGATTCTCGGAAGGCCCCTCAGTCTGCAATGGCGTATGAGAGTCTATGCGTCTCGTAGACGGGCATACTCCGTTACTGTTTCAGAATGTCCTGGGACAACCCGTATACATCATCTGATAGAAGCATAAATCTGTATGCACTCTTGCAAACTGCAGGTGGCTCTTGGCTGTTATTGGCAAGAACCTCTCTAGCTCTGTCTCTGGTCAGTAGATCCGTGTTGCTAAAGAGAGGAGGTACAACAGCTCGTCCTGTGACTAACGAGCGGATCAGAGGCACACCCACACTGCCGGGTTGTCTCCCTCGCTGATCGGCTGTAGCGAATCAAGGGAGACAACCAGTGTGGGACGCACCCTGTTTACATCTTCCACCGACCACGCCAACGCCACGACGTAACTTTACAGCCCCCGTTGATAACTTTCTTTGCACAATGGCTTCGCTATCTTCACGCTATTACTCAGTCAAGTCTCTGCCTCTCTGGTGGAGAGAGTACCAGCTTCAATTACACGGCAGACGACGTCACCATAGACGTAGCTGGGGTATACTCTGCTAATTTTAGACCTCTGTACTGACATTATCTACATACGTCAATGCTTCAGAGGCGAGCAAGACGGTCACCTGATTGCTCTGTGCGGCTCCCCATCTGTCTCATGACGGTGAAGACCGGCTTTATAGCTTGTTATCGCTTTATTGATTAGTATTATGTTATTATCAAGTTATTATTATCATCCGACGCACTGTTGCCGCGGGCAATGCCGATATGAGCATCATGTGACGGTGGCCCGAGGTCAGTACAGTCAGTACCCGGTACTAAAACTTGATGTTGCAGGTAAGTTTTGGTTGTAAATCAGTAACCATGATGTTTAAAAAAAAAAAAGCATCTCAATAAAATCTTCGGATCAACCTAATTTCGATTCAGTGTCATTTTTCTCTCGGTCATATACATGTATAATAAAGCAATGCAGCGAGTGCAACGGCTGTGAAGTTCGTTTATACATGTTACTGATAGGGGCCGCATTTAACCAGGCATTTCCGGCCGTCTACAGTGTGACCAGTGGAAATGGCTTCCTCTCCCAGGCTCCTCATTCTCTGGATTGACACTGGAAATACCACTCAGTCCAGTCAGTGATCTACAACTGAAAGGCATAGACCCTCATGTGCCCCCGCAATTGGCGGGGCACATGACGATCTATGCCTCTCAGCGGTCTTGTTGGCGTCACGCCGTCTTGCGTTTACATCAATGTCTTAGTAGCAGGCGGCTATCGCCGCGGGATGTCCGACCGATGACTATGTCAGTGAAACACAGAGGAGATCGCCGTCCGCAGCCCTTGACGACTGACATGACAAAGGACAATTCAGTTTCAGATAAGAGAAAATTGCACGCGTAAGTTAATCATGCTTTAGGGCTGCTGAAACGGAAACCGAGTTTACATTACGGTGGCCGTTCTGTATACATATGTATAATATGTAAAGTCAGTTCAGTTTACGTTTGATAGTCAGTCTTTTTTTGCAGGCCAGAATTGACGAATACAAAGACCCCCCGCCCTCCCCCACCCCCACCCCCCCAAAAAAAAAAAAAAAAAAAAAAAAAAACCAGGCAGAAAGAAACACGCTTAGATATTAAAACTGCTACATAATTTATCAACTTTTAAGTTTTTTAAAATGGTGGATTTTACATATTGCATTTTGGGGGTTTTCATACATAATAATAATAATAAGCGCATTAAATAGGCGCTTTATCCCAATTGAAAATCGGCTCAAAGCGCCGCCGCGAACTGAACCCAACAAGCACGCTCACGTGAATCACGCGCATTCACTCACCATACAGGAACACCATACATACAGGAACTGATACACTGCACCTCTTGCGTTTCATTGTCCAGTTGTAAAACTATATGCTATTATAATAGTAATGCAATACGTTTATGCAGGGGCGGATCCAGAGGGGGTCTCGACGGGGGGGTGGGGGGGGGGAAGGGGGGGGGAAGGGGGGATTTTCTTTAAAATTATATTATCCTGTTGTAACCGTTCTCTGCACGCGTGTTTCTTTTATTTATTTATTTTTCATTTATTTAATTTTATTTATTTATTTTATTTATTATTATTTTTTTAAAATTTATTTATATTTTATTTATTTATTTATTTTATTTTTATTTTTTAAAATTTATTTATTTCTATTTATTTTATTTTCATTTATTTATTTTTTTTTCTTTTCTTTTTTTTTCTTTTTTTTTGGGGGGGGGGGGGGTTCTCAGACATACTTAGAGTTTTCAGAGGTTACGATTTTTATTTGTTAAATGACTGTTCTTCTTCTATAAGTCAGGACACAGCACCGCTTTTGGCGCCGTTTTAAAGAGGAAGGGCTGATCATATCTACATGCACTTGTCCCGGCTCCTCCCCGCCTCCACCCCCACCTCCCTAACAAAACAAGATTAATCGGGCACTTATGATTCTTATATGGTGTTAATTTTCTAATTGAAAAGAATGTTCTACCTGGAGTTTCTGCAAGAGCAATCAGCTTGTGTTTGACAACACTACACTACTGACCAATTCAGTACTCCGCCGTCTGACAACGCAGCCATTTTGTGCAAATTACGACACTGCTCTATACACCCACAGACCTCCTGCATATGAGGAACACAGGAACAGATCACAGAAATAGTCATGATCACCCTTGATAGTTAGTGATCAAAATCAAGACGTTTCCCACCTCCCTTTTGGTGACACGCATCAATGACATTGCTACTCTGATGGGCACTGGTGCATGTCCACTGACAATTGCTCAAAAGACAAAGCTACGCACTCTGAGTGAGACTGGAGACCCACGGTGCTCAGAGAGTCACAGTGACGTGTGATGTGATTACAGGATTTGCAATCATCTGCGACACCCGAGCCGGTCGGTTGTTCACCCCGGGGGAGACACTCACAGCGTAGTCGTTGATTTCTCGCTTTCTGATCACAGTGTGTGTCCACAGTCGTAGACTTAAACCTAGGTGACTGCCACGTATGTGGATGCAATGTGAATGCCGGCTATCGCACAGAAAGAGGTAATGCTTCTCATGAGCCCCTGTGACTAAAAGGGCACATGAAACTCTATGCCTGGCCGAGGAACTGAGTTGGGCCCCAGTTTAGCAATGACTGGACACAGCTGGGGTTGACCAGCAATCAGCGGCTTATTGCGAGATGGCTGCCTCAGTCTCAGGATGCAACGAGGATTGTCAGTATCGCACAGCAAGAGGCACTGATTTTCATGAGCCCCTGTGAGTGCAGGGGCACATGGCACTCAAGATCTGGATGAAGTACTGCGACAGGTGCAGGTCAGCAGTGCCAAATGACGATACCATGAACACACTAGGCCCATCCACCGATCCCCGTGAGATAATTGTGAAATACACCGTACAAGAAAAGAAGAACCATCAAATAGTAAAACACAGCATCCACAAATAACCATCCCCCCCAATTTTTTTTTGGGTCAGAGCTGCCTGGGCCCCCCCCCCCCCCTGTATCCGCCACTGTTATGCTTTCATTTGACCACCGTGATTGTCGTTAACCCGTTCAGTGCCGAGAATATCTAAACGCCACACAACTGCAAGAGGCATAGATCCTCATGAGCCCCCACAGTCGCAGGGGTTCATGAGGATCTATGCCTCTTGCTGATACACCTTTTAATCCTCATGACATCCCTGGGAAACGTAGGGCTTTTTGGTGTTAAATTAATGAATATTGTAGAAACACAATCCGGAGTCCCTTTCCAAAAGGTTATATCTTACTTACTTACGCCTGTCACCCCTCCCAGGTTATAGGCCGTCGACGAGAGACCTCCAGCGACTCCTGTCCTGTGCTTCTCCTTCGATTCTACTCCAGGTGGTTCCCAGTCTCTTGATGTCTGCTTCGAGGTCTCGACGCCAGGTGTTTCTCGGCCTGCCTTTTTTTCCTCTTTCCCTGGCCCGGGTTCCATGACAATGCCTGCCTAGTGATACTGGAAGCTGGCTTTCTCAGACTGTGACCAATCCATCCCCATCTTCTTCGTCCAATTTCATTCTCTGCTTTTATCTGCTCTGTTCTCTCCCAGAGTCTGACGTTGCTGATCTCTGGCCAGTGGATTTTCAAAATTCTTCTAAGGCAACTGTTTATGAAGATCTGTACTCTGTTGACTGTGGTTTTTGTCAATCTCCAAGTCTCTGCTCCATATAGGAGAACTGCTTTTACGTTGGAGTTGAAAATCCGGACTTTGATGTGTTGTGACATCAACTCTGGAACTCCACACTTTTTTCAACTGGAGAAAGGCTGCTCTGGCTTTATCGATTCGTGCTGTGACATCTGCATCAGTGCCGCCTTTTTTTGTCTATGATGCTCCCGAGATAGGTGAAGGACTCCCCCTGCTCCAACGGGGTGCCAGCAAGCAAGACTGGTTGTTCCCTGGTTGCATTCAGCCTCATTGTCTTTGTTTTCTGTTTGTGGATGGTGAGGCCCACTTGGGACGAGATGTCAGCAAGCCTCGTGGTCTTGTCCTGCATTTGTTGATGAGTGTGGGACAGTAAAGCCAAGTCATCTGCAAAATCGAGGTCGTCAATCTGTGTCCACAGTGTCCACTGTATTCCACTTCGTCTGTGCTCTGTGGTCCTCTTCATGACCCAGTCTATAGCCAGTAGGAAGAGGAACGGAGACAGCAAACACCCCTGCCTGACACCGGTTCTGTCCTGAAGCTCCCTGGTGAATTGCCCTTCGTGGATCACGCGATAATGTCATGCCATCGTAGCTGCTCTTGATCAGGCGGACGAGCTTTGTGGGTACACCATAGTGTCGTAGGAGTTTCCACAGAGTCTTTCGGTCCACGCTGTCAAATGCTTTCTCGTAATCCACAAAGATGATGTACAGCGGGGAGCTCCACTCCAGAGACTGTTCCACGATGATGCGGAGAGTGGCGATCTGGTCTGTACATGATCGGTTTTTCCTGAATCCTGCTTGCTGGTCTCTCAGCTGGGGGTCAACGGAGCTCTTCATTCTCTCCAGGATGATCCTGTTGAAGACCATTCCTGGTACTGACAGCAAGGTGATTCCTCTGTAGTTGGAACACTTGCTGAGGTCGCCTTTCATGGGAAGCTTGATTAGGTACCCCTCCTTCTAGTCAGCCGGCATCACCTCCTCTTACCAGATCTTTCCAAACAGTGGGTACAGCATCTCTACTGTTGTTTTTAGGTCTGCTTTCAAAGACTCCGCTGGGATGCCATCTGGCCCTGCTGCTTTGCCGTTCTTCAAAAATGCCACTGCTCTTCTGATCTCTTCCCGGCTGGGTCTGTCACAGCTGATGGGTAGGTCGGTCTCTGCTGGCTGGATGTCTGGGGGGTCGGGTGGGCTGGGTCTGCTCAGTAACTCTTCAAAATACTTGGCCCATCTGTCGAGTTGGTCTGCTCTGTCTGCAATAGGCTTGCCTTCTTTGTCTTTTACTGGTCTCTCTGTATGGCCATACTTGCCCGACCATCTTCTGGTAATGTCGTAGAGCTGTTTCATGTTGCCGCTGCCTGTTGCCTTTTCTGCCAGGCTGTCTGTGTAGACCCTCTTGTCTGCCCTGATACTCCTCTTCACCTCGCGGTTGGCTTCCGAGTATTCCTCCTTTGCCCTTGCTTTGGCTGCTCTCGTGCGACTGTTGTTGACAACTGCTTTCTTCTGCTTCCTCACTTCTATCTTCTTCAAGGTCTGTGCCGACAGCCAGTCTTTGTGATGGTGTTTCCTGAACCCTACAGTGTCTTTGCAGGTGGAGTTCAGCGCCTCTCTAACTACTATCCACTGCTGCTCTGTGGTGACCGCCTCCTCTTCGTTTACTAGCTCCTGTAGCGCTTGAAACTGTTGGACAGCACCAGTTTGAACACTTCTCTCACTCCAGTCTCCCTCAGGAGGCCTACATTATAGCGCTGTCTTCTTGTTGTCTCTGTGCGGCCTTTCTTTAACTTGAGCTTTATTCTTAAGGTAAGCAGATGGTGGTCTGAGGCGACATCTGCTCCCCTCCTCACTCGAACATCTTGAAGGGATCTCAACTTCTAAATTTCTTGCTAATGCAGATATGGTCTATTTGGTTCTCTGTAGTATGGTCGGGTGAGACCCAAGTTCAGTGTATTCTTCTGTGTGGGAAGATGCTGCCTCCAATGACAAGTCTGTTTAGAGCACAAAAATTTACAAACCTCTCCCCGTTCTCACTCATCTCCCCTAGTCCCTGTCTCCCCATCACCTCTTCGTATCCGGTGTTGTCCTCCCCTATTTTGGCATTAAAATCGCCCATGACGATGGCGATGTCTCGCTCCGCACATTTGTCCACAGCACTCTGGAGTCGGTCGTAGAATTCTTGTTTCTCTTCCTCGTCACTGTCATTAGTGGGCGCATACCACTGGATGACGTTCAGCTTGATCTTTTTCTTGGTTCTAAAGGCTGCTGTGATAATTCTTGGCCCAAGAGGTTCCCAGCCCATCAGCGCTCTCTGTGCCTTTGGTGACAGCATGAATGCTACACCTTCTGTATGGGGGGCATTCTCCTCTTCATGACCCGAGTACAGAATCATCTCCCGACCTAACAGCCATTTCTGGCCAGACTGCGTCCATCTGGCTTCACCGATACCTAGCAGGGAAAGGTTGTACTTTTGCATTTCCGCTGCTATCTGGGCGGCCTTGCCGCTCTGGTACATGGTCTTGACATTCCATGTGCCCATGGTTGTGTCCCTGGATAGAGAGAGGCGGCTCGGTCCTGTAGCTTCCGAAGACTTCCGGCTTTCACCACACGACGTCATAAATCTTCTGGTAGAAGAACCTTCCTCCTCCAGGAAAGAAATTGCTGTTTGTCTTTTCGTCGGCGTTTTTGTAGCTATTTCCTTATTTGCAGGGAGGGGAAGCTACCCCCACGCCCAGCCCCCTTACTGGGAGGACCAGGGGTTTTCTGTTGGGGTCACCTTCCCTTAGACCATGTTGGTTCATGGCACCTTATTTCATTTGTGGCACCCCTCTCGCGAGGGACCCCCTATCCACCACCCAGGGGACGTGCCTCAACGCCATATGGTCCCAGCGCGAGGCAAAAGGTTATATCTACACAAGAATATTGAATGGTTCACTTTGTGGCCGCTGTAGTGTAAAGCTGACATCACATCCTTAGACCTGTTTTTATGAATGAATTCAGAGGTATGATAGCACTGAAAACACATGCATGTGCACAAACACACACACACACACATGCAGAGCATAATTTAACACCACAAACAGCATTTTTCTTTAGTTTTATCACAACACCAGTGCAGTTACAATTACCTTTGTTCAAAAAAGTGCATTGATGAATTGAAAAGGCAATACAAGAAAACAGACAACAATTATATGCATGTACCAGCTAAACTAACAAAAACATTAAAATGTGCATTGTAAGTACAATACACCTATTTTGTCTTAAAAAGAAGTAATGTCTGCGTCTCGCACACTCCCTGATTTTTTAAGTTATGCACACTTTCACCTCAGCTACTTATTACACAACAAACAGCTGGATTTAAAGCTTCTTATCTCATATCATACTGAGGCTAAAAGCTTCAAATTTGTACACTGCCATATGCAAGCTACATTATAGTACTTACGGATAAGGATATAGATCAATGGCTTTAGTTCAAGGGTGGTGCCAGAATAGCTTGGCGCCTAGAGGTGCCAAGCTATTCTGGCACCACCCTTGAACTATTTTAGTCAAACATATTTCACACACTGGTGTATTCCGAATGATAAGGGTTAACTCGTCTAAAGAAAAGAAAGCAAAACATTCCACTACACAGAAATTCCTTACGTAGAAATTTACCTCAGCCTAAAACAGTCATCTTTAACCATTTGGCTGTCAGTTTCCCTTTTTGTCAAGGTGATTCCTTGCAGAATCACCTGACTAAAATTGTTGCTGACAAGCAAAGGGTTAAAAATAAAACAAATTCGCCAGTTAATCAAAATTTACAACAGAACAGTCTCATAAGAAAAGCACCATCTGAAATTTGCCAACTGAGTACAATTTTTATGAAGAACATAAATGAATAGTGCATACAAACAGCATAAATTGTAGTAAATAGTTCTTAATACACCAGGATGATGATGATGTTCTGTTCGCTTCTTGCGAGTATAAACATGTAAAAGCAAGTACCCATTAAAAAAGTGTAAGCAGCATTACATCAGGTTGTCACAAATTAACCCTCTTGTGCATGCAGCCACCATTACTGTACATACACAAGGGTTAACCACAGCAGCACGAACATGGGTTTAAGTTCGTTGTACCCACTGGATACAGATTGCGTTTCTGAAATCTTTGTTAGTTTCATGCCAAAGAGCCTCAACATGGGCACAAACAGGTGTCAGCAAGAGGCATAGATCCTCATGAGCTGCTGCACCTTCAGGGGCTCATGAGGATCTATGTCTCTTGCATTTGGACCGGGTTCACCTTTTCTTGGCAGCGAAAAGGTTAAACGTATTGACACACAGAATATAAATTTACACAAGCTTTCCACAAATGAATGCTAATATCAAACTAGCCACAGAGTGAATATCTGCACAAGTACACCCTGGATGAATTGCAAAAGAAGCTGACCAACTACTTAGAAAATAAAAGTACAAGAAGTTTAGTACATGGAAAGTGACACAAATATTGAGGTTGCTTCGAAGACAACATGTCAGCTGAAACAGATCCACCATGACAGTTAACCCATTACACACTGAGGCTCATTTTTAACAAATTTGCTGATCATTCTATGAAGGCTGCATTACAGATTAGGAAATAGATCAACCATTTTAGTACAAGGGTGGTGCCAGAACAGCTTGGCGCCCGAGACGCCAAGCTGTCCTGGCACCACCCTTGTACTAAAACTGATGGCACCACCCTTGAACGATCATAGTCAAATTTATTTGAAGCAGTAGTGTATCAGGATGAAAATGGTTAAAGGGTAGTGCTAGAGTAGCCAAGCGCCTGCAAGCTATTCTGGTATCACCCTTGAACTGTCACGGTTGATTTATCTTGTTTGTAGTGTGTCAGGAATGAATGCATTATGTTGAATGAAAAAATGTGAGATAGGATCAACATCATAGTACCAGGACATCCACAATGGGTACTCCACCGATCCCAAATAAGAAAATGGCAAGTGGAACAACAGAACCGTTCAACCCTTTGGCTGTTGGTAGCGTCTTTCGTTGCAGTGATTCCACATCAACAAATGCGCTACCGACAGCTAAGGGGTAAATAATGCAAAATGACATGATTTGTTTGACAGTGGCGCAGCGGTAAAAGCGCCTGCCACCAATGCTACAGGTGCGAGGTTCGATACCCGGTTCCGGTGTCAGACTTTTCTTCTCTAGTAAGTGTCACTGTTAATTCAGGCTGACCATCGGGCGTTCTTTCTTCAGGTACTCTGGCTCTTTCTCCCCCACGACTTTGGTATCAATTTCAGCCCACTTAATCAAATTTCATATATAAACGATTTGAATTTCCAAAACTTCAGTAGCTCACTTGAGCTTGCCCTTAGCACCACATGAATGTTCTGTGTTTACGTACAATCTTTGAGTGAATGCTTGTTGGGTTCAGTTCGCGGCGGCGCTTTGAGGCGATTTTCAATTGGAATAAAGCGGCTATTAATGCGCCAATTTATTTTATTTATTTTAAAAGAACACCAACGTCCAACATCAAAGTTCTGTCTCTAATGAAGTTCAGCTTAAAAAAAAAAATGAATTCACAAAATGCAGGAAAAATAAAAAATCTGAGATCAATTAAAAATATAAACAATATAAAAATAATATAAAATAAAACAAATAAACAAAAAAATAAATAATATAAAATAAATCTGGAGAACATACTACACATTATGACACTAAAATGCAAATGACAAACACCTAAGGTATGTAGAGACTTAACACACTGAAGATGTGCTACTACAGATATGCGCCAAAAGAAGTTAGTGCTCAAAACATGCCACATACAAGCACGTCTTAAACAGGAACTTAATTTGCATTACAAATTTTATTAACCCACTTAATCTTGAGGGTGAATTTTAAATCAATTGTATTTTCCTATGAAGGCTACATTAGATATCAGGATATACTGCATGGGTACTTCTGCTGAATTTTCAAAAACCTGAAAGGTCCAGAGGAGCATGTAATTTCTTATGTCAGGTAAGGTTCTCAAACACTGGAATTCCGGAACATAACCGGCACAGAAGCACCCATGATACTGGTAGATCAACCATTTAAGTTTAAGGGTCATGCCAGAATAGTTTGATGCCTTCACGTGCCAAGCTGTTTGGCACCCTTGAACTATCATAGTCAAATTTATTTCATGTAGCAGGGGCGGATCTAGGTGGGTTTTCAGGGTCCCGTCCCCCCCCCCCCCTTCCAATCTTTTGGTGTGGATTAGGCACCATCCCTACCCCAGCGTGCTTACTGATATTTCTGCAGGTGGTGAGAAGGAGCAAGAGGTCGTCACACACACGCCTCCCCCTCCCCACCCCAGCTTGTATATTGGCAGGTGGTGATATCATGACTAACCCCTCCCCCTACCCAAAACCAACTGCTGAGAAGTAGTCAAAAGAATGCAGGTATTGACACAATCATTGAACAAAAAATATACAAACATGTGATTGTATGTTTGCCCTCAATGATTGTGTACATTTTTGGGACCTTTTTCTCATTTATGAAAAAAAGCTCTATTCAGTGTCAATTGCAGGATGTATGGCTTGGATTAAATAAGAAAGCTCAAGAGTACTGCATGATTAGTCCAACTATTGGAAAAGTGCCATGATTATAGGTGTTTTCTCTGACTCTTTTCTCACAGCTGATCCGTCTCTGACACATTATACACATGCAAACAATGCAATAACGAGTGCCATTTCGTTCCAGAAGTTACAATGACAATACAGATGTGAATATCAGTGACGGTACATGTTACAACTGGCTGCAATGCCTGATATAACAGCCAATCTTATTGCAAAGCACTGTCCTTGAGATGACCTGGGTGCTTAACACATCTGAAAAGGTGGTCTGGCCGCTAAGCACTGCCCTAGAGGTGAGCTTGTTGTTTGGTGTCTGCGGTATCCAGCATGAGCTTCATGTCTCTCAATGCACGATGGATCTCCACACTGAAGCCTTTAGCACTAGTATCCTCATCTTCTGTCCAGGCCGTGATGAAAAAGGATACCCTAAAACCAATAGCAAAATGTTAGTTATTGTCTTGATGTGGTGGATCGACCAAAGGAATTTGACTCTTTTGCATGAACACATGTGGTGAAAAAATAGCAGTTAACTCATTCAGCCCAGCGCACATATTTCCCAAATTTTGGAGGCATCATCTAACAACTATGCACCTGTTGCAGGAGATGGATCGACCATGATAATTCAAGGGCAGTGCCAGATTAGCTTGACGCCGACAGGCGCCAAGCTAATCTGGCACTGCCCTTGAATTATCATGGTCGACCCATCTCCTGATGTAGTGCGTCAGGGCTGAATGGGTTAAGACATGCCCGTCCCTCAAACTAACTTCATCAAGAGCCTAACCCATTTAGCCCCAACGCCCTACATCAGGAAATGAATGAACCATGTTAATTCAAGGGTAGTGCCAGATTAGCTTGGCGCCTTAAGGCGCCAAGCTAATCTGGCACTACCCTTGAATTATCCTGATCCATCCATTTCCTGCAACTGGTACATAATCACTGACATCTCCAAAATTTAGGAAATGTGGCCTTGGGGCTGAATGGGTTAACCAGCATAGAAAGGAAAGAACGTACTTGTCATCATTGATGGCGTAGAATGTACCATAGCCATGAGGACACATTGGACACACTCCCCCAAACACTGACGTGTAGCCAATACAGCTCGTCGACAGGATGTAGTTGCCTCCTCCACCACTGACAGACAGACAGATGGGCAGAATGGCTGATACATAGATAAATATTTAAACAAACAAACAAAGAAAACCCCTACAATAAATGTATTAAGAAAAAGAAACAGCCAAACTCATAATGGTATCCGACATCCGACTCAGTAAGTCAACAGAACATTATTAGTTGTATAATGAGTTAGGCTTTGCAAGCGGAGCTTGTCGACTTGAGAGTCTGATCAGGGAGGTTTTTTTTTTTAAAGATAAAAGTCAATATATGGAGGTTGCTTTTTGATGGTGGGGGGGTGGGCGGGGTAGAGGGATAAAGGAGGGAAGGATAGGGTATCCTGACGTTGAGAGAGAAATCTATAGTGAACCAGATTCGGAGGTTGAACTTAGATTTTTCTTGAATGCTCGTTTGAAAATTCTACTAATGATAATGGAGTTAATGCTGATGATGACATTATTATAAATATTTCATTGTGACATTTTTTCCTCCGCACACTGCATGCCAATACTTGTGTTTCATAAAAATTTCATGTCATCAGTAGTGACGCACTAAATGTGATGAACTTATTCGTCAGCGAGTCTAGTGCCAGTTTTAAACACAGCCTTAAAACCCATCTTTTCCCATCTTGATTATTAGTGTTCATGTAATTAGTCATTTTTTGTTCTTTTGTATACATGTGGCTTCTTGATTATCAGTGTTCATGTAATTAGTTATTTTCTGTCTTCAGTGTAATTGTACTTGTGGCTTCGTCACCTTTTGTATAATATTTTCCTTGTTTATATGTCAGGCGCCTAGAGCATCTTACCATGTATAGGGGCCTTAAAAATCTTTCTTATTATTATTATTCACGTGCTTTTGTACCTTAGTCTATAATTATGTAAAAGTATTACGATAATTTAGAATTTGAAAGTGCGTGTGTACATTCTGTATCTATTTTGACGCAATACATTCTCACACGTAAATTATGTACCTCGTTAACTGTTACCTGGGCATTCCCCTGAAGAAACCCTCGCTGAGAAGGCGAAAATTTGTGCAAAGAGTAAAAGTGTAACTCCTCCTAAACTATGTGGTGTATATGGATTCTTTCTTCACATTTTAAGTATATATATAAAATATATATATATATATATATATATATATATATATATATATATATATATATATATATATATATATATATATATATATATATAAATCTTTCCCTTCTTTGACACATGTACTAATATATTGTATAACAAGCAAATTAATTATTCATGAGCTTATCGATATAATTTCCTTCCCGAAAGCCTTGCGGGACTGGCAAAGTTGTTGATGGATTCTCGAGTCCGGCTCTTACGAAATAAAACACAAAATGAATTTTTCCTCTAAAATGTATTTTTTCGAAAAATACATACCGATGACATGACTATGTGGAAGTGTCTACTACTTACTCAATTCTAGCCTAAGAACCCGTTGTGTTACCACAGAACCCGGGAGGCACTCGGGGAACCCCACAGAGGGGCCGAGAGTTGTCACCCGGTACTGCCCATCTGGTTCCGAGTCACGTGGTGACCAACCATTCGGAATACTTAACTCACCAGCGGCAGGCGGGGCAGGTGGGAGGGTCCTCCGAGTCATGTCATGGGTAAGTATTTTTCGAAAAAATACATTTTAGAGGAAAAAATTCATTTTTCTCAAAATACATTATCGATGACATGACTATGTGGAAGAATTGCGATAAGGAGGAGGGTGCCGCGCCCAAACACCGCCGCAGATGGGTTAAGTCAGGGCCATCCTCCCTGTAGCAAACTCCCGACAATTTTAGCTAAGTGTGCACCTATGGCGCCGGGAAGGAGTGTTGCGCTGCGGAGAAGTTTCCCACCAGAGCGAGATCGTCTCGTTGGCCTGCCAGATCCCGGAGGTAGAAGCGAGCCAAGGTAGATTAGATTCTGCTCGCCAGCCCACGGCTGCCACGCTGTCTTTGACAGTGCAGTACCGGTCAAATGCAATGCTCGTGGCCATGGCTCGTACCTCATGTGCGCATATCTTAAACCTCTTCGCTCCCTGTGGGGAGAGGTCCTGGTAGGCGGACATAGTGACCCAGCATAGCCAGGAAGATATCGTCTGGGCTGTTATGTCAGGTCTGCCGGGTTTTAAGGGTAGAAAGAGGCGTGAGCGTCCTCTCCGGACGGCTTTGGTTCAGTGTAGGTAGACGCATAGGGCGCGCACAGGATCTTGTTGCCTGGTCTCCCGGGGAAGGAATGTCCCTCGCAGCGGCCGAAAGGCGATCACATGTGGCGCTGTCAATGAGTCCTGGTCTTGGTGAGGAAGGCAGGGTCCGTGAGGAGCTGTACGGCGCCATCCACGCGAACTGTAGGCAGGTAGGCAGGTAGGGCACGCTGACAGCGCGTGTAGCTCACTGACTCGGGCCGTCGTGGCAAGGGCCAACAGGAAGCATGTCTTACAAGTCACATCTGTGAAGCGGGCCAATGGCAGCGGATTGAAACTGGTGGAGAGCAGCCACGTCAGTACCCAGGGAAGGTCCCAGCGAGGAAGGAGCGAGCGGGGCACTGGACGCTGCAGGCCGAAGTGAGTCATATGGTCGGCGATGTCTTACAGGCGCCGGGGTCCGGGCGGCCGAGGTGCCGGCAATCATGCACAGGTACCCCCTGATGGTGATAGGGGCTAATCTTGGCCTCCAAAGCGCCAGAGGAAGAAGCGCGCTAGCTGGGGATTAGTCCGTTCGGTGGGGAAGAGGAGCTGGTTCTCGCACCCGGAGCACAGTAGTCGCCCTTTCCCTTGTAGACGCGCCGTGTCGAGGGTCTGCGGGCTGTAGAGGTCGCTTCCAATGCTGCACTCGAGAAGCCTCTAGCGGTGAGGGCTTGTCGCACAATCTCCATGCGTGAAGGAGGAGACGCTCCGTGGTCGCTTGAGCATCGAGCTCAACGTGGGTAGCAGCAAGGAGGGGAGGGGGGGGGGGCTGCATGGCGAGGCTGAGGCTTATGGTCCAGGACCGGTCCCAGGAGAATGGGGCGACCAGCAAGGCGGCCGCCTTGTATCCTTGTAGCTTGAGGAGGACTGTCGGGGGGTACGCATATGTGATAACCGTCCCATGGGATGGAGAGCGCGTCGACTGCCCAGGCCAGGGAGTCGGGGATCTGAGCGACGAATAGGGGCAGCTGGTGATTCCACCTCGTGGCTAACAGGTCGATCATAGGCGTCTCCCAGAGCACGCAGCTTATCTGAATGATGTCCCTTCTGTGCGCAGCAGGGGCCGCGCCGGGAGAGAGAGTCGGCCAAGACGTTCCGGTGGCAGGGATGTGTTGAGCTCGGGGGAAAGCTGCAGCCCTCGCACCAGCGCATCAGATGGTAGAGGAGGAAGCACAGAATGGGTGAGACCGCCGTGCATCTGAATGTAGGAACCACCGTCGCGTTGTCCAAGAGGACGCGCCGCTCCTGGCGTCGGAGGTGTGCTTCCCACGCGATGAGTGTTGCCAGACTGCTTGCAGCTCCAACCAGTTGACGTAACTGTCCACCAGCTCTGGAGGCCAGGACCGGACGTCATGAGGAACCACGGTAGAAAAAAGCATAGAACCCAAGGGAAGCTGAAGGGGGTGGGGGGGGGGGGGGGATTGGAGGCAAGGGAAATCCCGAAGCATGCCACGAAGTGTCCGTCCAAGGCCGCAGAAGAGGACGAAGCATCTGAGTCAAGGGCACCGGGGCAGCTATGTTTCCGGAGGGTGGACGCCAAGGGGGCAGGAGGTGCTGCTGCTGTAGCGGGAGGCGAGAAGACGGTCGAGTGGGAGTAGATCTGCCGCTTCACTCCGCGAAGAGCGGTCCCCGTCAGTCCGTCCGTTAGTCATCACGCGAGTGGACCCGCCGCTGAAGTCGAAGCTGCGTCTCCACGTAAGCGCTGTCCCTGCCAACGACTCAACGATCTGGTGCGGTACGCCGGCGGCTGCATCGGTGTCCATGTGAAGGCGCCTCCATCCAAGGATGTCCGAGAGCCCGTGCTGACGTCGAACTGCGCCTGCTGCTGCGCAATCCCTGCCAAACTTGTCCCAAGGACTGATGCCGCTAGCTGGAGTCTGCGAAGCCCGATGCCTAGACGAGGTCCGTGCAGCGCCACGCTGGAACTAGACCTCTGGCCGGCGAAGAGGAAAGGGAAGATGAGACATCATCACGTGCCGAGTGCCGTCCCGCTGTCGTCACACCTGTGTCTCCAGAGAAGAGCGACGGCTGTCCAACGGTCCGAGGAACTGTTGCACCTAGTTGGAAACTCTGAAGTCCGTTGCCGCGGCTAAGTCCGGTGGCGCGAGGTTCTCCGATCCGACGGCGAAGAGCGAGGAGATGAGAAGACAATCCGATCACGGTCCCTGCCACATCTAGACTCCACACACTGTGACCGTTCTTTCGATCGAGAAGATCGAATCCCTGGAAGTCTGTGCTTCGGGGTTCCACCGTCCAATAGCACTCTCCATACAATGGCTCCTCGAACTGACCACACTGGTCCTCTCCCGAAGGAGGCTATCAGCGCTAGTGGATCGCCTGTGGCGCCACTCTCTATCACCGGCCGCGGAGGAGGGACCCTGGTCTCTGTGTGCTGGGCTCAGAGGGGCGGCTCTCTGCCAGCTAACGACTCCCCGAAGAGTCCGCGAGCTTCCGAGCAGAGACAACAAGGATGGACAGTGGACACAGGACGACGCGCCTCATCCCAGGAGGCCGGGGTCAGTGAGGCGAACGCACTGCTGGCTAAATGGCTCCCCATAAGAGCCAGCGGGCTAAGTCCGGGCGGGCTCCCTCCGGAGAGCTGTCGCATTGAAAGCGATCCTGCTAGGAGCGCTGGGCTCCCGTGTCCAGCGTGGCGTGCAACTCCAAGGGTGGTGTGGTCACGCGCTTCCCATTTGGCACTGGACTGCGAGCCGGGCTCAGAGAGGCAGGCTCTCTGCCAGTTAACGACTCCCCGACAGAGTCAGCGGGCTTTCTACTTGGAGACAAGCGAGGACTGACAGCGGACATGGCGCGTCTCTCTGAGCCGGGCTCAGTGAGGCGGGCTCTCTGCCGGCAAGTAGGTTCCCCGTAGGAACCAGCGGGCTTTGTCCGGGCGGTGTCCCTCCTTTTTCCGGGCAGTGTCCCTCTGGGGAGGGGTCGCGTTGAGAGCAATCCTGCGAGGAGCGCTGGTCTCACGTGTCCGGCATGTAAGCATGCATTCTGTTCACACATCTGTCAACCCCCCCCCCCCCCCCCCCCCCCCCCCGTGATCCTTTACCTTGTGCTGAGACGACTAAGTTAGTATGCATAGGAAGAACTTACCATCAGCGACCTGTGTGCAAAATATTAATAAAAAGTTTGCTAAAAAAAAAAAAGGTTGATAAATGTACAATGTTATCACCAATAATAAGCATTTTACACACATTTGCCAGCCTCTTGTGACCATAGAAAGAAGTACCCAATGGAGAAAGAAACACGCTTAGAAAAGACGGGTACAACACAATTTATTAATATTTCGGGTAAATACCCTTTGTCAAAATAGACAAACAAACAAACAGAGAGATTAGCCGCTACTTATCTTCATTGGCAGAAGGAATGTGACCATAGGCCTTCCGAGGGCTCATCCCGTTAGTATGCATATATGGGACTTACCATAAGGTATCTCTGTACCAATTGGGTTGAAGTTGTGCATAATGTTCGAGAAAAACAACAAAGGAATCGGAGGAGGCCGGTCGAGGGAAAGACATCTGAGGGGGGCCGAGCTCGACGAGGCTGAAGAGTGGTGGGGGCTGCGGTCCCTGGCGGGGAGCGAAGCGTGGTCCTTCCTGCACTCGACAACAGGGGAGCGTGAGCATCGGGTAGAGCTGGAGTAGCGTGAGGGCTCTGAACTGCCCGAAGTCCTCGGACGTGTGGGTAAAGGTCTCTCCGAGCCGGGCTCAATGAGGTGGGCTCTCTGCCGGCGAAGCGACTCCCCATAAGAGTTAGCGGGCTTTTACTTGGAGATGAGCGAGGACTGACAGCGTACATGGGACGGCGCATCACTCCGAGCTGGACTCAGTGAGGCGCGCTCTCTGCTGGCGAGTAGGCTCCCCATAGGAACCAGCAGGCTTTGTCCGGGCGGGCTCCCTCCTGGAAGTGATCGCATTGATAGCAGTCCTGCGAGGAGCGCTGGGCTCACGTGTCCAGTATGGCGTCCGTTCCACAAGGTCGGTGCGGTCTCGTGCGGTCACTGCTCCGGGCATGGGGGATGGGGCCTCGACTGGAGAAGGATCACACACTGGTGCCGGTCGCTCGCGTCTGTAAGGCTCCCTAACTGCGCAGCTCAGGCCAGGTGGAGCAGGTGTCGCAAGCGTGGTCGAAGGCGCATCTGGCGCAGTGGAGACAGACCTTGCGGTTGTTCGACGGCCATTGAAACCTGCCGCACTGCGTGCAGGTCCGCACATGGCAACACATAACAGACCTGGAGGCACGCGGGCGAGGGCCTGGGGGACCCCGCCCAGCTAAGGCGAGCCTTCACAACATAATGGCACAAAAGAAACAAGGTTATGGGTACTATATCAAGGCGAAAACCCTGGAAACCCACCCAGAATCTGCCCCTGCTACTGCATGAAATAAATCTGACTATGATAGTTCAAGGGTAGTGCCAAAACAGCTTGGCAGCCAAAGGCATCAAGCTATTCTTGCATGACCCTTGAACAAACATGGCTGACCTATCTCCTAATCTCTAATATAGCCTTCATAGAACCATACACATAATGGCGTTCTGACTCAGTCGATCGGCAAGCCTGTGCAAAGCAAATTTAAAGCCTACAAAATTGTAAAAAGTTGTTGAATACTTAAGGTCATTACAGCAAATTTAGAAAAAGAATGGAGCAGGAAATATAGATGGACTGGATAAATGCCGAGCTTTAGGAGAAAGGTAGTTTTAAGATTGATCTTGAAAGCTGGGAGAGATGAAGACTGCCGCAGACGAAGGGCATTCCATGTGGATGGCCCAATGTGGGAAAAAAAGGGTGTGAGCCTACAGTGAAGAGTTTAGTGTGGGGAACTTTCAGTGTGAGTTGATCGAAGGAAGAATAGGGAAATGAATAGAGTCACCAAGAGGCAAAGAACCTCTGCGGGGGCTCATGAGATTCTTTGACTCTTGCAGTATGGTGGTGTTCACGTTTTCCCAACAGTGAAGGGGTTAAACACTCACCTTTTGACAAATGATGGATCAAAGTAGAGCTCTGGAATAGGTCGTCCCTCATCTCGAGCAAGCATCGCCATGCCATACAAATGGCGGTCACAGCCTATGGGAATAAGAAAAAAAAAAGGAACACTTAAAAAAAATGAATTTTTTTTCTAAAATGTATTTTTTTGAAAAATACTTACCGATGGCATTACTATCTGGGAATACACTCTATTGCCTATAGATTTCAGCAAAATTGTGTGTAGCACACAACTGGGGAGGAGACACCGGGGATCCAAGCACTATGACCCCGGGTGGCCTCCCCTTACTACCCTATCCCGGCGAGCACAGGGCGACCTCGTCAGTTTCACACATAGCCACAAGAGGCAAGCGGGGCAGGCGGGAGGGCCATTCGAGTAATGCCATCGGTAAGTATTTTTCAAAAAAATACATTTTAGAAAAAAAATTCATTTGTTTTTTCAAAATACATTACCGATGGCATTACTATCTGGGAGAATGGCGAACAGGCGGAGGGTGCCGTATCTAACCACAACCCAACCACTCCGCCGGCCCCCTCGAGAGAGAACTCCCGACGATTTCAGCTATGATGTGCCTAAGACGCCAGCAGTGCTCGGAGGGAGTGCTGGGCCGCGGAGATGTCGCCCACCCGTGCCAGGGAGTCACGTCAGCCGGATAGGTCTCTTAAGGTAGAAGCGTGCGAAAGTGGAGTCTGAGCGCCAGCCACCCGCTGCCAAAATATCTTTGACCGAGCAGTTGCGGTCCAGGGCTAGACTGGTGGCTACTGCTCTCACTTCATGCGCCCGGATTTGTAAAGGCTCAGCGCCGCGTGGGGAGAGGTCTAGGTAGTCTGACCTAATCACCCACCGCAGCCAGGATGACACGATCTGGGCCGAGATGTGGCGTCTGCCCGCGGACAAGGTAAGAAGAGGCGCGAGCGCCCCCGGCGCTGCGGCTGAGAGCGGCGCAGGTAAATCTTTAGCGCCCGCACTGGGTCCTGTTGCCGCGATCCAGGGGAGAGGTCCGCTCCACAGAGGGGCCGTATCGTTAGCACCTGAGGAGCCGCCGCGGGCGGCGGTTCTTGGCCAGGAAGGACGGATCGGAGAGCCTCTGCGCAGAGCCGTCGGAACGAACCGCAAACAGGCTGGGAGCATCGAGAGCGCGTGAAGCTCGCTGACTCGGGACGCTGTAACGAGAGCCAGAAGGAAACAGGTTTTCCGGGTCAAGTCTGAGAACCGAGCCAAGGGGAGGGGCTCAACCGGTCCGTATTCAACCACGTCAGTACCCAGGCAAGATCCCACCGGGGTACTAGGGAACGTGAAACCGGACGTCGGAGTTCAAAGTGAGCCAGAAATTCGACAGATCCTTGCAGGCGCCTGGGTCCGGAAGACACCGGTGACGGTAGATGTCCGCGAACGTAGCGCGGTAGCCCTTGATGGCGACCGGGGCTAAGCCCCGGTCGTCGAAGAGCCACAGGAAGAACTCCGCCAGTTGGTGGGAGGCTAGGTTAGTGGGAGGGTGCCCATGGGAGGTGCACCAGGTCTGAAAGACCCTCCACGTGCCTTCGTACACCTTCCTTGTAGAGAGTCTGCGGGCTGCTGCAATTGCCGCCACTGCTGCATCCGAGAACCTCTAGCGGCGCGGGCGTGCCGGACAACCTCCAAGCGTGTAGGCGGAGGCGTACGGGGCACGGATGGAAAAGCCGCTGACGGGGCTGCTTGAGCATCGTGGAAGGGGGAGGAAGCTCCAGAGGAGGGTCCGTCGCAAGCGCGAGGAGGTCCGTGGTCCAGCTCTTGGTCCAGTTGAAGGGGGGCCACCAGCAGGAGGACCGCCGAGCATCCCAGAAGCTTCCGCAGTACCTTCGGAACGAGGACTGCCGGGGGGTAGGCGTAAGCAATCCGGCCGACCCAAGGAATGGGGAGCGCGTCCACTGCCCAAGCGAGTGGATCCAGGACTGGCGAGACGTAGACCGGGAGCTGGCTGCTTCATCTGGTGGCAAACAGATCCACTAGCGGCGTTTCCCAGTGAGAGCAGAGCAGGCGAAAAATATCCGGGCGTAGGGACCGCTCCGTGTGGAGCAACTGTCCGCGACGAGACAGGGCGTCCGCCTTCATGTTGAGGTGGCCAGGGATGTGGCGGGCTCGTAGGGCAATGCCTCGATCCCTGCACCAGAGGCGAAGGTGGCACCGAAGAATGCAAAGGGAGGGCGAGTGAGTGCCACCCTGATTCTGTATGTAAGCCACCACCGTCGAGTTGTCGGAGAGCACGAGGACGTCCTGATTGGCCAAGGTCTCCTGCCAACGTCGAATGCCAATCCAACTGCCTTCAGCTCCAGCCAGTTGACGTGATTCCCGAACAGCTCCCGAAGCCAACGCCCGAGGCCGAGAGAAATCCGGTAACAGGTGCGCGCCCCAGCCGGCCTGGCTCGCCTCTGTACAGAGAGACCACCGAGGCGGCGGGGAGTGTAGGGCACCCCCGAAGCCAGCCAAGCGAGGTCCGCCCACCTCTCGAGGTGAGGACGAGCCCGAGGCGTGACAGGTACTAGATCCAACAGAGCGCCCGAGGGTCGCCAGTGAAGAAGGAGACGTAGCTGGAGAGGCCGAGCATAAAGTCTGCCCAAGGGAAGCAGGTCCGCAGCCGCCCTGAGGAGGCCCAGGAGTTGAAGCCAGACCCTGGCGGTGAAGGAGGATCCCATCCCCATCGAAGTCGCTAAGTCGACTATCTTCTGTCGCCTGGCCAGAGGCAGGCGGGCAAGGTTGAGGTCGGTCAGGAATTCCATCCCCCGATGTAGAAACCGTCGAGAGGGAGAAGAACGGATTTCCCCAATGAGTAGGAAACCTAGACGACGCAGAAGGGAAAGCAGGGCATCCCTGTCCGTCTGGAGGGCTGCGGAGACCAAGTTGCGCAGTAGAAGGTCGTCCAAGTAATTGGAGGCCGGGCTCAAGGAGCGCTGACGGAAATTGGCTATCACGGCGTCGAGCAGTCTTGTAAACACCCACGGACTGATGTTGAGGCCGAAAGGAAGGGCGCAGAACTGGTAGACGATCCCCCCAAGTCAAACCGAAGGTACCGGCGAAACGACGGATGAATCGGGACGTGCAGATAGGCGTCTGACAGATCGAGGCTGATCGCAAAGTCCATCGGCCAGAGGGCCGCACGGAGTGTCCTGGCCGTCTCCATCCTGAATCGAGGGGCCAAGCATCCTGAATCGAGGCCAAGCTGATACGAAGCTGATAAGGCCAAGCTGATACGAAGCTGATAAGGCCAAGCTGATACGAAGCTGATAAGTCGATAACTGGACGCCACTTGCCGCCTGGTTTGGGAGCTAGCGCCTGGTTTGGGAGCTAGAAGAGTCGGCTGTAGAACGCCGGAGAGTCCTGCCGCAAAACCACCTCTGTCGCCGCTTTGGTGAGGAGGGTCGCCACTTCCCCGCGCAGAGCGTCCGCCTGTGTGCCGTCGAGCGGTTCCTGGGTCCACATGGGTGCTCAGCGAAGAGGCGGAGGCGACAGGAACGAAAGTTGCAGGCCTGCGGTAACGGTGGAAAGAATCCAGGGGTCGTCCGGGAACAGCGATCTCCAAGATCGCTGAAGAGCGACAGCCGCCCGCCGACGGGAGGCCCGATTAATGAGGCGGGGGCGGAGGCGGGGGCGAGTCAAAGAGCCCGACCGCGGCCCGATCTACGGGCACCGCGGGGCCAAGAAGGGCGAGGGGCGGGGCCGGCCTGAGTAGCCTGGAATGGACGGGCCCGACCTCGTGAAGATCCGAATGTAGAGAAGGAGGGCCTGAAAGACCGCTGGGCACGACCCCCGCCGTGCGGGGGGCGCGAAAGCGGGTCGAGGCTGGGTTAGATGCAGGCTTGGGCCACAAGTCCTTGGAAGATTCCTTAAAGGTGTGCCAAGTGTCGCCGAACAGCTGAGGACCCCCTAAGGGGGCGTGACGGAGCTGGGTCTTCACTGACAAGGGAAGGTCCGAGCAGAGGCGCAAAAGGGTATCCCTCCTCCAGAGGTCGCATTTGGCAGCCGCTGCCCTGGCGGTGGCGGAAGAATGGTAGGCGGACCGGTTGGCCGCTATCAGGATGGACTGCACGTCACGAAGCGGGGACTGAGCCTCCAGGTCCCACGTATCCTGTAGGCACTGCAGTGCTGCCTGGGTAGCCAGTTCCAAACCCGAGCACGCCAGCGAGTTCCGCGCTAAGGAGGCGATCCTGTCGAGAGGCCGAGGCCACGAGTTCTGGACGAGCCTGCGGCCGCCCGCCTGTAGTAAGGCCGCCACATCCACCGCTGGAAAAGGTAAGGCGAAGGCTTGGGAGTGTCCAGCGTACTAGGCCTGGCGGAAGCTTAAGTTGATTCCCACCGGCGATCGAGCGGCGGTAAAGTATCCCGTGTCGCCGAAAGCGTCGTTACGCAGCTGGGCGGAGAAGCATCGGTGAGGTCCCGGAAGCCGGCTTGCGGGAGGGACTTGCGGCGCTGGACTTGCCTCTGCGCGTCGACCATGGCCGAAGCCTGTCTCTTCGGAGGAGGCGAAGGCGGACAGACGTCGGGCGGTAGGGACTTGGCGATAAGCCTTGAAGCCTCACCCATAGCGTGGACCGACTGTGATCCGAGCGAAGGGCCGGCAACGTCTGACGAGGCGGAGGCCGACGCGACAGCGGAAAAAGGCGGGAAGGAGAACCCGCCGCCGAGTCCTGCAAGAAGATCGCCGAGGCCGAGTCCGACGGATGAAGGCTGAGGACGTCCGTTCCAAACTGATCTTCTCGCGGCAAAGACGAAAGGGGCGAGCGGCTACGAGAGTGCCGCACCGCCGCGCGCGAGGTAGACGCAGCCGCCCGCGACGCACGCAAAGAGGCGCGCCGCGGCGACGGAGGGACCGTGGCAAAGCGACGGTCCACCTCGAAGTCGGGATCCGCACGCGGCAGCCGACGTGAGCGACAAACCGCGATCGGAATACCGAGGAAGTGGCCTGGTCACCCCTGGCCCGCCCGGGAGAACCGGTGCGAGGAGGGGGGGGGGGGGGACCGCCAATAGTCTCCCCTAGCCCGCTCAGGAAAGGCGGAGCGGGGAGGGGACAAATACCGGGCACGCGGCCCCCCGTCCGATGTGTCGGACCGTGGAGGACGCGCGATGTCACACCGGGCCCGCCTGGTCGATACGAGGCGGGGGGGGGGGGGGGGGGGGGGGGGGCCAGTCTAGGGTCACGCCAAGCCCGCTCAGGAAAGGCGGAGCGGGGAGGGGACGATTTATGAGCCCGCTGCCCCAGCTCCGAAGCCTCGGAGCGAGGGGGGGGGGGGGGGGGGGGCGAGGGTCCAAGTCACACCGGGCCCGTCCGGTCGATACGAGACGGGGGGGGGGGGGGGGGGGGGGGGACAGTCTACGGTCACGCCAAGCCCGCTCAGGCGAAGCGAAGCGGGGAGGGGACCATTATGTGCACGCGACCCCCGCTCCGACTCCTCGGAGCGTGGGGGGCGAGAGTCAACCACACCCCGGGCCCGCCCAGGCGAGACGGGGCGGGCGGGGGGGGGGGGGGGGGGGGGGGGAAGAAAGCGAAGCATGCCTTGCCCGTTCGGAAAATACAGAGCGGGGAGGCAGCATTACTAACGGTCTCGAGTCACGTTCCGAAGCCTCGGTGCGTGAGCGAGAGCATTTCTTATCACGTTTACTCTCTTTCTTATGCTTGCGTTCCGTCACCCGTCCCCGCTCCGGAGACCTAGAGCCGGGGGTGGCCGACGAACGCTCATCTCTCCCAGACCGCTCGCCCGAAGCAGAGCGGGGGGTGGGAACCAAAATGGGCTCAAGCCACGCGCTAACGAAGCAGAGCGTGGGGAGCGTGACTCCGAAACTCGCCTACCCTGCTCCGAAGACTCGGAGAGGGGAGGGAGAACCTGCGAGGTAACGGTACAAGAAGGGGACTTACCTGTGGGCCGGAAAGCCCGATGCGCCGAGGGAAGTACGTCCACCCGTGGAGGATCCCGTGGAGACCGAAGCGGGCGAGGGGACCGGTCACGCCTGAAGAAGTCCCACCTGCGCGAACACCGGTCTTCCGTCCAAGCGGCGCCACCATCACACGTTCCGTCCGAAGCACAGCCCGAACACGGCAAGCAAGAGTCGAGTGCATCAACCGGTCACTGGAAGTCCCCGCACGGCGGCAAGTCTTCGACACAGAAGAAGCCATAAGGCCCTAAACCAGCTACGCCGGCGAAGAAAGTCCACCTTGCACAAAACAGCAGGGCACAAGTCACGTGCGTCGTCGAACCCCAAGGCCAAGCCAAGGGTGAACTCACAAGTCAGAGCCGGTAAAACCGGTCGGCGCACAGGTCACAATGAGTCCAATTGTCAAAGGAAAAACCACGAATGTAGTGAGTCCAGGGCTGAATCGAAGACTCCAATTCAAGCCCACAGTCAAAAACCACTGAAACCCGTAGAACGGAGAAAGGCAAAAACTCGACCGTCCCCGGTCGAGCTATGAGTGAAACTGACGAGGTCGCCCTGTGCTCGCCGGGATAGGGTAGTAAGGGGAGGCCACCCGGGGTCATAGTGCTTGGATCCCCGGTGTCTCCTCCCCAGTTGTGTGCTACACACAATTTTGCTGAAATCTATAGGCAATAGAGTGTATTCCCAGATAGTAATGCCATCGGTAATGTATTTTGAAAAAACAATTGGCTGATCTTCACAAATGTCAGGGCCCTAGCTAACACCCTCAATCACTAAAAACTGAACAAATGTGTATGTGTTAAAGATTCACGCAAACAACAGAACGAGTCGTCGGTATGAATGATTCATATGCACGACTGAACAAGTGTGAAGTCATAAAATCAATACAAACAGTTCTGTTTGCACATAAATCATAGAAGACATCTTATGAAATAAATAAATGACATGAAATATCCACAGATGCAGTGTGTCAGAAAGGATTCATGCTCATCCTCAGGCTGATGGTTGCAGCAGGCCCACTTCTTGCAAGCAATGAACAGGCCAGCTGTAGCTGATGTCAGCCCAAAGACCTTTAGCTCACTGGACACTCACCCTGTAGATTAGTCGCCTCTTCCATCAGCTTGTTGTGCTTGTCCACCGCCAGCCTGAACAGCTTCAACCTCTCACTCTCAGTGTACTGCGGGGGAGAACGAAACAGAACGTGTGCTTGTTATAACCAATACGTTAGCTTGGCGCCATCAGGCGCCAAGCTAATGTGGCACTACCCTTGAATTATCATGGTTGATCCATCTCCTGCTGTAGTGCACTGGGACCATCATCAGAGCGACTTTCACACTAAAGAAACACACTCTGGAATACCTGTTTCCTGTTTTGCCCTTGATATTTTAAAGCGTGCATCGTTCTTGATTAGTTAACCCCTTGACTGCTACTGATGATACCGCTTGCAGGGCTCCCACTGAGGGCCGGAAAAGCAAAAATCCCTGAAATTCTCCGGGGTCAGGCACTTCGACGCGACAAAGGGAACAGTAAGCTTTACCTGCTTCCTCCAGCTTGCAAAACCAAGCACCGAGTGGTGTATCGTCCACTTCTCGGTCCAACCACGACCAAGACCACTTGTTCGTACAACTTTTCTTGATCTCTTTCACTTTTGCAGTGTCTTGCCAACGCACGATTTTGGAGCGTGACATTTTGCCTCCTTCTCAGGTAGACAAAATGGCAATTTCCCACTTTTGCAAAGAAGAGTTTACACAAGATTTCATGACCCAATGTTGTCTGCTAGCTTCCGGAAAATACGGCCACTGCTCTGCGGATTCCACTGCCACTTTTTTTTTAACCCTGAATTTTTTTTTTTGTCGTTGAAATTTTTAAAATTTTTCTTTTTGTTGCAGATTCTCATTTTTACATTTCTCAGAAATCTGCGAATTCGTGGAAAGTGGGAGCTCTGCACTTGGCAGAAAAAAAGCATAACTTCGACCCTTTTCCACCGAACGTAATTATAGTCAGGAAGGTTACATAAAGTAGGTAATAGCACTGTCAGGGGAGAGAAGTGTGCATGATCGACCAGTGATCATAGATCTACTGTGGCCGAAGCAAAAAAAAAATTGATAGGAAAGAGAGGGGGCGCTAAGAAAGTGACTGAAAGCAATGCATATGGAAGCCCCCCCACCCTCCCCCCCCCCCCCCCCCCCCCCCCCCCCAGTATAGTCAGTTACAGTCAATGGGTTCAGTTATTTATTTCCAAAGCGTTAATGCTGCACAGACATTTTATGTATCATCTTACCAGCTTTATAGTAAATGAACAATCTCTCTTTTGTCAGACTGCCATCAAAGCCTGTTAACTAACAACTAATGCATATCCCGTGTCTGCAAAGTTCCTCAAACTCATCATGGCCACAGTCAGCCAGAGCAAGGATTTAGTTGGACTGAATCATACAAGGGCCAATGAAGGGTGACGTCAGCCACAGGGCTCTTTTGCATACAGAATAATGAAGTGATCTACAAACCGAGTGATCAGTGTCAGCCATACTCCTGCACCAGTTACCAGACTCGACAGTGCATGAGCGAACAGTCTCAGTGCGGGCGTGGTAAAACTGTCGAATCGTGGCAGTTTCATATGTGGGTGCAAACCTGAAACCACAATGGAACAGCACACATAAAGCCTCTGTACACAGTGTCCACTGTTTTCAAGATACAACAACCTGCAGATGATAGCTAAAGTGATATAGTAACAAATCACATTACCTGATTAAATTTGAGTACCGGTTATTCAAGAATTAAGAATTCATGCTCAGAAACAAATTTTAACCCATTCAGCCCAGACGCACTAAAGCAGGAGATGGGTCAACCATGATAATTCAAGGGTAGTGCCAGATTAGCTTGGCGCCTGTCGGCGCCAAGCTAATCTGGCACTACCCTTGAATTATCATGGTCGATCCACTTCCTGCAACAGGTGCGCAGTTGTTAGACGACGCCTCCAAAATTTGGGAAATACATGCGTCGGGCTGAATGAGTTAAACATCTGATCAACTGATGCACCTTTTTGTTCTCACTATCACACTGTGAGAACCCCCTGCATGAGGCACACATCCTCATGAGACCCTGCAGGGTGTAGGGGCTAATCATAATCTGTGTCTCTTGATGGCTTGAGTTATCTCTAATTATATCAACCCCTCCACTGCTGAGAAAAGTGAACATGGCCACCTGCAAGAGACATAGACCCTCATGAGCCCCCGCGACTGCGGGGGCTCATGAGGATCTATGCTCTTTCTGAGACCAATTTGTACCCATGTTTCTTGGATGGTTTTGGCTTTTGGTTGTTGAATGAACAAAGATTTCAGAAACCAAAATGTACGTACAGTGGCAGGCAAGGGGTCAATGTAGAATGCACTGCACGATCACCTGCCCAACATTTACGAGTACAGTATCGAACGTATCTCAGAATTGCACTTTAACACTCCATAATACAATCTGGCCGATACAGATTCACAAAAAATGCTCACCCCTGACCAGCTCTTAATACACGATATCGATCAACCATAACAGCTCAAGGGTGATGCCAGAAGAGCATGGCACCACGCATTAGCTGATACATAAGATGTAAACAACATGGTATGTGAGAGTGACTGTTACACACTTCTTGTACATGCGATAGTACGCAAGCTGCAGGGCCATCTGAACGTGAGTGTCTGGGTGAACTCTCCGAGTCTTCAGGTAATCCTTCCCATAGTCGGTGAAGCGAGTAATCTTCACCTCAACACGCTGAGCCTGGAAAGAAAACAGTACAGTATTATACTGCGTAGTGTGTATACTATACTGATGAGCAAAATAAATGCAACATTTTTAGAATGATCCAATGATTCCAGAATGTTGCATTTCTTTTGCTCATCAGTATATAATAATTACTGGCCATTCATAATGTTGTAATTTAAGACAAACACTAAATAATAATACCACTCATTATATAGGCGCCCTAACTAATTCTGTGAATCAGCTCAAAGCACCGCAAACTGAACCCAACACGCGTGCATGCTCATGTGAAACACACGTGCTCACTCTAAGGTCAAAAATAGTGCAAGACAAACACAGAATATTCACATAGTGTGAAGAGTAGGCTCAGCTAATGAGGTTTCTGAAGTTTTAATTGCATGTGTTTGAAATTTATAAAGTGGTCTGAAACCGGTACACCGAAGTGGAGAAGAAGGAAGAGCCTGAGTATCCCCCCTCCCCCCCCCCCCCCCCATTCCCCCCGCCCCACAGAGAAAGAACCACCGATGGTCCGCCCGAATGAACGGTGACACAAGAGGAGAAAAGTCTGGGCCAGAACTGGGTATTGATCGTTTTTTAGGTACTCATCCAGCACTCAACTGCTGGACTGTTTAACCCTTATCATTCGGAATACACCAGTGTGTGAAATAAGTTTGACTAAAATAGTTCAAGGGTAGTGCCAGAATAGCTTGGCGCCTCTAGGTGCCAAGCTATTCTGGCACCACCCTTAAACTAAAGCCATTGGTCTATATCCTTATCTGTAAGTACTATAATGTAGCTTGCATATGGCAGTGAACAAATTTGAAGCTTTTACCCTCAGTATGATATGGGTTAAGATGTATGTGATAATCACAGTGTTGAATGCCTGGATGTCCTCAGTGTAAAGTGTGCTATACTTACTACCGTCTTTCATTTCATTCTAGTTCAGGGTGTAAACTGTTTGGAAATCCTGTAATGGGAGTCTTCAACTTGATTTAGGAGTTAACACGTAGTCATCCTTCTTAGTTGTTCACTGTATGTGCACACTGAATTAACCCAATAAATCCTGAGTCCAATTTTTTGTTCACTCTTTCCCATCAAAAAGCTTTTGGTTTAGTGTTAGCCCAAACAAACCCTTAGCCATCAAAACGCTTACGTTAAAGCGTTGTGCTCATTGCCGTCTATAGATGAGTCGCTAGTATTCTAGGGTTGGGTTTTTACAAAAATCGCATGAAGCACAGCTATCGGTCTAAGGAAAGCAACCACTATAATGTTTCACCAACCATTTCTAAAATATTCATTTTTCTTTAAAAGGTATTTTTTCGAAAAATACTTACCGATGACATGACTACCAGGAGTGTCCACTCCTTGCTCAATTCTAGCCTAAGAACCCGTTGTGTAAACACAACCCGGGAGGCACTCGGGGAACCCCCAGAGAGACCGAGAGTTGTCTTCCGCTCCTACCCACCAGCCCTATTCACCTGTGAACTCCAGTCACGAAATTAGGCTCACCAGCGGCAAGCGGGGCAGGTGGGAGGGTCCTTCGAGTCATGTCATCGGTAAGTATTTTTCGAAAAAATACCTTTTAAAGAAAAATGAATTTGTTTCTTCAAAAACATTACCGATGACATGACTACCAGGAGAATGCCGAACAGGAGGAGGGTGCCGCACCCCCAGATGGTTTTCTCTAGGCTCATGGCCCCCTCCTCTCTTCCGACACTCTGCCCTCCCTAATAGGTGCATACCTACGGCGCCTGTGGCGCCGGGAGGGAGTGTTGTGCCGCCGTGACGTCCCCCACCAAGGCGAGGTTGTCTCGCTGCCCTGCCAGATCCCGTAGATAGAAGCGGGCGAAAGTAGATTCTGATCGCCAGCCCACCGCAGCCACGATGTCCTTGACAGCGCAGTTCCTGTCGAAGGCTACGCTCGTGGCCATGGCCCGTACTTCGTGCGCCCGAATCTTTAGGCTCTTCGCTCCCTGAGGGGAGAGATCGACATATGCTGAGCGAATCACCCAGCGAAGCCAGGAAGAGACTGTCTGTGCCGTAATGTCGTTTCTTCCTGTTTTTAAAGGAAGGAAGAGCGTCCCCTCCGGACGGCTCTGGTTCGTCGCAAGTACACTCTGAGGGCTCGTACAGGATCTTGTTGCCTGGTCTCACTGGGGAAGTCTTTCCCGCGTAACGGTCGTAAGGTGATAACCTGTGGCGCCGTCAGTGGAGACCTAGTCTTGGCAATGAAGGCAGGGTCGGTCACCAGTTGGACCGAGTGGTCAGCTCGAAATTGCAGGCATGTAGGCCGGACTGATAGAGCGTGTATCTCACTTACTCGTGCCGCGGTGGCAAGCGCCAGCAGGAAGCAGGTCTTCCGCGTCACATCCGCAAGCCTGGCCAACGGTAGTGGTTCGAAACGTGGTGAGTTTAGCCAGGTAAGAACCCATGGTAAATCCCAGCGGGGAAGAAGAGAGCGAGAGGCAGGCCTTTGTAGTCCGAAGTGTGACATAAGATCTGCCAGGTCCTTACATGCGCCGGGGTCCGCGCGGCCGAGGTGCCGGTAGGTGTCGGCAATCATCGAGAGATATCCCCGAATGGTAATAGGGGCCAGTCCTTGGTCTTCGAAGAGCCAGAGGAAGAAGTCCGCAAGTTGGGGGTTTGTCAGTTCGGTGGGGGAGAGACGACGGTCGCTGCACCAGGTACAGAGTACCCTCCATTTCCCCTCATAGAGACGTCTAGTCGAGGGCTTGCGAGCTGTAGCGATCGCTTCCACTGCAGCACCCGAGAAACCTCTAGCTGAGAGGGCTTGCCGCACAACCTCCAGGCGTGTAGCAGTAAGCGTTCCGGACAGGGGTGGAACAGCGCCTGGCGTGGCTGCTTGAGCATAGTGCGGGGCGTGGGGAGCAGTAGCGGAGGGTGCGTGGCGAGGCTGATCAGGTCGGTGGACCAGGAACGAGTCCAAGCGAACGGGGCGACCAGGAGCCGGATCGCATTGGTTCCTCGCAGCTTTAGGAGGACTTTGGGGACAAGGACTGTCGGGGGAAAGGCGTACGCTATGAGTCCGTCCCAGGGAATGGATAAGGCGTCGACCGCCCAAGCCAGGGGATCCGGTACTGGGGAAACGAAGAGGGGAAGCTGGTGATTCCACCTCGTGGCGAACAGGTCCACCATCGGGGTCTCCCAGTGAGAGCAAATCATCCGGAAAATGTCCTGGCGTAGCGTCCATTCCGTGTGAATGAGCTGTCCTCGGCGAGAAAGGGAGTCCGCTAAGACGTTCAGGCGACCGGGAATATGGCGAGCGCTGAGAGTCAGCTCGCGGTCCTCGCACCATCGCATCAAACGGAAGAGTAGCATGCATAGATCGGGTGAATGAGTTCCTCCCTGCTTCTGTATATACGCTACCACTGTCGAGTTGTCCGAAAGGACGAGAAGATGCTGGTGTCTGAGCTGCTCTTCCCAAACGATGATGGCCTGCCACACCGCTAGTAGTTCCAACCAGTTGCTGTGTTTGTCCGCGAACTCCGGAGGCCAGAGGCCGGACGTCGTGGTGAACTGAGGAAGCAGGTGGGCTCCCCAACCAGCCCGACTCGCGTCGACACACAGGGAGAGGTGCGGGGATGGGGAGGAAATGGGGACTCCCAGAGCCAACCAGGCTCTGTCTGTCCACCGTAAAAGGTGGGGGCGTACCAACGGGGACACGGGGACGTTCGTGGTCAAGTCGCCCGAGGAGGGACGCCAGAGCAGTAGGAGATGAAGTTGTAGCGGTCGGGAGTAGAGACGCCCGAGGGGGATAAGATCCGCCGCTGCGTTGATCAGGCCCAGAAGCTGAAGCCAGACCCTGGCGGGGGCTGCCTGTTGCTGATCTATCAACGCGGCGAGAGCGGACAACTTCACAATCCGTTTCTCTGGCAAAAGTACCCTGTTGCGGTCCGTGACAAACTCCATGCCTAAGTGGATGAAGTGGCGCGCCGGGGTGAAGTCCGACTTTCCGGTGTTGACCAGGAAACCCAACCGGTAAAGCAGCTGTAAAAGCGCGTCCCTGTCCGCCGCAAGCGCGGTCTCCTCCTGATTTCTCAAAAGAAGGTCGTCGAGATAATTCGAGGTCGGACTTGACGACGACTGCCTCGCCTTGGCCACTACAGCATCCATGATGCGGGTGAAGGCCCAGGGGCTGAGGTTGAGACCGAACGGCAGGGCGCGAAACTGGTAAATCACTCCTTCGAACGCGAAGCGCAGGTACTTCCTGGCCGAAGCGTGCATGGGGACATGTAGGTAGGCGTCGGACAGATCTAAACTGACCGCGTAGTCCATGGGTTGCACCGCCGCACGAAGAGCCCTGGTCGTCTCCATCCGAAAGGAAGGGGCCGCGATGAAGGCGTTCAGCGCCGACAGATCTATGACTGGCCGCCACTTGCCGCCGGGTTTGGGGACCACAAACAGTCGGCTGTAAAAGGCGGGCGAGTCCGGACGCTGCACTATCTCTGTGGCCTCCTTTGAAAGGAGAGCCGCGACTTCTCCTCGCAGAGCGGCGGCCTTGAGGGCGTCGGACGGAACCTCTGTCCAAAGAGGAATGGAGCGCAAGGGCGGAGGAGAGCGGAACGAGATCCGTAATCCTCTGGTGACTACATCCAAAACCCAGGGCTCGTCTCGAAACAGCGAGCGCCACTCCTCGCTGAATCGTGCTAGCCTCCCGCCGACTGGAGCCCCGACGACGGTCGGCGGGGGCGGAAATGGGGACAAGTCAGGTGGCCCGCCCGCGCCCAGGGCGACGGGCGGGACGGGGCCAGGCGGGGGCAGGGGCGTTAGCTGGGCCAGGGCGACGGAAGGACGGGCGACGTCGCGGCGCAGCTCGTGGTGGGGCAGACGGGTCCGCGGTGACACGTTTCCGGGCCCGCAAGGAGCGCCCCAGGGCCGTGCGGGCGGGAGGAAAGCGCTGTTTGACAGTCTTGCGAGGCCAACGGTCGGAGTTGGGAGTCCTTCACCGTCTGCCAAGTATCCCCGAAGAGCAGAGACCCTCCCAGAGGGGCCCGACGTAGCTGAGTACTCAGGTCGACCGGCATACCACTGCAAGCTTGTAGGACGGCGTCTCGTCGCATGAGGTCGCAGTTAGCCGCAGCCGCCATCGCGTTGACCGATAAGTGATAAGCAGCGCGGTTCCCAGCCTCCGCCATGAGTAGTAGGTCTCCCAGGAGGGGAGACAAAGCAGGTTGCCAAGCTTCCTCGAGACGTCGGATGAAAGCCTGAGTCAGCAAGTCCAAGAAACCGGAGCAGGCGAGCGTGTTCCGGACCATCGACGCCGTCCTATCCAGTCCCCGTGGGAAGGACCGTTTCAACATAGAAGCCCCTCCGGCTTGCAACAGAGCGGCGGGATCCACTGGAGGAAGCGGGCAGAGGAACGACTGCGAATGGCCGGCGTACCAGTCCTGCTGAAAAGCGATGTCCAGAGCGGAAGGCCATCTCCCGTCCGCGAAGAAGTCCGAGTTCCGAGTCTCCGCATGCAGGTGAGACAAGAAGGCGTCCCGCAGATCAAAAAAACTAGCCGGCTGTGGGAGGGACTTGAACCTCTTAACCGTCCTATCTGCGTCCACGAAGGCGGAAATCTTCCTCTTCACAGGAGGTGAAGCTGGACAAACATCCTCCGGTAAGGCGGCGGCAATCAGCTTGGCTGCTCCGTCCAGTGCCAGCCGCGTGTCCATCCGGGAAGAAGAGACCTGTCTGACGGAAGCCGACACACTGGAGGCCGAAGAGGGAGAAGCTGAAGAACGGCTAAGACCTCCAAGTAACCAGTCCGAAGCATCCTCCGGTGCCAAACTGAGGGTGTCGAAGTCCCGCTGTCCGGAAACCGGTGACCGAAGAGGGCGACGAGGGCTCCGAGGCCGGGAATCCCGTCGGAGAACCGCAGCGGACGAAGACTCCCTCCGCAGTGGAGAGCGGTAGTCTGAACGATGCGGTGAGGACCTCCTGCGAGCCGAAGGCGGATCCCGACGAGGAGAACGGCTGCGACGAGATGGAACGGAGCGGTGAGTACGAGGAGGGGGGGAAGTGGCCGGTCGCTGGGAAGAGGGACGGGACGAGCGGGGGTCCAGCCGAGAGGGGGGACGCGAAGAAGGTGAAAACCGTCTGCGGCGAGGTGAGTCCCGGTGCGACGAGCGATGAGGCGAGAAGTTCCTCCTACGATCGTGCGAAGGAGAGCGGAAACGTCGAGCAGAACCCCTGTACCTACGTTCTTCCCAACCAGGAGGCTCCGGACGAGTGCAATGATGTCTCTCTGAACCAGGCTCTTGGGAGAGGCGGGTTACTGGCCGGCCAGGGGACCTTCAGCGGGATCCCGGCGGCTTCCTCAGAGACGAGTGGGGAACGACGGTGGAGGAGGGACGCCACGAGCGTCCCACCAAACCAGGCTCTTGGGAGAGGCGGGTTCTTTCCACCAAATGTGTACGGGCGCGCTCTCGAACGGAGGCGGTCTTGACGGTCGAACTCCCACTCCGTGCACTAGTCCCTTGATTACTCAGTGGCGTTATCTGCGTCGGATCCCGTTGGTCTCGCACGTCCGGTGCCGGGGGCACAGCGGAAGGCGTCCCGGAAATCTTCAAGGTACCCGCGAGGGTAGAAGGCTCTCTCCTATAAAAGTTCCAGAGATTAGACCACCGCAGTTCCGGCCATGTAGCACAGACGTCACACGTATGGTCGGACGCACACCCAGCGCAGGGGAGACAGACTGCATGTTTATCCGACGGCCACTGGAAGCCTCCGCATTTTGTGCATGTCATCAGTAAGCCACTGCAACACACAAAACATGGAGGCACTCGGCAAGCGTCCACCAATCACCCCGTTAAGCTTTAGGCCCCCAAGCTACTGTGGTGTTATGCACCCGATTAACCAACGTACGGTCACCTGCCATCAACATTTAATTAAAACCACGGCGGAGGGAAAACAAACCCTGCCGGGACAGGTGCGTATCCAAGCCTTCGTCATAACGAGAGGTGTCTAAACCGAAAGCCGAAAAACGTTAGGTATGGCCGAGATACAGTAACTTGACTCACCGCTCGCATCTGGTAAAGGCGCGAAATCCCGCCAAAACCGGCGCCAACATTCTTCAGCTAATCAGGCCACCAAAACAGAGGTCCAAAAACCCCAACCGAGGGAGAAGCGACGCAAAAAGCAAGCTGCTCGTGCCTGTGCCCCGCCCGGGCAACCAGCCGAGGGCCCTCTAACTACCTTACCTGTCAGTCGGAGAGGTACGAGAAGGAGAAAGCTCCATGACACCCGCAGCCCGACCGGCAAGCCAGAGAGGGAACCCTTGAACAATACCGAAGCTGCAATCGACCAACGTCGCACGCGCAGAATCCCAGGCCGGCGAAGACGAAGCAAGCAAAGCAGACCGACCCGGTCGAAAAACTTCTAAGTCCAGAGGCTAGAGACAACACGTCTGAACGCGTGAGCCTAAGAAGCGTGACTGGAGTTCACAGGTGAATAGGGCTGGTGGGTAGGAGCGGGAGACAACTCTCGGTCTCTCTGGGGGTTCCCCGAGTGCCTCCCGGGTTGTGTTTACACAACGGGTTCTTAGGCTAGAATTGAGCAAGGAGTGGACACTCCTGGTAGTCATGTCATCGGTAATGTTTTTGAAGAAACAAATCTGAAAGTGAATGCCCTTGTCGGATGGTGTCGGAACAAGGGCAAAGTAGCCGACAACGTGCCTTGGATCGTCTCCGACGATGAGCTTGTTCGATCCTCATGAGCGTGGTTTCAACAGTGATCTTTAGCTCATAAAATTGTGATTCAAGAAGGGACAGATCTCTTGTATGATTTCTTTGCTTGTGGAATACATTTTTCTGCCATGTTGGTGAGTAAATCTGGGTTTTTCGTTGCATGTGCTTACACTGTTGCTACCAAAACCACGTTTCTCATTTTTTTGCTCCACCATGTTTGTTGTGTTGCATAATAATCAAATTGGTTCGACTTCCACTAAACTGATCCACAAACACGTGCAGTTTTGAAAAGTACTTTTAATGCTCTTTCCAATGATCCCCAATTTACCTATGGTTGTTAGCTTGGGAGGCTGTGAAAATTAATTCAATCTACCCCAAAAATGTACGTCACCAGGGAACACACATCCTTTTTCCTGCTACATCTGCATCCTTGAAACTACCAGTCACATTTATTTAAAGCCAGAGTGTATCAGGATGAAAAGGGTTAATGCCATACCAGTTTTGGGTACAGAAGCTTGGCTTCCTGAAGGGCAGCGGTCAGGTGGTCATCCAAGTGGAAGTGTATGTATTCAGGCTCTGGCAACTTCTGAATCATCTGGGTACCCTGGCGTAACATACAAGAAAAAAAATCCTCAGTACTGGATAGTAAAGTTTTTCATCAAATCAAATGCATGCCCTTAATTCCCTCATGCATGCAGGCACCGGAACTGTTTACAGGAGTGGTGGCTCCATGCACAAGGGGGTTAAAGCAAAGCTTAAAAGAACTATTCTACAAATTAATCTCAAAACAATGAGTGGTGTTGTTAACAATGGCTTAAGCATAGGTGAAAAACTGAAATGACTGAAAATGTTCCACGGACTAATATGCCTCATAAACTATGGCCAGCAAGAGTCATAAATTCTCATGAGCCCCTGCGGATGCAGGGGGCTCATGAGAATTTATGGCTCTTGCAGGTGAAACCTGCTGGCTAAAGGACTGCATTGTCTGAACCAAAAAGCTGAAATTCCCTGGGATTTTTAAAAAGATGAATCAGTCTCCAGAACTGAAGACTGGCACGCATGCATATGACTCAAAAAAACCTAATAAAAAAAGAAAATTAAAATGACAGAAGAAAAGACTAACCGTCCACTGTCCTTTGCACTCGATAATCTTGCGGTGTGCATAATAGGTGCAAAAGACCAGCATGATCCCCTCCATGGGTGAGTGCTAAACAATCAAACAACAAGCACATTTATGGCAAGTCTCACATTCAGTGCATTTTTTTAAAAGACCAGTCAAGCACCAGAAAATGGTTCAATCAAGGTAGTTCTACCCTTGAACTGTCATGGCCGATCTGTATGTTATGAACTATTACCGTTACATAGTTTTCATCAAACAACTCCCAGCCTGGTGAATTCTGAAGCTTGGGCTAGTAGCGAGAAGCTACACTTATTGGTGATGATGATGGACATGATAAAGGGAAATATTAATTTAGTGCGGTAAAAATTAACATGACAGACTTCTGCTCCGTGCAATTTGTGATATATACCTTCATCCATTTACAATGGGTACCAGAATGATAGCAGTGAATGGCGAACAGGGTAACCAGTAGAAAGGCGGAAAACACAATCATGTATACAGAGATAAGACAATATCCCTTTTCATCGTGATACTCTCTTGGCTTGACTTCGCGAACGAAGATTTTATAGGAGTTGCCCACGACGTCTGCAGGCTTGTTCGTGGCTGCGGAGGCCAATCCGGGACAGGCAGGTTCGACCGCAGTGGCTGCAGGGGAAGGTATGGCCAGGGTTCTGAGTTGCGGCATCTCTGTTTTTTCTCCTGAGCCGCTTGTCCTTAAGGCTAGATGTGCGAGAGTCCTCAAAGGAGACAGCTGCCTTGTAAATGGTGGAGCGCCAGGTGTCACGGTCCACAGCAAGCGAGGCACTAAGTGACTTCTTGAGACAGTCTTTGTATCTCTTCTTTGGTGCCCCTCTGTCACGGTGTCCAGTAGCAAGCTCGCCGAACAGGGTGATCTTTGGTAGGTGATGATCCTCCATCCTGGAGACATGCCCCGCCCAGCGAAGCTGTGTCCGCAGCAGCAAGGCCTCGATGCTCACAGTTTCAGCCTGTTCAAGGACCTCGACGTTGGTGACATAGTCACTCCAGTAAATGCCCAGGATGGTACGCAGGCAGCACTGGTGGAAGCGTTCGAGGAGTCGTAGTTGGCTGCGGTAGAGGGCCCAGGACTCGGAACCATACAGCAGGGTGGTGAGGACCACAGCTCTGTACACGTTGATCTTGGTGCCTGTTTTCAGCTGTTGATTGTGCCACACCCGCTTGAAAAGTCGCCCGAAAGCGCTGTTCGCTTTTGCCAGCCTGCTGTCAAGCTCCTTGTCCAGCTTGGCGTCCGACGTGATAATGCAGCCAAGGTAAGTAAACTAGTGCACTGACTTTAGTTCAGACTCGCCAATGGTGATGTGAGGAGGGCGATACACTGTCTTGGGTGCCGGCTGATGGAGGACCTCTGTCTTTTTCAGACTGACCTCGAGTCCAAAGAGCTGGGCAGCGTCTGCGAAGCAGGACGTGATGCGCTGCAGGGCTCTCTCTGTGTGTGCAATGAGGGCAGCGTCATCAGCAAAAAGCAGCTCACGAATCAGTTGGTCTAGGGTTTTCGTGTGGGCCTGCAGTCGTCCGAGGTTGAACAGGCTGCCATCGAGACGATACCTGATGTACACTGCATCGTCATCATCGAGGTCTACTGTGGCCTGCTTCAACATCATGCTAAAAAAGATGGTGAAGAGGGTCGGTGCCAGCACGCAGCCCTGCTTTACGCCGTTGAGAATAGGGAATGGTTCTGAGAGGACATTGTTGAGTCTGACCTGGCCTTGCTGGTCCTCGTGTAGCTGGACAATCATGCTGAGGAACTTTGGGGGACAGCCAAGTCGCTCCAGGATCTGCCACATGCCTTGCACATCGTGATACACCCACTGCTTAAAATACATTTGACTGATAGTTCAAGGGTGATGCCAGAATAGCTTGGCACCTCAAGTGCCAAGCTATTCTGACAACACCCTTGAACTAAAACAGTCGATCTGTCTTCTAATCTAAGATGTAGCCTTCATAGGACAATAAGTTAATTTTACAAAATGAGCCTCAGGATGTAGTGGGTTAACCCATATCAAACTGAGGCTAAAAGCTTCAAATTTGTATACTGACATGCAAGCTATATTACTTACAGATAAGGAGATAGACCAATGGCTTTAGTTCAAGGGTGGTGCCATAATAGCTTGTCACCTAGAGGCGCAAAGCTAATCTGGCACTACCCTTGAACTATTTTAGTCAAACTTATTTCATACACTGGTGTATTCCGAATGATAAGGGTTAAAACACCAAACTGCACTCTTACATCACAGTTGGTAAGGATCATGCCGTTGCGGTATGTGATGAAGTTCATGGACTTGTCAAACCACTTGTTGTTGGGATCACCAAACAGGGCCTTCCAAGACAACTACACACACACAAATAGGAGAAAAAAATGTGAATAAATGCAAAACTACATGCACTAGTACCTCATTTAAAAAAAAAATCATATAAATAAACCAAAAATGCATTCTGCTCTGTAATCCAGACCAAAATGGTGACTGACACCAGTCATATATCCTGCAGATGAAAAGAAAGATAAGTAGTGCATAGTTTTCTTGTCTGTTTGTCTATTTTGAAAAATAAACTGTGTTCTCTGTTGTAATTGTCCTTTTCTATGCTTGTTTATTTTATTTTTTATGGGATTTTCTATGCTGCTCTGTGATCTTGCACGCTACTGCTTAACCCATATCATACCAACACTAAAAGCTTCAAATTTGTACACTGCCATATGCAAGCGACATTATAGTACTTAAAGACAAGGATATAGACCAATGGCCTAGAGGTGCCAAGCTATTCTGGCAATACCCTTGAATTATATTAGTCAAACTTATTTCACACACTGGTGACGAGTTAAACTTGCTGGATGGAGAGTATGGGGGGTAGTGGTGACTAGGGTGTGGGTTTATCTGGGGCCGACAGGCAGAAATAGGGGGGGGGGGGGGGGGGGGAACAAAACACTTCAAGTTCAAACATACTCACATCATCAACATCAGCAGGACAGTCATCATCAAGCCCAATCACAATTATGGCTTTCTGAATCTTTTCCAATGATGTGTAATTATCTGGATGAAGTGCAATCAAACGACTTCTTATCTGCAAGCAATAAAATTTATGTTTACTGTTCTGAAAACAGAGATATTCATCTTTGGAAAGCAATAAAGTCTTGCCTCTGGCAAAGGCTGCTGTCATCAGCTGACTTCAACCAAAACCACTGAGTACTACAGCCACTGTTGATTTTAATGCTATTTTGCAACCACCCTTTAACACATTAATACTGAGGCTAAAAGCTTAAAATTTATACATTGCCATAAATTATGCAAGCTACATTATAGTACTCACAGATAAGGATATAGACCAATGGCTTTAGTTCAAGGGTGGTGCCAGAATAGCTTGGCGACTAGAGGCGCCAAGCTATTCTGGCACCACCCTTGAACTATTTTAGTCAAACTTATTTCACACACTGGTGTATTCCGAATGATAAGGGTTAACCTGTGCACTACTGAGAAACATGAACACCACACAAATGCAAGAGGTATAGATCCTCATGAGCCCCACGCAGCTGCAGAGGCTCATGAGCAATTATGCCTCTTGCTGAAACCACTTTGTATCCATGTTCCTTAAATGGCTGGGGATCCTTACAGCTGAATTTACAGTGATGTCCCAAACATAATGTGCGCCCCCGGGCAGTTAAAACCTCAATTCACTATGACAGCACATCTACCTTCTACACTGAGATATACGCCTCCGGCAGATATACTACATTCTTGAACCCTTTGATGCCCAGAACAAAATGACTTCCATTCTATAGAATGGAAGTCATTTAGTTCTGGGCATCAATGGGTTAAAATGGTCCCTCCTCCTTACCTCCGCCCAAGGAGTGCGTTCCAGCGTGGTGAAATAGCTGACACCAGGAGCAGCAGGCAGGGACGCACCCTTGTCATAGATTTTCTGCAGCTGGGATTCAAACTCAGGGACTGTGTACGAGTTTCCCTCCCCATCCACACACTCAATGGTGAAGATGTGACCTCTGTACATCACAGCTACATGGGTTGGGGATGGACCCTCCAATTCTGTTGAAGAACACAAGCACATTACGCCCCAAATGAGACCAGATGACAACATACGCAAGTGCATCTGATCAAGTTATAAATGCAAAGACTAAAGTGCACAAACTGCTCACACTGCAGTCTTTGTTAGCTTAACTCATTCGAGATGAACGGCATCCGGATATGCGGCTTAAGCCGCATATCCGCATGCCACTCGTCTCAAATGAGTTGGTAGCACTTGTTGTCATGGCGATTCCTGTAGGCATCACCATGACAAAAAGCACTATGGGCAGCCGAAGAGATAACAATGATATCTTTCCTCAACCTGAAGAAACAAAAAAACTTAGCAGGCTTCTGCCAGCGTGAGGCATACATTCTCATGAACCTCTGCAGCTGCTGGGGCTCAGGCAAATGAGTCTCTTACAGATGGATTAGGGCTGGATGAGAGACCTACTCACCCGTTTTGAAATACTCAACAAGTTTATCTCGCTGCACCCCAGGTATCCTATATGTGCTGAACAGGCGATGGAACTGCAGCATGCATTGCGGCCTGCCCTTCCCATCTTTCATTGGCCGAATCTGCTCTCTGGCCAAAAAAAAAAAAAAAAAAAAGAAGAAAAAAGAAATTTTTTTTTCTCTAAAATGTATTTTTTCGAAAAATACTTACCGATGACATTACTAACTGGAAGCTTCGCTCATCATGTCAATTTTAGCCCCAAAAACTTACTGTGATGCCCTCTAAGGGAGGCAATCCCTGGTGTGCCATTACCAGGGCACTCCCAAATGGCCTCCTATACTACCGTAACCGGTGGTGCACTCACCCTTACTCGCCAGTATCTGAGCCTAAGCTCTAAGCAGCAAGCGGGATAGAAGGGAGGGACGTCTGAGTAATGTCATCGGTAAGTATTTTTCAAAAAAATACATTTTAGAGAAATATTTATTTATTTTCTCAAAATCATTACCGATGACATTACTAACTGGAATTGCAAATAGGAGGTGGGTGCTGCCTGCTTAGAACTCCTCCCATTGCCAGCGCTGAGCGTGCAGTATCGAGGCCCCTCCCTACGCGCCCACTCCCAACAATTTTAGCCTGAGGCGCTGGGAGGGAGTGCTGCACCGGCGAGAAGACCTCCACCAGGCCCAGGTTGATGCGCTGGCCAGATAGATCTCGTAGGTAAAAGAGGACGAGAGTAGACTCGATCCGCCAACCCACGATTGCCACAGTATCCCTCTCTGCCCTGTATCGGACAAACGATGCTCTCTGCCACTGTTCAGACTTCCTGCCTGAAGGTCTGGATGCACATGGTTAGGCTTGCTCCGGCCGAGCGCTTGTGTGGGGACCGAATCACCCATCATAGCCAGCAGGAGATTATATGTGCTGAAACGCCTCGTCTGCTCGGAGCCAAGGGTAGGAACGGCGTGAGCATCCTAGTCATAGTGGCATAGAACTGTGCAGGCACACTTAAGGGCCCTGAAGGTCCTGTGGCCGGAGTCCCGTGACTGATCCGCCACCCTGAGGGCCAGACGATGACGACTTGTGGGGCTGTTGCCAGAGAGTGGTTCCTTGCCGAGAAGGCAGTGTCCGTAAGCAGCTGTGAAGCTCCATAGGTCCTCCATTGGCGACATGAGGGACGTACTGAAGGCATGTAACTCACTGACAGGAGCTGTGGCAAGTGCAACCAGAAGCAGGTCTCCTGGTAATGTCTTCCAAGCACTAATTGAAGAAGCTCGAACCTCTCGCGTAAAGCCCGGTGAGCACCTAGGGGAAGTCCCCAAGCGGGACCAACCAAAAGAGGCCTGCCGCTGCAGCTCAATGGGACATCTGATCTGCCAAGTCATAGCACGCTCCCAGGCGTGACCGTCCCAGGCTTCAGTAGAGTCTGCCCCCATCGCCTGGTAAACCCGGGAGGGGACGGTGCTAATTCAGGCAGAAGAACCGTCCCACAAAGAACCGTCCCACAAAGAACCGTCCCACGAAGAACGCGGCCAACTGGGGTTGGTAAGGTCCGTGGGGAAAAACCGCTCCATGGCGCACCGAGCCGGGAGAAAGCCACTTACCTTCGTAGACATAACGAGAGGTGCTCCTCCTGGCTGCAGAGCTCGCTTCCACCATAGCCCCCGCAAAGCCTCTAGCAGAGAATAATTGCCGGACAACCACGCGTATGACATCAGAACCTCTGGGCATGGGTGGAACAGCCGTTGCCTTGGCTGCTTGAGCACCGTACTCGTTGCGGACGGCACCCGCGAAGGGTCCGTTGCAAGATCAAGAAGTGCGGTCCAACTCTTGGACCAGCTGAATGGCGCCAGTATTCTCAGAACCAAAGGGAGAAGACACACAGGGGAAGCCTGTAGTTCGATCCCTGACGAATGGACAGAACAACAGCGATTCTCCATGGTGAGCAGGGTAGCTGGAAGATATCTGGCTGTACGACCACTCCAAGTGCAACCTGGCCTCGAAGAGCCCTAGCACATTCCTTGTACGTCGATCTTCCCAAGAACCAGCCGCAGCGCTTCATCTCCAACCAGTTGAAGGGTCTGCCTTGGGAAAGACGATCCGCTGCTGTGCTAGCAGGCCTAACAGTCAACCCGAATGTAAGGCTCTGAGTGACGCTCCTACCCTGTACTGATCCCGTCGTACTGGTAGTCCTACTCGAACAGGACGGCCAAGAATCCATACCTCACTGGAACTCGCGTGAAGGTACCACGTAGGACCTGCCTCCGTAGACTAAGGAGCCTAGGCGACGAAAAATCGTGTGCAGGAACCTCTGTTGGCCGCCAAGTGCTCGCCAACTGGTTCCGTTACAGTCGGTCATCCAGCTGTAAAGAAGTCCTGGAGACGCACCGCTGCCCTCAGCGCTCTGTCTGTCTCCATCCTGCCACGATCAGTGTTGATTCTAGGATTTCAGAAAAGTGAGCCCAAAGGCTCCCTCTAATCAAAAAAGGGAGCCCCTCAAGGTGTAAAAGGGAGGCCCTCAAATCGCGTTGCACTGCTTACTTTAAAACGACATATATACACACATTCATACATACAGTGGAGTCCGCCGCTTAACACGAATTTCTGGGGACACGGAAAATCACTTCGTGTTAACCGTATTTCGTGTTAACCAATATGGCCTCAAAATTTATCACGGCCCTCAAGGAGAAAGTGTGTAAGACGTGTGCGTGAATGAGTACCAGGTTAAAAGTGCACGACATTATCGTACTTTCTATGCATACCTTCAGCTCGCTAGGAAAACACAAGGAAACGTGTACAGCTCGAGTATTTAATGTAAATCCATCAGGTAAAATCCATACTAAGTTACAATCCTCAGGTAAAAGCAACACAGGCTGAAGTACAATCCCGCATCGGTAAAAGGGTTGTGTTGGTACACGAATGATACAACATGAATACAGTACAGAAATGCTAGCCAATGAGAAGACAGATTACAACAGCCGAAGGCTATTCAGCCAATCACAGACTAGAGTTCGCTCTGATCTGTCATGTGTACTTCCACAGCGCGAGAGCGACACGTGAATTGGTTTTCTGTGAATGGAATCTGTGTTCGTGTTAAACAGGTGAATAATAGTGAAATTGCCCTGGCTCGACTCAGGCCACACCTCACCAAGACGCTCGAGCAGGCTTTTACGCAGCAGCGGTGCGGCCGCGCTGGTCGTGCAAAAAAGTGTCCAGTTTCTTTTTTCTGCGATTCTTCGGCCGCGCTATCGGTGTTTTTTTTGCGATTTGGAGCATAATATTGCGAGAAATCGCGCAAAACGCGCTCTAGAATCAACACTGAAGAACTGTTCAGGGCCGAAAGGTCAAAGATCGGCCGCCATTCCCGCCGGCTTGGGTATGAACAAGAGTCAACTGTACTGCTGTGGAGTCGGAACGCAGAACCACCTCTATGGTCTACTACTGTAAGGTCCTGCAGTGCTGTCGCGATGTCCAATCTCCCAGTACTCGTGTCCCCAGGATGCGTGCTTCCACAGCGTCGTCTGTAAACAGCTGTCGCCCCGCGAAGCTGTGAACTGATCCACCACTGCGCGGAGACCTCCATACGCTAGACTAATGACTGTGTTGCCACGTCCAAGAACCCCGTTCACACCAGCGAGAAGCGGAACCAGAAAGACTCTTGTTTATCCTCGTCAGTGACCACTGGCTGCGCCCAGCTGGCACCAACGCACTCTCGTCCACCGCCGGGCAGGTACCTGTATAACAAAGCCGGTGGAAGTGAATCCATCCTCTCTGGTCAAGAGTGCCCGAGAAGAACACCAGCTCTCCAAGCTGTCTCCAAACAGTAGTGCAAAACGCCTCCGCTAGGCCCCGAAAACGTGTCAGTTGAGGAGGAGACTTGTAGCGCTTGGCTGTCATGAAGACCAACGTCATGGCCCTACTTACCAATGCGACGACGGGGGCTCCGGCGGGAGAAGGATGTGAAGAGACAGGACGCCTCGTCCAACCATGTGCGTAAGTCTGAACTGCATCCACGAACACGAAGGAGCCTGATGCCAGCCCACGCAGTGGTGAAGTCAGTCGGACAACGTCCTCTCCCAGTGCTGACACCTAGTCCTACGAAGCTAGACTACATACCTCCTCATCGTCTGCCGCACGCTGGGAATTGGCTGCCACTGCCAGTCCCAGGACCGCGCCGTCGGTGTCACAGAGATGTCGCCTCCGTCCATCGGCTGTCATCCGACTAGTTCCGGTGCTGACGTCAAAACTGCGCCTCTGCGGAAGAGTGGTTCCTGCCAATCCAGCCCAAAGATCTGCTGCGGTCTGCCGGCACGGCCTGCGTCGGTGTCCCTGAAGGCTGCTACATCCAACGCTGTCAACCGCGCGACGCCGGCGCTGACCTCGAACTGCGTCTCCGCTGAAGAGTGGTCCCTGCCAATCCAGTCCGAAGATCTGCTGCGGTCCGGCGACATGGCCTGCGTCAGTGTCCCTGGAAGGCATCTCCGTCCAATGGCAGTCAACTGAGAGACCCTGGAGCCGACGTTGAACTGCGTCTCTGCGGAAGAGTGGTCCCTGCCAATCCAGCCCAAAGATCTGCTGCGGTCTGCCGGCCCTGCCTGCGTCAGTGTCCCTGGAAGGTGGCTCCGTCCAACAGCTGTCCACCGCACGACGCCGGCGCTGACCTCGAACTGCGTCTCCGCTGAAGAGAGGTTCCTGACAATCCAGCCCCAAGATCTGCAGTGGTCCGGCGACATGGCCTATGTCAGTGTCCCTGGAAAGGCGGCTCTGTCCCACAGCTGTCATACACGCGACCCTGGAGCTGAGGTCGAACTGCGTCTCCGCGGAAGAGTGGTCCCTGCCAGTCCAGTCCGACGATCTGCTGCTGTTTGCCACCGCAACTGCATCGATGTCCCTGGAAAAAATGCCTCCGTCCAAGCTGTCATCCAATCCGGAGAAGAGGATAGGGATAGATGAGACATCATCACGAACACAGAGTCCAAACTGCGCCGTCTCCCTGTGCCATGAACGCTCCTTTGAACTTATCCATTCCTGTGTATGCAAGACGGGGGTGTACAGTCCCAGAACCTCGGATGCGAGGTCCCTCTCCGTCTAGTTGGCCATTTCCACTGACTCCATCCATACCGCAGAGGTGGTTGTCAGTGCTGGTGGAGCGCTCTCTATGGCTCCACCCTTGAAGTAGGTACCCCGAAAGATACTCCCTTGGCCTGATCTTCCTCCAATCCTCCCTGTGTCTGCCGAATGGGGGTGTATTGTACCAGCGTCTGCCCTCGGCAGGAAAACCCATCTAGTCGGCCATTCCACTGACTCCATCCATACCGCAGAGGCGGTTGTCAGTGCTGGTGGAGCGCTCCTATGGCTCCACCCTTGAAGTAGGTACCCTGAAGGATACTCCCTTGGCCTGATCTTCCTCCAATCCTCCCAGTGTCTGCCAAACGGGGGTGTGCTGTACCAGCCTCTGCCCTTGGCAGGAACCGCCCGTCCATAGGCCAAGTACTGACTAACGTCATACCATCCAAAGGCGTTTGTCAGAGATCGATGCCGTGACACGTAAGCACTGTCCGCAGGTCCGGCAAAGAGGAAAGGGAAGATGACACATCACCATGAGTATGGTGTCCTACACGTTCCAAATCCGAGCGCTGTGATATCCTTCGATCACCTTTCATCCTTCCATATTAGGACAGGGGCTACCAGAACCTCGGAAGCGAGGCCCCTCCCCGTCTTGTCGGCCATTGTACTAACTCCATCCAAACCGCGGAAGCAGTTGTCAGTGCCGGTGGAGGGCTCTCTAAGGCTCCAAGCTCGAAAAATGAACCCTGAAGGTTATCCCTTAATCATTATGGCCTGTCTTGTCGGCGACTTAACCAGTTCCCCTCTGAGCGTTGTCCTCAAAGTTGCGACCCTCTTCCTTCTTCCTATTATACCGGCGCTGACTTGTCCAACGGCCATAGGGTCAAACGGGCTCAGGGGGTGGTTCCCCGCGACTGCTGCCTGAGTTCTCTTTATTCCTTTTTGCTTGCCAGGAGGGCATGAAACAAACCAAATCCGTGCGGGGAACCAAGTGTGTAATCCCCAAGACCCAACATAAAATCCTTGCACCGAACCACATACACAGAAAAATCCTTCCTTTCCTTTTTTTTTCTCACAGTAAGTCCTCGTGAGCAGAGTTCACAACTACCGTCGGAGCACAAGTGCACACGACCGGTCTGACTCAGCTAAGCTTAGATACTGGCGAGTAAGGGTAAGTGTGCTACCGGACACGGTGGTACAGCCGGCCACTCAGGAGTGCCCTGGTAATGGCACACCAGTGACTGCCTCCCTTAGAGGGTATCACAGTAAGTTTTTTGGGCTAAAACTGACATGCTAAGCGAAGCTTCCAGTTAGTAATGTCATCGGTAATGATTTTGAGAAAATAAATGGCCAATAAACTAATTACCTTCTCTTGGAGCATATGATATACTATGTCCTTTATCATTAACCCATTTAGCCCCAATGACATACAGCAGGAGATGGATGGACCATGATAATTCAAGGGTAGTGACAGATGAGCTTGGCGCCTCAAGGCGCCAAGCTCATCTGGCACTACCCTTGAATTATCATGGTCCACCCATCTCCTGCCACTGGTACAAAGTTATTCGGCAACCATTTGGGAAATGGGGGCCGCGGGGTTAAATGGGTTAACTGTTTGCAACAGATACAACTTATAAGTACATTTGTTTGTAGTAAATAAAGTTCATGTTTGAGACTTGCCTCATTAACTCATTCAGCCTGACGCACGCATTTCCCAAATATTGGAGACGTCATCTAATGACTATGCACCTGTTGCAGGTGACGGATCGACCATAATTCAAGGGTAGTGCCAGATTAGCTTGGCGCTGACAAGTGCCAAGCTAATCTGGCACTACCCTTGAATGATCATGGTCAACCCATCTCATGCTCTAGTGCATCAGGGCTGAATGGGTTAATGCCTCATGTGGAGGATGGTATTTTTTTCCTCAGGAATGAAAGGTTTAAACTTAAACCTTTTTTTCAATCAATCAAATCAAATCAATGTAATTTCTTTACTGGCTTCCATGTGAATGTGGAAGGATTTCTGAATGTGGAAGGATATTTTGGCTAGGAAAGTATTATTAACCCATACCATACTGAGGCTAAAAGCTTCAAATTTGTACACTGCCATATGCAAGCTACATTATAGTACTGACAGATAAGGATATCGACCAATGGCTTTAGTTCAAGGGTGGTGCCAAAATAGCTTGGCGCATACATGTGCCAAGCTATTCTGGCACTACCCTTGAACTATTTTAGTCAAACGTATTTCACACACTGGTGTATTCTGAATGATAAGGGCTAATGTACTGTGTACTAACTTTCTGATAAACTGCCAGAAATTGATGGTGAAGTAAAGCATCAGTGCAGTCCGCGGAATCTGTGATCCCATCTCGGGTTTCCAGATGTCATAGATGTACGGACCCGGGCCGGCCATGTTCATGAGTGGAGCTGGCATTCTCGCTTCCATGTAGCCTCCCTGCTCCCACCAGTATTCCAGCTGAGGAATAACAACAATGTTAGAAAATGATAAACTGGTGAAATAAGATAAAATGAAATTAACAAAATAAAATGAAATATAAAGGCAAAATAATTTATGAAAAATGAATTTTTCTTTAAAATAAATTTTTTCGAAAAATACTTACCAATGGTATTACTAATAGGAATGGTTTCTTAGCTAGCCTAATTTTAGCCCAAAATTGTTGTGTACGAGTATGGCGATGATGGCAGGTGAGGGGCGCCATAGCCTAGACGGAAACCCGAGTAGCCTCCCTTCCAACCCAAACGCGCATGCACCCCAGCGGAAGCTCACCAGTCAGTTTCTTAGCGGACCAGTGGCAAGCGGGGCAGGTGGGAGGGACCTTCGAGTAATACCATCGGTAAGTATTTTTCGAAAAAATTTATTTTAAAGAAAAATTCATTTGTTTCCTCAAAACACATTACCGATGGTATTACTAATAGGAAGAATCCTGAAGAGGAGGCGGGTGCCGCTATAACGCCCCTAACCCAACCCCTAGAGGCTACTAGAACCGCCCTCCCTAAGCAACCTCCCGCTAATTTTAGCAAAGATACTTACAGCGCCTAGGGCGCTGGGAGGGAGTGTTGCGCCGCCACGATGTCCCCAACCAGTGAAAGGTTCTGGCGCTGGCCGGAGAGATCCCTCAGGTAGAAGCGGGCGAAGGTAGTTTCCGCTCGCCAACCCACAGCCACCACAATGTCTTTGACAGCACAGTTGCGGTCAAACACAAGGCTTGCGGCCATGGCTCTGATCTCGTGCGCCCTGATGTTCATGTGTTTGGCTGCATCAGAGGCGAGGTCCTGGTAGGCAGATCGTATCACCCACCGGAGCCAGGAGGATATCGTCTGGGCTGAGATGTTCTGTCTACCTGGGGACAGAGGGAGAAAAAGGCGGGTGCATCCCCTGCGTAGCGGCTTGGTCCGGCGCAAGTACACGTGTAAGGCTCTCAGTGGGTCCTGTTGTCTGGACTCCCGGGTGGAGCCTGGGTCTCTCAATGGTTGTATGGTGACCAACTGAGGGGCAGCCAAAGGTGATCGGGTCTTGGCTAGAAAGGCCGGGTCAGGTAGCAGTTGAACCGAACCATCCGTCCGGAACTGCAAACAAGTGGGGCGGGCTGAAAGGGCGTGCAGCTCACTGACCCTTGAGGCTGACGCGAGGGCCATAAGGAAGCAGGTCTTCTGCGTCACGTCTGGTAGGCTCGCCAACTGGATCGGCTCGAAGCGGGCCGAGTTGAGCCAAGTGAGGGCCCAGGGCAGGTCCCTTCGCGGCACCAGGGAGCGAAGCAAGGGACGTTGTAGACCAAAGTGGGTCATGAGGTCGGCGAGGTCTTTGCAGTTACCCGGGTCGGGACGGCCCAAGTGTCGGTACGTGTCAGCAACCATGGCGAGGTAGCCGCGGATGGTGATCGGCGCTAAACGCTGGTCGGTGAACAGCCAGAGGAAAAAGTCTGCCAGCTGAGGAAACGTCAAATTCGTGGGGGAGAGATGCAGGTCGTTACACCAGTCACACAGGACTCGCCACTTCCCTTCATAGACTCGTCTGGACGAGATTCTGCGGGCTGAAGCGATAGCTTCCACCGCCGCACTTGAGAAGCCTCTAGAGGTGAGGGCTTGCCGCACAATCTCCAGGCGTGAAGGAGGAGCCACTCGGGGCACGGGTGGTACAGGGTCTGCCGTGGTTGCTTGAGCATTGTGCGCGGGGTGGGAAGCCGCAGTGGAGGGGCTGTGGCGAGGTTCAGGAGGTCGGTGGTCCACGACTTGGTCCAGCAGAACAGGGCCACCAGGAATAGTACCGCGTTGCACCCTCTGAGCTTGAGTAGGACCTTGGGGACGAGGACCGTCGGTGGGTAGGCATATGCAACCAGGCCGTCCCACGGAATGGAGAGAGCGTTGACTGCCCAGGCAAGCGGGTCTGGAATCGGCGATACGAAGAGGGGAAGCTGGTGATTCCACCTCGTCGTGAACAGGTCGATCAAGGGGGGCTCCCAAGTTGTGCCGATCATCCGAAAAATGTCTGGGCGAAGCGACCATTCGGTATGGAGAAGCTGGCCGCGTCGTGAGAGGGAGTCGGCTAGCACATTCAGGTGTCCCGGGATGTGTCGTGCACGGAGGGTGATGTCCCAATCTTCGCACCAGCAGAGCACCTGGTAGAGGAGGATGCAGAGGGAGGGAGAGCAGGTCCTGCCCTGCTTCTGTATGTAGGTGACGACTGTGGAGTTGTCCGAGAGTAGTAGGAGCTCCTGGTGTCGTAGACGGGGTTCCCACACAAGTAGGGCTTGCATGACCGCCTTCAGCTCTAACAAGTTGATGTGATAGGTCCCTAGCTCTGGGGGCCAGACGCCGGAGGCAGTCGCAAAAGACGGGAGCAGGTGAGCGCCCCAACCGGAGAGACTTGCGTCGATGCAGAGGGACAGTAGGGGAGGAGGCGAGTACAGGGGAACGCCTGTCGCAAGCCAGCTTGGGTCCGCCCAACGAAGGAGATGAGGGAGGAGAATCTGTAGCACTGGAACCGGAGCCTCTAGGTCGGTCGTCGACAGTCGCTAGTGGAGGAGCAGGTGTAGCTGCAGGGGGCGGGAGTAGAGACGCCCTAGGGGGAGCAGGTCTGCTGCCGCGCTCATTAGTCCCAGAAGCTGAAGCCACCGTCTGGCAGGAATCGTCATCTCCTGAGCCACCTGCCGCGCAAGGCTCGCCAACTTCTGGATACGCTATTCCGGGAGCCGGACGCTGTTGAGGTCGGTGCGGAATTCCATCCCCAGGTGGACAATGACAATGACAATGACAATGATCCTTTATTTGACAACGGTAAAAGTTTTGGTAGTAACAACCATTTTTCAAACTTGCCGTTGCTAATCTACTGATTACAGAGTTACTATCGTACTAATTGTTTTCTACTACTAAGAAGGGAAAAAAAAATTACATGACACAGCACAAGCCAAGAATGAAAAAAAAAAAAATAATAATAATAATGTTGGGGGGAAGTGACATAGGAATTACCAACTTTACTGGTCGGGCATAAAACATGTTGTGAGGTTTAATTAAAATAATATAATAAGAATACACACAACCTAATACGCATACATAATAAATAATAATAATAATAATACCGTTATTATGCACATTTGAGCACGCCACTCTCTATCTCTAATATACACGTGCGCACACGCACACACGCACAACGCACGTGCACACACACGCTTACGCGGCTTAAGCTACATACAAGCTGTACCGAATAAATATGAGTCATCAGTCGAAACCTGTGGTACACGCAATTAATGATCTAATGAGAAATAGTATTTTTCAATATATGCACAGTCACGGGGATGCTGCTGACAAAAATAAGTACTTGATGAGACTGACTTTAAACGAGGAGAAAGTAGCTGATGTCGTGTCGTTTCTAGGCAAGGCATTCCAAAGACTAGAGCCAGAGAACGTCAAACTCGTTTTATAGAGATCAATTCTAGGTCGCGGCACAATAAGGGATTTTCTTGATCTGGAGTATGTTGATGACTGGACGGTAAATAGCGATGTAATATATCGGGGTAGCTTATCATTTAATGCTTTGAAGGGCGATGGACAGGCTTGGGCCAGGTCCGGGCAGGGGTAGTGGGTGCGGAGCCGGAGACAGGACAGGCGCGAGGAAAGGCTGGAGCTCTGGGGGGTAGTCCACCTCTGGTGATTGGCGAGAGACAGGTCTAGTGGTCCGCAGGGTGCGACCCAGGACCTTGCGGGCTGTTCGAAAGGAAGCCGGAACGGCGCGGCTGGGCCAGGAGTCCTTGTTAGCTTCCTTGACTGTGATCCAGGTGGGGCCGAACAGGAGGTCACCCCCGAGGGGCGCCTGACGAAGCTGAGTCTTCACGTCCTGAGGGATGGGGCAGGAATGGAGGATCGGATCCGACGCAGCAGGTCGCAGTTGGCGGCCGCTGCCATGGCGTTGAAGGCGGTGTGGTAAGCAGCGCGGTTCCCCGAGACCGCCAGGGCTAGAAGGTCTCCCAGAAGAGCAGATATCGATGGATGCCAAGCATCCTCGACACGGCGAACGATGGCTTGCGTGACCAAGTCCAGGAATCCCGCCGAGGCCAGGGCGTTCTGGATGAGAGTCACTGTTTGTTCCACACTGGGGAGGAGAGACTGACGTAAGGTAGCACCCGCGAAGGACACAGCCGTGGGGTCCGCCTTCGGAAGAGGGCAGGAGAAGTTCTGAGTGTGGCCCGCGTACCAGGACTGATGAAAGGAGATATCCAAACCTGTCGGCCACCTGGAGTCTGAGAAGAATCCCGAAGGACCACAGGAACCTAGCGCGAGATGAGCGGAGAACGCATCACGTAGCTCCTGGAAGCCCGGCGGCTGGGGAAGAGACTTGAACCGCTTCGTCTGTCGCTCCATGTCGACAAAGGCAGAGGCTTTCCTCTTGAGAGGGGGGGGAGGGTGGACAGTCGTCCACGAGGGTGGACAGTCGTCCACTGGAAGGCAAGCTGCGATGAGACGAGCCGCTTCGTCAAGGGCTCGTAGTGTCTCCAACCTATGTCCGATGGAAGCTGTCTGAAAATCCTCATCACCGTGAGAGATACTGGACGGGGCGGGGCTGGCATCCCGAAGGAGCGCTGACACCGAGTCTTCGGGGGTCAAACTGAGGGCGTCGTCCTCTACAGGGGCCGCGTGAGGGGCTGAGTCCACTCCACGACGAAGGGCAAGACTCCCATCGGCGGTGTCCTGGGAGGTGACCGTCGCCCTGGGAGGCGTCCTTTTCACAAGGGAGCAGTGTCGAATGGGTCGAACTGACGATGGGTCCCATGAAGAGTTCGGCGACGAGAGCGACGCACGTCGTCCCGACCTGTTAAACTGCTGAGAGCGGTTGCGGCGGGTGGCACTAGGACGCCTGGAGCGGGAGCAGCGTCGTGGGGACCGGGAACGTCTATAGCGGTGTGACGCTAACCGGTGAGTCGGGTCATACCTGGAACGTGGCCGCGAAGGTCGGCTTGAATACGAGCGGTGGGAGGCAGTCCGTCGGCGAGTCAACCTGTCCCTAGAGCGCGAACGACGTTGAGCAGCTGGGGTCCGCTCGGGCCGTAGATGGTGAGTGTCGTCTCGGTGTGAAGCCGTGCCGTGTCGATTGCTTCGTGTTTGGGAACGGGAGCGTGTCCGGCGAGCAGGCTTGTCTGGTCTAGGTGCCTGAACGCTAAGACTGGAACGGGGCGCCGAAGCTCTGCGCTGGTCTCCAGTCCCGGGCGAGGAGGTGGGAGCAGCTGGACCAAACTGTGGTATGTGCGGGTCGATGGGCTGGTGGACGGCACTCGTCGGGCCTGTGATGTCGACCGATGCAGGAGGTCGTACCCGTTTCTTATCCTGTGCCAATAAGGGTGACACCACCGGGTAGAGACCACTCGACGGGACTGTGGTGGCTACCAGTGTCTTGTCTCGAGGCCTATCCCTTGGCGCTCGAGGGTCCCTGACCGCACAGCGACCACTTGACTGGACTGTGGTGGATGCCGGTACTAGTGCTCGGGCTCACGGCCTAAATCGTGGCATTGACAGCTCACTCACTCGGTAAGGGCCACTCGACTGGTCTGTGGCGCGTACCAGTGTTGGATCTTTCCCCCGTGCTGGCGTCGGTCGTTCGCGGCGGTAGAAACTCCATAGCTGGGTCCACTGTTCTTCCAGCCATGGGGCGCAGACCAGGCACGGGTGGGTGGAGGCACATCCGGAACAGGGCAGGCAAACGGCATGCTCGTCACTCGGCCACTGGAACTGCCCACATCGCGTGCAGGTGCGGACTTGCCAACTGCAAAACATATTGCACAATGACATGCAAACGAGCGTGCCTCCGCGGGCCCGCAATACGAATCCGCGCGTATTAATGAAGTGTAAGTGCACGGCATATGCAGACGCCCGGTGCTCTACCCCCACCCTTGAGCGCCTGACGTAGGCAATAACTGAGGTTTTACCTTGCCATCCGAAGAAGCAGGGCACCACCACAGGACGAAGACCAACCCAAACACCGCGGAGTCCAGGACCCACGGTTGAAAGCAGGCTTGACGCAGTCCCGGTCCGTGACCGGAGTCCACGTAGGCGCCGCTGGCGCGACCGGTTCTAGAAGCTAGGAACACCATCGTAGAAAACAGGAAGCGTCCAACAAACACCAGGCACTCCGAGTCTAGCAGAAGGAGCGGAGGAAAAAGTTCGGACGCAAGAAGTGCGTAACACGCTACGGCCCAACCGGTCTCAAGGCGTGTGAACACAGTTCACAAGGCGCTGTCTCGTCAGGTCTAAGTCCCAAACACCGACGAACCACAAGAAGCATCCAAGCCTAACACCAGGCAAGTGTAGCGTCCAAGCCTAACACAAGGTAAGGCGTAGGATAACACCTCCCACAAAACCCCACGATCGGTTTCACAACAGTACACAGTTTTCTTCTCTTGAAGCTAGAGGCATAGACGTACACAACCTATCATGGTCTAGCAAAGAAACTGACTGGTGAGCTTCCGCTGGGGCGCATGCGCAGTTGGGTTGGAAGGGAGGCTACTCGCCTAGGCTATGGCACCCCTCACCTGCCATCATGGCCATACTTGTACACAACAATTTTAGGCTAAAATTAGGCTAGCTAAGAAACCATTCTTATTAGTAATACCATCAGTAATGTGTTTTGAGGAAACAAATATGATAACAGTATTAATCCAACAATATTATTGTGCATCAAAACTGTTTCATACATTCAGCTTTAAGCATGTTCTTAATTAAACGAACTTTAGTTCATGAACTCTGACGAACTACAGTTCACGATCTCGGAAAAATCAGGTTGGTTTTTAATTGGACGATCTAAAGATACGGCGAACCTAGTTCGAAGTAGTTCACGAACCTCGGCAAACCATAGTTCGCTGTCGGAAAAGGTTCGCTCAACATGTTGAGCAAACAAAGGTGAACCTTTTCTCTGATTGGTCAAAAACTTTTACCCTCTTCTGCGTTGGAGATAAGAAGACAGTCACCGATACAAACAAATATGGCGGACGGTAATATTTCACTCGTGCAAAGAACAAGACCTATTTTTATTGATTTGTGGGAGGCACAACGCTGCTTGTGGGGTCGCTACTGCAAGGAGTACAAAAACAAACATTGTTCAAATCGCGAAGCGGCATAGAGGCGGCCATTTTGAACACCTTCGCAGACAGTAAGTACGCCGAATCAAGCACTTCAGTTAAGAAAGAGAACCATGGCAAACCTGGTTTGCTGAAGTTCGCCTAGGTTCGTTCAACCTCAATTAAGAAACAAACCAAAAGATCGCCGATCTTCTCCGATCTAGGTTTGCCGATCAATAGTTCGTCTAGTTAAGAACAGCTCTAAGGACATCAGTTCACCCATATAGCCTGTAACCCTTAATCATTTGGAATACACCAATGTGTGAAATAAGTTTGACTAGAATAGTTCAAGGGTAGCTTGGAGCCTCTAGGCACCAAGCTACTCTGGCACCACCCTTGAACTAAAGCCATTGGTCTATATCCTTATCAGTAAGTACTATAATGTAGCTTGCATATGGCCGAGTACAAATTTGAAGCTTTTAGCCTCAGTATGATATGGGTTAAAGACGCAAGTTTAAAATCAATATTTACCATATGGTAATCAATTAGTGGACGCCCTAATTGGCTATAGGTGCGGATCGGACTGACAGGGGATGAGAATGACTCAGCGGTGCTATGTTTAGGCAACACAAACTGCCCTGGTACGCAACAGATGTCAGGGCAGAGGTCAATTAACAACTGATGACAAACAGGCACATAGTGTGTTTTGATAATTTCTACTTTGTCTTTAGTAATGTGTCCACAATTTGAGGGGCAGGGAAAACTAGTCTTGGCAGGCCAGAGATCTCATGAACCCTTGTGAGCTTAGGGTCTCCTGTGAATCTATGTCATGTGTAGATGGTATGTGTTACAGTAAGAAACTGCTACTATCATCGGCAGATTTTTGTTTTCATTATCCGTGCTTTGATTTGCTTGGTCAGCCATGTTTTCAAAAGTTCTGAAAAGCCTAAACAAAATTGGGACATTTGTTGATTGTAGAGGATCATGTACTGGTACAGCAATAAAACAATCAACATTTAGACTGTTTTGTGCACATTAATTTTTGTAATGTGAATCCCCGCTCTCAGCCACTAAGGACTCGACTGCAACATCCAGACACATAATTCTTGTACTCTGCGAACGACAGTTTCATACTGATAGTTGTTGACATTTTACATATATACTAATCCATGCCCGACTGTTGAAAGATCTAACTCTCACGAAGCGTTTAAAGTAGATCTTTCAACTCAAGATACGTACGCTATATTGGAGTGACTGTATCAGCTGTGCGGCGATGGACGTATGAATGTAGCACAGTAATGATAAATGTAAGAGTGCCTACTCAGTCATCTAGACAATAACACTAGACCCCACATGTTACTATCATCTATCAAAATCTAATACACATACTTTTTTCTGAGAACGGAATCTCCAAATAAAATGACATTATCAAAATATTAGTCAATGATGTTTATCTTAATTATCGTTGTTCGTTCTTGATGCATTTAGGGAATAATTTTATAGCAACAGAAAAGTGTGTAATTGCACTTTCGTATTTTATGTTATGTTGGTTATATATTATTTCCCTATACATAAAATTTAAAAAGAAACCATTCACAGATAGTATATTATTTATTAGAGCCGAAGCATCAGACGGGTGAGAACCGCTAGATGCTCTCTATGCTGCATCTGACATTTGTCACTTAGTAAACTTGTGTGTCATTGGCATGGGCTATGTTTGTTAGACTCTGGCTGACGACGAGCGCTGGGATTGGCTCCGACTCCACTAGGAGTGGCAAATTTGACTGATGGGTGGGAGGTTTGAATTTTGAAATGGCTTACTTCCTCAAACACTGTGATGCGACTGTTTTACTTCACTTTTTTTGTTTGGAGGCTTTAGTCACTGTGCTGAAACATCTCAGCCAGCGTTTGAAGCTTTGATGTGACCTCTATCTATAATTATTTTATTGATGAAATATCGAACTGTGACCTGGATTTTGCACGCAGAGCTCCCACAAAGGGCCGGCACATTTTGAATAAGACATGCCTATTTTGATATAGGCCTGAACCTATCCCTTTAAGCTGACGTGCTAAACAGGATGTGGATTGACCATGATAGCAAGGGTGGTGTCAGAACAGCTTGGTGCCTGTAGGCACCAATCTATTACAACACCACCCTCAAACTATCCTGGTCGATTTGTCTTCAGAACTGTGAAGGATATCTAAAGGATATCTAAAAAATGAATGACAATTTTTACCTGCCACCAGGCCCCTTGAGCTATGTCGGTCAATCTGTCCCCTGAAAGGTGGTGCAGTCATCACAAGACAGCGCCCGACCTTAACTCTTAAACTCCCAGAACTAAATGACTTCCATTCTAAAAAATGGAAGTCATTTAGTTCTGGGAGTATAAGTTAAACAAATTTGATCTCTGGCAACAATTTCAATGAATAATGATGATCTAGGAAGAAGACAATGATGTACCCAGTTTCTCTCCTTTGCAGCCTTAGCCAGGAGCATTTCATGCAGCTCTTTTCCATCTCCTTCGGCAAACTGTTGGCACAGAGCTACTGTCTGCTGAAATTCCTCATCTGTCACATGGGGCTTCACTACATAGCAAAGAAACAACACATAGTATCAGTTACTGAATTGAAAAGTTTATACTGCTCATACATTACAAAGCAAGTGTACATAACTACATGCACATCTTCTGCATGTGTACATCTTCCATTCCATGTAAGATACTAAATTATTATCCAGAGGATTATTTTTAGACTGATTCTCCATAGCACTCCAGTGGCACAAAGTTCTTTTCTCCTACTTTGCAATGGTAACTGATACACAAACAGTTTGTGTGTCCCTCTGATGGAGAAAAAAAAAAATGCAGAAGGATAAAAGGATTATAAGTACATCATAAAATGAAAAGTAAGTGGCTGAACATTCTTATTACAGTCAAACCTGTCTATAGCAGCCACCAAAGGGACTGAGAAGAAGTTGACATCCTGGAGTCCAGGGTAATGATCAAGTGGACACCTCGCCGGCAAGGCAGAGGTCACATATGGACTACAAACAGACATATCAGACATGGTGAGAAACCTGAGACAGCACTTTCAGAAACAGAGCCAAGGGATATATACAGTCGATTGCCTTTGGAACAGAGGCATGGAGAAAGGCAGCGGACGTTGGGCAAACTTGAAAGGACATAAGAGATCCATAGCAAACCAAACCAATATTGGTATGATATCAAAAGGAACTATGGGAAGACATCTGACAGGTGAGGCGGAGCGTGTATGGACCTTTCCGAGTGCAGAGATTCCATTTAGACCGAACTGAGCTGAACTAAAATACAAACAGCTTGAATTTTTCAAAGATTTTATTCACAAATCTACCCCGTATTCTGCAGTCAGCCTTACGATGAACAGAGCACTCCAAAAAGGTTCATTTTGTACAAAAGACCTATCAAACAGTAGGATGAGGTGTGAGAGACGTAACTGGTTGGGCACTGGTTACAACAGAGAGCTTTCCTGCTAAACTGAGCTTATGCGACTGATGCAGATGCACAGTAGGACCTTTAATGTCCGACAGACAACACTTTCTACTCCGACTGATCTTACGTGAGTGGTGCTCGGGGTCGCTATAGAAAGAGTCAAGTAGCAGTCAGAAATGACATCAGATGACTGCAAGCATTATACACAGAAGGGTCGTTAAAGGGTCATTATATGGTAAAAACAAATGTGAGCAAATTGGTGTGGTCGTTATGAACAGGTGGCCGATGAAACAGGGTTTGACTGTACAATTGTCTAAATTACACAAATTGCTTAAAATGAAAATGGGCTACGACAGTGTCAAGGAAATGGAGACACATGAAACTTTATTCACATGAAGCTCGAAGATGATTAATTTTTAAACTAAAGATGAATACAGATCTTGTCATTGCACCTTACCCTGATCTCAAAAATTAAAATACAAAATAATAAACATACAGGCTACAAACATTGAAAGAGGCACACAATGTACTGCCACACATGCAGCATTGACTGCATAACCAGTAAACTGACCAGAAGAAATGTTGTACAACCTGAGTCTAGGTATCTGCGTAGTGTCTGGTCAAGGGGTGGAACGGGAAGAGACGGAAGACTGTCCTGATACTGGAATGTTTTCTCGTCCAGACTTGCCACTGTTGCGTCCACCCCCTCCATGCTGATGGTACTTGCTGCAAACAACAGTAAAACAGGAAACAGTGATCAGACCAAACAGTTGACTGCAAAGCATGTAAAATGCAAAGGAAATCTCCCATGAAAAAAGAAACATGCTTAAAAACAACAAATACAAACAATTTATTAATATTTAGGGTTAAAACCTTTTTACAAAATGATGATGTGCGTCAGGACCACTGACATCCCTAACTAAGTTGTGTCTAAAAATGGTGTGTCCGGAGATGGCTGGTAAGGCCAATCTGGGCACGGAGGTGCCTCCCACAGGTGGGACACACATGAGATGATGCAGCATTGGAGGTGCATGCCGCTCGTCCTTTTCTCTAGAGACGCTTTCTTTCTGCTTCGGCTTTGCGTCTATCCTCAGCGCTTGTGGATCTCTTGTTGATGAGGCTGCACCAGGAGGTGCAATCCAGGGCTGAATGCTCCCAGGAGTTGGTATCTATCTCAAGGGCTTTCAGGGAAGCCTTGAGAGTGTCTTTGAAACGCTTGAGCTGGCCACCATGACAACGCTTGCCTGTGGACAGTTCATCGAAGAGCAACTGCTTGGGGATGCGTTCATCTGGCATCCTTACAACGTGGCCCGCCCATCTGACTTGATGCATCATCAGCATGGTGTGAACAGAGGGCACACCTGCAGAAAGGAGCACTTCAGTATCTGGAGTCTTGTCCTGCCACCTTATCGTCTGGATTTTGCGCAGGCACATTAGGTGAAAGTGGTTCAGTCTGCGTGCATCCTCCTGTACATCGTCCAAGTTTCGCAGGCGTACAGGAGGGTGGGCAAGACAACTGCATGGTATACCATGAGTTTCGTCACCAGACTGATTCCCCTACGCTCCCAGACAGTTTCCCGCAGCCTCCTGAGGTTGGCACTGGTTTTTGCAATCCTGCCATTAATTTCGTCGTCAATGTGGACTGCTCTGGAGAGGGTACTGCCGAGGTATATGTACTTGTCAACTGCCTGGAGCTTTTGTCCATTCACTGAAATGGAAGGGTCGACATAGAGTTGGTCTGGTGCTGGATGGTGCAAGATTTCGGTTTACATGGTGCTGATGGTTAGGCTGAAGTTGTCGCATGCTGAGGAGAACTGGTCCATGCTGGCTTGCATCTCCCGCTCAGAGCCTGCATTAAGAGTGCAGTCATCAGCAAAAAGAAAGTCTCTCAACACTGTTTCCTTAACTTCTGTTATGGCCTGAAGTCTGCGCAGGTTGAACATCTTCCCGTCTGTTCTGTACTTGATACGGACTCCCTGGTGGCTATCCCTAAAAGCATCAATCAACATAGCAGAAAACATCATGCTGAAGAGGGTGGGAGCTAAAACACAGCCCTGCTTGACTCCAAGCGAGACAGGCAGTTGCAGTCATCAAGGACTCGGGCCGTCATTCCATCGTGAAACTGCCTGACCATGGTGATGAACATACAAACAAGTACACAATGTGATACTCATCTTTTCTTTGGTCAATGAGATGCCAACTGTTTGTATGTCTATTTTGAAAGATTAATGAATTGTGTTGTAGCTGTTTTTTTCAGTGTTTCTTTCTTCTTCTTCAACAAACAGTAATGTATGTGTGCTCATTTATGATTCTGGACTGCACTCTATAATAATGATACCTCCTGGAAATGAAAATCAAACAGTAAATGTGTGCTAGTCTGTGATTTTGGACCTTAGGCCTTCAGCCCTGCATACAAATTGTGAAGAAAGAAAAATCAGTTTGTGAGCCATGAGGTTCAACACCAAGGACAAGCGCACAACATAGGGACAGGGTCACAAGAAAGGCATTTGTTGGCGTAATTAAGCTTCTTTTATTTTTTACATCAGCTGATGCTTTTCTGTACCTCCCATTTTGAAACAGCCCCAACAGGCATTTTTCCTGTCCTGCACTCACTTTTGCTGATGGTGTGCAAAATGGTAATGCAAAATGTTGATAACTGCGTGGCCCCTGAAACTGTTTTGTGAACCACAGGGTCGGAATTACAAACCAGCATGCAAAGTGTGAAAAGACAAAAATCATTCACCAACTTTGTTTAACCCTTTTGGTGTCAGTAGCGGTTTTAGTCATGATGATTCCTGCAGGAATCATTGCAACTAAAACTGCTACTGACACCCAAAGGGTTAAGTTTTTTAAAAAGCATAAAGTACTTAAATATTTGAAGACAAGTGTTGATGTCTGTCCTGTAAGTGTAAGCCTGTACTTGTAAACTGAAGTGGGTGAATGCTGTCTGTCTTTCTTCTAATCATTATTCATGTTTATTGTAATTGCATGGAGTTTCAAACAATTGCTCTAACATTAATCTGGTGTCACATAGCGATATTCCCAGATAAACAAACGCTTTGTTAAGTACATTATGCACATTTCACACTGTACCGTGTACGTACATTGGGTACGTTTGTCAGCTGGTAGCAGGACACAGACACTGTTCGAGTACTTGCATACCAAAATGACCTACATCCCTGATTACACATGAACTAGTAACCACATTCCTATTCCTAAACTGATCTGAATGTGGTCAAGAGGTACTATCTCAGTGTCTATATCTCCATGAGCCCAAACAGGTTGGAGGGGCTCATGAAGAGCTTTGCCATTTACTGTTCTCTTAATAAACAGAACTTTCTGTTTGCAAAAAAAAAATAAAAATAATAATAAACATGGAAATGACCATTTGCCATTCAGGAAGTTAACCCATTTGGCCCCAACGCCCTGCAGCAGGAGATGAATCGATCATGATAATTCAAGGATAGTGCCAGGTGAGCTTGGTGCCTTCAGGCGCCAAGCTCACCTGGCACTACCCTTGAATTATCATGATCGATCCATCTCCTACAACTGGTACATAGTCTTTAGATAACACCTCCAAAATAGGGTAAATGCGGCCGTGGGATTATATTTAGGTTAAGTACAATGCCTGATATTAAAAGTGATAAAAAAATCAGAGCAAGTGTTCAAGGCCAGAAAACACACACACACAAGCATTCAGACCACTCACACAGTGACACATATGCTCACACTGTAGATCCTGAACTTATGACAACAGAACAGATCAATCTATATATACTATGCATTGTAACTTTTACCGTGACATTAGTAATTTATCCCTGAATCATCAAAATAATGCAAATTTTCAAATGTTTAAAACGTGATAATGTAGACTGCAAAATGCAGTGCTTACCATTTTCATAAGATATAGATGCTGCAGAGCTCGGGAAGTAAAGTTTTATCAGTTAGTTAAAGTTAAAGGTGCAGAAAAACCTGATTAGTTAACCTTGTAGTGTTCACTTTGAAAATGAAAGCAACATATTACTAACAATCTAAATTTCACAAATATGCTGCAGATGATGATTAAATGGGAAATATTACAATCCTTTTCTGCCAAAAAGGAACAGAAAATCATGAGAATTTTAAAAATATATATCTAAGTATAGAGTTGAAGGCACTGTCCAGCAGTTAGTTGTCATTTGCAAAGTGTACTCCTTTAAAAAACGTACACAAGAACTGGAATACAAACACCCAAAGTCATACAAACCCCCAAAGTGTGTGACTGCAAGTGCAAGCATGACTTGACCGACCACAACATTTTGTAAAACTCCCTAGCATAGGCAGCCACTGGTACTGTTAACTCTTATCATTCGTAATACACGTGACCAGTGTGTGAAATAAGTTTGACTAAAATAGTTCAAGGGTAGTGCCAGAATAGCTTGGCGCCTAGAGGCGCCAAGCTATTTTGGCACCACCCTTGAACTAAAGCCATGAATCTATATCCTTATCTGTAAGTACTATAATGTAGCTTGCATATGGCAGTGTACAAATTTGAAGCTTTTACCAGTAAAACTTTTAGCCTCAGTATGATATGGTTAAACTGGCAACATGCACAAAGAGGGTAAATGATAGGGTAAATGATACTGCACCAGGTTGTAATTTTCTCCCCTGAGCTATGCTCTTGAGCATGTCTGTTTGTCTACCGATTGTGTAGCTGCAGACATGACGCTGAACAAAACATGCAGTCCAATAAATCCATGATATTGACATCGAGGTTAACCCATTTAGCCCCAACACCCTACAGCATGAGACTGACTGAACATGATATTTCAAGGGTAGTGCCAGATTAGCTTGGCGCCTGAAGGCGCCAAGATAATCTGGCACTACCTTTGAATTATCATGGTCAAATCACATAATGCAACTGGTACATAGTCGTTCAGTAACACTTCCAAAATTTTATAAAAGCACCCATGGGGCTGAAAGGGTTAAAATGGTCAGTGCCCACCCATGCTGGAAGAAAATTACAAACTAGGCCTGCACAAAGAAGGTGTACAACTGCAATTACTTATAATAATAATAATAATAATGCATAGCATTTATATGGCGCATTTCTCATATTTATAATATAACTCAATGCGCAGAATGTAGCCGCGAACTGAACCCAACAAGCACGCTCACGTGGATCACACGCATTCACTCACACACTGTACGTAAACACAGAACTTTTACGTGGTGCTAAGGGCAAGCTCAAGCGAGCTACACGGTATTTGGAAATCGTTTTGTATTTGAAATTTTATTAAGTTGGCTGAAACTGATACCAAAGTGGAGGGGGAGTACCCGGAGAAAGAACCCCCGACGGTCCGCCCGAATTAACGGTGACACTTACTAGAGGAGAAAAATCCGACGCCGGAACCCGGAATCGAACCTCGCACCTTTAGCATTGGTGGCAGGCGCCTTAACCACTGCGCCACGGACCGCCCCAATTTCTATCTTATCTCTAGCCATAGTCTACAACTTAAAAATATAAAGCACGTTATTTTGCGTTTCAAAACGATTAACTTGTCCGAGCTTCTTTCGACTTATTCAGTAAGTGACTCTGGGATGGAACATTTCTTATCTACAAAAAGTTTACTGATATCAGACCCATGCAAAATGCGTTAATGTTTTTGAACGTACCTGGCTCACCTCACGACCGCCGCCGGAATCTAGTGCAAATAACCCGCTAAACTGATTGACACATTAAAATTTTGTTCTGTTGTCAGCCGGGTCCAAAGTCTACGAAGCGGAGTTGTCAACACAAGCAAAGGGAAGTGATTCTGCAGTTATATTATATTTACATATCTTTTGGTCTCCCTTGTACTGCTCTGCTGGGAAGGAATGTGTTCAACACACGTTCTCTTCGAAGGAGTTTGGCCACGGGCCGTGGGCCGATGCCGGACATGTTACTTTACAGCATCCAAAAATCAATCAAAGGTGTAGTTAGGGGGTGCCACGCGACTGACAGTCCAATCTTCGAAAAATGATCTGGCGGTGGTGGAGCGGGAAGGGGGGGGGGATGATGGGGGGGGGGGGGGAGGGGGGGGGGGGGGGGAAAGGGCCCGGGAGAGGGGGCGGGGGGAAGGGAGGCCGGGGTAGCGGTTTTCCAGCCTTTAAAAAAAATAATTCAAACTAATTTTCGTCCTCAATTTTATTTTCTGCAAATATCTGTTTCTCCAAAATTATTACTTTATCATTATTCATTATTATCATTATTCTCTCTCTCTCTCTCTCTCTCTCTCTCTCTCTCTCTCTCTCTCTCTCTCTCTCTCTCTCTCTCTCTCTCTCTCTCTCTCTCTCTCTCTCTCTGGGAGCTGGGTGGCTCGGTGGTAGAGCGACTCTCGTCCAATAGTCGTGGGTTCGAACCCAGCTGGGTTCAACTTTGGTTTAACTGTGATTGCACAGGCCTCTTTTCGGTGCCCCGTCTTTGAAATCACCTTCGTCGTCGACAAAAGACGTTAAGCCCTAACGTTTAACGTGTGTTGTTTGTTTGTGTTGGTTTTTGTTGTTGTTTGTTTTTGTTTTGTTTTTCTCTCTCTGTGTCAGTGTTGCGGCAAAGTCAGTGGCTGCACTGATAAGATACGATCAGTTTTCCTATCAGTTTCTGCACCTGCGCGGCAGCGGACGCACACTAACGGTACGCAAACAAAAGTGCTGCTCAACTGGTTATAGTCTGATCAGATGGACGGCCGTCACTGAGTCTACGTACATTTGCACGGAGTCGTTCATTCTTTGGGTCTTCGATCTTTGTAAGAAGAATCCATGCGCGTATTAACACTTTCGAGACTGACGTGTCCGCATCCGGATTCGCGGCCGTTTAGGACGTGAATCCGGATGAGACGCGTCTCGAAAGAGTTAATCGCGGCATTGTTGCAATGCTATCCGATCACATCGTTTCGCGTTCGCGGCGTGGTGTTAGGAATTTCCTCGGCAGTAACTTTACTTGACCTTCCCGGCCATGATTGATGCCGGACTGATTTTTTGAGGAACCGTCATTACGAAACCTTCAAGCTAGGGCGATCGAACAGTAAACGTCCACTAAAGTTACATGTGCAGCGTACTTATATACTGTCAAGCAAAAGAAATGCGACATTTTTTAAACCGGGCCAAATGTCGCATTTGTTCAGTTTCCACGTCATTATATGTAATAGACGGCTTAATTTTTCATATTTATCATGATTTATACGACAGTGGGATAAATACGTTAAACCATGGAAGTGGGGATTTACGAACCTCTACATGCTTTTGGCGGCACTGACACAGTACTGACATCTCGGAGCTAGAGCTTATGTGTCAAATGCAAGTCTCAGCTCTTAAATCACCACCACTCATCTTTTATACTGAGGCTAAAAACTTCAAATTTGTACACTGCCATATGCAAGCTACATTATAGTACTTACACATAAGGATATAGACCAATGATTTTAGTTCAAGCGTGGAGCCAGAATAGCTTGGCGCCTAGAGGCGCCAAGCTATTCTGGCACTACCCTTGAACTATTTTAGTCACAGTTATTTCACACACTGGTGTATTCCGAATAATAAGGGTTAACCTATACATGTATAGAGTCTAACCAGCATGAGAATCTGACCAGCGAAACAACTCGGGTCATCTAAACTGTCAGCCTTCTTTAGTCAAATCGGTCAAATCTTTCAGTTGCCTATAGGTCAAAATCCAAAACTGGTTACTGATTTTTGTGGTTTACGTTGCGCTATACTGCCCATTTCTGATAGATAGCAGTCCAAATTTACATTATTTTACTATGATTTCATTTCATTCTGTTCTCAGCAGATACGCAGCATGTCTGTGCAAGCGCATGCAGATTTCACTTTATATTAAAGAAACGAACTGGTGTCGTAAATGCCAACGCCCGACACTTTCCTGCTTAAATATCGATTAGTTCTCACGGTTGTCCAGGTGACAGGAAGGGGATCAGAAGGCAGACCGTTAGGCAAAATGTTTTCGAGCTTCAGATACCTCGGGGCTGAAGTCGGACCGATGACCTTCTGCTTACTGGGGAAGGGGGGGGGGGACGGCGGGGTGCTCTTGGCAAACAGCTTACCACTGCCCCCCCCCCTCCCGCCCATCCCCCTCATAGCTCACCAATGAATCCCTCCCCCAATTGCAAAACATCTAGCCAACTGCGGCGTCGTGAGCCCGAGGACCTTTGCTTACCTGGTCTCTACCCCCCCCCCCCACCTCTTCCCACCCCCCCCCCCTACCCCCCCGCCTTCTCCCCCGTTCTCAGGTATGTTCATTGCAGACTGCAGCAGGACTGAGCGCGACTGATCGAGCCGCCTTGATGGTCAGTTAAAGCATAGACCATTTATGCTATAAAAGTGGTCTATGGTTAAAGGTAATGACTACGCCTAAGTAGGAATTACGGAGCGAATTAAATTATGTATACCCTCATAGCACAGTCATTGGATGATCATTATTTGCGTAACTTCTCACCCCTTTCCTCCGGTAATACCCGTGTTAACCCTTTAGCTGTCTGTATCCGGGTTTTTGTCGCGATGATTCCTACAGGAATCATCGCGACAAAACCCGATATCGATAGCTAACGGGTTAACTCTTTCGAGACGTGCCACATCCGGATTCGCGGCTTTACACCGTGAATCCGGCGAAAGAGTTAACAGGTGGTCAGTTGCGCAACGATCACCTCATGCCTGTGCCCTCAGACCTGAACTGTCATGCGTTGTGGACTGGGATGATACATAACTTCGTTCAGTATACTCGCATGTCAGAAAAAGCCTTCTACATAAAAAAACTAATCCGTACAGCTTGAGGAGTGACTCATAATTCACCAAATGGTTAAAACAAAACAATGTTCTGGTAAATTAGGCAAGGAATAAAAGTTTATTTTCTACTATAGTCGCGCGTATCAGACATCAAAAGGAGATGACTAATGACCGTACAACCAGTTTGCTCATCGTCATCATCATTGTCATAATCATCATCATCATTGTCAACAGTCGGGTTAAATTAAGTGATGGCGCTGATTGATTGACTGACTGTTTGACTGACTGTCTGATTGACTGATTGATTGAGTGAGTCTCTTAATCAGAGAAGGGCCGGAAAAATAACACTGTCACCAACGTTACGACATACTTTGTTTATTTCATTAGCGGAATTATTAGTTGTCAGCGGCTTTCAGACAGACTGTCAGAAAGGAAAAATCCCTGATGCTTTTTGTTCCTTTTTTTATATATTATTTTTACCTGTTTGCCACAGAGCTGTGTTGTTTAACAGTGTGTGAAATAAGTCTGACAAAAATAGTTCAAGGGTAGTGCCAGAATAGCTTGGCGCCTCTAGGCGCCAAGCTATTTTGGCACTACCCTTGAACTAAAGCCGAGCTGTGTTGTTTAACCCTTATCATTCGGAATACACTAGTGTGTGAAATAAGTCTGACAAAAATAGTTCAAGGATAGTGCCAGAATAGCTTGGCGCCTCTAGGCGCCAAGCTATTCTGGCACTACCCTTGAACTAAAGCCGTTGGTCTATATCCTTATCTGTAAGTACTATAATGTAGCTTGCATATGGCAGTGTACAAATTTGAAGCTTTTAGCATCAGTATGATATGCGTTAAGCATACAGGCTTGGGATGAAAAATGAGCTTTCACCATATGTATCAATGATGCGCATTATTTATTTCTTCTCAACTGTCACTGTGAAAGAAGTCTTATTTTACAGTGACCAACATACTGATGTATGCTAACGAGCAAATGAAATGCGACATTGTCAACACGTTTGCGACGTTTGAAATCATCGGAAACACTTTGGTATTTCCGACGATTCCAAAACTGTCGCATTTCTTTTGTTCGTCAGTATATACATAGCGATAATGAAAATGCATTTTCTACACAAGCCTGTGCCATTCAGCGCCATTTTCTAAACAATGAAGCGGCGGCACTTTGCATAGGTGAATCTTTCAATTCCAAATACAGCATACCCCAACCGGTTTGCAACATTTTGTTGAGGACGACACACACTATCAAGTGGCAAAAAAAAAAAAAAAATAAATAAATAAAATAAAATAAAAAATCCGCTTGGATCGACCTTAATAGCTCAAGCGAATTTCCTGATTAACCCTTTGCTGTCGGTTGTGCTTTTTGTCGCGATAAAAAGCGCTACCTAAAGTAAAAAGGGTTAGCTTGGCGCCTTCGGCTGTAGGATTCGAACAGACCAGGCCTTATACTTTAGCCTGGGCTGTCATGGACGATCGATGTCCCGCAGTTCGCACTGGACGTGGAAAGGACAGCGCAGCGCACCCAGAAAGCCACCCGAGATTCTGATCGATTGGAAGCTGTTCGATTAGCGACGAGATACCTTGCACGTCCAAAACCAACATGGTTCGCATCAAATGAAACCGGGTCTGAAGAGAAAGACTTGCAAGTCAGGAGAGATCAGTTTGGCAATGGTAGCTCAAGGATAGTGCTCAATTAGCTTGGCGCCTTTAAGGCGCCAAGCTAACCGAGCACTACCCGGGCCTTGAATCGTTACAATAAGTCGAGTTGCATGCGCCATAAGACTGATCAGGTATTGCCCTTGAGCCGTCATGTTGAAAGCGTTGCGCTTTAAGGTTTTGTTAGCACATGAAACGGACTGGAGGTACCAGTTTATGAGTCAAAACAGGCAGAGCTAGGAGCCGTGGTGGGGTGTGTATGGTAATAATTGATATAACTGTGTAGGGATCCAAGCAGTGAGAGTGTGCCACGATAGGTTGAAACCACACTCGTTACCTCCTTCGACAGTCAAGTTTTTTAGCCGACGATGTGTGCAGTGTGAGACTGAGATTAGTTTCGGGCGAAACTCATCTGACACAGTGAGTTAATTGATTGAAATACAAATTTCATGAAATTTGGAAATAGTGCTCAGCTAACTGAGATATTCAGTGGGAGTCATGTTTATTGTCTCGTGAAATGAAGACTAGACTGGACTGAGGTAGCTAAAGCTGGTTTGTGAAACTGTGGCTCACATTGACTTGAAAACACCTTCACCGCTGTGACTGACGCAGTATCCCGCGAATACAACACGTTGCGAACGTGGTAAAATTACCGGCGACCACTACTGTTAACGATGATAAATATAGCATGAGATGACGGACAAATACAGAGAACATCTAGAGCTGCTCATCAGCTTTTCAGTTCGTGGAGTGAATAGGTCATTAATATGTCTGTGAGCATGACTTGTCCTCAGTTCCTGATTAGCGCAGGCTAAGTTTGATGTCCAGACAGCGCCACTTTGTACAAGATGCACAGATCTTCATGGGCATCGAAGGTGTTGTGTACGTCTGTGCTTCTCAAGCGGTGGAGTGCATGTACACATTTTTTCTTTAATAATCTATGACGAACAGACATCTGGAGGCCACATTTTTGCAATGAATGTCAGTGACCTATTTGCAAGAGGTACTATGCAGGCCCATGTGCCCCAGCAGTATACTGCGGGGGCTCATGAAGATCTATGCCTTTTGTTGACTGTTAACATCTATGTTCATTTAGGTGGTGTTCAATCGGCTTGAATAGCTTTCACCGTTGATGCCGCCCGGCGTGCTTCTGCCTTCTGGAAGCCGGCTTTTCATTAAATATAACTAACTAGTGGGTGACAGTGGACACAATGGAAAGTTCCATTATGTGGAGGCTGCGGCTGCTGTTTGAAGTTCGCAGAAAGGGGATGGAGCTCAGACGTGCCTTGGTCGCTATGGTTATGATGGCCACCATAGAAACATGCGGATGCGCACAGGTAATAAACAGCAGGTCGCGTCACGTGTATTTAAAATTACGTTGTCACGTCTAAAAGCAATTTGCTCGGAAGGGGGGAGGGGGAGGGGGAAGGGGGGGGGGGCAAAGGAAGGGGGTGGGGCAAAGGAAGGGGGTGGGGCAAAGGAAGGGGGCGGATGGGAGGGGGAGGGGGGGCTTTGACTTTTATAATTTGAGGATATAACGGATTCTAAATGTTGTCTTCTTCAAATAAGAATTTCTACCCTTCTTTTTCACATTCTATGTGAGTAGGCACACGTCGGTTTTCCATGCTACCGCCCCAGCTACAAATCGACGGCCGAACTCTACCCGCGTACATCGAGAAGATGAAGAGCAGAAAATCTGTCATCATTTTACGACACTCAAACGTCATAACTTTAACTCATTCAGCCCGACGGCCGTATTTCCCAAAGTTTGGAGGCGCCATCTAATGTTGCAGGAGATGATCGACCATGATAATTCGGCGCCAAGCTAATCTGGCACTACCCTTGAATTATCATGGTCGACCCATCTCCTGCTGTAGTGCGTCAGGTCTGAATGGGTTAAAGCGAGCTACTTCATGCAGAAAGGGGTTAATAATTCGCCAAAAATCCTTTATAAATGTTCTTATAATGTTCAGTGATGCTCCACGAAAGGGCTAACTTACATTATGAAGTCAGAATGTCGTAAACCGATAGACTTTTCTGCTCTGTTTCTCTTTTGTGGGGGGTTCTTTCTCCGGGTACTCCGGTTCTTCTACCTCCCCCCCCCCCCCCCACACACACACTTTAGTACCGGTTTTAGGCCACTTTATAAATTTCAAATACAAGCGATCAAAAATTTCTGTAAAGGCCCCGCTACACGAGCCCGGGTTTGAGGCCGATTCCCGATCAGTTTTCGAATCGGTAGGTGATCGGGCCGGATTAAAAAACGTGTGCAGTGCCACACTGACATTTCTCGACTTGTCAAGTTTAGCCGACCGGTTTGAACCGAAGATCAAAGTCGTACCTGTTCTGCAAAATGACTGCTAGTTTTGACAGTGATGATGATGTGCTTGCATTATCAGCAGTTTTGGATCATATTCGGGAAGAGGCGTGCGAAACATCAGCGGCAACGGCGGTGGTACTGATCACAACAGGCGTGTTCGGCCATTTGCAAACCGTGTTGAAACGACATGCTTTCGAGACGCGCTCTGATTGGTTGAAGCTTACGATCGGGACCGATTCGGATCGGAAATATAGAGCAGGTTCTAGTCACCCGATTCCCAGCCGATTGGAACCGGATCGGATAATTGACGTCATCCGATCGCAAACGGATCGGAATCGGCTTCACTGAAAATCGGGGCACAACCGGCCCGTGTGGCGGGGCCTTAACTTCAGTAGCTGAGCTGACCCTTCGTCTGTCTTGTACTGTGTTTGTCTTCAGATTAAATCCGTGTCTGTCACGTGAGTGTGCGTGTTGGGTTTCAGTTCGCGGCGCTTTGAGTCGATTAGCAAAAAAAATTGAGAAAAAGCGCCAAACTTCTCCTTAAACTGAGGCCCCGCCACACGGGCCGGTTGTGCCCCGATTTTGAAGCCGATTCCGATCCGTTTGTACTTTGATCTTCGGTTCAAACCGGTCGGCTAAACTTGACAAGTCGAGAAATGTCAGTGTGGCACTGCACACGTTTTTTAATCCGGCCCGATCACCTACCGATTCGAAAACTGATCGGGAATCGGCCTCAGTTGAAAACCGGGCTCGTGTAGCGGGGCCTTAAGACAAGACAACATTGATAACGCAGTGTATCGGCGAATCATGGATTTAGCAGTCAAAGCCTGTAATGGAACACATGGCTTTCAGTCAGCTCTTTTGGCCGGCATTACTTGAATACTCCAGGAGGGGGGTTCACCTATAATAGGGGGGACAAGTCGTCTCTCGAAGGTTAGAGAGTAGTCCACCAGTATAGGTCCCCACTTTGACACTCAATTCTCACTTGTGGCTCCACGTAGCTGCCGCATGCGCAGCGGCCACACCACGGGCAACAGCTTCGACTGGCTGGCTAAACCAAGTGAGGGGAAACCGAGGGTCTCAAACCCTTGGTGAGGCAGGACTTGCTCGTCCTAGCATGCAAAGTCTGTCACCGGCCGACTGGGCGGAGGAAACTCAATCAAGGGTTCAACGGCCAAGAGGGCGGATCAGCAGCGCACTGTGGAGTGCATAGGGCATGTCAGAGCACAGAAGAAGACATGGCCATCCACTGCAAACAAGGAAGTTACCAGTTGTAACGTCTCATCGTGCCACTGGGCTCTGATTTCTGCGGCCGAGAGTGTGGGGTTGCTCCAGCGCAACAGCTTCTCCACCAAAATCTCCTTCACTGACGCGCAGGTTTTGTGCATGGATCTTCAACTTCACCAAATCTGCTTCTTCATCTTCTTCTTTTTTCTTCTGCCTCCTCCAAAAGCCCTGCGGCGATGGGGAACGGGCGAACCGACAGGTAGAGGTTACTACTGGGAGTCGTAGCTCCGAACCTGCACATAGGCGGCCTTTCGACCAGTGGTCGCTCTTCCCTGTACCAGGGGCAGCAGGGAAATTCGGCAGCATCCCAGGCGACTGAGCAACTCTCTTCAGGACAGCACTGCTCACCCTAGTAAGGGAGGGAACTAGAAAAGGTGTTCCTAACATTGCCTGCCCTACACAAACCGGTCAGCTTACCGCGGCTGGCGGTTTAACCCTTTTATGCGGTCGAAAAGAAAAACAAAGAAAGAAACTTTTTCTCGGTAAGTGGAATGTACAAACCCTGTTGGACAGAGATCAGACGAAGAGGCCGCACAGAAGAACAGCCCTCATAGCCAGAGAGCTGGCGAGATATAATCGACATTGCGGCTCTTAGTGAAACCAGATTTGCTGACGAAGGCTCGATCTGTGAACCTGAGGGCGGGTACACCTTTTTCTGGAAGGGCAAAGCTGAGAACGAGGACAGGATACAAGGGGTTGGCTTTGCCATCCGTACCACGCTCCTCCGACAGCTGCCTTCTCTTCCCACTGGCATCAGCGAACGAGTGATGCAGCTCCGTTTCCGCATCTCTCACACCCGACATGTCACTATCATCAGCGCCTATGCTCCGACACTCACCAGCGCCGATGACGACAAGGAGGCGTTCAATGAGAGCCTCGACTCCCTCCTAAAGTCCACTCCTGCAACTGACAAACTCATCGTGCTTGGTGACTTCAATGCTCGAGTTGGGCGCGAATGTGACTGCTGGGAAAGAGTGATGGGCCCACACGGACTGGGCAAGATGAACAGCAATGGCCTGCTGCTGCTGACATTGTGCGCTGAGAATAGACTCGCCATCACCAACACCCTCTTCAGGCTGGCTAGTAAGTACAAGACAACATGGATGCATCCCAGGTCCAAGCAGTGACATCTCATAGACTATGTCATTGTCCGCCAGCGGGATACTCGTGATGTCAGAATCACCAGAGCCATGAGAGGAGCCGAGTGCTGGACCGACCATCGGCTGGTGCGGTCTGTCCTCAACCTGCACATTGCACCAGCACACAGGAAGAGGCCGAAGCTCACCCGACCTCCATTCAACCTGGCCAAGCTGAAGTGCCCTGACGTCAAGAAAAACGTTCAATCCCACCTTGATGACCTGCTAACTGCCCATGGACCGTTGACTGGCAACCCAACTGAAATGTGGGACCAGTTCAAGGGGATGGTGGCGGAGTCTGTCAAAGACGTGCTTGGACCCAAGCAGAGGGTACACCAAGATTGGTTCGATGAGAACAATGAAGAGATCAACAGGCTACTGGAGCAAAAGCGCAGTGCCTTTATCGAGTGGCAGAATGACATCAACTCCTTGTCCACCGCTTCAAACACCTCCAGAGAAAAGCCCAGAGAGAGCTCCGCAACATGCAGGACACCTGGTGGGACAGCAAGGCAAAAGAACTTCATCACTTTGCTGAATCCAACAACTCCAAGGAGTTTTTCAGCGCTATGAAAGCTGTCTATGGCCCTGCCAGGCCCAGCACAACCCCTCTCTTTTCTTCCGACGGCTTCACCTTGCTGAAGGACAAAGGCAGAATCACTGAGCGCTGGAGAGAACACTTCTCAAATCTGTTGAACATGCCTTCCACTGTCGACCCCGCGGCCCTGGACATGATTCCCCAGAAGCCGACACTGGATGACCTTGACCTCCCGCCTACCCTGGACAAGGCCAAGAAAGTGATCAACCAGACTAGCTCCGGCAAGGCTGCAGGCATGGATGGCATCCCCGCAGAGCTCTTCAAAGCAGATGGGCCTGAGACCCTTGACGCCTTCCTCCACATTCTGACATGCATCTGGGCAGAGGAGAACATGCCACAGGAATTTAGAGATGCTACAATCGTCTCCCTGTTCAAGAACAAGGGCAGCAAAGCAGACTGTGCCAATTACCGAGGGATCTCACTCTTGTCCATTGCTGGCAAGATCCTCGCGAGAGTCATCCTCAACCGCCTGATCAGCTCTGTATCTGAGGAAGCACTCCCAGAGGCTCAGTGTGGCTTCAGACCCGGCCGCAGCACAGTCGACATGGTCTTCTCACAGGTCCAGGAGAAATGCATTGAGCAGCACATGGACCTCTACGCTATCTTCATAGATCTGACCAAAGCATTCGACACCGTGAACAGAGAAGCGCTTTGGGTCATCCTCGCAAAGCTCGGCGCCCCAGGAAGTTCACTAACATCATCCGCCTCTTCCATGATGGAATGGTAGGAGTTGTCCAGTCAAACGGCGAAACATCCGCACCCTTCGACATTTCCAACGGTGTAAAACAAGGTTGTGTTCTTGCCCCCGTGATGTTCAACCTGTTCTTCACGCGTGTCCTGACCCATGCATTACGCGACCTTGAGAAGGGAGTGTACCTGAAGTCTCTCTTCGACCTCCGTCGACTGAACGCCAGTTGGGACCATTGAGGCGCTGTTTGCCGATGACTGTGCGCTAATGGCGCACACGGCGTCTGACCTCCAGACCATCGTCAACAGGTTCTCGGAAACCTCTCGACTGTTTGGCCTCACAATCAGTCTCAACAAGACCGAGGTCCTGCACCAACCAGCCCCAGGCACAAGAGCCCCCCCCCCCCCCCACCCACCCCCCCCCCCCCACCCACCCAAAGTGTATATCGAAGGCACCGACAAGGAAATCGCAGCTCGCATCAGCAAAGCCAGCCAAGCCCTGGGACGTCTGCGCACTCGTGTGTTGAATAACAACAACGTCAAGCTCTCCACCAAGATCAAAGTCTACAAGGCAGTAGTCCTCCCCAGCCTCCTCTACGGCTGTGAATCATGGACGCTGTACAGAAAGCACCTCAAGCAGCTTGAACGTTTCATATGAGATCCCTGCGCTCACTCATGGGCATCAAATGACAAGACAATGTGACAAACCTGGAAGTCCTGGACAATGCTGGCTTAGTGAGTGTTGAAGCCTTGATCTTAAAGACACAACTTCGCTGGACAGGTCATGTCATACGCATGGATGATTCTCGTATGCCACGCCAACTCCTGTATGGTGCACTCTCAAAAGGCCACAGGAAGCAAGGACGGCCAAAGAAACGCTTCAAAAACTGCTTAAAAGACAGCCTCAAGTACTGCGTCTTCCCGGTTAAGGAACGTGAAGCACAAGCACAAGACAGATCTGGCTAGCGTGCCGCCACCAGGAAAGCCTGCACGCTCTTTGAACAAAATCGGCGCGAACGGATCACCAGTGCCAGAGCTCGCAGAAAGACAGCGTCGACTCTCCCTATAGCTACGTTCCAGTGCCCCCATTGCCCTCGCAGGTGTGGCTCCAGGATTGGCTTGGCCAGCCACACCCGCACCCACAAATAGAAGTCATGCACAATTACGACATCATCGGTTTTGATGGTCTACCCATTACTGTAACTGAGAAACACTAAGAACATTTATCAAGGAGATGTTATAAACAATTACCCTTTTTTTGCCTGGAGCAGGTCGCATTAAGCTCAATAAATACAGGTGCTTACCCTCTAACCAATGCGCAAAAGGCCATCGGCCGTGCGCGGGCCAACGTCGGCCGACATGTGACGCAAGATTCCGTTCCTTGAGATCTTCGGCGGGTGGGGGCGGGGGGGGGGGGGGGGGGCGGCTTTAAGTTTCGTTCACTGATTCAGGTCATGCTTTCCGCAGCCGAACTCCCTGCCTGTATCAGACGGGGCCGTAAGAGTAGTGGAGCAGACGACAGACGGTCACGTCGTCCAGAAGAGCAGAGACGGGATTGAGGAGGAGATACTGGGCCCCCTCCGCGTCTGGCACATCGTCTTCATCGTCAGCTCTATCCTCCTTATCGCCTGTGAGTGATGATGAGATGAGATGAAAGGAGATGGAGCGTATCCCCTGACCCCAAAATATTTTTAGATAATTTTTTTCTTTGAAAAAAAAATTTTATGTAGTGACAAAAATCATATAAGTTTCTACAATTGTATATATTGATCTTGTCCAGTCTGGAAGACTAAGTCTCCTTTCCGTTATAGGATTTTTCGGAAGCTGGACTGTTGCCTTTCCACATTTACCATTTCCCCCAAACCCCAACCATATCATCCACCCGCACCGCCCAGCCCCTCGATGTTTGAAATTTTGGAAGCTGTAAAGTAACATGTCAGGTCAGGCAAACTCCCCCACCCCCCTCCCCCTCCCCACCCAGCCTCCCTCTCCTCTCAATGCAAAAAAATAAAACATAAAAATAAATTCAAAATATAAATACATGAACGGAGCCCCAGCAATTGCTGAAACCTTTTACAAGTCAGTTGTATAGTTAACCCTGTGAACTATCTCAATCTGTACAGATGTACATGAAGCCAATAAGAGGTATAGATTCTCATAAGCCCCTGCAACTACAGGGGCTCATCAGAATGTATACCTCTTGCACTGAGACGGAAAGCCAAATATAGATTAGACCACCGAGGGACGGCGTAGCAGACAATCACGAAACATATCGATCAGCAAAAATAAATGCGACATTTTTGGAATCATCGGAAACATTAAAATTCCACAAAAATCACAATTCCCAAAAATCTCGCATTTCTTTTGCTCATCATGAAATGAACTATCTGTCGCGGTTAACCCTTTAAATCCTGATACACCGTAACATGAGATTAATTTGACCATGACAGTTCAAGGGTGCTGCCAGAACAGAATGGCGCCTGTAGGCATAGCAGGCAATCACTAAATCAGTATATACTGACCAGCAAAAATAAATGCGACATGTTTGGAATCATCGGAAACACTTTAGTGTTCCAAAAATCTCGCATTTCTTTTGCTCTTCATTATATGAGCTATCTGTCGAGGTTAACCCTTTAAATCTTGATGCACCCTAACATGAGATTAATTTTAACCATGATAATTCAAGGATGGTGCCAGAACAGCTTGGCGCCTGTAGGTACCAAGCTGTCCTGGCATTACCCTTGAACTATCATGGTCATTCTGTCTCCTGAACTGTAATGTAGCCTTCGTAGGTCAACTCACAAATCTGAAATTATTCATCCTCAGGATTTAATGGGTATACAGACATAAAAAAAAAACAACTCATGAACCCATATGAACCCATAGTCTGGCTAACCTTGGAGGCGGATGAAACGAGAACAGCATGGAAATTACTGAAAAGTTCAAAATAAAGGCTTAGACTCTATGAGCTGCACTGAAGCACCTTTATTTTCAACAATTCTGTTTGGACTGTTATCTGCAAACTATATAGATCTAAATCTGTCTGTCCTTCACCTTCATGCACTGCACTTCTTTACCCTTTACTGAGCGTGCGTGGGGAAGTGTAAGCATCCCGCCCATTCGCTGCGCTGATAGCTATTGCGGATCAGTATAATTTGTAAAACAGCAAAAGATTTCTCCAGACTCCTTTATCAAATGTCCACTGAAGCATCCAATAAATATTATATATGTAAAACAACAACCCTGTAACGGATCGACGGAGACAACCAGTGGGTCCAGCGCGCCTGGCGTTATCTCACGGACTCCCAAAACTGGGCGGGGGGTGGGTGGGTTGGTGGGGGTGTGTGTGGGTGGGGGGGGGGGGGGGTGTGTCGCAGACAAATGACAGTCCAGCCTTGTAAACAATAACAAAATAACATAAATATAAAAAAAAATTGCGAGGTTTTCGAAATCTTATGATTTTTTTTTCTTCTAAAATCGCATGATTTTTTCCCAAAATATTTTTTTCCATAATGATACTCTCTTCCAAAAAATATTTGGGGGCGGGGGGGGGGGGGGGGGGTTGGAGGCAGGGGGTACTTCACCCCAACCCCGGCCCCTCCCGGTCCCTACGCCACGATTAACCCGTCTTAGCGGAAAGCGGGGCTTTGCATAGAGGTGTCTTCGCTACAGTTCTTCCACCAATTTAGTTCATCTGCAAAAGGCATAGATTCTCATTCAGGGGCTCATGAGAATCTTTGACACTTGCTGGCAGAGATGTTAAAACCTCAGATTTAGATTTAGATTCAGATTTAGGGAAATCAACTGGGGCTTGGTGTACAGCTAACGAAGGCTGCCGTTTTTAACATTGGTCACGCCATACCTACAAACCAATGACTAAAATACATGACTTACACTGTAAATAGATTCCTTATCTCTGATACATGTCAGCGTTTGCATTCTTACAGCATTGCGCTTCTTGATCTGACCTTTGACCTCTTCGCTGCACGTGATTCAGTGCGCGTCTCAGTGAAATCATTACACACCGACCAAAATTCGCGCAACAAAAACACAAATGTAAAGAAAAGCGTTAATTGTTAAACGTTTAGGGCTTAACGTCTTTTGTCCACCACGAAGGTGATTTCAAAGACGGGGCACCGAAAAGAGGCCTGTACAAATTTTGACCCCAGCTGGATTTAAACCCACGACCTTTTGGACAAGAGTCGACCGCACTACCACCGAGCCACCAAGCTCCCCCAAATGTGAAGAGGACCGCCGGAACTTGGCATTAAGACTGAACACATGACTAACAAGAGACATAGATCCTCATGAGCCCCCGCGACTGCGGGGGCTCATGAGGGTTTATGTCTCTTGCAGCTGGGTAGCGTTCGCCTTGCCCCGGCAGTTAAGGGGTTAACCAAAAGGATGCGGATTGTGTATCTAAGACTCTTTGTTGACTCAGCGCCATTAAGGGGCTTCACCAACATGAACAGACAGGGGCCGGATCAGGAAGAGACATTGATAAATAATAATAATAATAATAATAATAATAATACATAGTATTTATATTCTCTCATATGTATAATATAACTCATTTCTCATATTTATAATATAACTCAATGTGCGCAGGACATAGCCGCGAACTGAACCCAACAAGCACGCTCACGTGAATCACGCGCATTCCCTCACACACTGTACATAAACACAGAACATTCACGTGGTGCTAAAGGCAAGCTGATGCGGGCTACTGAAATTTCAGTTTGGAAATTTTTTAATTTTGAAACTGATTTGATTAAGTGGACTGAAATTAATACCAAATTCGTGGGGGAGGAAAGAGCCGGAGTACCCGGAGAAAGAACCCCCGACGGTCCGCCCGAATTAATGGTGACATTTACTAGAGGAGAAAAGTCCAACGCCGGAACCGGGTATCGAACCCCGCACCTCTTGCGTTGGTGGCAGGCACTTTTACCGCTGCGCCACGGACCGCCCCAGCGTGGGCCCATGAGGATCTTCGTCTCTTGCCTCCTGCATTTGGGTTCTGCTCGATGTTCCGGCAGCAAAGGGGGTTAGCTTTTACTGAATAGGTCTGTCAACTTGAAATATGAATTTCTTTCTTTTGTATAATTTATCCCATATCATACTGAGGCTAAAAGCTTCAAATTTCAGTGTACACTGCCCATATGCAAGCTACATTATAGTACTTACAGATAAGGATATAGAACAATGGCTTTAGTTCAAGGCCGGTGGCGCCAGAATAGCTTGGCGCCTAGAGGCACCAAGCTATTCTAGTGGCACTACTCTTGAACTATTTTAGTCTAACTTATTGCACACACTGGTGTATTCCGAATGATAAGGGTCATATTAACGTAAAGTTGTGTGCTGAAACACATTTTTGGAACTTCCGACACACGAGCACACGACTTTGATAAGACTGCCGCGTGACACGGGTGTGCATAGACGATTAGACGAAGGTCAAAATTGTTGCGCGTGTTTCGACGGAAACAGTGGATTAACATCCACTGTTGTCAACGAAACGAATGATGTTTCGACCTACTTCTGATTTCCGAACAAAGTCTAAGCGCTCGATCACGCCCACAAACAGGAGGTCGGCTAGGCACGCCCATTGAACTGTCATGGTCGACCACATGCCATCTTATGCAACCCGGCGCTTACGTAGTCGTTTATCCCATATCATACTGAGGCTTAAAGCTTCAATTTGTACACTGCCGTATGCATGCTACATTATAGTACTTACAGATAAGTATATAGACCAGTGGCTTTAGTTCAAGGGTAGTGCCATAATAGATTGGCGCCTAGAGGCGCCAAGCTATTCTGGCACTACCCTTGAACTATTTTAGTCAAACCTATTTCACATACTAGTGTATTCCGAATGATAAGGGTTAAAGGGATCTGATCTATGGCGGGCATTTATTTGTCGACACAACGGGTTATCAATGATGTCAGTCTTGCCTCAACATGTGACCTGTTGACCTCTCATGGTTGATACATCTTCTATGGCATCTACCTGTTCATTTCAGGACGCTCCTCAAATCAGTAAAACTTGTCCTCAAGGATGAAAGAAAAAATACACGTGCAATGCCTCCAAAATATCAAACAACGTGGCGGAGTGGAGGGACTAGTGAGTGTGTGTGTGTGTGTGTGTGTGTGTGTGTGTGTGTGTGTGTGTGTGTGTGTGTGTGTGTGTGTGTAGGGAGGGGCACTAGGAGGGGGAGCTGAGGGGGGGGGGAGAGAGAGAGAGAGAGAGAGAATGGAGAAGAGAAGATATCTTCCAGCCTGAAAATAAATAGAACCTTCCACAGTTTATCCACAATTTATTTTTGTTCAGTTTTTGTGTGTGCATTAAAAAAATCTGGTTAATGGTTATTGGTGGAATGGGGACGGAGGGGCCAGGGGATATTTTGTCCCCCTACATTTTCACTGGGGGAAACACCTGTCTCTGCCAAAGCTTTCTGGCGACATTTTAATGGGCGTCAGGTAAAACTCGCGTGAGACGGACTGACCGTAATGGATATTTTATGTAGTTCGAGGGTGCCCCCGCCCCCCTCCAGCGGAGCTTCCATCAAAGAGACACCACCATTAAGGCAGTACATATGGCCCAGCCCCCCCCCTCCCCCCTCCCCCTCTTCTTGCCGCCATCGTGTCGCCTTGCTCCTAGTCATATTGACTGTAAGGGGAAAATTCTGCAGGCTTCGATTCCATCGCAGGTCCTCAGCTCGACTGAGACTGCCATCCAAATCCCTTCTTCCCCTCAGTAGAACACGCGTGTCAGAAACGGCTACAAGAGGCATAGATCCTCATGAGCCCCCACAGTTCGTAGGGGCTCATGCGGATCTATTCCCCTTGCAGCAGGATGTATACACCAGCGGCATTAATTGAATGCGTAAAAGAAATGAAGATCGAAACCGACGCTCGGACCCATACGCTACAGCGAGAAGGAATCGATACCTATCACTAGTGGAAAATCAAGGAGGAAAGATAACTAAAGGGATGGAGGGACCTAATGACGGTATTTCATTTAAATGTATAAGCCCGAGTGCTAGCAAAGAGAATACATGAAGTACGTCATGTGATGGCTGTGCCATATATTGGGAATATGCAAAATACAATGTTACTGGAGGCTGATGAGTGGCGAAGGTCACGCGCGGCCGTTTTGAAGTTTCACAAGTGAATATATCAAAATTCAAATGACCGCCTTTTGAAACACTGGCCCTGTTTCCGGAGTGCGGTGCTTTTACTGATATGGGATGACATAAAAATGTGAACACCCATCACGCCATAACAGATGATACAAAAACGGCATAACGCTGAAACAGACAAGTATCAGAAACAGCAATTGATGAGAAACAGGACTACTTTAGTAATGTCTCATGTCTCTGCTAGCGACGCTTTTCGGAATTAATCTATTTAACCCCATGTCCACATTTCCCAAAGTTTAGAGGTTTCACCTAACAATTATGCACCAGTTCGAGGAGATGGCTCGACCATGATAATTCAAGGGTAGTGCCACGGATTAGCTTGGCGCCGTCAGCCATCACAGTGTAGGGCGGCGTCGGGACTAAATGGGTTAACTTTGATAGCGCTACCATCTTCGGAATTGCTCGAGGGTCCCTTCAAGAATTCCGCCCACGCCTCCCAATTTGTCTCCCCGTCACCTCTTGACACGTGCGGCGAAACACACCCATCTGTAATAGGCGTAGATCCTCATGAGCCACAGCCACAAGCGGAGGGCTCATGAAGAGCTGTGTCTCCTGCCGGCCACATCTACATAAGTGCTCCTAGCGTAGAGGGGTTAAATTATCGTGCGGCCTGAGATTGCATTCATGTAACTCCCCTTGAGAAATGCGCCCAGCGCTATTACTGAGACTCGAGCGGGAAATAAAACCAGGCATATGTGTCGTCGACGACGTGTTCCGGCCGCCCTGGCAAACCTCGTGCCGACTTTGCAAAAGGCATAGATTCTCATGAGCCCCTGCAGTCGCAGGGGCTCATGAGAAATTATGCCTCTTGCCTGCCGCATTTTCGCTTTACGGGCGGATTCGACCAGCAGGATTGAAGCCCTGTGTTTGTACAGTGCCTGCGACTGTGCACTTAATTCCTTAAAATGTTTGAAGTTCAAAGATGCATGATCGGTCTCCGGCACTGGGTTACGAGGTCTCAGAGAACTAGCGAGAGAGACAGAGAGGGGGGTGAGTTAGCCTGTAGAGAGAGAGAGAGAGAGAGAGAGAGAGAGAGAGAGAGAGAGAGAGAGAGAGAGAGAGAGAGAGAGAGAGAGAGAGAGAGAGAGAGAGAGATTCCCTTTTCAGAGCATCCTTTTTCATCCACTGGCACAAAGAAGTAGAAGGGTCCTTGAAGAACTTTGCTTTCAGTTTACGCCCACGCATTCTGAATTCAGAAGAAGAAGACACGCGGCATCACCCCAATGGAATCTGTCTTGGTCACACATAAATACACAATCCAGACCAGAAAATAAACTGAATAAAAAGACCGCTAAGCGCCGTCGGTGTAGCCTAGGTTGAAATGCAAAACTGCAAGAAAGAAAGAAACACTCTTGCATCTGAAGGAAAGGTACATCACAATTTAAACCACAAAGTTCCTTCAAAACGTCAATCTCTTCAAGTCTACCTACTGAAGACATCTCTCTCTCTCTCTCTCTCTCTCTCTCTCTCTCTCTCTCTCTCTCTCTCTCTCTCTCTCTCTCTCTCTCTCTCTCTCTCTCTCTCTCTCTCTCTCTCTCTCTCTCTGTGCCGGTGTGTGTGTGTGTGTGTAATCGTGTATGTGCAGATACACACCAGCTTTGTTTTTGTGGCTGTTTAGTTTTGTTCATCTATATTGTTAATATTTATTTGTATTTTTTTGTTGTTGTTGTTGTAAAGCGCCTAGACTGAGCGGCTCCGACAGAGGTTCAGTAGGCGCTATATAAATATTCATTATTATTATTATTATTTTCAGAATAGACACACAGGCAGAAATGGACTACATGACGGTACTCATCTTGTTAAGTTACTATTTGCCTCACTGAAAAAGACAATTACGTGTAGCACGATCCATACGCCTATTTTGAAAAAGGGTTATACCGAATGAACTGGAAACTTTAATAAATTGTCTTGGACTCGTCCTTTCTCAGCGTGTTTCTTTCATGGTTGAGAATCATAATTTCTCTGTACGTAAATAAGGACGCGAATCTGAACAGACATCGTCCTCTTCTGAGTTTCTTCTTCTTATTTTTTTTATGGTTCTTTTCTATCGTTCTTCTGTTCAAACTGCCCCCGAAGCGCTTCGAGCAAGAGGCGTAGATTTTCATGAGCTCCATGCAGTAGTGCAGTTGCAAGGGTTCATGAGAATCTACGCCTCTCACTCACATTTTCGCTTTCAACGTGACAGGCGGATACAACCATTAGAAATCGCTTTCATGACTGGTCACACGCGAACTATTAACTCATTGGTACCCTAAGGCCGAAATCCCCAATTGCCGTTGTCCTCTGAAGATTGCATTGCAGTGCAGGACACAGATCGACCATGATAGTTCAAGGGTGATGCTAGAATAGCTTGGCGCACATAGGCGCCAAGCTGATTCTGGCACGGCCACCCTTGAACTATTATGGTCGGTCCATAATTATCTTGCTGTGGTGCGTCAGGGGTAGAATGAGCTAACCCGTAAAGTGCCCAGAAAATCTGAACACCACTCCAACTGCAAACGGTATAGATCCTCATGAGCCTCCGCAGTTGCGGGGCCTCATGAGAATCTATGCCTCTTGCTGACACCACTTTGAATCCATGTTCTTGGGGCATGAGGGTTTTTTTGGCGCGGAATTCAACAAAGATTGCCGAGAAACACAGTCGGCACCACTGCTGGCACTGAGCGGGCTAATGATGCGCATCATCATCATGTGCGATGCATTGCCGCGATTTCCCCGGGTGAGCATTCACGCACCAAATAATTATAGGCACACTGAAGAAGTATTGCATTTGTCATCGGATCTATCTATCTCTGATGCGCAAGGAGACAGGTCTTTAGGTGGACTCCTGCCGCGAATTGCAGGAGACTTTTCCAGGCCATTAAACTGCCAAGCAACTGTCCTTCTGCATTGCAGCGAGATTTTTTGTTGGAGCCAAGATCAATAGCTAAAAAAACACAAAAAAAAACAAGATGAGGATTTCATCCCAAAGTTTACCGTATTGTTTGCAGATGCGTTTATCTTTTAGGAACATTCAGGGTTGTTCGTATTTTTAGGCTTATTATGCTGATCCATTTTCCTCCTCTCTAAGCCAACCCCTGATCAACTCACGTCGGCGCACACAAATAAAGACGGACACACGGCGCTTCCCGTCATTAGTACGGCCTGTGGGCTCGTGTAGCGACAGGGATCTCCTACTCTAACCCACCGGCTCAGTCCACACACACAGGCACACAGAAATAAAGACGGACACACGGCGATTCCCGCCATTCGTAAGCTCTATGGTCTGGTGTAGCATAACTATTCGGCTGAAGAAGAATAATAGCACGAGCAGCGAAATCACGTCATTTCAAGCTTCAGGTCATGGCATCATTAGTCCCACGACGCTATGTTCATAGTGACGACTCGATAGTATACGTCACTCATCGCAGTACTAACATATGACGTATCAGAAAATCAACTTTGCAATTTTCTTGCTGATTTTCACGCCTAGGGCTTACAGGTCACAATTTGACCTTATCCTACCCCAGGGCCGGGACAAACAGCAGGCTTATGCAAAGACTGTTTATAAAAAAAATCATGCGGGTATTAATGAAAAGATAGTGTTTTTTGTAAAAGAAAAATTAAAGTTATCGTAGCTGTTTTACAAATGACTCGGAAAAAGTGGTGCAGAACATTGTCTGATTTCACACCTAGGGTATACAGGTCACAATTGACCTAATCGTACCCGACAGCCGAGACAAACTGTAGGCTTATGTAAATACCGTATTAAAAAAAAAATCATGTGATTATTAATGATAAGATTGGTTGTTTGTTTGTTTTTTCGTAAAAAGATTCAGTTGTTTTAAGATTAACCCATATAATTCGTGAAATTAATTCAAAAAACATAATATTTAATTATAACACAAAAGGTTCTAGAGGTACAATATTGGTTAACGAACTCATTCATATCTCCCTTTTATCTAGCTATACGCAAAATATCTAGTAAAAATAAGAAAAATTACGGACTCCAATGTGGATCAACCGGTTTTTGTAAAACGACCATTTCTAGCCGATGAGAATCTTAATTTAAAAGTTTTGAAAAATGTTCCGAGATAATTCTTTTAGGGACTGACAATATCCTAAAATTTCAAGCTTGTCCGTCTTCACTGAAACGCGGGCTCTAATCGCTGTCACACACACACACACACACACACACACACACACACACACACACACACACACACACACACACACACACACACACACACACACACACACACACACACACACACACACGCACGCACGCACGCACGCACGCACGCACGCACGCACGCACGCACGCACACACACACACACACACACACATACATACACACACGGCGTTTGGCACCAAAAAGACGTTCTCTAGCAAGGTTTGCATAGCTAGATGTGACGTCATTTTTATCTTGTTACTTCTTTCATCGTTGCCAGAATTTCTGCGCCGCACGCCAAAAACGTCATGTGCATGCTCCGGAATGCGCTTCTGCCAGCCCCATTTCAAAGTCTACCGTATTTTTTTAAAATACGGTAGACAAAACCAACGCCGCTAATGCTAGGCAGGTACTGGCGACTGCAACATGGATTCAAAGTGGTGTCAGAAAGAGGCATAGATCTTCATGAGCCCCCGCAGCTGCGGGGGGCTCATGAGGATCTATACCTCTTGCAGTTGGTGGTGTTCAGATTTTCTCTGCGCTAAACGGATTAATAATAGTTCGATTGTGTCCAGTCATGAAAGCGATTTCTGATGGCCGTACTGATCCGCGCGTCAAGCAAAAGTTTAACCCGAGGCGTAGGTTCTTGACAATTTTAACTCATTCTACCCCAACACCGAAATCTTTAAATTTTGCCATTGTCCTCTGAAGACTGCATTGACTTATCTTCCTGTGGTGTGTCTGTGGTAGAATGAGCTTTAAGCAATTTGGACCTGGACCCATGGCGAGGTTCATCTGTAAGGTTATGTCAAGGCACAAGTGACTGACGCGTTTTGGACCCGTGGTGAGGGTTCATTTGTAAGGTCATGCACGGTTGATGGACGCGTTTTACACTTGCAGCGTATTCCCTTCCTCGTGCCCTTGGTCTTGAGGGGAGACGTAACTTGTTACGGTAATATCGACAGGGCAGAACACGTATATGTATACAAAACCAGCCCCTTCACTCCCCAACAGTCATACATTCTCACCAGCTTGTGCCGTCGTATGAATCATGAAAACCTGCTGAGACTCTTGCGTGCCGAGCTCGGCCCAATTTACATCCTAAAACTGAGGAAGTCCACTGGGGTTTTAGGTCCATGACTAGTAAGATTCGGACAGAGGTCCCGAAAGGCTTATCTGTCACGGACTGGGGGTCACGGGAAAACTAGTGACAAGAGATTAGGTAGTCCAGCTGTCACACTGGTTGTCTCCCTCGATTCGAGGGAGACAACCAGTGTGTGTCCAGCCGTAACACTGAATGGCCGGGGACTCCCTCAGCCCACCTTAGTTATGAGACATCAAGAGGCACCCACAGTAGGCATAAGGTCATCGGGCAGGCTGCATGAGTGCCCGCCATCGTCCGCCATCGTCCGTCCTCTCCTCAAAAAACACAACCTCGACCCCAACGAACTCAAAAACTACCGCCCAGTCTCCAATCTCTCTTTCCTGTCCAAGCTTCTTGACAAGGTTGTCCTCAACCAACTCAACCTCCACCTCGCCGACAACAACCTCCTCAGTCCCTTCCAGTCTGCCTATCGCAAACATCACAGCACTGAAACAGCCCTTCTACATATCCTTAACTCTACATATGCTTCTCTCCACTGACTCGGGCAACGTCTCTCTTCTTACGCTACTCGATCTCTCTGCCGCCTTCGACACCATAGACCACTCTATCCTCCTCCACCGCCTTCACCACTTCTTTGGCATCACTGACTCTGCTCACTCCTGGTTTCTCTCCTACCTCTCCGACAGACAGCAGTCCGTCACCATCGACGGCGTCTCCTCCAACCCAGTCAGGCTCTCCTGCGGCGTTCCACAGGGGTCCGTCCTGGGCCCGGTCCTTTTCACACTCTACACCTCCCCCCTGTCCAACATCATCCAGTCTCACCACATACGCCACCATCTCTACGCTGACGACTCACAACTACTAGACAAAGACAAATTCGACAACACTCATACACTACTGACTCGCACGGCTGACTGCTATGAAGACGTGAAAAACTGGATGACAGCAAACAAGCTCAAACTGAACGACGACAAAACGGAAGCCATGCTGGTAGGCACTCGCCAGAAACTTTCCCAGCTCCCTCCCTCTCTCCACCTTCAACTCGACAGCACCTCCATCTCCCTCTCCGACTCGGTCAAGAACCTTGGCGTCATCCTTGATTCCTCTCTTCCCATGACCAGCTTCGTCTCCGCCACGGCCCAGGCATGTTATTTCCACCTCCGCCGCATCAGTCAGATCAGAAAATACCTCACTACCGAAGCTGCCATCAAACTCGCTGTCTCTCTCATCTTATCTCGCATCGACTACTGCAACTCTCTCCTTTCCGGCCTTCCTCACTCTACCACTCTCACTCTCCAGCGCGTCCAGAACAATGCTGCCCGCCTCGTCCTCAGAAAGAAAAAATCTGACCACATCACTCCCCTGCTCAAGCTCCTTCACTGGCTCCCCATCCCCCAACGCATCCAATACAAGATTCTGTCTCTCTGCTACAAATCCCTGAACAACTACGCTCCTGCCTATCTCTCCAACTTACTTCACCCCTACACTCCTCCCCGCTCCCTCCGCTCCGCCTCCGACCCTCTCCGCCTCCTCATCCCCCGCACCAAACTCAGCACTTTCGGCCCCCGCTCCTTCCATCCACCTGGAACACTCTCCCAATCTCTCTCTCTCGCAGAAACACTCGCTCTCCTCTTTCCAGTCCGCCCTCAAAACTCACCTCTTTCAACAGTTCTAGCACTATATCACCACACTCCCCACCCCAAGCTGACCGTCGTAATGTATTTTCACTATTTGTGTTACGTGAGTCATTGTATAAAGCGTGCGCATGCGTGTGCGAGTTGCGAGTGCGCGCTTAGAGTTATAATTATTATAAGATAAGCGCATTATAAATACCGTAATTATTATTATTATTATTATTATTATTATTATTATTATTATTATTATTATTATTATTATTATGAGTGAGCTTAGTCCTAAAGCGGAGCACCTAGCTTAATGCCTAGTGCAGGACTAAGCTCACTCGTGCAACTGGGCCCTCGCCCTGTCGTTGGCCTCAGCGGGCATCCGCAGGGATGTAAGTGGCCAGCTGAGGACGATTGTGACTGCCATAGTCCATCAGGCCACAACATGCAAAATAAACGGTAGACGGGTGGTATTGTGGTGGAAAGGCTGTCCACAACACTTGCAAAAGAGGCAGGGTCCTGCCTCAGTGCTAAAATCAACCCTAAAACATCCGCCCCACCTCCCCACCCCACCAGTGGTCCTTGATCCTCTGTCCCCTCCCCCAGTACAAAATCACCGCGAGGTGGAAGCACTTCCCCTTCAAATTCAACAGCAATTAACCCCTTGATTGTTGCTGGTGATTATTGTCACGGTTTTATGATTCATCGCATTTACCAATAATTCATCCGACCGTAGCGGCATCTTGAATTTCACCGTCTATCGGTACATCGCGTGCATATATAGATCCGTGAAATAGCAAAGGATGCACTGATATATGTGAAGTGGCTGCAGATAACGAAAAACGTCCTATCCATAATCAATTGGTTGCATGGGCATCTAAAATGCTATATGCATATACCGTGAATATAATTTGAATGCAAACGTATACCCATGATAACACGTTACATCACAGAGTGGTTTAAATGTTTCTTCGTTGATATATTTTTTTCTTCCCCCAGTGACCATTTTGTGCTGCTGTGTGGACTTCCGCATCCCCAGGACGAGACAGGAGATTGAGGAAACGTACAGAACACGTCGCATGAACGAAAAATACCTTCACCAACTGGAGAGGACCCCTGATGTTATCCTAAGACAGTCAGCATCTGCAACTCGACATGACGAAGGTATGTGAACATTATTTATATTGGGCAAGAGGCATAGATCTTCATGTGCCCCCGTGTCCGTGGGGGCTCATGAGGATCGATGCCTCTTGCAGTTGGAAGTCACATGAATGGAAGTGTTTTTACCAACTGGAGAGAACCCTTGATGTTGTGTTTAGGCTGCATTTGCAACTCGACAGGATGAAGATATGTGAACATTATTTAATATCTGGCAAGAGACACAGACCTTAGTGAGACCCCGCGGACGCGAGAGCTCATGAGGATCTATGCCTCTTGCAGCTGAAAATCGCATAAAATGGTAAGCATCTTTACACACGGGGAAAAAAACTCCAGATATGGTGGTCATGCTGCGTTCGCAGCTCGACAGGACGAAGGTATGTAAACAATACATTGTTTATATTTGGCACGAGGCGTGGATCTGTCTCTTGCAACTGGAACTGCCGTATCGCATGCATGAGAAGTGTCTTCTTTTCTAAAGGCCGTCAGATCATAGTTCAGCTTCAGTGCCTGACCAACGCACAATCTGTGGACATTGTACATCATCCGTTTTAACCCTCTGTCTCCTAGAACCGAGTAGGAATCGCGGTTCTCATGACCTCGCAAGAGCTGTTGCTGACGCCAGAGCTGCTCCCTCCACCACCAACGGCAACAATAGGCATCACCAGCAAAGGCACCACAACAACCCGCCTTCAAGTAGGACGAACGCCGACAGATCATCTACCCAGAACACAGGTCAGAAAACGCCGACTATTTTGCACTGTTAGCATTGCTGTGTGCAGGTGCACCATCCACTCTCATTGTCAGTTTTTCAGTGTTTCCTCTGCAAGATACGTTTATTGTTTAACCTATTTAGTTCCGGCCCCCTACAGCAAGATAATTCAAGGGTAGTGCCAGATTACATTGGCGCCTGAAGGCGCCAAGCTAATCTGGCACTGCCCTTGAATTATCATGGTCGATTCATCTTCTGAAACTGGTACATGGTCGTTAGGTGACACTTCCAAAGTTTGAGAAATGTGGGGTTATATGGGTTAGCCCGTGGAATTGCAAAGATTCGCGAGAATAACTGTTTCGTGTTGGTTTGGGCCAGCTGGCTAATATCGTTTAGAATTGTATGTGTGGTTTTAAGACAGTCGCAAAGCTACTTTGTCATTATCATCGACATATCATCTTTAATCGATTTAACCTATTCATTACCAGCTGACGCAGACTGTATTCTTCGTTAATCTAAGACACCCCTCCCCACCCCCCACCCCCCACCCCCCCCACCCCCACCCCCCACCCTCCCAAAAAAAAAGAAAAAGAAAGAAAAAAAAAGGAATAAATAAATAAATACATTTTAAAAGCAAATCAAGATGTCTAAGCAACATGGATTCAAAGTGGTGTCAGCAAGAGGCATAGATCCTCGTGCGTCGCTGGAACTGCGGGGGCTTATGAGGATCTATACCTCTTGCAGTTAGATGGTATTCAGATTGTCTCGGCACTGAACTATTTAATTGTTTCGATAAAGAGAGGTGTAATGAAAATTCATGCAGTTCTGAATAGTGTTGTACAGGTCATCTTCAGATACTAGACAATACTTGAAACCCATACCTTTAGATACTTAACAAGATGGGATAAACCATAACCCACAAAATCCCATCTATATGAGAGCTGTCCTCGCTGTCAAGGTTCTCTACCTTTTGTCTTTGACCTGATTCTGATGTTGAAATATCTCCTATTGAACAAGATGATGCGGATTTCATCCCAAAGTCTACCGTATTGTTTGGAGCTCAAATTCGTTTTTCTTTTATGAACATTCACAGGTGTTCATATTTTTAAGCTTATCCTTCTGATCCATTTCCTTCCTCTCTAAGCCAACCTCTGATCAACACACACGCCGGCACACATAATAAAGACGGACACACGGCGCTTCTCGCCATTAGTACGTTCTGTGACTGTGGGCTGGAGTAGCGACAGGAATTCTGAAGAAGAATAGCACGAGCAGCAAAATGACGTCACTATAAGGTTGACGTCACGGCATCGCTAGTCTCTCGACGCTGTGTACACAGTGACGAAATTGATGTTTCACTTCACTCATCCGAAAGGCACGCAACCTCTTCCAGGGCTGACTGCTTTGTTCCACACAGCCTCTTCCAGTGCTGACTGTTTGATGGAAGTATATAGTGGACCAAAAACTTACAAATATGAATTTATTAATATTCAAAAAGTAGCTACATGATATACTAAGTACACCTGCATGCTCTTCTGAAAGCGCGTCGATATTTGTGTATGTGTATACGTGTGCGTGCGTTCGCTCCAAACATCTCCAAGAGGAATAGATCCTCATGTGCCCTCCGGGCGCATGAGGATCTATACCTCTTGGAGATGCGCGCATGTGTGTGTGTGTGTGTGTGTGTGTGTGTGTGTGTGTGTGAGAGAGAGAGAGAGAGAGAGAGAGAGAGAGAGAGAGAGAGAGAGAGAGAGAGAGAGAGAGAGAGAGAGAATCAATGAATCAATGAATCAATGAGACTTTATTTTACTAAGGTTTAGGCATTGACATCGTCAACGACACAGCCATTTTACAAACCTGCCGTTGCTAACAACTACAAGACTAAGTACATTTATACATACATATAAGTAAACATAATACTTGCAAACAATTGACAACCCTGTTCACATAGACAGACATACTCATAGACTCACAGACACCCCCACCCCACCCGCCCCCTCCACACATAGACAGAGCTAAGAAGTCCAAATGATAAATGAAAAGGATAACAGACTTAATTGGGAATAAATTGGACCCAGCATAAAAAGAGACATATAATACAAGTGGTTACGGCATCCCTACAAGTGATTCACAAAATATTTGCAGAGACCCTTTTTAAAACAGGCTAGCGAGGAGGTGGATTTTACATGGTCGGGAAGCGCATTCCAGATAAGTGTCCCTGAGAAGGATAAGCTAGTTTTATATAGATCGATCCTTGGTTTTGGGGCTATGAAAAGCTTTCTGGTGTTTCCAAGCTTGGACTCAGACTTACGGAACAAAGTGGAGATGTACTCAGGTGTTTTGCGTTTCCACACTTTGAACATAAAAATTGCTTTGTTATATTTAAAATGACCTTGAAGAGGCAGGAGACCTGCTTTTGAGAACTTTTCTTCAGTGCTTAGGAATGGATCAGGGCAGATTATTTTGGCCGCTCATCTGTGTGGGGAATTGAGTCTTTTTAAATGGACCTCACTACATCCATCCCATACCGATGACGCGTAATCGATATAAGAACGTATGTGAGCGTTATAAAATAGTTTACGGGTATCTGAATCAGTATAATATTTCAGTTTGATAACATAAAGATTTTTGGCTACTATTTTGCATAAGGCGTCTGTATGAGCTTGCCATTTTAGCTGACTGTCGATTATAATCCCCAGTACTCGATGTTCACTTACCTGTTCTACCTGACTAACTTTAAGTGAAAGGTTAAGTAATATAGGCGTTATCTGCTGTTTTTGGCGCGTGGCGACTACCATCGATTTCGTTTTGGCTGGATGAATAACCATAGAATTGTTTATACACCAAGCTGATACTTCATGAAGACTTAGTTGTAAGTTGTCGGAAATTACCTGATCTTTACTAGTAGTATGAACTGAGGTGTCGTCAGCAAAAAGGTCGCATTGTACATCTTGGCAAGTAATATGTAGAGGCAAATCATTGATAAATAAGCAAAACAGTAGGGGGCGCAGTACAAACCCTTGGGCCGGGGGCACACCGAAGCTTACACCTTTGAGAGAGGAGTATGAGCCATGAACAAGAACCTTTTGTTTTCTTTTAGTAAGGTAAGATGTGAAAAAGCAACTGCGTCTCCGTTATTGAGGTATGTGTGAAACTTAGCAGTCAGAGTAGTGTGGTTAATCAGATCAAAAGCCTTCTTAAAATCCTTCTCAGTGTGTACTCCCCAACCCTCTTGGCAGAGCCTGCTGAAAAGGACAAGTTTTACACTGACCTGCGCAGCCTCATACAGAGCACCCCTGCAGACGACAAAGTCATCATCCTTGGCGACTTCAACGCCAGAGTGGGCCAGGACTCTGAAGCCTGGAAAGGAGTCCTCGGCAAGCATGGCGTGGGGAACTGCAATGACAATGGCCGCCTACTGTTGGAGTTCTGTGCAGAGCAGCAACTGGTCATCACCAACACTACTTTTCAGCAAAAGGACAGTCGAAAGACCACCTGGATGCATCCTCGCTCCAAGCACTGGCACCTTATCGACTATGTCCTAGTGCGTCAGAGGGACCGCAGTGACGTCCTCCTCACCAGAGTGATGCCCAGCGCAGAGTGCCACACTGACCACCGCCTTGTCCGCTGCAAACTCAGGCTCCACTTCAAGCCAAAACCCAAGAAATGGGGGCCCCCCAAGAAAAAGCTTCATGTTGCGAGCCTTCAGCGTGACGACGTGAAAGCTGCCTTTCAGACAGATTTACAGCGCAGGCTCAAAGACACAGCGGACCCAGCAGACTCCTCCCCTGAAACACTTTGGGAAGAACTGAAAACTGCTATTGCAAAATCCTCTGCAGAAGTCTTGGGTTTCGCTAGAAAGAAGAATAAAGACTGGTTTGACGAAAACGATGTAGAGATCCAGGAACACCTAGCAAAAAAAAGAGCCGCCCATCAGGCCCACCTAGCCCAGCCTTCCTGCCCTGTGAAGAAGTCTGCCTTCCGCCTCGTCTGCAGCAGTCTCCAGCGCAAGCTCAGAGATCTCCAGAATGAGTGGTGGACCAGACTTGCACAGAGGACCCAGCTTTGCGCAGACAATGGTGACTACAGGGGCTTCTACGAAGCATTGAAAGCAGTGTATGGCCCCAGGCACCTGGTACAAAGTCCCCTGCGAAGCGCGAATGGCCAGGCACTCCTCACAGATAATACCTCCATCTTGAACCGCTGGTCGGAATACTTTCAGAGCCTCTTCAGCGCTGAGCGCACTGTTCAAGAAGCAGTCGTCCTACAAATCCCACAGCTCCCAGTAAAAGTTGAATTGGACGAACCGCCCACCGCTGAAGAGACCCTCACAGCCATCCACCAGCTCAAGAGTGGCAAAGCAGCAGGCATTGATGGAATACCGCCAGAGATCTGGAAACATGGAGGCACAGCACTGCACAACAAGCTCCATGACCTCTTTCTCTGCTGCTGGGAGGAAGGAACACTACCAAAGGATCTCCGTGATGCAGTCGTTATCACCCTGTACAAGAACAAAGGTGAGAAGTCTGACTGTTCCAACTATCGGGGAATTACACTGCTGTCCATTGCTGGGAAAATCCTTGCAAGGCTGCTCCTGAATCGGCTGGTACCTGCCATCGCTGAAGACCAACTCCCAGAGGGCCAGTGTGGCTTCAGAGCAAACAGGAGCACCACCGATATGGTCTTTGTGCTGAGACAGCTACAGGAGAAGTGCCGCGAGCAGAACAAAGGGCTGTACGTAACGTTTGTCGACCTAACAAAAGCGTTCGACACTGTGAGCAGGCAAGGCATGTGGCAGATCCTGGAGCGACTTGGCTGTCCCCCAAAGTTCCTCAACATGATTGTCCAGCTACACGAGGACCAGCAAGGTCAGGTCAGACTCAACAATGACCTCTCAGAACCATTCCCCATTCTCAACGGCGTAAAGCAGGGCTGCGTGCTGGCACCGACCCTCTTCACCATCTTTTTTAGCATGATGTTGAAGCAGGCCACAGTGGACCTCGATGATGACGATGCAGTGTACATCAGGTATCGTCTCGATGGCAGCCTGTTCAACCTCAGACGACTGCAGGCCCACACGAAAACCCTAGACCAACTGATCCGTGAGCTGCTTTTTGCTGATGATGCTGCCCTCGTTGCACACACAGAGAGAGCCCTGCAGCGCATCACGTCCTGCTTCGCAGACGCTGCCCAGCTCTTTGGACTCGAGGTCAGTCTGAAAAAGACAGAGGTCCTCCATCAGCCGGCACCCAAGACAGTGTATCGCCCTCCTCACATCACCATCGGCGAGTCTGAACTAAAGTCAGTGCACCAGTTTACTTACCTTGGCTGCATTATCACGTCGGACGCCAAGCTGGACAAGGAGCTTGACAGCAGGCTGGCAAAAGCGAACAGCGCTTTCGGGCGACTTTTCAAGCGGGTGTGGCACAATCAACAGCTGAAAACAGGCACCAAGATCAGCGTGTACAGAGCTGTGGTCCTCACCACCCTGCTGTATGGTTCCGAGTCCTGGGCCCTCTACCGCAGCCAACTACGACTCCTCGAACGCTTCCACCAGCGCTGCCTGCGTACCATCCTGGGCATTCACTGGAGTGACTATGTCACCAATGTCGAGGTCCTTGAACAGGCTGAAACCGTGAGCATCGAGGCTTTGCTGCTGCGGACACAGCTCCGCTGGGCGGGGCATGTCTCCAGGATGGAGGATCATCGCCTACCAAAGATCACCCTGTTCGGCGAGCTTGCTACTGGACACCGTGACAGAGGGGCACCAAAGAAGAGATACAAAGACTGTCTCAAGAAGTCACTTAGTGCCTGCCAAATCGACCACCACCAGTGGTCTTCGCTTGCTGTGGACCGTGACACCTGGCGCTCCACTATTTACAAGGCAGCTGTCTCCTTTGAGGACTCTCGCAGAGCTAGCCTTAAGGACAAGCGGCTCAGGAGAAAGAACAGAGATGCCGCAACTCAGAACTCTGGCCATACCTTCCCCTGCAGCCACTGTGGTCGAACCTGCCTGTCCCGGATTGGCCTCCGCAGCCACGAACAAGCCTGCAGACGTCGTGGGCAACTCCTATAAAATCTTCGTTCGCGAAGTCCAGCCAAGAGAGACTACTCCTGTTAACTGTGATTTATTCATACCCTTGAGCCATGTGTCAACAAGGCGTGTAAGTGCTGTGTGGCATGAATGCGTGGGCGAAATCCGGATTGGAAAGGGTGGAGGAGCTTACGGTTTTCTAGGAAAGCAAGCAGGTGTTTATGAAGTGCCTTTCCAGTGGTTTGGACAACTGAATCAGATAATAAAGAAATAGGCCGATAATTATTAGGGTCAGAACGATCTTTTGTTTTTGGAAGTGGAATTACTTTGGCATATTAGTTCGTTAGGAAAAGTGTTATGCTGGATACAGAGATTATAAACATAAAGAGATTATAAATATAAGTTAAGGATTCTACAATGTATGGGAGAGACAGTGTAAGTATTTTCGGGCTGATGTCATCAGGCCCCGAGGACTTTTATTAGGAAGGTTAGCTTAAGTAAATCTATATTAAAATCGCCAAATAAAAGAATGTCGGCCTTCTTTTTTAAAGCTCTGTCAAGGTTCTGACTAAACTGATCGTACCACTCAAAAGTTGAAGCGGGATTTCTATTAACCCAATTAATGCCGGTTTTGATTTCGGACACTTAACTTCGACCCATACGCACTCCACCCCCATCGCTTCTAGGTCGACGCGTCGATGAACTAAATGCTGGATAGAATTATGAATATAGACCGCGATGCCAGTTTGACCGGGAGACAAGCGTCTCGTCTAATAACCGAAAAATTGGAGATACTGATTGCTGCATCGCTCGGAGAGAGAGAGAGAGAGAGAGAGAGAGAGAGAGAGAGAGAGAGAGAGAGAGAGAGAGAGAGAGAGAGAGAGAGAGAGAGAGAGAGAGAGAGAGAGAGAGAGAGAATTACGTCATATTTAGAACATTGCGTCAATGTCTGAGTGGTGACCGAGTTGCTTCATTTATGTCACCGCCACTGTCTGACTTTTTCCAAAAGTCAAGGTTTTTTACTGTTTTATTTATTTCTGAAAAGAATAAATTTTTACTAAAGAAATTGAAAGGGTACAAAGCTGGCTAACGAGCTCATCCAATATCTTTCTCCAGACTAGCTATATCCAAAATTTCAAGTAAATATGACAAACATTACGGACTCTAATCTGGGTCAACCGACTTTCCATAAACGGTCTTTTACGTCTTAATGAGATATCCAGTTACAAAACGCTCAGAGGCTCTCTTAGCCACCTCTTAAATAAAGTATTTCGCCAAGTTTCAAGCTTGTACGGCAATATCTGAGATTATCGTGTCTACATACATACGCGCGCGCGCGCGCGCACACACACACACACACACACACACACACACACACACACACACACACACACACACACACACACACACACACACACACACACATACACACACACACATTCGCACATACGGCCTTTCGCGCCAAATGTACGTTCAGCAGCGAGGTTAGCGTAAATGAACATGACGTAATTTTTATGTTGTTACTTCAGTTGTCAGAGGTTTATCCCTGCCCACCTTTGACATCATGGACATGTTATTAAATTCGCCCCAGCGAGACCCATCCTAAAAAGTCTCTTCTATAAATAGAAGGGACTTAATAAAAAGTGAAATTCATCGACCCGACATAACTTTAGCTGGCCTACACACGGCTATGTCTTTGTGCTGGCCAGTTAAGGCAGACGACACCGAAGATCTTTGCTCACGATGAATATACGCTTGAGATCCAGTGATATCCGCAGTATATATCCGATGTCGCAAATGATGATACACTGCAGAGCGATGTTAATTTTCACGATTTACACTTAAACAAACTCTATTCATCCCTTATAAAGCCGGTCACAACCCTCTCACTGCCGAGAAAAACTGAACACCACCCAACTGCAAGAGATATAGATCCTCATGATCCCCCACCCCCCACACTTTGGTACCGGTCTCAGGCCACTTTACAAATCTCAAATACAAGCGATCAAAAATCTCTGTAACTTCAGTAGCTGACTGGCCCTTCGTTTGTCTTGTACTGTGTTTGTACTGTGTTTGTCTTAAATGGCGTAAATCCGTGTCCGTTTCGTGAGTGTGTGTGTTGGGTTTCAGGCGCGGCGCTTTGAGTCGATTTCCCCAAAATTGAGAAAAAGCGCCTATATAATAACGGTATTATTATTATTTATCCGTGTTCCTTGACGTCCGGGGATCTTTGGCGTTGAATTTACGAAGATTTCAACTAGCAGTGAAGGGGTTAACTCATTCGAGATGTGTATCCGTAGGCGGCACGTCTCGAATGAGTTAAAGTATCATTACGCGTAAATTTGAACACACATTTCAGCACCATTCATTGTGTTTGTTATGCCTTATCGACACACCTAATGAACTTTAACAGCAGTTGTGACACGCAGCAAAAACACACGCGGAATCGCACTTATTTGTTCTGCCCAGCCGTTAGCGAGTCAATCTATTTTTAGCTGTTTCTCGTACTGAAAGCGTTGTATTTATAGAACGGAGTAGAGTCGTTGTCAAATTACGTGTGCTGAACTGGATTGTCCTGTGTTTAAATTAACCATATCTAGACCTGTGTGTAACGTTTCGTAACCATCTGTTACAGAAGTGCACACTTGAACAGTTACGGCGGTAGTGGGCCTTCAAGGGATGAATGAAGTGTATCGAATCTTAAATCTTGAATACTGATGCTGACCTGTACTTTTTTCCCCGTTAGGAGCAGCAGAGAGCGACGGCGCTCGACTGGCCCGCATCACCAAGAGTCGCTTGTACGGCGCAGTTCAGACGCCCTTTGCCCTGAGCGCTGCCGAGCTTATGCGTCAACACAAGCAACAACCCAGACAACAACCCAAGCAACAACAGCACCAGCACCAGCCCAGAGAGCAGACTAGTCAGCATCCAAGGCAGCAACCCAGACCAAAGCGGACACAGGAGGGTGCACGGCATTCTGGTCAGTCGTCAAGGGACTGAGCATGGCTTTTTTTAAAACCCATTTAGCCCCAACGCACTACAGCAGGAGATGGATTGACCATGATGATTCAAGGGTAGTGCCAGAATAGCTTGGCGCGTTAGGTGACACCTCCAAAATTTGGAAAATCTCAGTGTCCGTGGGGTTAAAGAGTTTAAACTAATACCGCCAACGAAGGTCTAACGCGGTTCACACATCCTGTGACGAGGCGTGGAGGCAAAAGAGACAAAGCAATACCAGTTGAAAACCGAAACTAACTGTAGAGATAAAGCAATAGCTGTTTTCTGTGCAAGCTGTGTTCTTCTTCTTCTTGCTGTGTGTTGCATAGTCAGTAGATCTCAGTTACTCACTCGATACGTGCTGCATTCGGAATACGCGCCAGTAAGCCGTGTATCCAAATGCAGCACGTCTCCAATAAGTTAACGGGCCCTTCCCTGCCAGTGATCACGAAGTTCGCGTTTGAAACGACTCTGCACTCACCGACGTTTGCGTGAAGTACACAGAGGTATGTGGACCAACAAGAGACATAAATCTTCATGATCCTCCGCGACTGCGGGGGCTTATGAGGATTTATGTCTCTTGCAGATGGTTTGCGTTCGCCTTGACCCGGCAGTTAAGGGATTTAAATCTTTTGCATGCGTGTCCATCTATACCTGTTTTGAAACTGCATAATATGCGTCAGTGTATCATGAGTTCTGGACAAACTTCAAGAAGCTAAGAAAACTGCAGTGTCTGACTGTAGACCCTCCACATATGGAACAACGATCTTAACAATTGCGCGCAGCAAGAGGCACATCTTCACGAGTCTCCGCAGTCTGCATGGAGCTATGAAAAGCTATGCCTCTAGTAGATGGATTATTTCTGCCTGCGGTGCCTCTTCAAGATGCGCGCATGGGACTTTCTGCTGTGAGTGACCCACATGCATATTGCTGCCGGTGCATATAGCTTCCGGTGCATGTAGTAACAACTTGATTCTGTAAGAAATAGTTTAACAAATTTTCTCCCTTTTTGTAATTGTTTCAGGATGTAAAACTGGAATCTTTTTGCCTTTTGGGGCCGGGCGTTTTGAGCAGCAAAAAGCATGTCAGGTGGTGTGAAAAAGAGCACAATTTGGGTAATTTTAGTCGACCTAGTGTGTTCATGGGGGCATGTGCACAGTTGCATGCAGGCTTGCAGACGACAGTGCAGTCATAGGGTACTAAGTGCATTAGAGTGTTGCGGAAAACGCTAACAGAGAAAATTTTAAAGAATTGCTGGAAATGTTTGGGTTTTTTTTGCGCGCGACTGAACAGAGGAAGAAAATGTGTATTGGTTGGTGATTTGTCTGGTGTGAGGTTAGTCTTCAAGTTTGTATTGTATGCGTAATCCCAGTAATAGACTTGCCCATTAATAGGGCTCGGGAAGTTCCCCGCGTTGCCTAGCAGCGTCGGCTCATCAGCCGCCATCTTATGAGGATACCATAGTCATCAGATAGTAGCGAAATAGTGTTTCAACACGTTTTTCTTCATGTTTTTTCCTCTTTGGAAACAAACAAAAACTGATTCTGGTGAGCGGTTTTCCTACAGTGATGGCAAGACTTGCTGTTATTGCTTATAGCACAAAAGGACTTTCCTGACATTACAAAAACAGCGATTTCCCTATGAGCGCTGGCCGTATCCTCATAAGATGGCCGCCTCGACTGGCGTGATGACGTCAGCTTCCCGAGCCCTCAGCTATAGACTTACCCGAGTTAGCAGTAAGCAAACGATCCTCGGGCCGTACGTCGGCCGCAGTGGGCCCGCGCACAGCCGTGCGCGGGCCCACTGCGGCCGACGTCGGCCCGAAGACCTGTGCATACTGGTATGGTGTTGCTTATTTAAGATATGATGATGGCTTGCCCTTCAGTACAGCGGGACTCGAAATATGCGCCACTCGTAGCTCAGTTCGGTCGATAGCCGCGGGGTGGCCCGTTCATTATACGTATACCCACCAGCTGATCCAGGCAATAAAGGGTTAATAGTCGTAGTATCTTCTTTATAATGCTCTTAGTAGGCCTGTGTCTTACAATAATGCTGGACTGACAAACGGGCTAACTTAACCCATTTAGCCCCGATGCCCTACACCAGGAGATGACTCTACAATGCTAATTCAAGGGTAGTGCCAGATGAGCTTGGCGCATGAAGGCGCCAAGCTCATCTGGCACTACCCTTGGAATTATCAAGTTCGATCCATCTCCTGCACCTGATACATTGTCTTTAGATGACACCTCCAAAATTTGGAAGTGCGGCCACGGGGTTAAATGGGTTAAACCCTCGTATTACCTGTGCCTGCTCCCATGGATTGTGAAAAGAAGGGTAAATAATTTCGTAGTTGAGACTGACAAGACAACATTCAGACTGAGAATACGTTGTCTCGACGAATTTTAGCAGCCAAAGCCCTCACTGGAGCAGATCGGTTTGCACCTCACTGGCATACCAACACTCGACAAGCCAAGAAGACCAGGTCAGAGATGCCAGTTAAACTGAAACGTGTCAAACATCTTTGACTTCACTGCCAGCAGCAAAATGGTGTCTAGTGGCTCGAGCCATCGCAAATAGAATTCACGTCTGACTGATATTCAAATGGCAAACACGAAGCATAGATTATCATGAGCCCCGAACCTGCGGGGGCTCATGAGGATCTATACCTCTTGCATATGTCAGCTCAGACGCGTTAACATTTCACTGACCTGAAAAAAAGGCTTACAGCTACACCCCGACCCCCCCCCCCCCCTCCTTCTCTCTCTCACTGAAAAAAATAAGGCTAACTGTTGAAACTAATCTTTTTACTGTTATTAATCCCTTCGATTCCTGCCAGTGCGCGGTGAACACAGATTGTGTTTCTGAAATCTTTGTTAAACTTGTTAAACTTCCTCAACCCCCAGGCGCTGTGAGTCAGCTGCAGGTTACAGGCAGTCTCTGAAGACTGATTTATTTTTGTAAACGATACCTACTATAACCATTCGTTTGGTCCACTTACATTGTGTCAGACATTCTGTTGTCAAGATGGTTTTGTGTTGTATGTTTATGGATTGTCTATTTTATATGAGTGTTTTTGTTGGAGTGTCCATTTTGTTATTTTTATTTTTCGTGTATTATAATTATTACATGGGTACTTTGGGGTGAAAGATCTTTTATGTACAGTATATATGTGTTGTATGATGCAATGTACATTGTAATTGAAGTATGTCATTTGTACGGCGCCTAGAACTTTTATTGAAAGTATATGCGCCTTAAAAATATAAATTATTATTATTATTATTATTATTATTATTATTATTATTATTATTATTATTATTATTAAGTCTGGCATCATCAGAGCCCTAGCGGTCCAAGGAACATGGCAACAAAGTGGTGTCAACAAGAGGTATAGATCCTCATGAGCCCCCGCAAATGCACCTCTTGCAGTTTGGCGGTGTTTTTTTTTTCTTTTCTTTTCTCGGCATTAAATAGTTCAAGTGTGTCTTAAGTGTATTTTTGCCGAAAGATGTCTCCTTTGATGACGGGGACACAGGTTTTAAGAAAATGGTGGCGACTCTTTCAATCCAGAGGCATGGATGCACTGTGGACATGCCTCGTGCAGATGGACGAAGCGTGTCTAGTGGCTTCACAAATGATTAACTCATTCAGCCCGGCGCACGTATTTCCCAAATTTTGGAGGCGACTATGCACCTGTTGCAGGAGATCGATCGATCATGATAATTCAAGGGCAATGCCAGATTAGCTTGGCGCCGACAGGCGCCGACCTAATCTGGCACCACCCTTGAATTATCAAAGTCGACCCTTCTTCTCCTGCTGTAGTGCGTCAGGGGTGAATGGGTTAAAGATCACGCGTGGACTAGTGAGATTCTACAAACTGTCTGTACAGGTCACACCGTGTTATATTTAGCACAGACGTCAGCGATGAGAGACGGATATAAAACAGCACAAATATCAGCGATCAAGGGCGGATCTAGGAATGCTTTGCGTGGTTCCAGAAGATCTTGAAAAAAATTTAACATTGAAATAAAATCAACATTGAAAAAAAATTCTAAATTGAAAGAAATGTCAACATTAGAAAAAAAATTCAACATTGAAAAAAAAAACAACATTGAAAAAAATCAACATTGGCTAAAGAAGGCTAGAAAAGCCGACGTACTCCCAATATGGTGCTGGATTTTTCACCATATCAAACAGAAATTCAAATTAGTTTTCCGTTTTTGAGAATTAAAAAAAAAAATCCGCCGACAAGTGTCTGAAACACCCCACCGCAATCCCCACGTTGCTTCTGATTTTTTTTATTTGCCCCGTGGGAGGTCCTTCAAGCCCTCCCAATCTCATCCCCGTCGTTTGATTTTTTTGACAAATAGAGATGTGTTCTTATCCCCCCCCCCCATCCCCACCCATGGTCGATCTATCTCACCAAAATAGCTTAGCGCCACTATCATGGTCGATCTATCTCACCAACTGTATGCAGTTCGCAGAATGGCAACACCCACAGTTAGGGAGTTCGTGTACATAGTGTCGGTAGCGCTTTTTTGTTGTTGGTCGAGATGAGTCCTGCAGGATTTCACCCTCAACCACAATTGGGGGGGGGGGGGGTGGTCGGGGGAGTGGGGGGAGTGGGGTGGTTGGGTGGGTGGTGTCGATCTTGTTGTCCGTCGCCCCACACGCAGCAATTGACAGGTGTAATCGCCAGGGGCCGGGCGGAGGTGGGTGGTGGGGCCAGGGAACCGTCGCCTAGTTTGTCTTCAGCGGTTCAGTGTGGTGAATGGGACTGCCAAGTTGGTGGGATGTAGTATTCAAACCACTGGAGCAGGTCTTGTAGTATGGTGGCCGGTAGGACCATGGCTGGTGGTAGTGTCTGGGTAGTTGGGGTGGAGGTGGTGGTGGCCAGTAGATCCTTGCTCTTGCTGTTTGACGCTGAGAGGGGCGGAGTGGCCAGCGGTAGCGCGGTGGCAAACCGGAGATGTGGTGGAGGTGTGGTAGGAGTCAGTGCCGGGCGTCGTGGTTGCTCCCGAGTCCTGATGCTCTTGGGTGGTCGCCGGCGCTGTCTGTATGGTAGGCCGGCGGAATAGGGTCGGTAGCTTGATCCAACGTGACCAGTGTCGTGGTGGTACTCTCCTCTATGCCGGTAAGTTTGTACATCTGGATAGGGTCTGTAGCTTGATCCATCGTGACCAGTGTCATGGTGGTACTGGCCTCTGCGCACATAGGGGGGTGGTTCGGTCGTGCACCTTAGTAGTCACTGGCGGGTGCTAGTTCCTTTTGATTTCGTAGCGGGAGAGCCGGGCTAGGCCCCGTTGAATTGGATGATGGTACAGTGCTTTGGCTCTCAGCCTCCTGTGTCAGGGGGGCACCACTTCCTCTCCTGTGTCAAGTGCTCGGGGATGTATGTGGACTCGCGGGGAGGCTGGTATAAAGTCCGCCTCGGACCCTGACTCCGAGTGTGGCTCGAACTCTTTTACAGGTCAGGTTATACATTGAAATTGGGCAGTTGAGGCAGTGCAAGGACCGGTGTTTTCAAAAATAATTTTTGCCTTGTTTGAAAATTTATAGTAGGGCTGAATGTTGGAATTTGCTGGAAATTTCTGATTAAATGAGAGGAGACATGTTTGGTGCTTTGATTCATACCATCCTGAGCTTAACCAGTGGACAATTGTGGGCCTATGTTGAGTTGCCGTTGACGTAGTGATTTGAGGGGCACGCTGATTTCAGCTGTGCTTGAGTGTGGGGTTGGTAAGGAATCAGGTTCATAGCCAAGAAATGAGACTGTCAATGTGCTTTTTTTTTTTTTTTTTTTTTTTTTTTTTTTTTTTTTTTTGTTATTTTGTGCATGGCAAATGTGTAGCTGGTGGGCGCTAGTGTTTTTTTTAGGCTATTGAAATATTAGGGGATGCCTGGGACTGACTATGGCTAAGAGACTGGACAGTACGGAAACGGCACTGTGTTCCGTGGCCTTTTTCCGGTGGGCGGTTGGAGTCTGTACTTAAATGCACTAAGTACCCCATGACAAAACTGTCGTCTGCAAGCCTGCATACAACCGTGCACATGCCCCAATTAGGCTCCCATGAACACACTAGGTCGACTAAAATTACCCAGATTTTGTTCTTTTTCTCATCACCTGTCATGCCTTTTGTTGCTCAAAACGCCAAAAAAGGCACAAAATTGAAGTTTTACACCCTAAACAAATTGCAAAAAAGGGAGGACATTTTTTTTAACTATTTCTGGCGGAAAAGTTACTACATGCTCCGGAAGCAATTGCCCTGTGTGGCATGTGGTGTTTGGTGGGTAGGTAGCATAGTGGGCGGTCAGCTCTTGAGCAAGAGCAAAGAGCCCGGTCGACTGCTCTGGTTTAAGTAGCCACATAGCATATTCTATTGAGCGTATTCTATGCCGGGGGTTGTCGTCCTCCGTTGGCAGACGAAAAAGAATAAAGTTATCGATGGATAATGTAGCAGTTGGGGAGCCTCCGTCTATTCGCCCTAAGGAGGGCGGGTTGACGCTTACGTGAAGTCATGTTGTAGGCAGCAAGCGTAGGCCGTGAGAAGGACAGCGGAGCGGTGAACCGTACTCAGCTGTCGATTGATGTGAAAGGGGAAGTAGAATGCGTTGTCGAGAACCCTTTAAACAGCTCTTTAGCGAACGACACTCATCTGCAAAAAGCGTAAATCCTCATGACCCCTTCCCTCCCCCCCCCCCCCACCTTTCTCCCGACTCCCCGCAGGGTGTAGGGACTAATGACTATCTGTGCCTTTTGCTGAAACATTTTATTCTCGCGAGGGAGGAGGATGATGAGCATTAATTCAGTCCGCGATGTTTAGGAACAAAAATTATTTACAGAAATCTAACTCGAGCAGATATCTTCCTCCTTTGGACCGGACCGCCGTGAGATGGCCTTAGTCGCCTGCTCGGCGTTAAACCCAAATAACTAACTAACTAACCTTTGGACCGTTATTCACGTCTGCATTTCTCGTGAGGAGGAGGTCGCCGGACGTTCAACTAAAGCAGGGAAGGAGACAAACATGTTAATTCATTTGAGAGAGAGCGTTGAGCGCATCTTCACACTGCACGGTTTTCTCCCATTACTGGAAACCTTGCGATGCACATGATACTCGGGTGTGAGAGATATGTCTGCAGCTTCTTAATAGCCATGCATCTCGAAGCAAGGCGTAAATGCGTTTGTTCTTTGGACTACGACCTTTACTTTGAAAAAAAAAAAAAAAATCCGCTAGTGATGATATCAGGATATCAGTGGTTGAAAAATGATATGCAGCATATCTTAACCTCTTCGCTGCCAGTGATCACAGATTTCACGTAGTTTAACCCGTTTCATCCTGATACACCCATTGCTTGAAATTTTAGTGATAGTTCAAGGGTGGTGCCAGCATAGCTTGGCGCCTCAGGCGCCAAGCTATGCTGGCACCACCCTTGAACTGAAACAGTTGATCTATCTCCTAATCAGGAATTTATAGCCTTCCTAGGACAATAAACAATGTTTACAAAATCAGCCTCAGGATGTAATGGCGGGTCAGAACATTCTACCCCAGGACCGAAACCTCCACAATTTTAAGTTGCCTTCTAAAGGACTGTATTACAATACTAGAGACAGATCGAGCATGATAGGTCAAGGGTGGTGCCAGAATAGGCCTATGGGCGCCAAGCTATTCTGGCCCTTGAACTATCATGCTCGATCCATGTCTTGCTGTGGTGTGTCGGGGCTGAATGGGTTAAAACCAACGCACACTGACCAACATTCGTGTGAAGAATACAAATGAAATGGGACCTGAAATGGGCATAAGGAGCATAGGACCAACAACAGACATAGATCCTGATGAACCCCCGCGATCGTGGGGGCTCATGAGGGTTTTTTTGTCTCTTGTAGCTTGGTAGCGTTCGCCTTGCCGCGGCAGTTAAGGGGTTAGCTATTTGAAGAAACTCCCAACCCGGCGAAAGTAAAAAAGAAGCACGTGTCGCTTAGAAGGACAAGGACAAACATTTAATGTTCGGGTTTTAGAAAGGATTTTAACCTGAAAATTTAATAAGATGAGTTGTACTTGTTCTTCCTAAGTGTGCTCCTTTTTGTTTGTTTTTTCGCACTTGACATGCTTGGCCGCCACAGTTTGGGTCTGGATTTTGATTCTGTACAAAATGTGACGCTGGATGTGAGTCTGTATATAATTCAGTCACACATTATGCATCCTATTTACACACTTAAAGTTTTAACTCATGCAGCCAGACGGCCGTATTTCCAAAATTTGGGAGGCGTCATCTAATGACTATGCACAAGTTGCAGGAGATGGATCGAAATAATAATTCAAGGGCAGTGCAAGATTAGCTTGGCGCCGACAGGCGTCAAGCTAATCTGGCACTACCCTTGAATTATCATGGTTGACCCATCTCCTGTTGTAGTGCGTCAGGGCTGAATGGGATAACAAGTAATACTAATTTGGGCTAATTCCTGTGCATGTGTTCTCGTAGTTCTGTGCTTATATGACGATTTAGCAGTGATCCTTCTGTGCACCGATTAACACATTATGTGCAATTTTCAGATTTTTGAAGTTGGTCTTCCAGCACTATATTGCGGCTCAGGACGCAGATCTACCATGATAGTTCAAGGGTGGTGCCAGACTAGCCTGAAGGCGCCAAACTAGTCTGGCACAGCCCTTGAGCTATCATGGTCGGTATATATATATATATATATATATATATATATATATATATATATATATATATATATATATATATATATATATATATATATATATATATATATATATATATATATATATATATATATATATATATATATATATATATATGTAGGTGTAGCGTGTCCAGACCAAAAGGGCAAAACAATCTGAGATTTTCGAGGACACAAGCCATCATTGACTTAGTGTTTCTAAATCCCTGATTTCAAGCTGTACGTGAAGTGCGGATCGTATACATCAGTGTGGGCCGCAGCAGTGGGAGGAAACCAGGATGTTAGAGACAGACAGTGGTTATTGGGAAAAGGGGTGGAGGGGGCGATGAGGGTGGGGGATGGGAGTGGGGGGGGGGGGTTGGAGGGTGATGGTGGTGGTGTGTGTGTGTGTGTGGGGGGGGGGGGGGAGGGTGTGGACTGGCCTAGTGTATACAACTACACCTCTCTCTCTCTCTCTCTCTCTCTCTCTCTCTCTCTCTCTCTCTCTCTCTCTCTCTCTCTCCGCTCTCTCTCTCTCTTATATGACGAGAGGGGTATTAACATCCTTTGCTTTAATTACGTTTCTGTTTTTCTCTGGCTTTTATGATCTACTTGAATTTTTGTTAACAGTTATTTCAGTTTCAAAGAAACAATAACGCTACTCGCGTTGGAATATAAACAAACAGTTCACGCTCGTGGTCGCTGACACATCACACTGATGCTGAGACTGAGGTGCACTTAATACATCCTGTAGCTGAGTACAGTCACATTTCAGCTTAAAATATACTTTAACTCATTCGAGACGAACGGCATCCGGATACGCGGCTTAAACCGCGTATCCGGATGTCGTTTGTCTCGAATGAGTTAAAGCTGATGGATTGAAATTGGCCGCTTCTGTAAACACAGCAGCTGCGTAAGGCCCCACAATAGCGCTATACAAAAGAGGACGACAAAATGCAACAAAAACTACACGCAAGTCTGTGAAATCTCGAGAATTCTCCCATTTACTTTGCGTTTATCAGGTAATATTTTGTTATTATGGAAGTCGAAGGCACCGCGGGCACCGAAAAACATATCTTGGCTTGACTTCGCGAACGAAGATTCTATAGGGCTTGCCCACGTCGTCTGCAGGCATTTTCGTGGCTGCGGAGGCCAATCCGGGACAGGCAGGTTCGACCGCAGTGGCTGCAGGGGAAGGTCTGGTCAGGGTTCTGAGTTACGACAACTCTGTTTTTTCTTCTAAGCCGCTTGTCCTTAAGGTTAGCTCTGCGAGAGTCCTCAAAGGAGATGGCTGCCTTGTGAATGGTGGAGCGCCAGGTGTCACGGTCCGCAGCAAGCGAAGACCACTGGCGGTGGTCGATTTGGCAGGCACTAAGCGACTTCTTGAGACCGTCTTTGTATCTCTTCTTTGGTGCCCCTCTGTCTCGGTGTCCAGTGGCGAGCTCGCCGAACAGAGTGATCTTGGGTAGGCGATGATCCTCCATCCTGGAGACGTGCCCCGCCCAGCGAAGCTGTGTCCGCAGCAGCAAAGCCTCGATGCTCACAGTTTCTGCCTGTTCAAGGACCTCGACGTTGGTGACATAGTCACTCCAGTGAATGCTGATGATGGTACGAAGGCAGAGCTGGTGAAATCGTTCGAGGAGTCGTAGTTGGCTGCGGTAGAGGGCCCAGGACTCGGAACCGTACAGCAGGGTGGTGAGGACGACAGCTCTGTACACGCTGATCTTGGTGCCTTTTTTCAGCTGTTGATTGTGCCACACCCGCTTGAATAGTCGCCCGAAAGCACTGTTCGCTTTTGCCAGCCTGTTGTCCAGCTCATTGTCCAGCTTGGCGTCTGACGTGATGATGCAGCCAAGGTAGGTAAACTGGTGTACAGACTTCAGTTCGGACTCGCCGATGGTGATGTGGGGAGGGCGATGCTCTTCCTTGGGTGCCGGCTGATGAAGGACCTCTGTCTTTTTCAGACTGACCTCAAGTCCAAAGAGCTGGGCAGCATCTGCGAAGCAGGACGTAATGCGCTGCAAGGCTCTCTCTGTGTGTGCAACGAGGGCAGCGTCATCAGCGAAGAGCAGCTCACGAATCAGTTGGTCTAGGGTTTTGGTGTGGGCCTGCAGTCGTCTGAGGTTGAACAGGCTGCCATCGAGACGATACCTGATGTACACTGCGTCGTCATCGTCGAGGTCCACTGTGGCCTGCTTCAACATCATGCTGAAGAAGATGGTGAAGAGGGTCGGTGCCAGCACGCAGCCTTGCTTCACGCCGTTGCGAATGGGGAATGGTTCTGAGAGGTCACTGTTTAGTCTGACCTGGCCTTGCTGGTCCTCGTGGAGCTGGACGATCATGTTGAGGAACTTTGGGGGACAACCTAGTCGCTCCAGGATCTGCCACATACCTTGCCTGCTCACAGTGTCAAACGCTTTTGTTAGGTCGACAAACGTTACGTACAGCCCTTTGTTCTGCTCGCGGCACTTCTCCTGAAGCTGTCTCAGCACAAAGACCATGTCGGTGGTACTCCTGTTGGCTCTGAAGCCACACTGGCCCTCTGGGAGGTGGTCTTCAGCGATGGCATGTACCAGCCGATTCAGGAGCAACCTTGCGAGAATTTTCCCGGCAATGGACAGCAGGGTAATTCCACGATAATTAGAGCAGGCAGACTTCTCTCCTTTGTTCTTGTACAGGGTGATGATGACTGCATCACGGAGATCCTTTGGTAGTGTTCCTTTTTCCCAGCAGCAGAGAAAGAGGTCGTGGAGCTTGTTGTGCAGTGCTGGGCCTCCATGTTTCCAGATCTCTGGCGGGATTCCGTCAATGCCTGCTGCTTTGCCACTCTTGAGCTGGTGGATGGCTGTGAGGGTCTCTTCGGCGGTGGGCGGTTCGTCCAATTCAACCTTTAGTGGAAGGTGTGGGATTTGGAGGATGACTGTTTCTTGAACAGTGCGTTCAGCGCCGAAGAGGTCCTAAAAGTACTCCGACCAGCGGTTCAAGATGGAGGTATTATCTGTGAGGAGTGCCTGTCCATCAGCGCTTCGCAGGGGACTTTGTACCAGGTGCCTAGGGCCATACACTGCTTTCAGTGCTTCGTAGAAGCCCCTGTAGTCACCGTTGTCAGCGCAGAGCTGGGTCCTCTGTGCGAGTCTGGACCACCACTCGTTCTGGAGCTCTCTAAGCTTGAGCTGGAGTCTGCTGCAGATGAGGCGGAAGGCAGACTTCTTCACAGGGCAGGAAGGCTGGGCTAGGTGGGCCTGGTGGGCGGCTCTTTTTTTTTTGCTAGAAGTTCCTGGATCTCTACGTCGTTTTCGTCAAACCAGTCTTTGTTCCTCTTTCTAGCAAAGCCCAAGACTTCCACAGAGGATTTTACAATAGCAGTTTTCAGTTGTTCCCAGAGTGTTTCAGGGGAGGAATCTGCTGGATCAACTGTGTCTTTGAGCATGCGCTGTAAATCGGCCTGAAGGGCAGCTTTCTTGTCGTCACGCTGAAGGCTGGCAACATCAAGCTTTTTCTTGGGAGGGCCCCCTTTCTTGGGTTTCAGCTTGAGGCGGAGCCTGAGTTTGCAGCGAACAAGGCGGTGGTCAGTGTGGCACTCTGCGCTGGGCATCACTCTGGTGAGGAGGACGTCACTGCGGTCCCTCTGACGCACTAGGACATAGTCGATAAGGTGCCAGTGCTTGGAGCGAGGATGCATCCAGGTGGTCTTTCGACTGTCCTTTTGCTGGAAAGTAGTGTTGGTGATGACAAGTTGCTGCTCTGCACAGAGCTCCAACAGTAGGCGACCATTGTCATTGCAGTTCCCAACGCCATGCTTGCCGAGGACTCCTTTCCAGGCTTCAGAGTCTTGGCCCACTCTGGCGTTGAAGTCGCCAAGGATGATGACTTTGTCGTCTGCAGGGGTGCTATGCAGGAGGCTGCGCAGGTCAGAGTAGAACTTGTCTTTTTCTGCAGGCTCTGCCAGGAGGGTTGGGGAGTACACACTGAGAAGGGTGACGTATTGCTCGTGTCTCAGTGGGAGGCGCATGGACATGATGCGGTCGGAGTGACCCGTTGGTAGGTTTTCCAACTTAGTCGCAATGGGGGTCTTCACCATGAAGCCCACGCCTGAGAGCCGTCTTTCTGATGCAGGCCTGCCTGACCAGTAGAGGGTGTAGCCAGCGCCAAGTTCTTGGAGGCTGCCTTCCTCCGGAAGGCGTACTTCGCTGAGCGCGGCGATGTCGATGTTTAACCTCCGCAATTCATGGGCAATGAGGGCGGAGCGACGTTCAGGGCGTCCGCTGTCTGCTGTGTCGAGCATGGTTCGGATGTTCCAGCATGCTACGTTGAGTCCGGTTGTGGTCGTCATGAGAGTGGATCCATTGTTTTTTCTTGTTTTCTGACCGCATGAGAAGATGCCCGTTGACCGCGGCTAGCCAACTGGGGTTACGAGGGGATGAGCTTTGGTTAGGCCACCTTTTCTAGGCCCCTCTCCGTGTGGAGCAAGCAGTGCTGTCCCTAGAGAAGGCTGCTTGGTCGTTCAGGGTGTGCCGAGTGACGTTGTCATCACCAGGTCAACATCAGGCGACCAATATCCTGAACCGCCTGCATGCAGGTTTGAGACTGCGCCAGTGACATCTTTCACCTGCCGTTTTGCCCCTTGCCCATCGCTACAGGACTTGGAAAGTTCAGTGTCATAGTCCGTGGACGTTTCCTAAAGCCTGCGCGGTGGAGCTTTTTGGTGGAGTGCAGTGAGGGCAGTACTGGCCCCACCCTTTAAACCCTTGGTTCGTTTGCCATGGCCTAGCAAGCTGGGACGGTGGCATCGAGGTCCTCGGGTCGTAGGTTTTATATCAGACTGTCCTTGTCTTAGTCTCTGGCTCAAAAGCCTTCCCCGGAGACACGGGGGCTTTGATGTCAGGGGTTTCCTCCCTTAGCCTTTCCGCAGCCAAGCGGCCAGGCCTGCAAGGCAGCAGGGGACTCGTGGGGGCCGGGGTCGTCTATGTCCCGTGCAGATGTGAACATCTGCCCACTGCCCAGACGGTGACACCAGAGGAGAAAAATCCAACGCCGGAACCCGGTATCGAACCTCGCACCTTTGGCATTGGAGGCAGACGCCTTAACCACTGCGCCACTTCCCCGCCTCGAAAAACATATAGTTTAAAAAAAAAAAAAAAAAAAAAAAACACCATATAGTTTAAAAAGAAAAAAACAGTTGCCGCAAGGGTTTAACGTGAAAGGAAAACAGAAAATAGAGGTTGAAAACCCTTTAAGTTAGAAACATGAAACACGTTTCGGATCAAACATCTACTTCACGGTCTCCATAATTTATCACAGTGAAGAAGGATCTTTGGTCCAACCCGTCGTGTTTCATGTTTCTAACTTAAAGGGTTTCAACCTCTATTTTTTGCTTTCCTTTCACCGAAAAAAAATTTCTGTTATAATCTGTTATAACCGACCTTTGGTTATATCTGACCTTGTTATAAGCGGCTTAATTTTGCAGACAAGGAACAAGTCCTACTTTTGTTTTATCCGACTTTGTTATATGCGAAGCTGACTTTGTGTTGACCAGGATTCATGCGGGGTTTTAGTTTAACTCTTAAACTCCCAGAACTAAATGACTTCCAATCCATAGAATGGAAGTCACTTAGTTCTGGGATTGTAAGAGTTAATGATGCATATAAGTATCTGCTACTTTGGAAACTTTGGAGGCCACGAAGAGAAAATATAATCGAATCTATGCACGATACATCTTCTACAATTCTGCGCTGTGAAGGCGAAAGACATGAGTCTGTTTCTGTGAAAAGCAAGATTTTCATATATTATTATTACAATGGTCTTGGCACACTTCACGGTACTGGAGTTGCCGCCTCAGAAAAATATTTATAACTCGTAAAATAAACAAAAGTTAATTTATCAGGTACAAATGAAACGTTGATCTTTCCCTTGTAGAATATAACAATGTTTTGAAACAAAATCAGATAAATAGCTGTTTCAGGGGTTTCAATACACAAGCCATATCAATAGCAAACATGAAGTTTATCCAGACGGAAATAAATCTCTACTATCACCTTATTGGTTTTGAACTCTAACTTCAGACTCTTCTAGTCTTTCACCATCTCTATTACATTTGAACTAAATTTTACATGCGGACAAACAGACGATAAGTTTATTAAAGATCATAATTAATACATTTTTGTCGAAGTAAAAATGATCTGCTAATCATGTTCATCACATTGTAAATGCCGATAACTCTACTCGGTATTTTTTCTCCAAATTATCGTTAACCCATTCAGCCCTGACGCACTACACCAGAAGATGGGTCGACCATGATAATTCAAGGGTAGTGCCAGTTTAGCTTGGCGCCTGTCGGCGCCAAGCTAATCTTGCACTGCCCTTGAATTATTATGGTCGATGCATCTCCTGCAACTGGTGCATAGTCATTAGATGACGCCTCCAAACTGTGGGAAATACAGCCGTCGGGGCGAATGAGTTAATGGAGAATGTATTGACATATTGTGTGTGGCTTCAGTTACAAACGGAGAGAATATATTCAGTTTTGAAAACATCTTCATGCACATTTTTCATGCAAATAACATGAATCTTCCCTCTTACTGTCTTTTAAGTAGATTGTCATAGAGTAGAATTCTTGCTGTGCTTCCGATAGACGGCTATTCACCGTGTGTTTGTAATTTCTCCAGCAAAATACAAGAAGGAGAGAAGAAAATTTATGCCAGTATGATTGGCGAAAAAAAAAAAAACCTTATAATTGGAGAGAGAAAAAAAATAACGCCATAATAATTGGAGAGAAAAAAAAATAACGCCCTTATAATTGGAGACAAAAACAATGCCCTAATAATTGTAGACACAAATGTACGCCCGTATAATTGCTGGACAGCTGGTCAGTGACCCTAAACCCCCGATCACCTCACTTTCGGCACCAGATGCATGTTTGGCAGACCTGAAAGTAACCCCTTCCCTAGCAGTTTGTTTTTCTGGTATATGTTCATTTTGGACCCCCTGCTACCCCAACTGTCCAAAGAACACGGATACATAGTGGCGTTAGCAAGAGGCATAGATCCCTATGAGCCCCCCGCTACTGCGGGGGGCTCATAGGGATCTATGCCTCTTGCTGAATCCACTTTGCTCGCGTTGCAGCTTGGATTATGTTCAGGTTTTTTTCTGGCAGTCAAAGGGTTGACTACATCATTACGTGACATCTTGCTGCACGCCAACACGGATGGAAGTTTCTCATCTCCATTACCACGAGGCAAAAAATCAAAACAAATGTCTTGGCATTCAAACTTTTTTTTAGACAGTTTTCTTTAACCCCTTCACTTGCCGGAAATATGCGGGCACCACCCAAAATACAAGAGGCAAATAAGTTCACGAGTCCACGCAGATGTGTGCGGAGGGTTCATGAGTTGTTGTTTTGTTGTTGTTGTTTGTGTGTGTTGTGTGTGTGTGTGTGTGTGTCTGTGTATGTGTGTGTGAAGGTTTGTGTTTGTGTGAGTGTGTGAGTGAGTGTGTGTGTGTGTGTGTGTGTGCGTGTGTGTGTGTGTGTGTGTGTGTACGTGCGTGTGCCTCTCGCTGACCGCAGTCACATCCGTGTTCCTTTGATTGATGGGATTTTTCGCTTTCCGAGACACCATTTTGCGTCCATTGGCACTGAAGGGGTTAGCTTTATTTTAACTCATTCGCGGCCAGCGCATCCGGATGCAGCTGGCCGCGAATGAGTTCATTTCTGGTGCAAGACATGATGATCACACTTGCGTGTCTCAGCAAAGGTCGCACTGCCTATCAGTCACCATGAATTTTCACCGCAGGGCAATATACGTTTTTGACATTGATAGACGCCTCTCATTTCGTACACCTGCATGCAGCCTACCCAAAGGCGTTTTGAGATGGAAAACCATACACGCACATCATCGGCAAAAAAATGTGTACGAGACAGCAAAAGGATAGTTTTCCGCCTCAAAACGTGTTTGAGTACATGCATGAGTATGGGGGGAAAAAAAGAAAAACCTCGGCGTCAACCAATGTCAAAAAGTGCACATATTGCCTTCTTTTGACCCTTGTCTTAGGGCACAATATGTGTGCTGTTTTACGATTTTGGATTTTACTATCTATAAAACGTAAGGTCCACAATCACAGACCAGCACGCAGATCTGTACATCTAATGTTGTATCTATATAATAACGGTATTATCATTATTATTATGAGTAGACTTGACATTTCATTTCGAAAAGATCGAAAACACATTGCCCTTGTATCTAACACAACTTACACAACCAATTTCAATGCAAAAACAAAGATCCTCATGAGAACCCGCAGTGTGCAGGAGCTTTTGAAAAAGAAAAGTATTATTGATCAGGGACACTCTAATAGAGAGAGACATTTGGGGCTTAGACCTAAACGTCATGCTGGTGGCCTTTGACTTTTCCAACAGGACAGTTGATATTTATCCAAAAGGCTGCAACTTTTTTGACACAGCTCCTAGGTATATTTCTTTTTGCAAAAAGACATAGATTCTCAAACTCAGGGGCTTGCGAAAATCTACACCCCTTGCGGGCAGAGCTTCGGTTCATCTAAATCCTCCGCTTAGGAAGATATTGGATGTTTAAGTTTGTGAAAGATGATTTCTGCCTTTGATAATCTAAAGCACCCGGCAATGCAGAATCAATAATGCGGTGTTGTTTTAAATTTGTTTGTAAGAGAAGATGGGATGAACCATAACCCACATAGTCCCTTCTAGATGAGAGCTGTCCTCGCTGTCAATGGTCTCTACCTTTTGTCTTTGACCTGATTCTGATGTTGAATTATCTCCTACTGAAAAAGTCTCGCAGATCTGCCAATGCGTCAGTGAGTTCTATAAGGGGCGCAGGACATACGCGTCATTGATTTGTCAAACGTCATTTATCATGACGTAAGTTTTAGTTTTTACGGAATTTTATATTTTACGTGATATGAGTTTCACTTTTGCTTCGTAGGCTTGAGAAAATGGTGCCAAAACTAGAACTTCACAGTACAATTTCAGTCTTGCTATAATTTGTGTGAAAGCAGGTTGACTTTACCTAGCCATATGATATACTAAGTACAGTACGGGTCACCTGCATGCTCTTCTGAAAACGAGTCGATGTGTATGTGTGTGTGTGTGTGTGTGTGTGTGTGTGTGTGTGTGTGTGTGTGTGTGTGTGTGTGTGTGTGTGTGTGTGTGTGCGTACACCAAATGACTGAACTGGGTTACTTTCTTTACCATCCTTATGCAATCTGGGTCTGTGTAAAATTTTGGGTGGCCAGATCAGACACCCATTTTTTCTGAGGGTTGTTTCTGTATTATCTTTCATTCAACATTCAGAAAAAAATATCAAAATACGATGTGCCCATTTTAACAGATTTACTTCATCGTTGTGTTTCAGGGATGCCCTGGGCCTGTGTGTGGACACGGAAGCGGCCGGAGTGTTTTCAGATCAATTTGATTGGTCCAACACCGATGAACGGAGTTCCTTCCCTTGCTTAAACGTCTTTCGTCTCCAACGGACGCACCGGTCATTCTCTCGCATTTGCAGAGGTATTTTATGCAATATTTCTTAGTTAAGAGCACGCCCAAATGTACTTGTTCAGTGCAGTTATTTAACTGAGAGATGCCTCCAATCCCCGTACCCGTTTGGCCCAGAAAAATAAGGCGTCTGCTTTCAAACGTGTCTTCGGCCGCACCGGCCGGGCCTGACCGTTGAGTCTTGTAGTAAATGATAATAGAACCCCACGATTTTAACAAAAGCTTTCTTCTTCAATGAAAGGAATTCGTTCAATAACCCCATTACAAGGTCAATCTGCCACGCGATTTTGTTTCTTCTTTCTTTTTTTTTCTGACGTGATAACTTGCCACATGCATGCACAGTAACTATCAGTTGACTTTTTTTTTTTTTTAAAAAACAAAAAAGGCGCCAGATTTCAATACTCGTTCGCAAAACTGCCTCGCGATTCGAAGAACGAACGTCCACAAACAGGTCTCGTTTAGGAATGTGCAACTGAAGTATCGCTTTTCACTGTATTGCCAGTTTTTAGTTCTCAGGGTCACCCTGGTCAGCCCCACAGGGTGGGTTTTTCTCTCAATTCTGGGGCATGCATGTGTTTCTGTCTACCCTTTGTCCATTCACCTGTATAAATTTGCCTTTTTAAAACTCTCCCTACTGTCTGCACTGCCTGTAGCTCTTGATATTGGATGTGTGTTGCTAAATGGTCTTAGCTTTATGTCTTGGACCCATGTGTTAGGTTTATTTAACTCATTCTACCCCAGACACACCACGGCAGGATAAGGATCCACCATGATAGTTCAAGGGTGATGCCAGAATAGCTTGGCGCCTACGGGCGCCAAGCTATTCTGGCATCTCCCTTGAACTATCATGGTCGATCTGTGCCCTGCACTGCAATGCAGTCTTGAGAGGACAGGGGCAAAATTTAAGGATTTTGGTGTTGGGGTAGAATGAGTTAACGTATTTGACCGGCAGGCGACATACATGGCAATGTTCTGTTTAGGTGGGGTTTTTTTTCACAAGCAGTGCAGGCACGTCCTGAGAAAGCCTAGTGGCTGTCGGGACGTTAAGCAATGTACAATCAATCTGATTCAAAATGTCAGTTGGTTTACATGGTTGTATTGGACATGTTCTCAGCAACACCATTTTGGTCACACCGGCTCAGGACTTTCTGGCACACACCCAGCGCCGGATGGCAGCAGGATGTCCAAACCCATCGGGATCTATGCTGCAGAATCATGGCCCCCCAGCCTCTGCCACAGAGGGTGCGTCTGGTAGGAGGGTGCATGGACGGCAGCGGAATGCTCCCAATTACAAACTGGTAAGTAAAGTGATTCTATGATCATCTTCATTTTATTGGCTGGCGTGCGTGCGAAGCAAAAGTGAGTTTATGTTCTGGGCCACTGGTCGTCCGTCCGTCGTCCATGGTAAACTTTAACTCATTCTACCCCAACACCAAAATCCTTAAATTTTGCCCCTGTCCTCTCAAGACCGCATTGCAGCGCAGGACACAGATCGACCATGATAGTTCAAGGGTGATGCCAGAATAGCTTGGTGCCCGTAGGCGCCAAGCTGTTCTGGCATCACCTTTGAACTATCATGGTCGATCCTTATCCCAGGGTGGGATTCTTCCGCGTTTCCGCGGATTTCCGTGGAAATTCTTTCACAATTCCGCTGAAGCATATTTATTTTCCGCGTCTAATAACAACAAAAAAGACGAGAAAAAAAAAAATCTTCTTAAATGGCAAAAAAATCTCAAATGGGTTGGATTTGTATGTAGTTTGGTTCACTATCGCCCGACACTTCCAGTAGCTTTAGGTCGCAGTGGAAAATGGCGGTGAAAAAGGATATTGTCCAAGACAGAGTGCCGTTTAGTGTGCATCTGAACATAAACTGGTACGCACATTCCATTTTTATACTGCAGATCAGGAGTGTCATAACAAAGTCCATTTTCGGGTGTGTTTGGTCTCGCTCCCCCTGTCGGTTTTTGGATACTTTGGTGAACGGTGGACACGCGTGCCTATCCCCCCCCCCCCCCCTGTCGTTTGATTTTTCGGCCGCTGAAAATGAAGGACATGAAACCACCCCCCCACCCCACCCCCCCACCAATGTCGTTTGATTTTCCGCGTTTTCTTTCTTACTAGAATCCCACCCCTGTTATCCTGCTGTGGTGTGTCTGGGGGTAGAATGAGTTAACGGTGGCATTTTCTCGGAGACTATTCAAGCCACATTCTTCAAGCTTGGCCCAAGGATACTTTGTGGCAAGACCTTTTTAAACATGCCAATTTGAGTGACCTCTCTCAAAGGGTCACGCAGGGTTGACAAATGTGTGAAAACTGCTTGCATTTTCAGAAAACGTGGATTTTGACTGCTGCAGAAGCCAGCCCTCGTCACCGAGGTCACACATATGTAAATCGGTCATACACGGGATTACTCTTTTTATTCTTGTGCAAGGCCCCTTTAAACCAAAATTGGGCTGTTTCTGTTTCTAAGGCAGCTTTGGTTTTAATCTTTCTTCTTTCTTTCTCCAGTTGGCAAATGGCGCCTGGGATGGACCCGAGACTGAGAGCAGTGCCAGCGCATCGCAATACGAGGGCAGCGATGACGAGGAGTTTGTTCCTGGCTCGAGCTCACCGGATTCAGAGGGTGTGTCAGCATCAATTGCTGGGATCTCGGACATAGACAGTATTGTATCGACTATGTTAGATTTCATCAAAGTGGCAGGTTTGGGGTGGCCAGGTGTTGGTGACGCTAGTACCAGCA